>JARWIR010000003.1:33600004-34800004 GCA_029959085.1 Nemophila menziesii
CGTGGTGTGCGTTACTGAACCTGGCGGTCTTAACCAACCACATAGTAAATTGGGTTTATATTATAATCATTTGAAAGTACCTTGAGTGTTACTCTTACTAGGTCATTAATGCCATAAAATAGCTTCTTATCTACCTTGACGGGATTTAGGAAGACTTTAGAATCCGGACTAATATCAAATGTTGACTTTGCCCTTAACCAATAGATTTAGATTACTAACTTTGGTGATTCCCTAGCGAGACTCAAGTATATCTCTTATACTAAGTAATCTTCTTTAGTTAATTTCTAGATTAATCGTAATTTTTTTTAGAAGAAGCTAAAGTGTTTCACTTAGATTAAAGACTAAAATTCTTACAATATTGATTATGAAACATAGTCATGGTGTGTATTGAGTCAGCCCTCAATAAAACATCAACGAATGATCTTCCTTGAACTCCTCAAAGTCAGGCCTCATGTTCTCTTCGGAGTAGACATCTTCTTGGCTCTTATGTGGATGCTCAGCTGACATAAGTGATGTCTCCCTATTTGTTCTAATTCTTAGCCCATTGGAGACATCCTTTTAGGTGAATAAATGACTTATTTGATAGACTTTTAGGCTTATTTGATCATATTGCACTTTCTCCCCTTGGAAATTAACTATTTGCAGAATCTGAGCTTTTGTGCGTAAATTTGATTGTTTTTAATGCAAAGTTAATTGGTTCTTGAATTTCATGAAAGACCAATCCGAGGAGAAGAAGTGAGAATAAAGTCTTAGTGTATTTTAGAGTGTTAGGAAATGATTTCTAGTCGAGTTTCTATTTTTAGAGTACACTTTCCTATTTTGATTTCTTGATTTATTGATTTATTCTTTTTAAGCATATGCGGTTTAATTATTTATTTAATGTGAAGCTTTAAAAGATAAATGGTAATTACTTAGAGACCAAGTCAAGATAAAGATGAAAGGAAAGAAGATTTACATGGAAATAAGAAGATTTAGGAAAGATTTATTCAAAGAAGGAAAAGATAAATCTGCCTTGGGAATCTGAAATTCCAGCCACGTTTTAGAGATTAATTCATAATTAAAGATTAGCAAGGATTCTGGACGAGTGGTATGTACCAGTAGAAAGAGCTTTCCAAGACAAGTGGTTTCATATATTGGAACTTCTCAAACGGATAAGTATTGAAAAAGATATGACCAAATCAAATCAGCAGCAAAATCTTACCTTTCCTAGAATTTAGAGCTACGAATTTAAGAGTCTTTGCATTGTCTTCCACTCCAAGTAATTCGACCTAGGGCCAACACCTATAAATACACCCCTTAGACCTCATAATTCAGTACCTCTCATTAAACCTTCAATTTATATCATCCTTAGAGAGAGAGTCAAGAGGCGGAAGCAAGAGCAGAAGCTGGAGAATCCTTTTCCTCCAACAACAGTTCAAGCCAATTCCTCTATCTAGGTTCTTATTTTATTTCTGTTATTAGGACATGTATATTATTAATTTATTTATTGTTTTTATTTCAATTATGAGCTAAACCTTAATTACTTGAGAATCGTAATGGGATGAACCCTAATTTGTTTAATTCATGTATTTCAATTTGGGATTAGTTTCTAGTTTAATTTGAATTAGGTATTTCATATTGTTTCTTATTTTATATTAATTTCACTATCAATGAATTAGCTAATCGGAGATAGGTCATAGTAATTAAGCTATTCACTTTGGTGGGGAAGTGATCGCCTTGACGGGGGGTTTAATTACTGAACTAGATAATAAACGTAAGGTAGAAATTATTGATCCTGACGGACTTAGTTAACCTTATTGCCAATTGGGTAAAATAGTATTCATTCGAAGGTGGATTATAATCGCCCTGACGGGGTTTGTAACATCTGAGAATAGCTCCTAGGTCCACCCTGACGGGGGCTAGGAGATTATAGAGTCCCGACTAATATAGAAATATCAGTTCTACCCTTAACGAAAGCATTAATTAGGTATGTTTAGGTGATTCCTTAGCGAGACTCAAGTATAGCTCATATCTGCATCTTAGTCTTTTAGTATTTATTTTCAGTAATTTGTTTATTTGCATCTAGTAGTTTAATAACTCAAAACCAAATAAATATATTTTATATTTTATTTTCTGTATTTGCAATTATTACTATTTATCTGTTGAACACTTGGGTTATACCAGTCCAATCCCTGAGAACGAATCCGACTTATCGGAGTATTACTTGGACAACCGTACACTTGCGGTATTGTGGTTCCTTTTATTTATCGCATTAATTTTATAACACACCAGGACCCACCAATAAGTAAAGAAAAATTGTTCAAGGGAACCAAGCTATTGACATGAGTGCCTGAGTAAAAGTTCGCGTAATATGGGTGTTCAGTTTTCTTCATTTCTTTTGTTTGATGAACTCTTCCTGTATTAAGATTGTAAACCAGGGTTTCGTCTTTCGCTTGAAACACCAATAAATCCATATCTCGCAACCAGCCAATTGGCCTGTACGTCAAGGGATGTGAACGACTTGGACTCCGTATATCAAAATCAAACACATTATCCCATTGCCCGTGTCCAGTTTCTGTATCTTTTAGCATTGAAAACAAACAAATGCTTTCCCACATACTTCTGTGCCCATAAGCAAAAAGAATTCTCGATTGCAAGAAAACCACAACTACAAACACCTAAACTGTATGGATGAAAAAAAGGAATCTCCTCATAGTTTCCAGTTTCCATATCAAAACGGATTATTGATGGGAATAAGTCATGTAACCAATACACGAAACCTCTTTGAGTAAGATAATAACAACATCGCATCTGGTCTTTCATTGCAGTTTCATTTAATTGACTGATAGCATCAGCCTTTCTCCCTTCTTTATCAACACCTAACGCTGATATAAACAATCTTGATTCATCACATCTTTGCATCACCTTGTATACCCTTGAAGCAGAAGCATATGCAAAGTGAGCAGCATATTTTGTACTTCGATATGGAAATAAAGGGAGGATAAATACTGTTTTGTAACAGAATTTACCACATAAGAGGGGCAATTTGAAGAGCGTTTTATATGAACATTTACCAAAAGTAACCTGTTACAACTAGCCCAAGCTTTTTGAACGAACTGGAAGTTTAGATTCTCCACGTCAAGAAGACGGTCAAGAAACCTTGGTTTAACAACAAGCCCACTGATTATGGAAAAATCTTTGGCATGTGGAAAGGTCTCGATTCTCAAGTAGAAAAACAGATTGGGTGGCCACCTATGGTAATGATCACGAACACTCAATTTGAGAAAGATAAATATGACAAGGTACGATACATTTATGTATTTATTAGGTAGCCCCTAACAGAGTCTCTCTCTAACAGTATGGAATATTATGCAGTAGACAGGTATAGAAAGTCAAGAGCTCTTGCAATATTGCAACCTTGGAGATCATGGTTCAAACTCGTATGATGCTATAAAGGCACTCTCTTCTCTTCTATCTAGCATGATATTTAGTTAAAGTAGAATCTGTTGGCTGATATTGTTCTTTCAAGGAATATGAACCTTCCTTCGACTTGAAAACAATAGTTTTCCAAACCTTCTTCTTTCTTCTCATACTCATAAGTTGAAATGTTATGGTCAACGATCATGTTATTTACTGTATATTCATCTTCATTTGAGAAAATTGAGAAAATGGAGGAAAACAATATTAGTATATATGTGTGAAAACATAATCAATAAATATTAACAATTTATTTACATTTATATTTTATAAAAACCAGTGATCCCTTAAATTACATTATAATGAGTAACATATCCATTTAATTAAATACTCACTCGTTACTTAAATTAAGAAAATCTATCACAAAGCATATATTGGTAAAGTCTAAACATTCAATCACACTTTTATATATTGTAACACACAAATTACTTACGGAAACAAGTATTAACTATTTATCATTTAAATAAATACCATTAACTTGGACTAATCTAGAAGACAAAAAACAAAATATAGAGACGTGTAACGAATATTTTACATAATATAGGGACCTATAGAGCAATTTTTTGCATAATACAGGGACCTATAGTGCAGTCAAATTAAAAAGTGGTCTAGAAAAAATCATGGCTCCATTGCTGCATATTACATACTCATAAATAATTATAAACATTATTTTATGGTGCACTATATTTTAACATTCTTAAACATAATAATTGCTAGAATTAAAAACTGCAATAACATATCATAACATCCAACATTGAATCACACTCTTATCCAATTAACATCATAAATTAAAATTCCCACCAATATAAAATAACTTTTATCACAGATCAGGAAATTTTACAATCATTGTGGATGGACACAATTACTGAACACGTTTTTTTTAGTAATTAAAACATAATTACGAAAACTAAGTAGAAATTATCTTTATCATTCTAATTATATTAACCAAAACTAATCAGTTTATGAAACAATAAAAATAAATATAAATAGAAATGTATACCGTGATGACTTTTTCATGGTGATTTGAGTGTCGGTCATTATGAGTGGTGGCTAATTGAATTTATACGATGATGAATATTAAAAAACGGCATATAAAATGAGAATACAAGAATATAATATCTCAAAAAGTCATGCAAATTTTTTTAGTAGCAGAATTATAATGAATATGGATAGAAAATTTGAGAGAGAGAGAGAATGAGTTCGTTACTGAGAAAAAAAGGGAAAGAAGCCCCGTATTTTTTTATTTTCCCAAAGCTCATCACTATTATATAATGATTTAAGTTATATTAAAAAGGAAAGAAATATAAATAAATAATAAATTTAAAAAAGGAAAAATAGAATACAATAATTTGAATAAAAGAAATATTATAATAAATAGGAAAGTAATTAATTAAAGTATATTTTATAGGATCATAAATATATTGAGAAAAAAGAATAACTTTAAATAAAAAATATATCTTTTTACTCTTTTTATAGTTAATTGTTTTAAATCTAAAATATATTACCATTTTTTATATTAAACACGTGAGATTATAGAAAACAAAATCATGTTTAAGTTGATGTTATAATCATTTGACTCGATCTCGCACTAAGTCCATGACTGCTATTAGAAGAGACAACAAGTAAATACGTATATCAGAGGATGTCTCAGTTTAACAAGAAGGCTTTCGAATTGAGGGACTTTAATTACATGAATGACAATCAAATCTGTATACTAACTGTGATGGTTCAATATATTGAACCTTCTCGGTCGTAAGAAAGATATCTTATGACCTCTTAGAAAGATGGAGGAATGAAATCAAATAACCAAAGGCAAACTATGTGAAAATATTCGTGTTAAGTTTTAAACTATTTTTTAAGCCATTTTTACAATGGTTGCTCGAAATATTTTGCTACAAATATGACTAATATATTTAGGAATCACAAATAATAAAAATTGGATTTTACGATCCTTACAAGTTTTATATTTTATGTTTAATTAAATAGTTATTCTAAATTCATATGAATATCGATATTTTGCATAAGAAAACGAGTCGTAATTAATAATATTTAAAAGAAAATGGTAGACATGACATTTATTTGTTGAAATTTGGTCATGAGATATACTTTTAGATACTTATTTTAGAGGTATTATTTCTTTCAGAAACTAAACGCAAATTTGACTATTTACTTTCTTTAAGCCGTAAGATTAATTTGACTTTGGTAGCTCAAATTGATCCTAAAGGGTTATCAGGTGGTTTAGCTGTCTTTGTTAAAGATACGAATAATTTTAATCTTATAAGTTCAGATAAGAACTTAAATCAGTGCACTTATTTAGGTTCTAAATTTGAACTCCATGAAATCAATTTTGTGCATGGACCTACAGCTGATGAGGAAAAAGAAGGTTTTCTAAAAAAATTACATGATTTGTCTCATGTAACAGATTACTGGTGTTTTCTTGGAGATTTTAATCTAATAAGATTCCCCTCTGATAAGTTAGGAGGGGAGATTAATTCAGTTCATAAAAAGAATATGCTGATGTTTAATACCTTTACTGATTATAACTCTTTGTTTGATCTTCCAGCTAAAGGATGTAATTTCTCTTGGTCTACCAAGTAAATGGCAACCAGCTGATTAAACAAAGGTTGGATAGGATATTGGTAAATCAGGATTGGATGAATAAATACTCAAATTCTTGGAATGAGGTTTTACCCCCTACATGGTCTGATTACTCACCTATTATTTTAAATCTGGGATTATTTTCTGATAAACACAAGAAAAGGTTTATGATTGAAAAAGGTTGGATTTTTAACAGCTCTTTTTGTCAGTTGATTTTGGAAAAATAGAAAAGCAGATATTTTATGGATTTGAGAGGCATTTCAAATTAATTTTAAACTTTCTCAAATTCTAAAATATATTACTAAATGGGAAAGAAACAGGATTTTAAATAACAAGATTTTGATCAACAAAAACCTTGCGCAATTAGAAAACTGTTTAATGAACATTACTTAGATAATAATCAAGTAATTTTCCACACATTGAGCATGGAACTTGAAAATTTTTGGAAAAAAGAGGAGATTTATTGGGCTCAAAGATCAAAGAATACTTGGTTGAGATTGGGAGATAAAGATAGCAAGTACTTTCATGCCATAACAAAAGTGACTGAGTACTAGAAATAGAATCTCTAAAATTAAAGATAATAATGGTATTTGGATTTTAAAAAATGTAGAAATTTCTTGTGAAATTATAAAATACTATAATGAAATATTTAAAAAAGTTGGTAATAGAATTATCAACCAATTTTGAGTAAAATAAAGAAAGTTGTAACAACAGAGATGGATGATTCACTTATAAGACCAGTGGATTGTGAAGAAAGTAAAAATGCAATTTGGTCTCTTGGAGGAGATAAATCTCCAGGACCAGATAGATTTGGAGGTTTTTTTTAAAAGTTTTGGGAAGAAATCAATCTTGATTTAGTTGAACTTGTCTCTGACTTTATTCTAAATAATTCTTCTCTGGAAACAATTAGTGGTACTATTATTGCTCTTATTTTTACAATAAAATATACTTCATTTCTGCTATTAACAAAATATCAATTTGTTGTAATTTGGTTGTAAATGTACAAATCGGATTTGTCCAATTGTTCTTAAGGGTTTCTAGATATTATTATTATTTCTATCTCCACCGTATATTTCAATATTATTTTCCTTCATTAACTTTTTGAAAAATCGTGTAGGGTAATACACTGCTCCCATATTCCCAATCTAAAAAAAATCTTTTAAAAGATCAATGTGGTTTTTATATAGATATAACAAATGAGAAAAATAAAAAAAGTGAAAATATTAAGACATTTATGAGAAGAATAAAATAATAATGAGAGAAATAAGAGAGTGATTTAAGGTTTTGTTTCAAAATATAATTTTTTTTATTAAGTAAATAAAGACTAGTTAATGGTATTAATGATAAGTGGGGCCAGAATCAATCCTGGCCACCACTTATGTTTAGCCAGATCAAATCCTGGCCACCACTTATGTTTAGTCAGATTTAATCATGGCCACCACTTATGTAGGTAATGTGGACCGTAGAAAAAACTCTGAACTATAATATATACTAGGTAAAACCCGTGTCTGAAGACATTGAAGAAAAAATTTGTTGCGTTAACGGAAATCAAATACGGGTTCTAAGGGTGAAGGTCAAGGTTAAAGTTAGGGTTAAGGTTGTTCTTTTTTTGCTCGTCAAGAAGAAGATTAGGTTATAGTTAAGGTTAATATTAAGGTTAAGGTTAGGGTTAAGGTTTAGGTCAACGTTAAGGATATGGTTAATTTTAAGGTTAAAGTTAAGGGTTAAGGTTAAAGTTTAAGTCAAGGTTAAGGTTAAATTTAATTTTAAGATTAAGATTAAGTAGAGTTAAGGTTAAAGATTAAACATTTAAGGTTTAACAAAATTCCAGGGTTAAGGTCGAATATTAGCGCGATGATTCTTCATCTGTTTAAGGTTAAGGTTAAGGTTAAAGTTAAGATGAAAGTTAAGGTTAAGGTTTAAAGTTTAAGGTTTAAAGGTTAAGGTAAATTTAAAGAATAAATGTTAAGGTTAGGGTTAGAATTAAAGTTAAGATTAAGGTTAAGGCTAAAGATATAAAGTTTAAGGTTCAAAGTTCAAGGTTTAAGGTTCAAGGTTAAGGTTAAGTTTTAACTTCAAGGTTAAGATTATGGTTAAGGTTTAGATTAAAGTTAATATGAAGGTGAAGGTAAAGGTTAAGGCTTGAGATTTAAGGGTTAAGGTTAAGGGTTTAGTGGTTAAGAGTTACGGTTAAAGTTAAGGTTAAGTGAAGATGATGATAAGGCTTTAAGGTGTAAGGTTCAAGGTCAAGGTTTAAGGTTAAGGTTAAGGTTAATGTTAAGGTTAAGGTAAGGTAAGGTAAGGTAAGGTTAAGGTTAAGGTTAAGGTTAAGGTTAAGGTTAAGGTTAAGGTTAAGGTTAAGGTTAAGGTTAAGGTTAAGGTTAAGGTTAAGGTTAAGGTTAAGGTTAAGGTTAAGGTTAAGGTTAAGGTTAAGGTTAAGGTTAAGGTTAAGGTTAAGGTTAAGGTTAAGGTTAAGGTTAAGGTTAAGGTTGAGGTTAAGGTTAAGGTTGAGGTTAAGGTTAAGGTTTGGGTTTGGTTTTGGGATGGGTTAAGGATAAGGTTAAGGTTAAGGTTAAGGGTAAGGTTTGGGTTTGGGATAAGGTTAAAGTTAAGGTTAAGCTTTGGGTTTGGGTTTGGGTTAAGGTTAAGGTTAAGTGAAGATGATGATAAGGCTTTAAGGTGTAAGGTTCAAGGTCAAGGTTTAAGGTTAAGGTTAATGTTAAGGTTAAGGTTAAGTGAAGATGATGATAAGGCTTTAAGGTGTAAGGTTCAAGGTCAAGGTTTAAGGTTAAGGTTAATGTTAAGGTTAAGGTAAGGTAAGGTTAAGGTTAAGGTTAAGGTTAAGGTTTAGGTTAAGGTTAAGGTTAAGGTTAAGGTTAAATTTAAGGTTAAGGTTAAGGTTAAGGTTAAGGGTAAAGTTAAGGTTAAGGTTGATAGTTAAGGGTCTAAGGTTATGGATATGAGAGAAATTATAGATTTTTTAGTAGTAATATGAGAAGTTAGGTACATTATGATTTATTATATAAATATTATAAATGTAAATTAAATGTAAAGAGTGATCTAAGGTTTTTTTTAAATTTTTTAATTGTGTCGAACTTTCCATTTTTGGAATGGAATAGTACGGAATCCCCATGAATAGGATCAAACCTTATTTCATGGTATTTACATGAGGTTCCTCTTTAAGAAAGTCCCCAAGACGGCTTGTGTCAATCACTTCCATTCCCCTCGTTAGACCATCTGTAGCACTCATAGCTATGACTTTTGGTTCCTCAACTCAACTATTAGTAGTTCCCTTAGAACTGTACTTGAGAGTTTCCTACCTCATACGGCTCAGCAATCAATTCTTTTGGTCTCCCCCCCCCCTTTTTTTAATCTATCATATCTAACGAATGAGATTTCTCAGGGATCTATCCCATTTTGGGGGGTTAACTTAACCAAAAAATGAGGTTGAAATAACGAAATTTAGGGTTGTTCGATCAAGTAAAGGAAACTCAATGGAATTCATAACTGTCTCAATCTTTTTTTTTCCTTTTTTCTTTTTATTGTCTGAACATTCATGAGCTCTTCCCGCATGTCACAAATGACCTACGAAGAAGAAGAATCCTAGAACAAAATGAGAGGTAAATAACCAACTTATGAGAGAAATTAGAGATCTTTGAGTAGTAAATAGTAATATGAGAAGTTAGGTACATTCTGTTTTATTATAAATATTATAAATTAAATGTAAAGAGTGATTTAAGGTTTTTTGGTTTATGTTTTTTTATTAAGTAATTAAGAATTAATTAATGGTATTAATGATAGGTGGGGCCAGAAACGATCTTGTCCACCACTTATGTTTGACCAGAATCAATCCTGGACACCACTTATCAAAAAACCTTGTAATATAATATAGATTATACCATTTTTACGTAATCATTTTATAAATGGTGAGTTCAGAATAAATCCTTTTTTTTTAAGTGAAAATAAAGTGTCATTTTGTAAAATTTTCAATTATTCTATATAAATAATCAAAATGTTAAAAGAAAAAGGTATAAACATTATCACTGAACCTTTATTGTCTACTTAACCTTCGTTATATGTTCCTTTAACTTAAAATTTTTAGGTTCGCTACCAAATTTATATTTGTTAAATATTTTTATATACTTCGAAATTTCTTTTATAATATTAGGTCAAAATTAAAGTTTAATCTAGAATTTTCAAAATTATAAGATATATATATATATATATATATATATATATATATATATATATATATATATATATATATATATATATATATATATATATATATATATATATATATATATATATATATATATATATATATATATAATCTCAACTAAAAAGAGTATATGGATTATCCTTGGCAATCAAAAGAAGTCACGAAAAAGTAATAATTGAAAATGATTCGCTTGTGTTACACTCGCTAGTGAAGGGCGGTGGGAATAAGGGGGATTGGCTAGATGAAATACTCTTGGAATGTAGGAAAATCCTTATGAAGAACATGGGTTTTGGATTGATACATATATATATAAGGAAGCTAATAATTGTGCAGATTTTATGGCAAATTGGGAACAAACATGGTGGGCGATGTGGTGTATTATGGAGATCTTTCGGATGGTCTAAGGAAGCATCTAACGAGAGACAAATGTGGATGGACCACACCTCGCACTCCCTCGGGAGTTTAGATACTTTATTTATTTCTATTGACCTTTTAAGGTCTCAAATGTCTGGAAAAAAAGAAGAGTATTTGGCCTATACTTTTTGATAAAAAAAATATGACAAAAATATTCAAAATTATAGTATAATCTTAACTAAAAACAATATTTGGCCTATACTTTTTGACAACAAATATGACAAAAATAAAGGAAGCAGATTCATAAAATACCGTATAGTCTTACAATATTGTTGAAAATTCTGAACAGAAAAATAACATATTTTTCTCTATCTTTTACAAGAATTACTTTTATATTTTCTTTTACAAATATATCTTTAAGTTTGATGAAGTCATTGGGAGTTAGACTTTTAGGCACAACCCAAGCACATATAATTTACCATTTGGTGCCTCTACACTCACGAGTCGTGGCCCTCTAGATCTAGTGTACTTACCTTAATTGATAAGTTTTGACATTATATTGTGATAGTTGATCATTTAACATCTCAAGTTACGAAATCGAAATCAATCAAGATACTATTGATTACATAATTCACTCACTTATACAAAAAGGTCTTCCATATCAGTCGAATAATATTAAAAAAATGAATCAACACATCCCAATTCAACATAACTAAAAAATTATCTACATCCAAAAACCAAATTATCCAATTCAACAAACTTATAAACTAAAAAGCAAATCGAGATCCCGTTCTATCAAGAAAACGATCAGTATGCCATCCTTTAGCCTGAAGCTCATTAAGAAACGGATTAAACACACGATTCATCCTCTCATAAGCATCTATTAACACACATCACGATTCAATCCACGATCTGAACCCTCCAATTCTCCTGCATAAGCAGATACTTACCACCCTCTTAACGCATCTTCAGCACTCGCATTATGTTCCAATATCATATCTGTCCATTTACTTCCATAATTCAACAAAAACTTCTCATCATTAAACGTTTCTTTAAATTGACGCAATTTCGAAGGCTTCACTACTTTGTGGACCCCACTTCCCACTTTTACATTCCTAGCTTCTTCTATTAATCTTCCTGGAAATAAAAGATCTTCTTTATATCTTAAATCCGCTGGAGTTGATACTTTTCCTGTCTATATTATCAATCGAATAATTCCAAAAAAAAAAAAAATCAACATATCCCAATTCAACATAACTAAAAATTTATCTACATCCAAAAAACAAATTATCCAATTCAACAAACTTATAAACTAAAAAGCAAACCGAGATCCCGTTCCATCAAGAAAACGATCAGTATGCCACCCTTTAGCCTGAAGCTCATTAAGAAACGGTAAAAACACACAATTTATCCTATCAAAATCATCTATCAACACATCATCACGATCACAAAGTTCATTGTGTCAAGTGAGTACCACATCTTCCATGAGGTCAACAAAACTGAAAATTTAGCTGGATGTACATAGTCGACTGTCTTATATTTGTCAAGCAATCGAATATGCAACTTCCAACTATTAGTAATCGCAACAAAACTCACCTCATAAAAAGTCATCAAACCTTTATCATCCAAGATGAAGTTTCTTCAATCTTGACTCTTTCTGATATATATATATATATATATATATATATATATATATATATATATATATATATATATATATATATATATATATATATATATATATATATATATATATATATATATATATATATATATATTTGAGCAATGACTTTTAACCATACATGAAATTGAAATTTGAATTTGTCGACAAAGCCAATCTTCATTCGTTGTCATAAATTTATTTTGTACTTACTGGATTTAAGCGAAAAATATGCTTAAAATCATTAACGGGATAAAAGAACAAAGAAAAATATTAATCGAGCAAAAATTCGGCGTTTTATTAGATGAAGAAGAACATTAAAATAGTGTGTTACTATAAAGTTAGGATATAAGAGAGAATATAAATGATTATGAAAATATTTAATTTAAGGAATAAAATAATTAATTAA
The DNA here is from genome assembly GCA_029959085.1 of Nemophila menziesii. NCBI lineage: Eukaryota > Viridiplantae > Streptophyta > Magnoliopsida > Boraginales > Hydrophyllaceae > Nemophila > Nemophila menziesii. Next base: position 33,612,704 of record JARWIR010000003.1, read on the forward strand.
AGTAAATAAATTACTTATATGTCATGTCATATAATTTGACATGTAGAAGGTGACAAAAGGATGAAAGAAATAGGTTAGACGAAATATCATTACTCTTCTAGATTTTAACATGTTTTCATTGTTTTTTTCTTTCGAACATTAAAAAAAATGTTTCATTGATTTTCTAATATTTACTTTTTTTTCTAAAAATTTTAAAAATTTCTGATTGTATACCTTTTTTTATCTTAAAATTTATTATTTATTTAATATTTCATATGTAAAACTGGAAATACAAATAAAAGAAATCAGATTGAACCACTTAAATTCTTGTGTAGTTTCAATTTCGATCTGTTTTTTGTAGAAAAATCGGAAATCGAAATTTTAAAACACTAAAAATATGCTTCAAAATCGAAAATATTCGGATCAAAATCAGATATTTCAGATCCCTATATTGACCTAATGCAGTATGTAGATGGAACTACGTATTTCCCTCTTAAAATTGTATTTATGTATATCTTCTCTAAAGTTTATAGATTTAGAGATATATAATAATCATATATATAAATGAAAAATGTTATGGAATATTATACTATTATATCATTTTTATGTAATTTTTTGTTAATGGTGAATTTGAAATAAATTCTACTTTTATTTTAAATGAAAATAAAAGTATCATTTATAAAGTTATTCTATATATATAATCAAAATATTAAAAGAAAAAATTATAAACATTGTTTTGAACCTTTATTGTCTACTAATCATTCGAGATATGTTACTTTAACTTAAATTTTTTAGGTTTGCTACTAAATTTATATTTGTTAAATATTTGTATATACTTCACATAACGAAATTTCTTTTATAAGAATAAGTCAATAATAAAGTTTAATCTAGAATTTTCAAAATTATAGGATTTTTACAAGTAATATATAATCTCCGCTAAACTTAATATTTGATCCATACTTTTTAATAAAAATATATGACATAAATAAAGGTAGCTTATTTTAAGATTCAAAAAAATTTGTTACTATATTGTTGAAAATTTTGAACAGAAAAAAAACCTATTTTTTTCAATGTTTTACAAGAATTACTTTTATATATTTTTTTACAAATATATCTCACACATATATACATTTTACAAACAATTTTTTGGTGTATCCAACCCTGAACCCTTTATGGGAGTGAAACGTGATAAAACAATTACAAACTGTAAAATCTTATATAGAGGAAATACTACTCGGAGAATAATTCTCTTGATTTATTAACATAGCATTACTTACACCTTAAATCAAGCAATTTCTCTTTTCAGAGAATAAGTCACTTAATTTTCTAATATAGCATTACCTACACCTTAAATCAAGCAATTTCTCTTTTGATCTCTAAGTTTGATTAAGTCAATTGGTATTTAAACTTTTAGGCACACCCCAATAAGTCCTGCACATATAATTTACCATTTGGTAACTCTGCGCTCACAAGTCGTGACCCTCTAGATCTAGTGTACTTGCCTTAATTAATTGATAAGTTTTGATATTATATTGTGATTGTTGATCATTTTACATCTCAAGTTACGAAATTGAAATCAAAATAAATCAAGTTACTGTTGATTACATAATACACTCACTTATACGAAAAGTTCTTCCATATTAATTTTGTAATAGGGATTGTACTTATTATATTTCTTCATATGTGTGAAAAGTAATGTGGACAGATATTTTGAAAAAAAATGAGTAACACTTACTAGTTTCCACAACATTAACTAATGTAACTAGTTGGGTTAGCTCAATTGGCCAGGGTCATACTATTCCTTCAGCATTTAAAGGAGAGGTACAAGGTTCGAACCCCCTCTCTAAAGAGTGTAAAGTAAGAGGTTAAATTAGCATATTCGTAGATATATGGGATTAGCAATCATATATTCATTGATGGTGGGTCTTGTTTTGTATAGCTCATCGAACTTGTTTACATTTTTTTAACATGTAAAGACTCCATAAGAAAATACTCGTAGATATATGGGATTAGAAATTTTATATGCATTGATGGTGGGATTAGCATATTCATAGATATATGGGATTAGCATTTGTATATTCATTGATGGTGGGTCGTGTTTTGTATAGCTCATCGATCTTGTATACATTCTTATAACATGTAAAGACTCCATAAGAAAATAATTGTAGATATATGGGATCAGCAATTGTATATGCATTGATGGTGGGTCGTGTTTTGTCTAGCTCATAAATCTTGTTTACATTCTTTTAACATGTAAATACTCCATAAAAAAATAATAAGAACCTTCTTATACTGTATATTTTTCATGGTATAAGAGTCTTAAATTTCCGTTGAGATACCAAATCAACCCACTAAATATACCAAATTTTTCCATCCTCCCATCACTACTGGAAATGCGGTGTTTACCCACGACAAATTAGCGACGACTCTTAATTCGTCGTTAAACTAAATATTTGGACTTAAATGTAAATTTTAAAAACAATTGGACTTATTTGCAAATTTTAAAAAAATTTAGGACTTAAATGCAATTTTATGAAATTTTATAGATGGCTGCTGTCATGGGTAGGAGTCACGATGGAGATGGGATGGGTAACGATCCCCCGAGGGGTCCACCACGTTCGAATGCTGACTGTAACCAACCATCGGGTAATAAAAAATTCAATTAATGTTTATTTATCACTTAAAAAAATATGTAGTTACTAAATATTTTTCACTAAAACAGGTGAACGTAAAAAAAGGAGACCGAAAGCTGCCACCTCTATCCGGACAGCTCAGGAGACCCTGAAGAGAGTCGGCTGGCCCATTCCAGTTGACTTTTCTGTCATAGACGGCACCTGGAACTTCGTCGGCCCATATAGCAAACACGTGGGTCAGGTGGCTGGTAATGCTGTTCGAGATGCTGTTCCCCCGTGCTACAAAGAATGGAAAGAGGTCCCCGACCATAACAAAGGGGTAGTTTTGCAGCGACTTCATCAATTTTTTGATTTAGAGGAGTGGAGGAGGCGAAGCGATTGGGACGAGATCACTAGGAGATTGACTGCGATGACATCCGGAGCCTACAGGCGATACAAGTCGGATTTGAAGAACGACTACTACTACACGGGTGAAATTCCACCAGATGTTGACCCGGTGATTTGGGAGGCGACGAAGAAGATGTGGGATGACTTGGCGAAACAGGTAGAAAAAAATAATTTATTAATTATTTTATACATTTTTTTTAATTAATTTTATAACTACTTCTTTTTTATTTGTAACAGAGTCAGGCTGATATAAACAAGAAGAATCGAGAGCAGCAGTCAGTTCCGAGCAAGGCGGGGTCAAGGAACTGGTCACAGACCCGGGAGGTGATTATTGAGGTATAAGTTTTAAAAATTAAAATATAATTTAGTATTTAATTTAATTTAATTGTTAACTTATTAAAATTTGTTATTGTATACTGTCCAGGGGAAGCTGAAGACGGTGACGAAAGAGCCGTTAACATTTACAGATGACGAGACCCAGGAGGAGATGGATCTTCCTCCTTTATGCGGCTATTTCGACCACCTTTCATATGATGCGGCTACGGATAGCTGGCGTGACCAGCGTTTGGAGAGAGCTAGTGTAAGTCTTTTTAAAAAAAAAATTGATTTAATTTTTTTTTGTTTTAAATTTTTTTTTTACTTAATCTAATTTATTTTTAAATTGAAATCTAATTGCAGGGTGTTCTTCGGGAGAAGATGAAGAAGAAGGTTGTGCAGGCCGGAACGGAGGGTACTGAAGTTAGCATCCAGGAGCAGATGGATGCCATGCTCGAGACGATCATGGAGGTCCTACACCCACCCAAGACTAAACACTGGGTGCCTACCATTGGTCCGGTCCGGAAACGAGCCAGGACTCCTACACAGCCGGACAGGGAGAACGATGAGCTGCTTAAGGCGGTTCTGGATGGGATGAACGAGCTTCGCGCGGCTCAAAATCTTCCACCGATACCGGATCCATCCTCCGCATCACCCGGGCCCACATCTTCTTCTAGTCGGCCGAGTCAACCCCCGAGCATGGCAGAGACTCTTTTCGAGGCATTAAACGGGATGAGAATCGCTAATGGAATGCAGCCGATCAGCAAACCCGGGCCCACTAGACGAGATGAAGAGAGAGAAGATGAGGAGAGAAGAGGAGATGGAGAAGATCCGAATTTGAATGATGATTAAGTTATTTTTTTTTTAATTTGGTTGGTTTGTATGTTTAAGACTTTATTTATTTCCGTATGTTTGACTTTGACTTTGACTTTGACTCGTTTGATGTTGACTTTATTTATTTCACGTTTACTATTTGAATGGAATTATCGTATTTTATATGTTTTATTGGATTTTTATTTATTTATAATTTTGTATTATATTTAAAATCAAAATAATAATAAAAACTAAAATTTAAATAATAAAGAAAAATAAAAAAGTAAAAAAAAATAAAAAAATAAAAAAAACAAAAATAAAAAATAAAAAAATAAAAAACGAATAGCGACGACCCTTGTCGTCGCTAAACTATTAAATAAAATAAATAAATAATGATTTTCGATAAAATGTAAAAAAAAAAAAATAATAATAACAATTATTAGCGACGACATGTCCGTCGCCAACGTTTGTCGCTATTTAATTTAAAAAAAAAGAAAATTAAATTCGATAAAAAATTAAATGAAAACTAATTAATGAATTAGCGACGACATGTCGTCGCTAACATGTCGTAGCGAATTCAATAAATCCGCGACGCCAATCCTCGTGGGTAAATTCCAAAGGAACTAGTCACGAAAACACTATTTGGCGTCGCTAATCACGAATTAGCGACGCCGGGATAGAGACGACAAGTTAGCGACGACATGTCGTCGCTAAACAAGATTAGCGACGAATGTTGATGGTTTCGCGACGACGCGTGTCGTCGCGAAACACCGCATTTCCAGTAGTGCATCCATGACAAATTCTACTGCAAATTCTGGATAGTCCATGGTCTCTCCTTTATCATCATTTGATAACATCATCTCCATTAGCGGTATAACACAGATCCTCTCAAATTATGCCTATCTAATTTTTGGTTTAAGAAGGCTCCATTTGATTACGTCCTAATTGGATATAACCTAATGGAACATGTAGATGAAACAACATATACCCCTCCTACTGAAATTATATTCATGTATATTTTCTATAAAGTTTATAGGTATAGAGATATAAAATAATTATATATATATATATATATATAGTTGAAAAAAGTTATGAAATATTAGAATGATATACTATTTTCATGTAATTTTAAAAAAAAAATTGCGAGTTCATAACAAATCCTACTTTTTTTAAAATGAAAATAAGGTGTTAAATTAATGAGTGGTTTATAGAACTTCATTCGAGATATGTCCCCTTAATTTAAACTTTTTAGGTTTGGTACTAAATTTATATTTTGTTAAAATATTTATATATCTCAGTTAATAAAATATTTTCTATAATATTAGGTCAAAATTAAAGTTTAATCCAGAATTTTCAAATTTGATCTTTGTAATTGACATATAATCTTGACTAAATAATCACTTGGCTTATACTTTTTGACAAAAACAATAATAACTTATCTTTCAAGCTCCATACGATTTTACTATGTTGTTGAAAATTTTGCACAGGAAGACCATCATTTTCTATGTCATGAATTACGTTTATATTTTTTTCTCACAAATATATTTCTCTCACACACATACATACACTCTTTGTAGGTTCTCATGTAACCATGACTCATATCCAACCCCAGACCCTTCCCTTTATAGGAGTGAAATGTAATAAAATCTTATTAATAAATACTACTTCTCTTTATTTCTTAATATAGCATTACTTACACCTTAAATCAATCAATCTCTCTTTTCATCTCTAAGTTCGATTGAGTGCACATATAATATGAGTCCCTTATTACCATTTGGTACCTCTACAGTCTACACTCACGAGTCGTGGCACTCTAGATCTAGTGTATTTACCTTAATTGATAAGTTTTGATATTATACTGTGATCACTAATCATTTCACATCTACAAGTTGCAAGTTACAAAATCAATCAGGATACTGCAGATTACATAATACATTCAAATATACGAAAAGTTCTTCCTATCAATCGAATAATAAAAAAAGAATCAACACATCCCAATTCAACATAAGTTGCGTCAAACTCACACACAACTAAAAAAAATTCTACAACAAAAAAAAAATCCAATTTAACAAAGTTAAACTATAAAGCAAAACGAGATCTCGTTCCATCATGATAACGATTAGTATGCCATCCTTTAGCCTGAAGCTCATTAAAAAACGGTAAACAATTCATCCTCTTAAGCATCTATTAACACATCATCATGATCACAAAGTTCACTGTGTCAAGTGAGTACCACATCTTCCATGAGGTCAACAAAACTGAAAATTTAGCTTGATGTAAATAGTTGATTGTCTTATATTTGTCAAGCAATCGAATATGAAACTTCAAACTATTAGTAATCGCAACAAAGCTCGCCTCATAAAAAGTCATAAAACATTTATTATCCAAGATTAAGTTTCTTCAATCTTGACTCTTTCTGGTATATATATAATTTATCTAAAGAAGAACCTGGAAGTTGATCAATAGACACGTATCTTATTTACGAAAAACTATAATTGTTGGTAATTATGGCCCGTTGGAGCAACATTTGATAAATCAGAGATTAGGATCTTGAACACACATTTGAGCAATGACCTTCAACCATACATCAAATTGAGATTTAAATATGTCGACAAAACCAATCTTCATTGGTTGTCATAAATTAATTTTGTACTTATTGGATTTAAGCGAAAAATATGCTTAAAATCATTAATGGAATAAAAGAACAAAGAAAAGAATTACTCGAGAAAAAAAATTCGACGTTTTATTAGATGACGAAGAACATTAAAATAGTGTGATACAATAAAGTAGGGATATAAGAGAGAATATAAATGATTATGAAAATATTTAATTTAAGAAATAAAATAATTAATTAAGATATATAAATTACTTATATGTCATGCCATGTAATTTGACATGTATAAGGTGACGAAAGAATGAAAGAAATAGGAGAGACGAATATCATTACTTTTCTAGATTTTAGCATGTTTTCATTGCTTTTTTCTTTCGAACATTAAAAAAATGTTTTATTGATTTTCTAACATTTACTTCTTCTTTTTTTAAATTTAAAAGTTTCTGATTATATACCTTCTTTATCTTAAAATTTATTATTCATTTAATATATCATATGTAAAACTGGAAATATAAATAAAAAACAAAAATCAGATCGAACCATTTAAATTTTTATGTAGTTCTAATTTCAATTCGATTTTTGTAGAAAAATCGAAAATCGAAATTTTAGAACACTAAAGATCTGCTTCAAAATCGAAAATATTCAGATCAAAATCAGATATTTCGAATCCCTAGATTGACCTAATGCAATATGTAGATGGAACTACGTATTTCCTTTTTAAAATTGTATTCATGTATATTTTCTATAAAGTTTATAGATTTAGAGATATATAATAATCATATATATAGATAAAAAAGGTTACGAAATATTATACTATTATACTATTTTTATGTAATCTTTTGTTAATGGTGAGTTTGGAATAAATCCTACTTTTATTGCAAATGAAAATAAAAGTATCATTTATAAAGTTATTCTATATAAATAATTAAAATGTTAAAAGAAAAAATTATAAACATTGTCTTTGAACTTTTATTGTCTACTAATCATTTGAGATATGTTCCTTTTAACTTAAATTTTATAGATTTGCTACTAAATTTATATTTGTTAAATATTTTTATATACTTCACTTAACGAAATTTCTTTTACAATAATAAGACAATATTAAAGTTTAATCTAGAATTTTCAAAATTATAGGATTTTTATAAGTAATATATTCTTCGCTAAAAATAATATTTATCTCATACTTTTTGATAAAAAAAATATGACAAAAATAAATGTAGCTTATTTCAAGATTCATAAGATTTTGTTCCTATATTATTAACAATTTCGAACAGAAAAATAACCTATTTTTTCAATGTTTTACAAGAATTACTTTTATATATTTTTTTACATAGATATTTCTTATACATATTTACATTTTACACACAATTTTTTGGCGGTATCCCAACCCTGAACCCTTTATCCGAGCGAACCGTGATAAAATAATTACAAACTGTAAAATCTTATATAAAGGAAATACTACTCGGAGAATAAGTCTCTTGATTTTTCTAATATAGCATTACTTACCCCTTAAATCAAGCAATTTCTCTTTTCAGAGAATAAGTGACTTAATTTTCTAATATAGAATTACCTACACCTTAAATCAAGCAATTTCTCTTTTGATCTCTAAGTTTGATTAAGTCAATTGGTATTTAAACTTTTAGGCACACCCCACCTGCACATATAATTTACCATTTGGTGACTCTATGCTCACGAGTCGTGACCCTCTAGATCTAGTGTACTTACCTTAATTGATAAGTTTTGATATTATATTGTGATTGTTGATCATTTTACATCTCAAGTTACGATATCGAAATCAAAATCAATCAAGATACTATTGATTACATAATACACTCACTTATACAAAAAATTCTTCCTATCAATCGAATAATATCAAAAAAATGAACCAACACATCCCAATTCAACATAACTAAAAAATTATCTACATCCAAAAACCAAATTATCCAATTCAACAAACTTATAAACTAAAAAGCAAACCGAGATCCCGTTCCATCAAGATACCGATCAGTATGCCATCCTTTAGCCTGAAGTTCATTAAGAAACGGATTAAACACACAATTCATCCTCTCATAAGCATCTATTAACACATCATCACGATTCAATCCACGATCTGAACCCTCCAATTCTCCTGCATATGCAGCTACTAACCACCCTCTTAACGCATCTTCACCACTCGCATTATGTTCCAATATCATATATGTCCATTTACTTCCGAAATTCAACAAAAACTTCTCATCATTAAACGTTTCTTTAAATTGACGCAATTTCGAAGGCTTCACTACTTTATGGACCCCACTTCCCACTTTTACATTCCCAGCTTCTTCTATTAATCTTCCCGGAAATAAAAGATCCGCTTTATATCTTAAATCCGCTGGACTTGATACTTTCCCTGTCTATAGTACCAAAATTTAACATTAAGTGATACAAAAAATATTAATTAATAGTTAATACAAGACCTTGATAAAATCTGCTACTATCATAGCAGTTCTTTGAGGGTTAAGTGTATTAATTGGAGTAGCACGCATTTCTTCACATACACTATAAACATGTACTATAGAGAGAAGAGGTGCAATAACCGTCTGAAATAAGTGACATAAATATCAGAGATTAAATATATATTTTATGTTTAAAAAAATTGAAATATCGTACCTTTCCTTGTATTGTTGAACAAACTGTTGAAGCTAATTGAATACCTAATCCTATTCCAATTACATTAAAAAGAGTTGAAATTGCTTCTCCTTTAGCAAAAAGATCACTAAGATTTCCTTCTTTAACAAATGCTGAATATATTGGTAATCTTGTAGCTCGTGCTGCTACTACAGCCATTCCCTGTATAAATAAACATAATTATAAATTTTAATTTTAATAATAAATTGCGAAAAATCTCTGTGTAACACCTTTGCGAAATTACCAAGCCCAGCCATTTCGAGAAATAATTGAGGGCATAATGGGGAAAGAACTTCTAAACCAGAACCCAAATCATAAAGAACATCAGCTGTAATATAAATCGAAATTAATTAGAAATTTTTTCAAAGAATTTAACGAATATAAAGTTTAATTACGGACCCACGATTCTCCAACGTTTAGGCTCGGAATCCATTCTTGCACCTAAATTACTACATATGAGTTTTCCAACATGTTGCATACCATCTTTTAAAATCTAAAACAGTAAAAAATGATTTATTAACTCTGGAAAAAAGATTTTTATTGAGTTGTAAGTAAAATTAGAAAATATCTTACCCAACTCACAGCAGTAGCTTGTGCAGGTGTAGGTCTAAGACCTGCAGCAAATAGCAATGACTGCAAAAAAAGTAAAAATACAGAAATATACTTCTAAAGAGTATATAAACCATACAATTTCAATTATAAAAACCAAAGATATTTTATAAGGAAGAAGAAGACCTGAGTTGATAATGCGGATAATGCTGCACTAGAGAGGTGTTGTAAGGCTCGGAACTGTGTGTATCTAAGGTACCCATCGTTTACACTACAGATTATTCAAGCTTTATTTAATATTACTCTTGTTAAAAGCTTGGAAAGTTGAATTAATCGAAATATTACCTGTATGGGTAACCTGAAGGGAAGAATTTATTCTGAAAGGACTCGACCACTTTGTATACGATTGGTCTAGAATCATCAACTGTCATCACCTGTATTAAGGATTATACTTTAAATTAGTTAAGATAGATCAAATTCTTCTATACTTATGTTATTGTGTTTCTTAATCTTACTCAATTTGTGTTTCTTAATCTTAAACAAATAAAACATGAAAAATATAAAGAATAACTAAAGCAGCCAAGATTCATTATTTCCATGATTAACGGAAGAAGATGCCATTGCAGTCAAGCGCTTTGTTGGTATACGTCCCTCAAACGCAACATTCATGCGTTGGTAACAATCAAGGGCTGGATGTCCTTCTTTGCCACATATTTGACAAGTGAGGCGCTTGTTATTAGAGGAAAAACGATCAATATTATTACCAGAATTGCGCTCGCCATTTCCACCAAAGAATTGATCACCATTATCACCAGGAACACGCTGATAGTTATTATTATTGTAGTTGTTACGATTATTAGGATTTTTAAATCCTCCACGATTAGATGAAAAACCACCTCTTCTACCACCACGAGAGTTTACACCGCGCCCTCTTGCTGCTACAAAGGCATTTACACGGGCTGACCCAGCAAGTGGAATACTTTGATCTACCATTCTTCTCTCTGTAGTCAATAAAAGAGCCTCAAGAGTTGGGTATGTGATAGGTGTATCACGTGCTTGTGCTGCATTCACTGTCATCTCAAATGCAGGGCCAAGATTATTCAAAATAATTTGAACAAGTTCGTCATCATCTACAGGCTTACCAGCTAAAGCCAAATTATCAGCAATTGAGTTCATTTTATCAAGGTAGTCAGCAACAGACATTTCTCCTTTCTTTGTTTGGAGTAACTCATTGCGAAGAAAAAGAATACGATTCTGGGAAGACGAGGCATACCTTTGCTCTAGTGCTTCCCAAGCTGCACGCGCAGATCGTTTGCTGGCCACCGTAGCCAGAACTGGGGCCGTAAGTTAACCATTTATCCAACTGAGAATCATTTGGTCTTGTTGAATCCATAAGGTATATGCAGGATTAATAGTGTTGTCTCCCTCTTGATTTTTGGAAGGACATACAATAGAACCATCAACATAACCCATAAGATCACGACTCCGTAAAATAGGAAGAATCTGGGCTAACCACAGCGGATAGTTTGTCCTATCAAGTTTGATATTGACAATCGTAGTCATGGATGAAGCCACTGCTGAAATCATGTTTGCAGATGAGTCATTGTTGTTGTTTAGAGACATGATGAGTAAAAAAAAAAGATCGTTTGTTGTTGAACTTAAGCTCTTGATACCATAAAGAATAACACAGAAGAGAGTTTGGAAAAGTATATTTCTCATTCACATATTTGATCAATATATATACACGTACATAGAGTTTGAATTACAAAAGCGATAAGACTGATATTTGAATTACAAAAGAGATAAAGATAGATAAGATAAATATCTTATAGAGATTCGATCTTATCAAATGATATAACCACTCTGCAAGTTTATAGGAATCAGTTGCAGCTATTATTATCTTGTCTAACAGTCTTTCCATATTTTTTTACCCCAACTAAACTTTTGACGAATAAGCACGGGAGACGCAAATACATGGCTGTAGTCTATTTCGCTTATTCCAGACATTGTTTCGTCCTATAACAAAATTAAAGTAGTCAATAATGTAATAATAAAAAGTATAAGGGACCAATAATGTAATATGGTCTAATTAAGTTTCAAATTTTATACTACTCACTTAAGGGACCTATAGTGCAATAACATAATTTAAAGGGACCTTACGTGCAATAATGAAAATTTTTAAGAGAGAAATAGTGCAAATTTATCAAATTAAGGGACCAAAAATGTAAGATTAACTAGCAACTTTCTTTAATTAGACAATAACTAAATTAAGAAGCAATAGTGCAATACCACTTATTTAAGGGACAATAGAGCAAAATAACTTAAAAATTCATCTAAATCCTAATACAAAATTGTCAAATTCGAGTTAAAAATCATGAATAATATGACAAAATACAACAATAAAGCTAAGAATAATACAAAAAATTAACATTTTTATATATATTTATAGATATAAATATGGTTTTAAAAAAAAAATATATATATATGTGTGTGTGTGTGTGTGTGTGTGGTATTACAATAGAAGGAAGGGAGGAGATATACCTAGATTAGAAGATTTAGAAAATGATTAGATTAATGGTGGAGGTCAGAGTGAGGGGTAGTGCTGCAAAACGGAGAGGAACCTTTTTTTCCTCTCTTCATCGTATAGGTTTAATGGCAACATAAGCTGTGTTTTAAAAGGCGAAAGGCGTTACTCGGAGGAGTGCCTCTTGACCCGGTTCGGGTTATAAAGAAGAAGTTCTCCACAGGGCCTCTCCCCTTATGTTTTTTCAGCTAATCGATCCTCGGTTTCGATTGCCAACACCCACTCCCATGTTTTCATGATGGTCGATATTACCTCAACGATGAGATATATTATTAATGAGATGCGTGTACAAGCTAGACTAACCACTTTTACTCTAGTCCAAACGAACCCTCTAACAATGATCTCAAGTTGGTGCATCTATTAGCCGAGAAAGCGTTGAGGAAGACACAACAACAACAACAACAACAACAACAACAACAACAACAACAACAACAACAACAACAACAACAACAACAACAACAACAACAACAACAACAACAACAACAACAACAACAACAACAACAACAACAACAACAACAACAACAACAACAACAACAACAACAACAACAACAACAACAACAACAACAACAACAACAACAACAACAACAACAACAACAACAACAACAACAACAACAACAACAACAACAACAACAACAACAACAACAACAACAACAACAACAACAACAACAACAACAACAACAACAACAACAACAACAACAACAACAACAACAACAACAACAACAACAACAACAACCACAACAACAACAACCACAACAACAACAACCACAACAACAACAACAACAACAACAACAACAACAGTAACATCAACAACAACAACAACAACAACAATAACAACAACAACAACAACAACAACAACAACAACAACAACAACAACAACAACAACAACAACAACAACAACAACAACAACAATGTTTATATTATTCCTAGTATTTTGAGTTGTTTTGCCGATGTTTGAGTTGTTGACAAAGAAAAAACATGTCAAAGAGAATGATGTGATGGAGTGATTAAGAATATTATAGGAGAAACATGACGATATGATTGAAGCAATAGGAAATATGACAAGAGAGTTCGAGCCGTGAAACATACCTTAGACAAGATGGATTCCGCAATATATGATCTATACAACTTGACTAAGAAGAATGCCCAACCTCGGCGTTATAATGAAAGTAATCATCCTAGTGTCGATTCAGATATGTTCCCTAATCTCTCTTATTTAGTAGTGTATATTAGTTTATTTGCTTTATAGAGTCTTTTTGAGACGTGAGGACACGAATCATTTTTGAGTTTGGGGTGGGGTACTCGGTGTCCTCATTCCCAGATTATGTGTTAAATTTTTTATTGGTTTCTAAAAATTTAAAAAATCAAATAAATATTAGTTTAAGGATTGATTTGGGTTTAGAGTTTTTTGAATGGCCCCAAAATCGAACTTTGTGTGAATTAATGCATACAAACACTAGATTGCAGATATGAAAAATTAACAAACAATGGAAATAAAGTAAGCTTGAACTTAGTAAGAATAAGTGGTGTGTAGAACGTGAGATCTAAACTGGTTGTGAACACACTTAATTATGAACTAGAGGTAAGAATGGAGTGAAAATACGTAACTAGGAAGATGATAGAGGCATATATTTGATAGCCACTTGAGCCTTTTATCTTTCTAACCAAATATAAATCTTATATCCTTCTTAGCCCCATTTTAACCCTTTAAGCCTTTCTTTTGTCGCCACGATATAAGCCATATCCCTTAGTTTATAGGACTTTCCATATAATCCGCACTTGAATCGCAACCTTGAGACTTGTTGTCTCTAGAGCTTGAGTTTTGGGTGGTGTTTTTCATCATGTGAGATTACATCGGCTTAGAATTTTATGCGTTTGTATTCTGATGTGCAGTTTTGATGATGTATTAGTTGTAACCCTTTGACAGGGTCTTTGGAAAAAAAGAGAAGAAAAAGAAAGATAAAATAAGATACATGACAACTCACATCAAAATGGGTGTCATGGGTATCTTACAAAAAAAGGAGAATGAATAAATTGAAAAAAAATGAAAATAAAGTAACCAGGAAAGTGGAAAGTTTTGGAAATCATCACAAAAGATTATTAGGTAATTGGGGACGCTAAATTAGTGCGTCAAGTGGCTTGAGTGAGAACATATTCGAGTGTAAACTCAAGCTCAAGGATAGTATGTTGATTGTTAGAGAGAAGGGCGCCAAAAGCTTACTGCATATTTCCCAAATCTACATATCACACCATCCCTAAACTTACGCTAAAACCATAAAGACCTTGTGATTTTTAGGTATGTAGTGGAATGACAATTTTTCTAAAGGGATTAAGTTGAGTGGAGCGTTAAAAAGCAAGTAAGGATCGATAAACACCCTATAGCCACCATCTCAAGCCAAGTATCAAAGGTAACCTTCTAGCATTGTGAAATTAATTCGGAATTGAAATTGTCTATGTGTTTGATTTTGTAGGATAAGTGTAAATGTGAATTAGTTCTTAGGTTGTACTATATGAGGTTTATTTTAAGGTTTTCTTTGGTATAATTCTTTGGATTCTGCATTTTCTTCGTACCTTAGACCTCTAATTTTGTTCTTACTTTGTCAGGATGACAAAGCTTGGAGTTAGGGGTCTGGATCTATACCTTTTTGTGAGAGAGAATTTCTTCAGGAGACATCATTTTAGGTTTGAATTGGACTTAGTTAATAGATTAATAGTCATATTTTGTTATAATGCACTTTATTTATTCATTTTGGAATTATTTGTACTTTTAGAGCTTTTGTGCGTTGATTCGTTTTTTAGTGTGAATTTCTTAGGTATATGGATGCTAGGAGGCACCAAGATGAAGAGAAGAAATGAATATTAAAGTCCAAGAACAAGAAGAAGCGTTAAAAGAGCGAAATAAATCACTTTGGTAAAGGTGGAGGATTTTCAGAAAGAGTTAAATCATCACTTGTTTCCATTGTTCAGGTTAATTGGTTAGGACTCATACTTATTGTTTCAAATAAAAAGTGTGGTTTTGAAGTCAGTGAAATTTGAGAAGTGGAATCAGTGGATTTGGACTTATGATGAAAATATTATGGCTGATTTAATGAAGTGGTGTAGTGTAGTTCTGAATTAATTAAAACAAATTTGGGCCTTTTAATTCATGTCCTTTTACACCTCTATATAAGGATTATTTCACCTCATTAATCAGTACACTTCATAATATGTCATCTTAAAGAGAAGGAAAAATCTACAACGCTTGGATGTAAGAAGCAGAAGCTGGAGAAGAAGGTCAACACCATTCTACCTCAACAAAAGCTCTAATCATTCCACCCTTTAGAGTAATTTTAGGAATTTTGATGTCATTTATTTTCGCTAGTTGCATATCTTTAATTATGAGCTAAACATTTAATACTTGAGAATCGCATTTATGGGATGAACCCTAGTTTCTAATTTAAAGTCTTTTGAATTTGAGATTGTTTTAATTTAAATAAAGTAGAGTTATTTCATATTGACTATATTTTTGTAGTTGTTTACAATTATTAATCTGGCTAATTAGTGATAGGTTTTAGTATTAGGATATTGGTTGTGTCGCGATCATCCAGAAGGGGGGGTCTAAATACAGAACTAGAATATAGACGCGTGGTGTGCGTTACTGAACCTGGCAGTCTTAACCAACCACATAGTAAATTGGGTTTATATTATAATCATTTGAAAGTACCTTGAGTGTCACTCTTACTAGGTCATTAATACCATAAAATAGCTTCTTATCTACCTTGACGGGATTTAGGAAGACTTTAGAATCCGGACTAATATCAAATGTCGACTTTGCCCTTAACCAATAGATTTAGATTACTAACTTTGGTGATTCCCTAGCGAGACTCAAGTATATCTCTTATACTAAGTAATCTTCTTTAGTCAATTTCTAGATTAATCGTAATTTTTTTTAGAAGAAGCTAAAGTGTTTCACTTAGATTAAAGACTAAAATTCTTACAATATCGATTATGAAACATAGTCATGGTGTGTATTGAGTCAACCCTCAATAAAAAATCAACGAATGATCTTCCTTGAACTCCTCAAAGTCAGGCCTCATGTTCTCTTCGGAGTAGACATCTTCTTGGATCTTATGTGGATGCTCAGCTAACATAAGTAAAGAAAAATTGTTCAAGGGAACCAAGCTATTGACATGAGTGCCTGAGTAAAAGTTCTCGTAATATGGGTGTTCAGTTATCTTCATTTCTTTTGTTTGATGAACTCTTCATGTATTAAGATTGTAAACCAGGGTTTCGTCTTTCGCTTGAAACACCAATAAATCCATATTTCGCAACCAGCCAATTGGCCTATACGTCAAGGGATGTGAACGACTTGGACTCCGTATATCAAAAGCAAACACATTATCCCATTGCCCGTGTCCAGTTTCTGTATCTTTTAGCATTGAAAACTCAAACAAATGCTTTCCCACATACTTCTGTGCCCATAAGCAAAAAGAATTCTTGATTGCAAGAAAACCACAACTACAAACACCTAAACTGTATGGATGAAAAAAAGGAATCTCCTCATAATTTCCAGTTTCCATATCAAAACGGATTATTGATGGGAATAAGTCATGTAACCAATACACGAAACCTCTTTGAGTAAGATAATAACAGCATCGCATCTGGTCTTTCATTGCAGTTTCATTTAATTGACTGATAGCATCAACCTTTCTCCATTCTTTATCAATACCTAGCGTTGATATAAACAATCTTGATTCATCACATCTTTGCATCACCTTGTATACCCTTGAAGCAGAAGCATATGCAAAGTGAGCAGCATATTTTGTACTTCGATATGGAAATAAAGGAAGGGGTAAATACTGCTTTGTAACAGGATTTACCACATGAGAGGGGCAATTTGAAGAGCGTTTTATAGGAACATTTACCAAAAGTAACCTGTTACAACTAGCCCAATCTTTTTGAACAAACTGGAAGTTTAGATTCTCCACGTCAAGACGGACATAAAACCTTGGTTTAACAACAAGCCCACTGATTATGGAAAAATCTTTGGCATGTGGAAAGGTCTCGATTCTCAAGCAGAAAAACAGATTGGGTGGCCACCTATGGTAATGATCATGAACACTCAATTTGAGAAAGATAAACATGACAAGGTACGATACATTTATGCATTTATTAGGTAGCCCCTAACAGAGTCTCTCTATAACAATATGGAATATTATGCAGTAGACAGGTATAGAAAGTCAAGAGCTCTTGCAATATTGCAACCTTGGAGATCATGGTTCAAACTCGTATGATGCTATAAAGGCACTCTCTTCTCTTCTATCTAGCATGATCTTTAGTTAAAGTAGAATCTGTTGGCTGATATTGTTCTTTCAAGGAATATGAACCTTCCCTCGACTTGAAAACAATAGTTTTCCAAACCTTCTTCTTTCTTCTCATACTCATAAGTTGAAATGTTATGGTCAACGATCATGTTATTTACTGTATATTTATCTCCATGCGAGAAAATTGAGAAAATGGAGCAAAACAATATTAGTATATATGTGTGAAAACATAATCAATAAATATTAACAATTTATTTACATTTATATTTTATAAAAACCAGTGATCCCTTAAATTACATTATAATGAGTAACATATCCATTTAATTAAATACTGACTCGTTACTTAAATTAAGGAAATCTATCACAAAGCATATATTGTTAAAGTCTAAACTTTCAATCACACTTTCATATATTGTAACACACAAATTACTTACGGAAACAAGTATTAACTATTTATCATTTAAATACATACCATTAACTTGGACTAATCTAGAAGACAAAAAACAAAATATAGAAACGTATAACGAATATTTTACATAATATAGAGACCTATAGAGCATTTTTTTGCATAACACAGGGACCTATAGTGCAGTCAAATTAAAAAGTTCTCTAAAAAAATCATGGCTCCATTGCTGCATATTACATACTCATATAAATAATTATAAACATTATTCTATGGTGCACTATATTCTAACATTCTTAAACATAATGAATTGCTAGAATTAACAACTGCAGTAACATATCATAACATCTAACATTGAATCACACTTTTATCCAATTAACATCATAAATTAAAATTTCTACCAATATAAAATAACTTTCACAGATCAAGAAATTTTATAATCATTGTGGATGTACACAATTATTGAACACGTTTTTTAGTAATTAAAACATAATTACGAAAGCTAAGTAGAAATTGTCTTTATCATTCTAATAATATTAACCAAAACTAATCAGTTTATGAAACAATAAAAAGAAATATAAATAGAAATATGTACCGTGATGAATTTTTCATGGTGATTGGAGTGTCGGTCATTATGAATGGTGGTTAACTGAATTTATACGATGATGAATATTAAAAAAACGGCGTATAAAATGAGAATACAAGAATATAAGATCTCAAAAAGTCATGCAAATTTTTTTAGTAGCAGAATTATAATGAATATGGATAGAAAATTTGAGAGAGAGAGAGAGAGAGAGAAGAGAGAGAGAGAGAGAGAGAGAGAGAGAGAGAGAGAGAGAGAGAGTTCGTTACTGAGAAATAAAGGGAAAGAAGCCCCGTATTTTTTTTATTTTCCCAAAGCTCATCACTATTATATAATGATTTAATTTATATTAAAAAGGAAAGAAATATAAATAAATAATAAATTTAAAAAAGGAAAAAAAGAATACAATAATTTGAATAAAAGAAATGTTATAATAAATAGGAAAGTAATTAATTAAAGTATATTTTATAGGATCATAAATATATTGAGAAAAAAGAATAACTTTAAATAAAAAAATATCTTTATACTCTTTTTATAGTTAATCGTTTTAAATCTAAAATATATTACCATTTTTTATATTAAACACGTGAGATTGTAGAAAACAAAATCATGTTTAAGTTGATGTTATAATCATTTGACTCGATCTCGCATTAAGTCCATGACTGCTATTAGAAGAGACAACAAGTAAATACGTATATCAGAGGATGTCTCAGTTTAACAAGAAGGCTTTCGAATTGAGGGACTTTAATTACATGAATGACAATCAAATCTGTATACTAATTGTGATGGTTCAATATATTGAACCTTCTCGATCGTAAGAAAGATATCTTATGACCTCTTAGAAAGATGGAGGAATGAAATCAAATAACCAAAGGCAAACTATGTGAACATATTCGTGTTAAGTTTTAAACTATTTTTTAAGCCATTTTTACAATGGTTGCTCGAAATATTTTGCTACAAATATGCATAATATATTTAGGAATCACAAATAATAAAAATTGGATTTTACGATCCTTACAAGTTTTATATTTTATATTTAATTAAATAGTTATTCTAAATTCGTATGAATATCGATATTTTGCATAAGAAAACGAGTCGTAATTAATAATATTTGAAAGAAAATGGTAGACATGACATTTAATTGTTGAAATTTGGTCATGAGATATACTTTTAGATACTTATTTAAATACTTATTTTGGAGGTATTATTTCTTTCAGAAACTAAACGCAAATTTGACTATTTACTTTCTTTAAGCCCAAGATTAATTTGACTTTGGTAGCTCAAATTGATCCTAAAGGGTTACCAGGTGGTTTGGCTGTCTTTATTAAAGATGCGAATAATTTTAATCTTATAAGTTCAGATAAGAACTTAAATCAGTGCACTTATGTAGGTTCTAAATTTGAACTCCGTGAAATCAATTTTGTGCATGGACCTACAGCTGATGAGGAAAAAGAAGGTTTTCTAAAAAAATTACATGAATTGTCTCATGTAACAGATAACTGGTGTTTTCTTGGAGATTTTAATCTAATAAGATTCCCCTCTGATAAGTTAGGAGGGGAGATTAATTCAGTTTATAAAAAGAATATGCTGATGTTTAATACCTTTACTGATTATAACTCTTTGTTTGATCTTCCAGCTAAAGGATGTAATTTCTCTTGGTCTACCAAGTAAATGGAAACCAGCTGATTAAACAAAGGTTGGATAGGATATTGGTAAATCAGGATTGGATGAATAAATACTCAAATTCTTGGAATGAGGTTTTACCCCTACATAGTCTGATTACTCACCTATTATTTTAAATCTGGGATTATTTTCTGATAAACACAAGAAAAGGTTTATGATTGAAAAAGGTTGGATTTTTAACAGCTCTTTTTGTCAGTTGATTTTGTAAAAATAGAAAATCAGATATTTTATGGATTCGAGAGGCATTT
This sequence comes from Nemophila menziesii, assembly GCA_029959085.1. Lineage (NCBI taxonomy): Eukaryota > Viridiplantae > Streptophyta > Magnoliopsida > Boraginales > Hydrophyllaceae > Nemophila > Nemophila menziesii. The sequence continues at coordinate 33,633,459 of JARWIR010000003.1, forward strand.
CAAATTAATTTTAAACTTTCTCAAATTCAAAAACATATTACTAAATGGGAAAGAAAGAGGATTTTAAATAACAGGATTTTGATCAACAAAAACCTTGCGCAATTAGAAAACTGTTTAATGAACATTACTCGGATAATAATCAAGTAATTTTCCACACATTGAGCAGGGAACTTGAAAATTTTTGGAAAAAAGAGGAGATTTATAGGGTTCCAAGATCAAAGAATACTTGGTTGAGATTGGGAGATAAAGATAGCAAGTACTTTCATGCCATAACAAAAGTGATTGAGTACTAGAAATAGAATCTCTAAAATCAAAGATAATAATGGTATTTGGATTTTTAAAAATATAGAAATTTCTAGTGAAAATATGAGATACTATAATGAAATATTTAAAACAGTTGGTTATAGAATTATCAACCAATTTTGAGTAAAATAAAGAAAGTTGTTACCACAGAGATGAATGATTCACTTATAAAGTTTTTAAAGGGAAATATTTTCCTGAATCTGGCTTCATTGAGGCTTCTCTGAAATGTAATTGCTCTTGGGGCTGGAAAAGCCTTATAGAAGGTAGAAACTGCTTTCTTGATAAGGTTCATTGGTCTGTTGGTAATGGTGAAAAAATATCTATTTGGAAGGACAAATGGATCCCTTCTGAACCTTTTATTCTTAAACCTTCAGGTTGTGTATTTGAGTTTGTTTCAGATTTAATCTTACCTTCTAAGGTATGGAATGTCCCTCTTTTGCAATCTTTATTTGAGGACTCTGTTGTAGCAACCATCTGTACCATTAACATCCCTTCCTTTTACTGCATTGATACTCCCTTTTGGTTGGGCTCTAAGAGTGGAGATGTAAAAGTGAAGGATTGTTACAATCAGATTTGGAAGGCTCAACAAGTCCTTGAAGTTAGAAAAAATGGTAATAAAGGGTCCACCTCTTTCAGGCTTGAAACTATTGATTGGAACTTTATTTGGCAGTTAAAAGTTTCTCCAAAAATTAGAAACTTTATCTGGAAATGCTGTGGTGATGGACTTGCTACTAATGTTAACAGGTTTAAGAGGAGGTCTTCTCCTTCCCCTTTATGTGAACTTTGTGGTTGCTTTGATGAAACAATTGAACATATGCTCTTTCATTGCTCTTGGGCTAGAGCTGTTTGGCTTGCAAGTCACTTATCTTTTTTTATCATCAGCTGAGCCCTCTTATAACTTTATTAAATGGATCTCTTTTTTGAGACTTTCTTCCATTGATAGAACAGATATACTTACTGATCTTAGTGAAGTAACTATGAACATTTGCTGGTTTATTTGGAAAAGCAGAAATGAGTTTTTGTTTAAAGGAATCTCTCCTGACCCTTTACTTACTCTTCAGAAAAGCAATTTGGCCTATGATGAGTATAAAAATGCTAATGTTAAAATCTCTGAGGCTACTCAAAATATTATCCCAAATGATATTTTTGGAGTTTTGAATTCTGGAGATTTACTTACTTCAAATGATCCTACTGAGGTTAATTCTTCTTTTAACCTCAAATGGGATCCCCCTCCATATGGGAAGTTTAAAATTAATACTGATGCTTCAGTTCTTCTAAAATCTAACAAATGTTCTTTTGCTTGTGTTCTAAGGGATGATAAGGGACAGTTGGTGGAAGGTTTTGCGAGAACTTCATTTACACATTCAATAGAGGAAGCTGAAGGTTTTGGTGTATTGGCAGCTTGTGAGATGGCTGCGAGATACCCAGCTGGAAGTGTCCAAATTGAATGTGATAACTCTAGATTAGTAGATCAAATTAATGCTAAATGTAATTTATCTAGTTTGACTAAGGTTTTGGTTAAAAACATTATGTTTTGTAAAGGTCTTTATAACTTGAAAATCTTCTTTGTTAGGAGAGAAAAGAATAGGATAGCGGATTGGATGGCCAAACATAAACTTAAAGGAGATTTGTTTGGCCTTTGGAGTAGCCATCCTCCTTCCCAATTAGCTAATTTGATTAGGCTTGACTTTGAACCTTCCGGAATTGGCTAATTTGTAATATTTTGTGCTTTATTGGAATTTTAACTTTCGACTAAAAAAAAAAGAATGATTCACTTATAAGACCAGTGGATTGTGAAGAAAGTAAAAATGCAGTTTGGTCTCTTGGAGGAGATAAATCTCCAGGACCAGATGGATTTGGAGGTTTTTCTTTAAAAAGTTTTGGAAAGAAATCAATCTTGATTTAGTTGAACTTGTCTCTGACTTTATTCTGAATAATTCTTTTCTAGAAACAATTAGTGGTACTATTATTGCTCTTATTTTTACAATAAAATATACTTCATTTCTGCTATTAAAGTATTATTAAACAAAATATCAATTTTTTGTAATTTGGTTGTAAAGGTACAAATCGGATTTGTCCAATTGTTCTTAAGTGTTTCTAGATATTATTATTATTTCTATCTCCACCGTATATTTCAATATTATTTTCCTTCATTAGCTTTTCGAAAAATCGTGTAGGGTAATACACTGCTCCCATATTCACAATCTAAAAAAAATCTTTTAAAAGATCAATGTGGTTTTTATATAGATATAACAAATAAGAAAATAAAAAAAGTGAAAATATTAAGACATTTATGAGAAGAATAAAAAAATAATGAGAGAAATAAGGGAGTGATTTAAGGTTTTGTTTCAAAATATAATTTTTTTTATTAAGTAAATAAAGATTAGTTAATGGTATTAATGATAAGTGGGGCCAGAATCAATCCTGGCCACCACTTATGTTTAGCTAGATCAAATCCTGGCCACCACTTATCTTTAGTCAGATTTAATCATGGCCACCACTTATGTAGGTAAATGTGGATCGTAGAAAAAACTCTGAAATATAATATAGATTATACCATTTTTACATAATATTTTTATAAATGGTGAGTTCAGAATAAATCCTATTTTTATTTAAAGTGAAAATAAAGTGTCATTTTTTAAAATTTTCAATTATTCTATATAAATAATCAAAATGTTAAAAGAAAAAGGTATAAACACTATCCCTGAACCTTTATTGTCTACTTAACCTTCGTGATATGTTCCTTTGACTTAAACTTTTTAGGTTTGCTACCAAATTTATATTTGTTAAATATTTTTATATACTTCGAAATTTATTTTATAATATTAGCTCAAAATTAAAGTTTAATCTAGAATTTTCAAAAGATATATATATATATATATATATATATATATATATATATATATATATATATATATATATATATATATATATATATATATATATATATATATATATACTAGGGAATGCCCCGTACCTGAAGGTACTTGGGCTAAAATGAATTTGAAAAATTATAATAGGTTGGGTAAAATTCATAATTGAATTATATATAAAAGAAGTGTAAGTCGTTCTATTACTTGTGAAAATTAGCTTAAAAATGATAAAATATACCAATACATATACTTACCATCTTCTATGTGTATCTATACATTTCTCTCATACTCTACAAACATAAAATAAATATTTATCAAGTACTTCACTATATTATAAACTATTTATATATTTCATATATGTATTCCAACTTTGGGCAATACTACACGTGTGTTTGTTCAAATTATTATTTTAAAGCTAATTCTAGGGAAGGCCCCTACCTGGAGGTATTTGGACAAAAATTAATTTATAAATTATAATTGATAGTGCACAATTCATAATTTAGTTTATATCAATACTTGAATGAAAATCATATATAAAAACGTGTTTTCCATAAATACGATCAAAGAGTCTTTCTAAGGAAACTATTTCTTTCGTGTTTATAGTTGTATGGTGTAATTGATTGTAGAAAAAAATTGTAGTAATTAAAAGTAGTTGAGTAAAATCTGATATTGGATCATAGGTAAATTTGACATTTGAATTAACTAAACTTTTCTAGTAATTGTGTTTTATAACCATAAAAAATAAAACATACTGGTAGTTGCAATAGAAATCATCTTATCTACAAATAAATAAAACTGGTAAAGGTATCACTATGACATCTCATACTATTGAAGAACATGGTCGTGTGGAGATAGGGGTGGAAATCGAATACAGAAATTCCAATTTCTGATTTCTCTAATCCGACAATTCCAATTTCGGAAGAGATGTTTAATGTTCCGCAATTTTGATTTTTCCCGAAAATTTTGGATCGGAATTGGAGCTAAATATTAATATTTCGGAATTTTCGATTTTCCAATCCGATATTTTTTTCTAATTTTTTTTTTCGATTTTACATTCCGAATACTAAGTAGATAATACCTTTAAGATGAAAAAAGAAAGTATACAAACAAAAAAATTTAAAAATTCAGAACAGAAAAATAAAATAAAAAAATAAGCGTTAAAAAACAATGCAATATTTTTATATTCGGAACAAAATAAAACAATGAAACATGATAAAACCCATCTCTCCACACTCTGGAACAAAAAACAAAAAGAAATCTCTTTACATTCACCCTTCCACCATTCTACACCATCATCAACTTGGTTTGGTGAAAAATCCAAAGTAAGGTAAAAAATTAAATTATTTTTTATCTAATCTCATCACTGTTACAATTATTCGAAACTATCTACTTTAAGGATAATTACAGATTCTTATTTTATTTTTATACAAATCCTACCATAGCCATGACCGTTGGAGGCTTTTACCGTATAAGAATTCATGGGATGAAAATAACGTATATGGGGGACTGTTGGAGTGAGCAATTTGGTCTTGCAGGTAAATGTCAATATTAAAGGAATAGGAATAGGGATTTGGCTTTGGGTTTTTGCATAGCTGATGCTTTCAGTTCAAACTGCAAATAAAATCAAGAAAGAGAAGTATAGAACTACTTTCACAACCACTTCATCTGTCCATACACTGACATGAAATGATGGACCACTAAATACAACAGTGTTAAGCTAACAACATACGTAACAAATGGGGCAACCTTGGAAGAATAAAAGAGGAATTGATAGAAAGATCAATGAGATAAGAGAATGGGACCCAATTTCAGACAAACTAAATAACACAGCATGGCTACACTAAATACCACAACATAGGAGATTCTATGGGAAATAGAATAGAAAATGTTGAAGAGATTGTGGCTTGTAAACAGTAAGATGAGGAGATAATGAGCCTGTGCATTTGCATCTTGCCCTGGCATGCTCCATATACAACGGGTTCGTGTAGGAATCCAGGTGTCAGTGCAACAGAAGTTACTCCTCTCGAAACTCCATTCCATGAATCAGTTGAGAGTAGATTTCCTGTCAGAAGAAAAATGAAAAAAATTATTATAACCATTCAAGTTTACTTATTTAGTAAATTGGCATTCTTTTTTTGCTAAGAAGAATTCGTGCAATTACTTCTAACTATTTTGGCTATTTCGCATAACACATGGACCAAAATTGCCCTGCAGGTCCCTAAACTATAACCCATATACCGGGTAGGTCCTTTCAACTTCAAAAGTTACCCAAATACTCCTTGAACTTTGTTTTTTACCACCGTCAAATTCCATCCATTTTTACTGTTAAGTCCACTGGGCACCATGTCTTTTAGTAATTTTAAAATGGAAAATTCCCCAAATGGTCCCTGAACTATTCCCCTTTTACCGGGTTGGTCCTCGAACAATAAAACTTACTTGAATAGTGAATAGTCTTGAACATTATTTTTTACTACCATTAGTCCCCACATCAAATTCCATCAAGTTTTACCATTAAGTCTACGTGGCAGAATGTATTTTCATAATTGTTAATGGTGAAAAATCCCTAAAAGATCCTTGAACTTAAACCTTTTAACGGTTTGGTCCTCAAATGGTAAAAATCTGACATGAGGAGAAAATGGAAGTTGGAGTGCAAATGGGCTATAGTTGAGGGACCATTTTGTGAATTAAAAAAATTACCTGAAAATATAACAATACCATCAGCAGCTACCCTGGCTAATTCAGGAACAGTCTTGTTGAGATATTTGGGAGACAAATAATCAAGTGCATCTGATACTATAACAAAGTGCAGTGAGGTTCCTATATTATGCAAAATTGCACTATAAGTCCCTATATCACACACTCACGCACACACAATCGTCCTCACGATTCAAATAAAGTTCAGTCAATCAAACAAATTCAAATAAAGTTCAGCCAATCAAACAAATTCAAACAAATTTCAAGTGTGTGTATGAGATTTATCTATTTTGATACGGAAGGAAACATAAATTAAACAATTTCTATAGATATTTCATAAACTTGACACAAATAAATCAAAAATTCAAACAAATTTCAATCAATCAACAAAATTAATCAATTGAACAAATTCTAACAACTTCAACTGCGTGTGTGAGTAACAGAGCTGAAGAGAGAAAAAATACAGTATGGGGCAATAGCTTGTGAGTTTACCTATTAACGGATACAGTAGTACCATTAGTCTCTCGGGCATTTAATCAAACACTGCACGATCAACAACTGTGTCTATCTCCTTGAACCAAATCAGCAACCGTATCTCTGCCATGAACGACATCAATTCAGTTTTGTCGCCTGCCATCACCAGTACTTCAAACTTCCATCGCCACATCATAACCACCTGCCATCGCCGTGAACTGAAGTCATAATCTTGCGAACCAAAATTGAAATTGAAATTTGAAATCAAACTGAAGGTCGATGGCGAAGGTGAGTCTGAGATCGATGGATGTTGAAAGGCTTTGATGAATTACACACATGGTTGATTGAGTGTTCTTAGCTCAGCCGCCCCCTGAAATGGTCTCGATGTGGATTGCTTACTCGCCTGAAATGTTTTTGATGTGAATCATGAGAGGAGGTGGAGTCGGCGGTGAAACGTGAAGGTGATGGTGATGCCTGATGGTGACGGTGATGGTGGTGTCGACGGGGAAGTGTGAGGCGGTGGGTGTGTGAGATTTGTTTAGTAGAGAGAGATATATAGAGAGAGAGAGATAGAGTGAGTTACTGGTGTGTAATTTTAGAATTTTTTAAATTAGTAGGTTATATATATATTAAGGGTAAATTAGGAAGTTTTTAATTTTTTAAGTAATGAAACGATCTGAATCGTCGGTTGTAACACATTTTTGGCTAATAATCAATCCCGGCCCTTCTTTATACCCCCTTAGGGATATATATATGGATATATATATAATCTCAACTAAAAAGAGTATATGGATTATCCTTGGCAATCAAAAGAAGTCACGAAAAAGTAATAATTGAAAATGATTCGCTCGTGTTACACTCGCTAGTGAAGGGCGATGGGAATAAGGGGGATTGGCTAGATGAAATACTCTTGGAATGTAGGAAAATCCTTATGAAGAACATGGGTTTTGGATTGATACATATATATAAGGAAGCTAATAATTGTGCAGATTTTATGGCAAATTGGGAACAAACATGGTGGGCGATGTGGTGTATTATGGAGATCCTTCGGATGGTCTAAGGAAGCATCTAACGAGAGACAAATGTGGATGGACCACACATCGCACTCCCTCGGGAGTTTAGATACTTTATTTATTTCTATTGACCTTTTAAGGTCTCAAATATCTGGAAAAAAAATAAGAGTATTTGGCCTATACTTTTTGATAAAAAAAATATGACAAAAATATTCAAAATTATAGTATAATCTTAACTAAAAACAATATTTGGCCTATACGTTTTGACAACAAATATGACAAAAATAAAGGAAGCAGATTCATAAAATACCGTATAGTCTTACAATATTGTTGAAAATTCTGAACAGAAAAATAACATATTTTTCTCTATCTTTTACAAGAATTACTTTTATATTTTCTTTTACAAATAGATCTTTAAGTTTGATGAAGTCATTGGGAGTTAGACTTTTAGGCACAACCCAAGCACATATATTTTACCATTTGGTGCCTCTACACTCACGAGTCGTGGCCCTCTAGATCTAGTGTACTTACCTTAATTGATAAGTTTTGACATTATATTGTGATAGTTGATCATTTAACATCTCAAGTTACGAAATCGAAATCAATCAAGATACTATTGATTACATAATTCACTCACTTATACGAAAAGGTCTTCCATATCAGTCGAATAATATTAAAAAAATGAATCAACACATCCCAATTCAACATAACTAAAAAATTATCTACATCCGAAAACCAAATTATCCAATTCAACAAACTTATAAACTAAAAAGCAAATCGAGATCCCGTTCTATCAAGAAAACGATCAGTATGCCATCCTTTAGCCTGAAGCTCATTAAGAAACGGATTAAACACACGATTCATCCTCTCATAAGCATCTATTAACACACATCACGATTCAATCCACGATTTGAACCCTCCAATTCTCCTGCATAAGCAGATACTTACCACCCTCTTAACACATCTTCAGCACTCGCATTATGTTCCAATATCATATCTGTCCATTTACTTCCATAATTCAACAAAAACTTCTCATCATTAAACGTTTCTTTAAATTGACGCAATTTCGAAGGCTTCACTACTTTGTGGACCCCACTTCCCACTTTTACATTCCTAGCTTCTTCTATTAATCTTCCTGGAAATAAAAGATCTTCTTTATATCTTAAATCCGCTGGAGTTGATACTTTTCCTGTCTATATTATCAATCGAATAATTCCAAAAAAAAAAAAAAGAATCAACATATCCCAATTCAACATAACTAAAAATTTATCTACATCCAAAAAACAAATTATCCAATTCAACAAACTTATAAACTAAAAAGCAAACCGAGATCCCGTTCCATCAAGAAAACGATCAGTATGCCACCCTTTAGCCTGAAGCTCATTAAGAAACGGTAAAAACACACAATTTATCCTATCAAAATCATCTATCAACACGTCATCACGATCACAAAGTTCATTGTGTCAAGTGAGTACCACATCTTCCATGAGGTCAACAAAACTGAAAATTTAGCTGGATGTACATAGTCGATTGTCTTATATTTGTCAAGCAATCGAATATGCAACTTCCAACTATTAGTAATCGCAACAAAACTCACCTCATAAAAAGTCATCAAACCTTTATCATCCAAGATGAAGTTTCTTCAATCTTGACTCTTTCTGATATATATATATATATATATATATATATATATATATATATATATATATATATATATATATATATATATATATATATATATATATATATATATATATATATATATATATATATATATATATATGTATATATTTGAGCAATGACTTTTAACCATACATGAAATTGAAATTTGAATTTGTCGACAAAGCCAATCTTCATTCGTTGTCATAAATTTATTTTGTACTTACTGGATTTAAGCGAAAAATATGCTTAAAATCATTAACGGGATAAAAGAATAAAGAAAAATATTAATCGAGCAAAAATTCGGCGTTTTATTAGATGAAGAAGAACATTAAAATAGTGTGTTACTATAAAGTTAGGATATAAGAGAGAATATAAATGATTATGAAAATATTTAATTTAAGGAATAAAACAATTAATTAAAGTAAATAAATTACTTATATGTCATGTCATATAATTTGACATGTAGAAGGTGACAAAAGGATGAAAGAAATAGGTTAGACGAAATATCATTACTCTTCTAGATTTTAACATGTTTTCATTGTTTTTTTCTTTCGAACATTAAAAAAAATGTTTCATTGATTTTCTAATATTTACTTTTTTTTCTAAAAATTTTAAAAATTTCTGATTGTATACCTTTTTTTATCTTAAAATTTATTATTTATTTAATATTTCATATGTAAAACTGGAAATACAAATAAAAGAAATCAGATTGAACCACTTAAATTCTTGTGTAGTTTCAATTTCGATCTGTTTTTTGTAGAAAAATCAGAAATCGAAATTTTAAAACACTAAAAATATGCTTCAAAATCGAAAATATTCGGATCAAAATAAGATATTTCAGATCCCTATATTGACCTAATGCAGTATGTAGATGGAACTACGTATTTCCCTCTTAAAATTGTATTTATGTATATCTTCTCTAAAGTTTATAGATTTAGAGATATATAATAATCATATATATAAATGAAAAATGTTATGGAATATTATACTATTATATCATTTTTATGTAATTTTTTGTTAATGGTGAATTTGAAATAAATTCTACTTTTATTTTAAATGAAAATAAAAGTATCATTTATAAAGTTATTCTATATAAATAATCAAAATATTAAAAGAAAAAATTATAAACATTGTTTTGAACCTTTATTGTCTACTAATCATTCGAGATATGTTACTTTAACTTAAATTTTTTAGGTTTGCTACTAAATTTATATTTGTTAAATATTTGTATATACTTCACATAACGAAATTTCTTTTATAAGAATAAGTCAATATTAAAGTTTAATCTAGAATTTTCAAAATTATAGGATTTTTACAAGTAATATATAATCTCCGCTAAACTTAATATTTGATCCATACTTTTTAATAAAAATATATGACATAAATAAAGGTAGCTTATTTTAAGATTCAAAAAAATTTGTTACTATATTGTTGAAAATTTTGAACAGAAAAAAAACCTATTTTTTCAATGTTTTACAAGAATTACTTTTATATATTTTTTTACAAATATATCTCACACATATATACATTTTACAAACAATTTTTTGGTGTATCCAACCCTGAACCCTTTATGGGAGTGAAACGTGATAAAACAATTACAAACTGTAAAATCTTATATAGAGGAAATACTACTCGGAGAATAATTCTCTTGATTTATTAACATAGCATTACTTACACCTTAAATCAAGCAATTTCTCTTTTCAGAGAATAAGTCACTTAATTTTCTAATATAGCATTACCTACACCTTAAATCAAGCAATTTCTCTTTTGATCTCTAAGTTTGATTAAGTCAATTGGTATTTAAACTTTTAGGCACACCCCAATAAGTCCTGCACGTATAATTTACCATTTGGTAACTCTACGCTCACAAGTCGTGACCCTCTAGATCTAGTGTACTTACCTTAATTAATTGATAAGTTTTGATATTATATTGTGATTGTTGATCATTTTACATCTCAAGTTACGAAATTGAAATCAAAATAAATCAAGTTACTGTTGATTACATAATACACTCACTTATACGAAAAGTTCTTCCATATTAATTTTGTAATAGGGATTGTACTTATTATATTTCTTCATATGTGTGAAAAGTAATGTGGACAGATATTTTGAAAAAAAATGAGTAACACTTACTAGTTTCCACAACATTAACTAATGTAACTAGTTGGGTTAGCTCAATTGGCCAGGGTCATACTATTCCTTCAGCATTTAAAGGAGAGGTACAAGGTTCGAACCCCCTCTCTAAAGGGTGTAAAGTAAGAGGTTAAATTAGCATATTCGTAGATATATGGGATTAGCAATCATATATTCATTGATGGTGGGTCTTGTTTTGTATAGCTCATCGAACTTGTTTGCATTTTTTTAACATGTAAAGACTCCATAAGAAAATACTCGTAGATATATGGGATTAGAAATTTTATATGCATTGATGGTGGGATTAGCATATTCATAGATATATGGGATTAGCATTTGTATATTCATTGATGGTGGGTCGTGTTTTGTATAGCTCATCGATCTTGTATACATTCTTATAACATGTAAAGACTCCATAAGAAAATAATTGTAGATATATGGGATTAGCAATTGTATATGCATTGATGGTGGGTCGTGTTTTGTCTAGCTCATAAATCTTGTTTACATTCTTTTAACATGTAAATACTCCATAAAAAAATAATAAGAACCTTCTTATACTGTATATTTTTCATGGTATAAGAGTCTTAAATTTCCGTTGAGATACCAAATCAACCCACTATATATACCAAATTTTTCCATCCTCCCATCCATGACAAATTCTACTGCAAATTCTGGATAGTCCATGGTCTCTCCTTTATCATCATTTGATAACATCATCTCCATTAGCGGTATAACACAGATCCTCTCAAATTATGCCTATCTAATTTTTGGTTTAAGAAGGCTCCATTTGATTACGTCCTAATTGGATATAACCTAATGGAACATGTAGATGAAACAACATATACCCCTCCTACTGAAATTATATTCATGTATATTTTCTATAAAGTTTATAGGTATAGAGATATAAAATAATTATATATATATATATATATATATATATATATAGTTGAAAAAAGTTATGAAATATTAGAATATTATACTATTTTCATGTAATTTTTTAAAAAAAAATTGCGAGTTCATAACAAATCCTACTTTTTTTAAAATGAAAATAAGGTGTTATATTAATGAGTGGTTTATAGAACTTCATTCGAGATATGTCCCCTTAATTTAAACTTTTTAGGTTTGGTACTAAATTTATATTTTGTTAAAATATTTATATATCTCAGTTAATAAAATATTTTCTATAATATTAGGTCAAAATTAAAGTTTAATCCAGAATTTTCAAATTTGATCTTTGTAATTGACATATAATCTTGACTAAATAATCACTTGGCTTATACTTTTTGACAAAAACAATAATAACTTATCTTTCAAGCTCCATACGATTTTACTATGTTGTTGAAAATTTTGCACAGGAAGACCATCATTTTCTATGTCATGAATTACGTTTATATTTTTTTCTCACAAATATATTTCTCTCACACACATACATACACTCTTTGTAGGTTCTCATGCAACCATGACTCATATCCAACCCCAGACCCTTCCCTTTATAGGAGTGAAATGTAATAAAATCTTATTAATAAATACTACTTCTCTTTATTTCTTAATATAGCATTACTTACACCTTAAATCAATCAATCTCTCTTTTCATCTCTAAGTTCGATTGAGTGCACATATAATATGAGTCCCTTATTACCATTTGGTACCTCTACAGTCTACACTCACGAGTCGTGGCACTCTAGATCTAGTGTATTTACCTTAATTGATAAGTTTTGATATTATACTGTGATCACTAATCATTTCACATCTACAAGTTGCAAGTTACAAAATCAACCAGGATACTGCAGATTACATAATACATTCAAATATACGAAAAGTTCTTCCTATCAATCGAATAATAAAAAAAAGAATCAACACATCCCAATTCAACATAAGTTGCGTCAAACTCACACACAACTAAAAAAAATTCTACAACAAAAAAAAAATAATCCAATTTAACAAAGTTAAACTATAAAGCAAAACGAGATCTCGTTCCATCATGATAACGATTAGTATGCCATCCTTTAGCCTGAAGCTCATTAAAAAACGGTAAACAATTCATCCTCTTAAGCATCTATTAACACATCATCATGATCACAAAGTTCACTGTGTCAAGTGAGTACCACATCTTCCATGAGGTCAACAAAACTGAAAATTTAGCTTGATGTAAATAGTCGATTGTCTTATATTTGTCAAGCAATCGAATATGAAACTTCAAACTATTAGTAATCGCAACAAAGCTCGCCTCATAAAAAGTCATAAAACATTTATTATCCAAGATTAAGTTTCTTCAATCTTGACTCTTTCTGGTATATATATAATTTATCTAAAGAAGAACCTGGAAGTTGATCAATAGACACGTATCTTATTTACGAAAAACTATAATTGTTGGTAATTATGGCCCGTTGGAGCAACATTTGATAAATCAGAGATTAGGATCTTGAACACACATTTGAGCAATGACCTTCAACCATACATCAAATTGAGATTTAAATATGTCGACAAAACCAATCTTCATTGGTTGTCATAAATTAATTTTGTACTTATTGGATTTAAGCGAAAAATATGCTTAAAATCATTAATGGAATAAAAGAACAAAGAAAAGAATTACTCGAGAAAAAAAATTCGACGTTTTATTAGATGACGAAGAACATTAAAATAGTGTGATACAATAAAGTAGGTATATAAGAGAGAATATAAATGATTATGAAAATATTTAATTTAAGAAATAAAATAATTAATTAAGATATATAAATTACTTATATGTCATGCCATGTAATTTGACATGTATAAGGTGACGAAAGAATGAAAGAAATAGGAGAGACGAATATCATTACTTTTCTAGATTTTAGCATGTTTTCATTGCTTTTTTCTTTCGAACATTAAAAAAATGTTTTATTGATTTTCTAACATTTACTTCTTCTTTTTTTAAATTTAAAAGTTTCTGATTATCTACCTTCTTTATCTTAAAATTTATTATTCATTTAATATGTCATATGTAAAACTGGAAATATAAATAAAAAACAAAAATCAGATCGAACCATTTAAATTTTTATGTAGTTCTAATTTCAATTCGATTTTTGTAGAAAAATCGAAAATCGAAATTTTAGAACACTAAAGATCTGCTTCAAAATCGAAAATATTCAGATCAAAATCAGATATTTCGAATCCCTAGATTGACCTAATGCAATATGTAGATGGAACTACGTATTTCCTTTTTAAAATTGTATTCATGTATATTTTCTATAAAGTTTATAGATTTAGAGATATATAATAATCATATATATAGATAAAAAAGGTTACGAAATATTATACTATTATACTATTTTTATGTAATCTTTTGTTAATGGTGAGTTTGGAATAAATCCTACTTTTATTGCAAATGAAAATAAAAGTATCATTTATAAAGTTATTCTATATAAATAATTAAAATGTTAAAAGAAAAAATTATAAACATTGTCTTTGAACTTTTATTGTCTACTAATCATTTGAGATATGTTCCTTTTAACTTAAATTTTATAGATTTGCTACTAAATTTATATTTGTTAAATATTTTTATATACTTCACTTAACGAAATTTCTTTTACAATAATAAGACAATATTAAAGTTTAATCTAGAATTTTCAAAATTATAGGATTTTTATAAGTAATATATTCTTCGCTAAAAATAATATTTATCTCATACTTTTTGATAAAAAAAATATGACAAAAATAAATGTAGCTTATTTCAAGATTCATAAGATTTTGTTCCTATATTATTAACAATTTTGAACAGAAAAATAACCTATTTTTTCAATGTTTTACAAGAATTAATTTTATATATTTTTTTACATAGATATTTCTTATACATATTTACATTTTACACACAATTTTTTGGCGGTATCCCAACCCTGAACCCTTTATCCGAGCGAACCGTGATAAAATAATTACAAACTGTAAAATCTTATATAAAGGAAATACTACTCGGAGAATAAGTCTCTTGATTTTTCTAATATAGCATTACTTACCCCTTAAATCAAGCAATTTCTCTTTTCAGAGAATAAGTGACTTAATTTTCTAATATAGAATTACCTACACCTTAAATCAAGCAATTTCTCTTTTGATCTCTAAGTTTGATTAAGTCAATTGGTATTTAAACTTTTAGGCACACCCCACATGCACATATAATTTACCATTTGTGACTCTATGCTCACGAGTCGTGACCCTCTAGATCTAGTGTACTTACCTTAATTGATAAGTTTTGATATTATATTGTGATTGTTGATCATTTTACATCTCAAGTTACGATATCGAAATCAAAATCAATCAAGATACTATTGATTACATAATACACTCACTTATACAAAAAATTCTTCCTATCAATCGAATAATATCAAAAAAATGAACCAACACATCCCAATTCAACATAACTAAAAAATTATCTACATCCAAAAACCAAATTATCCAATTCAACAAACTTATAAACTAAAAAGCAAACCGAGATCCCGTTCCATCAAGATACCGATCAGTATGCCATCCTTTAGCCTGAAGTTCATTAAGAAACGGATTAAACACACAATTCATCCTCTCATAAGCATCTATTAACACATCATCACGATTCAATCCACGATCTGAACCCTCCAATTCTCCTGCATATGCAGCTACTAACCACCCTCTTAACGCATCTTCACCACTCGCATTATGTTCCAATATCATATATGTCCATTTACTTCCGAAATTCAACAAAAACTTCTCATCATTAAACGTTTCTTTAAATTGACGCAATTTCGAAGGCTTCACTACTTTATGGACCCCACTTCCCACTTTTACATTCCCAGCTTCTTCTATTAATCTTCCCGGAAATAAAAGATCCGCTTTATATCTTAAATCCGCTGGGCTTGATACTTTCCCTGTCTATAGTACCAAAATTTAACTTTAAGTGATACAAAAAATATTAATTGATAGTTAATACAAGACCTTGATAAAATCTGCTACTATCATAGCAGTTCTTTGAGGGTTAAGTGTATTAATTGGAGTAGCACGCATTTCTTCACATACACTATAAACATGTACTATAGAGAGAAGAGGTGCAATAACCATCTGAAATAAGTGACATAAATATCAGAGATTAAATATATATTTTATGTTTAAAAAAATTGAAATATCGTACCTTTCCTTGTATTGTTGAACAAACTGTTGAAGCTAATTGAATACCTAATCCTATTCCAATTACATTAAAAAGAGTTGAAATTGCTTCTCCTTTAGCAAAAAGATCACTAAGATTTCCTTCTTTAACAAATGCTGAATATATTGGTAATCTTGTAGCTCGTGCTGCTACTACAGCCATTCCCTGTATAAATAAACATAATTATAAATTTTAATTTTAATAATAAATTGCGAAAAATCTCTGTGTAACACCTTTGCGAAATTACCAAGCCCAGCCATTTCGAGAAATAATTGAGGGCATAATGGGGAAAGAACTTCTAAACCAGAACCCAAATCATAAAGAACATCAGCTGTAATATAAATCGAAATTAATTAGAAATTTTTTCAAAGAATTTAACGAATATAAAGTTTAAATACGGACCCACGATTCTCCAACGTTTAGGCTCGGAATCCATTCTTGCACCTAAATTACTACATATGAGTTTTCCAACATGTTGCATACCATCTTTTAAAATCTAAAACAGTAAAAAATGATTTATTAACTCTGGAAAAAAGATTTTTATTGAGTTGTAAGTAAAATTAGAAAATATCTTACCCAACTCACAGCAGTAGCTTGTGCAGGTGTAGGTCTAAGACCGGCAGCAAATAGCAATGACTGCAAAAAAAGTAAAAATACAGAAATATACTTCTAAAGAGTATATAAACCATACAATTTCAATTATAAAAACCAAAGATATTTTATAAGGAAGAAGAAGACCTGAGTTGATAATGCGGATAATGCTGCACTAGAGAGGTGTTGTAAGGCTCGGAACTGTGTGTATCTAAGGTACCCATCATTTACACTACAGATTATTCAAGCTTTATTTAATATTACTCTTGTTAAAAGCTTGGAAAGTTGAATTATTCGAAATATTACCTGTATGGGTAACCTGAAGGGAAGAATTTATTCTGAAAGGACTCGACCACTTTGTATACGATTGGTCTAGAATCATCAACTGTCATCACCTGTATTAAGGATTATACTTTAAATTAGTTAAGATAGATCAAATTCTTCTATACTTATGTTATTGTGTTTCTTAATCTTACTCAATTTGTGTTTCTTAATCTTAAACAAATAAAACAAATAAAACATGAAAAATATAAAGAATAACTAAAGCAGCCAAGATTCATTATTTCCATGATTAACGGAAGAAGATGCCATTGCAGTCAAGCGCTTTGTTGGTATACGTCCCTCAAACGCAACATTCATGCGTTGGTAACAATCAAGGGCTGGATGTCCTTCTTTGCCACATATTTGACAAGTGAGGCGCTTGTTATTAGAGGAAAAACGATCAATATTATTACCAGAATTGCGCTCGCCATTACCACCAAAGAATTGATCACCATTATCACCAGGAACACGCTGATAGTTATTATTATTGTAGTTGTTACGATTATTAGGATTTTTAAATCCTCCACGATTAGATGAAAAACCACCTCTTCTACCACCACGAGAGTTTACACCGCGCCCTCTTGCTGCTACAAAGGCATTTACAGGGGCTGACCCAGCAAGTAGAATACTTTGATCTACCATTCTTCTCTCTGTAGTCAATAAAAGAGCCTCAAGAGTTGGGTATGTGATAGGTGTATCACGTGCTTGTGCTGCATTCACTGTCATCTCAAATGCAGGGCCAAGATTATTCAAAATAATTTGAACAAGTTCGTCATCATCTACAGGCTTACCAGCTAAAGCCAAATTATCAGCAATTGAGTTCATTTTATCAAGGTAGTCAGCAACAGACATTTCTCCTTTCTTTGTTTGGAGTAACTCATTGCGAAGAAAAAGAATACGATTCTGGGAAGACGAGGCATACCTTTGCTCTAGTGCTTCCCAAGCTGCACGCGCAGATCGTTTGCTGGCCACCGTAACCAGAACTGGGGCCGTAAGTGAACCATTTATCCAACTGAGAATCATTTGGTCTTGTTGAATCCATAAGGTATATGCAGGATTAATAGTGTTGTCTCCCTCTTGATTTTTGGAAGGACATACAATAGAACCATCAACATAACCCATAAGATCACGACTCCGTAAAATAGGAAGAATCTGGGCTAACCACAGCGGATAGTTTGTCCTATGAAGTTTGATATTGACAATCGTAGTCATGGATGAAGCCACTGCTGAAATCATGTTTGCAGATGAGTCATTGTTGTTGTTTAGAGACATGATGAGTAAAAAAAAAAAAGATCGTTTGTTGTTGAACTTAAGCTCTTGATACCATAAAGAATAACACAGAAGAGAGTTTGGAAAAGTATATTTCTCATTCACATATTTGATCAATATATATACACGTATATAGAGTTTGAATTACAAAAGCGATAAGACTGATATTTGAATTACAAAAGAGATAAAGATAGATAAGATAAATATCTTATAGAGATTCGATCTTATCAAATGATATAACCACTCTGCAAGTTTATAGGAATCAGTTGCAGCTATTATTATCTTGTCTAACAGTCTTTCCATATTTTTTTACCCCAACTAAACTTTTGACGAATAAGCACGGGAGACGCAAATACATGCTGTAGTCTATTTCGCTTATTCCAGACATTGTTTCGTCCTATAACAAAATTAAAGTAGTCAATAATGTAATAATAAAAAGTATAAGGGACCAATAATGTAATATGGTCTAATTAAGTTTCAAATTTTATACTACTCACTTAAGGGACCTATAGTGCAATAACATAATTTAAAGGGACCTTACGTGCAATAATGAAAATTTTTAAAAGAGAAATAGTGCAAATTTATCAAATTAAGGGACCAAAAATGTAAGATTAACTAGCAACTTTCTTTAATTAGACAATAACTAAATTAAGAAGCAATAGTGCAATACCACTTATTTAAGGGACAATAGAGCAAAATAACTTAAAAATTCATCTAAATCCTAATACAAAATTGTCAAATTCGAGTTAAAAATCATGAATAATATGACAAAATACAACAATAAAGCTAAGAATAATACAAAAAATTAACATTTTTATATATATTTATAGATATAAATATGGTTTTAAAAATATATATATATATATGTGTGTGTGTGTGTGTGGTATTACAATAGAAGGAAGGGAGGAGATATACCTAGATTAGAAGATTTAGAAAATGATTAGATTAATGGTGGAGGTCAGAGTGAGGGGTAGTGCTGCAAAACGGAGAGGAACCTTTTTTTCCTCTCTTCGTCGTATAGGTTTAATGGCAACATAAGCTGTGTTTTAAAAGGCGAAAGGCGTTACTCGGAGGAGTGCCTCTTGACCCGGTTCGGGTTATAAAGAAGAAGTTCTCCACAGGGCCTCTCCCCTTATGTTTTTTCAGCTAATCGATCCTCGGTTTCGATTGCCAACACCCACTCCCATGTTTTCATGATGGTCGATATTACCTCAACGATGAGATATATTATTAATGAGATGCGTGTACAAGCTAGACTAACCACTTTTACTCTAGTCCAAACGAACCCTCCAACAATGATCTCAAGTTGGTGCATCTATTAGCCGAGAAAGCGTTGAGGAAGACACTGAAACAAAACAACAACAACAACAACAACAACAACAACAACAACAACAACAACAACAACAAAAACAACAACAACAACAACAACAACAACAAAAACAACAACAACAACAACAACAACAACATCAACAACAGTAACATCAACTACAACAGCAACATCAACTACAACAGCAACAACAACAACAACAACAACAACAACAACAACAACAACAACAACAACAACAACAACAACAACAACAACAACAACAACAACAACAACAACAACAACAACAACAACAACAACAACAACAACAACAACAACAACAACAACAACAACAACAACAACAACAACAACAACAACAACAACAACAACAACAACAACAACAACAACAACAACAACAACAACAACAACAACAACAACAACAACAACAACAACAACAACAACAACAACAACAACAACAACAACAACAACAACAACAACAACAACAACAACAACAACAACAACAACAACAACAACAACAACAACAACAACAACAACAACAACAACAACAACAACAACAACAACAACAACAACAACAACAACAACAACAACAACAACAACAACAACAACAACAACAACAACAACAACAACAACAACAACAACAACAACAACAACAACAACAACAACAACAACAACAACAACAACAACAACAACAACAACAACAACAACAACAACAACAACAACAACAACAACAACAACAACAACAACAACAACAACAACAACAACAACAACAACAACAACAACAACAACAACAACAACAACAACAACAACAACAACAACAATTTTTATATTATTCCTAGTATTTTGAGTTGTTTTGCCGATGTTTGAGTTGTTGACAAAGAAAAAACATGTCAAAGAGAATGATGTGATAAAGTGATTAAGAATATTATAGGAGAAACATGACGATATGATTGAAGCAATAGGAAATATGACAAGAGAGTTCGAGCCGATGAAACATACCTTAGACAAGATGGATTCCGCAATATATGATCTATACAACTTGACTAAGAAGAATGCCCAACCTCGGCGTTATAATGAAAGTAATCATCCTAGTGTCGATTCAGATATGTTCCCTAATCTCTCTTATTTAGTAGTGTATATTAGTTATTTGCTTTATAGAGTCTTTTTGAGACGTGAGGACACGAATCATTTTTGAGTTTGGGGTGGGGTACTCGGTGTCCTCATTCCCAGATTATGTGTTAAATTTTTTATTGGTTTCTAAAAATTTAAAAAATCAAATAAATATTAGTTTAAGGATTGATTTGGGTTTAGAGTTTTTTGAATGGCCCCAAAATCGAACTTTGTGTGAATTAATGCATACAAACACTAGATTGCATATATGAAAAATTAACAAACAATGGAAATAAAGTAAGCTTGAACTTAGTAAGAATAAGTGGTGTGTAGAACGTGAGATCTAAACTGGTTGTGAACACACTTAATTATGAACTAGAGGTAAGAATGGAGTGAAAATACGTAACTAGGAAGATGATAGAGGCATATATTTGATAGCCACTTGAGCCTTTTATCTTTCTAACCAAATATAAATCTTATATCCTTCTTAGCCCCATTTTAACCCTTTAAGCCTTTCTTTTGTCGCCACGATATAAGCCATATCCCTTAGTTTATAGGACTTTCCATATGATCCGCACTTGAATCGCAACCTTGAGACTTGTTGTCTCTAGAGCTTGAGTTTTGGGTGGTGTTTTTCATCATGTGAGATTACATCGGCTTAGAATTTTATGCGTTTGTATTCTGATGTGCAGTTTTGATGATGTATTAGTTGTAACCCTTTGACAGGGTCTTTGGAAAAAAAGAGAAGAAAAAGAAAGATAAAATAAGATACATGACAACTCACATCAAAATGGGTGTCATGGGTATCTTACAAAAAAAGGAGAATGAATAAATTGAAAAAAAATGAAAATAAAGTAACCAGGAAAGTGGAAAGTTTTGGAAATCACCACAAAAGATTATTAGGTAATTGGGGACGCTAAATTAGTGCGTCAAGTGGCTTGAGTGAGAACATATTCGAGTGTAAACTCAAGCTCAAGGATAGTATGTTGATTGTTAGAGAGAAGGGCGCCAAAAGCTTACTGCATATTTCCCAAATCTACATATCACACCATCCCTAAACTTTCGCTAAAACCATAAAGACCTTGTGATTTTTAGGTATGTAGTGGAATGACAATTTTTCTAAAGGGATTAAGTTGAGTGGAGCGTTAAAAAGTAAGTAAGGATCGATAAACACCCTATAGCCACCATCTCAAGCCAAGTATCAAAGGTAACCTTCTAGCATTGTGAAATTAATTCGGAATTGAAATTGTCTATGTGTTTGATTTTGTAGGATAAGTGTAAATGTGAATTAGTTCTTAGGTTGTACTATATGAGGTTTATTTTAAGGTTTTCTTTGGTATAATTCTTTGGATTCTGCATTTTCTTCGTACCTTAGACCTCTAATTTTGTTCTTACTTTGTCAGGATGACAAAGCTTGGAGTTAGGGGTCTTGATCTATTTTTTTTTGTGAGAGAGAATTCCTTCAGGAGACATCATTTTAGGTTTGAATTTGACTTAGTTAATAGATTAATAGTCATATTTTGTTATAATGCACTTTATTTATTCATTTTGGAATTATTTGTACTTTTAGAGCTTTTGTGCGTTGATTCGTTTTTTAGTGTGAATTTCTTAGGTATATGGATGCTAGGAGGCACCAAGATGAAGAGAAGAAATGAATATTAAAGTCCAAGAACAAGAAGAAGCGTTAAAAGAGCGAAATAAATCACTTTGGTAAAGGTGGAGGATTTTCAGAAAGAGTTAAATCATCACTTGTTTCCATTGTTCAGGTTAATTGGTTAGGACTCAGACTTATTGTTTCAAATAAAAAGTGTGGTTTTGAAGTCAGTGAAATTTGAGAAGTGGAATCAGTGGATTTGGACTTATGATGAAAATATTATGGCTGATTTAATGAAGTGGTGTAGTGTAGTTCCGAATTAATTAAAACAAATTTGGGCCTTTTAATTCATGTCCTTTTACACCTATATATAAGGATTATTTCACCTCATTAATCAGTACACTTCATAATATATCATTCTTTAAAGAGAAGGAAAAATCTACAACGCTTGGATGTAAGAAGCAGAAGCTGGAGAAGAAGGTCAATACCATTCTATCTCAACCAAAGCTCTAATCATTCCACCCTTTAGAGTAATTTTAGGAATTTTGATGTCATTTATTTTCATTAGTTGCATGTCTTTAATTATGAGCTAAACATTTAATACTTGAGAATCGCATTTATGGGATGAACCCTAGTTTCTAATTTAAAGTCTTTTGAATTTGAGATTGTTTTAATTTAAATAAAGTAGAGTTATTTCATATTGACTATATTTTTGTAGTTGTTTACAATTATTAATCTGGCTAATTAGTGATAGGTTTTAGTATTAGGATATTGGTTGTGTCGCGATCATCCAGAAGGGGGGGTCTAAATACAGAACTAGAATATAGACGCGTGGTGTGCGTTACTGAACCTGGCGGTCTTAACCAACCACATAGTAAATTGGGTTTATATTATAATCATTTGAAAGTACCTTGAGTGTCACTCTTACTAGGTCATTAATACCATAAAATAGCTTCTTATCTACCTTGACGGGATTTAGGAAGACTTTAGAATCCGGACTAATATCAAATGTCGACTTTGCCCTTAACCAATAAATTTAGATTACTAACTTTGGTGATTCCCTAGCGAGACTCAAGTATATCTCTTATACTAAGTAATCTTCTTTAGTCAATTTCTAGATTAATCGTAATTTTTTTTAGAAGAAGCTAAAGTGTTTCACTTAGATTAAAGACTAAAATTCTTACAATATCAATTATGAAACATAGTCATGGTGTGTATTGAGTCAACCCTCAATAAAAAATCAACGAATGATCTTCCTTGAACTCCTCAAAGTCAGGCCTCATGTTCTCTTCGGAGTAGACATCTTCTTGGATCTTATGTGGATGCTCAGCTAACATAAGTAAAGAAAAATTGTTCAAGGGAACCAAGCTATTAACATGAGTGCCTGAGTAAAAGTTCTCGTAATATGGGTGTTCAGTTATCTTCATTTCTTTTGTTTGATGAACTCTTCATGTATTAAGATTGTAAACCAGGGTTTCGTCTTTCACTTGAAACACCAATAAATCCATATTTCGCAACCAGCCAATTGGCCTATACGTCAAGGGATGTGAACGACTTGGACTCCGTATATCAAAAGCAAACACATTATCCCATTGCCCGTGTCCAGTTTCTGTATCTTTTAGCATTGAAAACTCAAACAAATGCTTTCCCACATACTTCTGTGCCCATAAGCAAAAAGAATTCTTGATTGCAAGAAAACCACAACTACAAACACCTAAACTGTATGGATGAAAAAAAGGAATCTCCTCATAATTTCCAGTTTCCATATCAAAACGGATTATTGATGGGAATAAGTCATGTAACCAATACACGAAACCTCTTTGAGTAAGATAATAACAGCATCGCATCTGGTCTTTCATTGTAGTTTCATTTAATTGACTGATAGCATCAACCTTTCTCCATTCTTTATCAATACCTAGCGTTGATATAAACAATCTTGATTCATCACATCTTTGCATCACCTTGTATACCCTTGAAGCAGAAGCATATGCAAAGTGAGCAGCATATTTTGTACTTCGATATGGAAATAAAGGAAGGGGTAAATACTGCTTTGTAACAGGATTTACCACATGAGAGGGGCAATTTGAAGAGCGTTTTATAGGAACATTTACCAAAAGTAACCTGTTACAACTAGCCCAAGCTTTTTGAACACTCAATTTGAGAAAGATAAACATGACAAGGTACGATACATTTATGCATTTATTAGGTAGCCCCTAACAGAGTCTCTCTCTAACAATATGGAATATTATGCAGTAGACAGGTATAGAAAGTCAAGAGCTCTTGCAATATTGCAACCTTGGAGATCATGGTTCAAACTCGTATGATGCTATAAAGGCACTCTCTTCTCTTCTATCTAGCATGATCTTTAGTTAAAGTAGAATCTGTTGGCTGATATTGTTCTTTCAAGGAATATGAACCTTCCCGCGACTTGAAAACAATAGTTTTCCAAACCTTCTTCTTTCTTCTCATACTCATAAGTTGAAATGTTATGGTCAACGATCATGTTATTTACTGTATATTTATCTCCATGCGAGAAAATTGAGAAAATGGAGCAAAACAATATTAGTATATATGTGTGAAAACATAATCAATAAATATTAACAATTTATTTACATTTATATTTTATAAAAACCAGTGATCCCTTAAATTACATTATAATGAGTAACATATCCATTTAATTAAATACTGACTCGTTACTTAAATTAAGGAAATCTATCACAAAGCATATATTGGTAAAGTCTAAACTTTCAATCACACTTTCATATATTGTAACACACAAATTACTTACGGAAACAAGTATTAACTATTTATCATTTAAATAAATACCATTAACTTGGACTAATCTAGAAGACAAAAAACAAAATATAGAGACGTATAACGAATATTTTACATAATATAGAGGCCTATAGAGCATTTTTTTTGCATAACACAGGGACCTATAGTGCAGTCAAATTAAAAAGTTCTCTAAAAAAATCATGGCTCCATTGCTGCATATTACATACTCATATAAATAATTATAAACATTATTCTATGGTGCACTATATTCTAACATTCTTAAACATAATGAATTGCTAGAATTAACAACTGCAGTAACATATCATAACATCTAACATTGAATCACACTTTTATCCAATTAACATCATAAATTAAAATTTCTACCAATATAAAATAACTTTCACAGATCAAGAAATTTTATAATCATTGTGGATGTACACAATTATTGAACACGTTTTTTAGTAATTAAAACATAATTACGAAAGCTAAGTAGAAATTGTCTTTATCATTCTAATAATATTAACCAAAACTAATCAGTTTATGAAACAATAAAAAGAAATATAAATAGAAATATGTACCGTGATGAATTTTTCATGGTGATTGGAGTGTCGGTCATTATGAATGGTGGTTAACTGAATTTATACGATGATGAATATTAAAAAAACGGCGTATAAAATGAGAATACAAGAATATAAGATCTCAAAAAGTCATGCAAATTTTTTTAGTAGCAGAATTATAATGAATATGGATAGAAAATTTGAGAGAGAGAGAGAGAGAGAGAGAGAGAGAGAGAGAGAGAGAGAGAGAGAGAGAGAGAGAGAGAGAGAGTGAGTTCGTTACTGAGAAAAAAAGGGAAAGAAGCCCCGTATTTTTTTTATTTTCCCAAAGCTCATCACTATTATATAATGATTTAATTTATATTAAAAAGGAAAGAAATATAAATAAATAATAAATTTAAAAAAGGAAAAAAAGAATACAATAATTTGAATAAAAGAAATGTTATAATAAATAGGAAAGTAATTAATTAAAGTATATTTTATAGGATCATAAATATATTGAGAAAAAAGAATAACTTTAAATAAAAAAATATCTTTATACTCTTTTTATAGTTAATCGTTTTAAATCTAAAATATATTACCATTTTTTATATTAAACACGTGAGATTGTAGAAAACAAAATCATGTTTAAGTTGATGTTATAATCATTTGACTCGATCTCGCATTAAGTCCATGACTGCTATTAGAAGAGACAACAAGTAAATACGTATATCAGAGGATGTCTCAGTTTAACAAGAAGGCTTTCGAATTGAGGGACTTTAATTACATGAATGACAATCAAATCTGTATACTAATTGTGATGGTTCAATATATTGAACCTTCTCGATCGTAAGAAAGATATCTTATGACCTCTTATTAGAAAGATGGAGGAATGAAATCAAATAACCAAAGGCAAACTATGTGAACATATTCGTGTTAAGTTTTAAACTATTTTTTAAGCCATTTTTACAATGGTTGCTCGAAATATTTTGCTACAAATATGCATAATATATTTAGGAATCACAAATAATAAAAATTGGATTTTACGATCCTTACAAGTTTTATATTTTATATTTAATTAAATAGTTATTCTAAATTCGTATGAATATCGATAGTTTGCATAAGAAAACGAGTCGTAATTAATAATATTTGAAAGAAAATGGTAGACATGACATTTAATTGTTGAAATTTGGTCATGAGATATACTTTTAGATACTTATTTAAATACTTATTTAAATACTTATTTTGGAGGTATTATTTCTTTCAGAAACTAAACGCAAATTTGACTATTTACTTTCTTTAAGCCCAAGATTAATTTGACTTTGGTAGCTCAAATTGATCCTAAAGGGTTACCAGGTGGTTTAGCTGTCTTTATTAAAGATGCGAATAATTTTAATCTTATAAGTTCAGATAAGAACTTAAATCAGTGCACTTATGTAGGTTCTAAATTTGAACTCCGTGAAATCAATTTTGTGCATGGACCTACAGCTGATGAGGAAAAAGAAGGTTTTCTAAAAAAATTACATGAATTGTCTCATGTAACAGATAACTGGTGTTTTCTTGGAGATTTTAATCTAATAAGATTCCCCTCTGATAAGTTAGGAGGGGAGATTAATTCAGTTTATAAAAAGAATATGCTGATGTTTAATACCTTTACTGATTATAACTCTTTGTTTGATCTTCCAGCTAAAGGATGTAATTTCTCTTGGTCTACCAAGTAAATGGAAACCAGCTGATTAAACAAAGGTTGGATGGGATATTGGTAAATCAGGATTGGATGAATAAATACTCAAATTCTTGGAATGAGGTTTTACCCCTACATAGTCTGATTACTCACCTATTATTTTAAATCTGGGATTATTTTCTGATAAACACAAGAAAAGGTTTATGATTGAAAAAGGTTGGATTTTTAACAGCTCTTTTTGTCAGTTGATTTTGTAAAAATAGAAAATCAGATATTTTATGGATTCGAGAGGCATTTCAAATTAATTTTAAACTTTCTCAAATTCAAAAACATATTACTAAATGGGAAAGAAAGAGGATTTTAAATAACAGGATTTTGATCAACAAAAACCTTGCGCAATTAGAAAACTGTTTAATGAACATTACTCAGATAATAATCAAGTAATTTTCCACACATTGAGCAGGGAACTTGAAAATTTTTGGAAAAAAGAGGAGATTTATAGGGTTCCAAGATCAAAGAATACTTGGTTGAGATTGGGAGATAAAGATAGCAAGTACTTTCATGCCATAACAAAAGTGATTGAGTACTAGAAATAGAATCTCTAAAATCAAAGATAATAATGGTATTTGGATTTTTAAAAATATAGAAATTTCTAGTGATATTATGAGATACTATAATGAAATATTTAAAACAGTTGGTTATAGAATTATCAACCAATTTTGAGTAAAATAAAGAAAGTTGTTACCACAGAGATGAATGATTCACTTATAAAGTTTTTAAAGGGAAATATTTTCCTGAATCTGACTTCATTGAGGCTTCTCTGAAATGTAATTGCTTTTGGGGCTGGAAAATCCTTATAGAAGGTAGAAACTGCTTTCTTGATAAGGTTCATTGGTCTGTTGGTAATGGTGAAAAAATATCTATTTGGAAGGACAAATGGATCCCTTCTGAACCTTTTATTCTTAAACCTTCAGGTTGTGTATTTGAGTTTGTTTCAGATTTAATCTTACCTTCTAAGGTATGGAATGTCCCTCTTTTGCAATCTTTATTTGAGGACTCTGTTGTAGCAACCATCTGTACCATTAACATCCCTTCCTTTTACTGCATTGATACTCCCTTTTGGTTGGGCTCTAAGAGTGGAGATGTAAAAGTGAAGGATTGTTACAATCAGATTTGGAAGGCTCAACAAGTCCTTGAAGTTAGAAAAAATGGTAATAAAGGGTCCACCTCTTTCAGGCTTGAAACTATTGATTGGAACTTTATTTGGCAGTTAAAAGTTTCTCCAAAAATTAGAAACTTTATCTGGAAATGCTGTGGTGATGGACTTGCTACTAATGTTAACAGGTTTAAGAGGAGGTCTTCTCCTTCCCCTTTATGTGAACTTTGTGGTTGCTTTGATGAAACAATTGAACATATGCTCTTTCATTGCTCTTGGGCTAGAGCTGTTTGGCTTGCAAGTCACTTATCTTTTTTATCATCAGCTGAGCCCTCTTATAACTTTATTAAGTGGATCTCTTTTTTGAGACTTTCTTCCATTGATAGAACAGATATACTTACTGATCTTAGTGAAGTAACTATGAACATTTGCTGGTTTATTTGGAAAAGCAGAAATGAGTTTTTGTTTAAAGGAATCTCTCCTGACCCTTTACTTACTCTTCAGAAAAGCAATTTGGCCTATGATGAGTATAAAAATGCTAATGTTAAAATCTCTGAGGCTACTCAAAATATTATCCCAAATGATATTTTTGGAGTTTTGAATTCTGGAGATTTACTTACTTCAAATGATCCTACTGAGGTTAATTCTTCTTTTAACCTCAAATGGGATCCCCCTCCATATGGGAAGTTTAAAATTAATACTGATGCTTCAGTTCTTCTAAAATCTAACAAATGTTCTTTTGCTTGTGTTCTAAGGGATGATAAGGGACAGTTGGTGGAAGGTTTCGCGAGAACTTCATTTACACATTCAATAGAGGAAGCTGAAGGTTTTGGTGTATTGGCAGCTTGTGAGATGGCTGCGAGATACCCAGCTGGAAGTGTCCAAATTGAATGTGATAACTCTAGATTAGTAGATCAAATTAATGCTAAATGTAATTTATCTAGTTTGACTAAGGTTTTGGTTAAAAACATTATGTTTTGTAAAGGTCTTTATAACTTGAAAATCTTCTTTGTTAGGAGAGAAAAGAATAGGATAGCGGATTGGGTGGCCAAACATAAACTTAAAGGAGATTTGTTTGGCCTTTGGAGTAGCCATCCTCCTTCCCAATTAGCTAATTTGATTAGGCTTGACTTTGAACCTTCCGGAATTGGCTAATTTGTAATATTTTGTGCTTTATTGGAATTTTAACTTTCGACTAAAAAAAAAAGAATGATTCACTTATAAGACCAGTGGATTGTGAAGAAAGTAAAAATGCAGTTTGGTCTCTTGGAGGAGATAAATCTCCAGGACCAGATGGATTTGGAGGTTTTTCTTTAAAAAGTTTTGGAAAGAAATCAATCTTGATTTAGTTGAACTTGTCTCTGACTTTATTCTGAATAATTCTTTTCTAGAAACAATTAGTGGTACTATTATTGCTCTTATTTTTACAATAAAATATACTTCATTTCTGCTATTAAAGTATTATTAAACAAAATATCAATTTTTTGTAATTTGGTTGTAAAGGTACAAATCGAATTTGTCCAATTGTTCTTAAGTGTTTCTAGATATTATTATTATTTCTATCTCCACCGTATATTTCAATATTATTTTCCTTCATTAGCTTTTCGAAAAATCGTGTAGGGTAATACACTGCTCCCATATTCACAATCTAAAAAAAATCTTTTAAAAGATCAATGTGGTTTTTATATAGATATAACAAATAAGAAAATAAAAAAAGTGAAAATATTAAGACATTTATGAGAAGAATAAAAAAATAATGAGAGAAATAAGGGAGTGATTTAAGGTTTTGTTTCAAAATATAATTTTTTTTATTAAGTAAATAAAGATTAGTTAATGGTATTAATGATAAGTGGGGCCAGAATCAATCATGGCCACCACTTATGTTTAGCTAGATCAAATCCTGGCCACCACTTATCTTTAGTCAGATTTAATCATGGCCACCACTTATGTAGGTAAATGTGGATCGTAGAAAAAACTCTAAAATATAATATAGATTATACCATTTTTACATAATATTTTTATAAATGGTGAGTTCAGAATAAATCCTATTTTTATTTAAAGTGAAAATAAAGTGTCATTTTTTAAAATTTTCAATTATTCTATATAAATTATCAAAATGTTAAAAGAAAAAGGTATAAACACTATCCCTGAACCTTTATTGTCTACTTAACCTTCGTGATATGTTCCTTTTACTTAAACTTTTTAGGTTTGCTACCAAATTTATATTTGTTAAATATTTTTATATACTTCGAAATTTATTTTATAATATTAGCTCAAAATTAAAGTTTAATCTAGAATTTTCAAAAGATATATATATATATAATCTCAACTGAAAAGAGTATTTGGATTATCCTTGGCAATCAAAAGAAGTCACGAAAAAGTAATAATTGAAAATGATTCGCTCGTGGTACACTCGCTAGTGAAAGATGGTGGGAACATGGGGGATTGGCTAGATGAAATACTCTTGGAATGTAGGGAAATCCTTATGAAGAACATGGGTTTTGAATTGATACATATATATAAGGAAGCTAATAATTGTGCAGATTTTATGGCAAATTGGGAACAAACATGGTGGGCGATGTGGTGTATTATGGAGATCCTTCGGATGGTCTAAAGAAGCATCTAACGAGAGACAAATATGGATGGACCACACCTCGCACTCCCTCGGGAGTTTAGACACTTTATTTATTTCTATTGACCTTTTAAGGTCTCAAATGTCTGGAAAAAAAAGAAGAGTATTTGGCCTATACTTTTTGATAAAAAAAAATATGACAAAAATATTCAAAATTATAGTATAATCTTAACTAAAAACAATATTTGGCCTATACTTTTTGACAAAAAATATGACAAAAATAAAGGAAGCAGATTCATAAAATACCGTATATTCTTACAATATTGTTGAAAATTCTGAACAGAAAAATAACATATTTTTTTTCTATCTTTTACAAGAATTACTTTTATATTTTCTTTTACAAATATATCTTTAAGTTTGATGAAGTCATTGGGAGTTAGACTTTTAGGCACAACTCAAGCACATATAATTTACCATTTGGTGCCTCTACACTCACGAGTCGTGGCCCTCTAGATCTACTGTACTTACCTTAATTGATAAGTCTTGATATTATATTGTGATAGTTGATCATTTAACATCTCAAGTTACGAAATCGAAATCAATAAAGATACCATTGATTACATAATACACTCACTTATACGAAAAGGTCTTCCATATCAATCGAATAATATCAAAAAAATGAATCAACACATCCCAATTCAACATAACTAAAAAATTATCTACATCCAAAAACCAAATTATCCAATTCAACAAACTTATAAACTAAAAAGCAAACTGATATCCCGTTCCATCAAGAAAACGATCAATATGCCATCCTTTAGCCTGAAGCTCATTAAGAAACGGATTAAACACACGATTCATCCTCTCATAAGCATCTATTAACACACATCACGATTCAATCCACGATCTGAACCCTCCAATTCTCCTGCATAAGCAGCTACTAACCACCCTCTTAACGCATCTTCAGCACTCGCATTATGTTCCAGTATCATATCTGTCCATTTACTTCCATAATTCAACAAAAACTTCTCATCATTAAAAAATTCTTTAAATTGACACAATTTCGAAGGCTTCACTACTTTGTGGACCCCACTTCCCACTTTTACATTCCTAGCTTCTTCTATTAATCTTCCCGGAAATAAAAGATCTTCTTTATATCTTAAATCCGTTGGACTTGATACATATTATCAATCGAATAATTCCAAAAAAAAAAGAATCAACATATCCCAATTCAACATAACTAAAAAAATTATCTACATCCAATTCAACAAATTATCCAATTCAACAAACTTATAAACTAAAAAGCAAACCGAGATCCCGTTCCATCAAGAAAACGATCAGTATGCCATCCTTTAGCCTGAAGCTCATTAAGAAACGGTAAAAACACACAATTCATCCTATCATAAGCATCTATCAACACATCATCACGATCACAAAGTTCACTGTGTCAAGTGAGTACCACATCTTCAACGAGGTCAACAAAACTGAAAATTTAGCTTGATGTACATAGTCGATTGTCTTATATTTGTCAAGCAATCGAATATGTAACTTCCAACTATTAGTAATCGCAACAAAACTCACCTCATAAGAAGTCATCAAACCTTTATCATCCAAGATGAAGTTTCTTCAATCTTGACTCTTTCTGGTATATATATCTTATTTGATATATATATATATATATATATATATATATATATATATATATTTGAGCAATGACTTTTAACCATACATGAAATTGAGATTTAAATTTGTCGACAAAGCCAATCTTCATTCGTTGTCATAAATTTATTTTGTACTTATTGGATTTAAGCGAAAAATATGCTTAAAATCATTAACGGGATAAAAGAACAAAGAAATAAAATTAATCGAGCAAAAATTCGGCGTTTTATTAAATGAAGAAGAACATTAAAATAGTGTGTTACAATAAAGTTAGGATATAAGAGAGAATATAAATGATTATGAAAATATTTAATTTAAGGAATAAAACAATTAATTAAGGTAAATAAATTACTTATATGTCATGTCATGTAATTTGACATGTAGAAGGTGACAAAAGGATGAAAAAAATAGGTTAGACGAAATATCATTACTCTTCTAGATTTTAGCATGTTTTCATTGTTTTTTTTCTTTCGAACATTAAAAAAATTGTTTCATTGATTTCCTAACATTTACTTTTTTTTTCTAAAAATTTAAAAATTTCTGATTGTATACCTTTTTTTTATCTTAAAATTTATTATTTATTTAATATTTCATATGTAAAACTGGAAATACAAATAAAAGAAATCAGATTGAACCACTTAAATTCTTGTGTAGTTTCAATTTCGATCTATTTTTTGTAGAAAAATCGGAAATCGAAAATTTAAAACACTAAAAATCTGCTTCAAAATCGTAAATATTTGGATCAAAATCAGATATTTCAGATCCCTAGATTGACCTAATGCAGTATGTAGATGGAACTACGTATTTCCCTCTTAAAATTGTATTTATGTATATCTTCTCTAAAGTTTATAGATTTAGAGATATATAATAATCATATATATATAAATAAAAATGTTATGGAATATTATACTATTATACCATTTTTATGTAATCTTTTTGTTAATGGTGAATTTGGAATAAATTCTACTTTTATTTTAAATGAAAATAAAAGTATCATTTATAAAGTTATTCTATATAAATAATCAAAATGTTAAAAGAAAAAATTATAAACATTGTTTTGAACCTTTATTGTCTACTGATCATTCGAGATATGTTACTTTAACTTAAATATTTTAGGTTTGCTATTAAATTTATATTTGTTAAATATTTTTATATACTTCACATAACGAAATTTCTCTTATAATAATAAGTCAATATTAAAGTTTAATCTAGAATTTCAAAATTATAGGATTTTTACAAGTAATATATAATCTCCGCTAAACTTAATATTTGATCCATACTTCTTAATAAAAATATATGACAAAAATAAAGGCTTATTTTAAGATTCAAAATTTTTTGTTACTATATTGTTGAAATTTTTGAACAGAAAAATAACCTATTTTTTTCAATGTTTTACAGGAATTACTTTTATATATATTTTTACAAATATATCTCACATATATACATTTTACAAACAATTTTTTGGTGGTATTCAACCCTGAACCCTGTATGGGAGTGAAACGTGATAAAACAATTACAAACTGTAAAATCTTATATAGAGGAAATACTACTCGGAGAATAATTCTCTTGATTTATTAACATAGCATTACTTACACCTTAAATCAAGCAATTTCTCTTTTCAGAGAATACGTCACTTAATTTTCTAATATAGCATTACCTACACTTTAAATCAAGCAATTCTCTTTTGATCTCTAAGTTTGATTAAGTCAATTGGTATTTAAACTTTTAGGCACACCCCAATAAGTCCTGCACATATAATTTACCATTTGGTGAGTCGTGACCCTCTAGATCTAGTGTACTTACCTTAATTGATAAGTTTTGATATTATATTGTGATTGCTGATCATTTTACATTTCAAGTTACGAAATCAAAATCAAAATCAATCAAGTTACTGTTGATTACATAATACACTCACTTATACAGAAAATTCTTCCATATCAATCGAATAATATCAAAAAAATGAATCTAACACATCCCAATTCAACATAACAAAAAAATTATCTACATCCAAATAACAAATAAAATCCAATTCAACAAACTTATAAACTAAAAAGCAAAACGAGATCCCGTTCCATCAAGAAACCGATCAGTATGCCATCCTTTAGCTTGAAGTTCATTAAGAAACGGAGTAAACACACAATTCATCCTCTCATAAGCATCTATTAACACATCATCACGATTCAATCCACGATCTGAACCCTCCAATTCTCCTGCATATGCAGCTACTAACCACCCTCTTAACGCATCTTCACCACTCGCATTATGTTCCAATATCATATCTGTCCATTTACTTCCAAAATTCAACAAAAACTTCTCATCATTAAACGTTTCTTTAAATTGACGCAATTTCGAAGGCTTCACTACTTTATGGACCCCACTTCCCACTTTTACATTCCCAGCTTCTTCTATTAATCTTCCCGGAAATAAAAGATCCTCTTTATATCTTAAATCCGCTGGACTTGATACTTTTCCTGTCTATATTATCAAAATTTAAAATTACATGATACAATATTAATTAATAGTTTAATACAATACCTTGATAAAATCTGCTATTATCATAGCAGTTCTTTGAGGGTTTAATGTATTAATTGGAGTAGCACGCATTTCTTCACATACACTATAAACATGTACTATAGAGAGAAGAGGTGCAATAACCATCTGAAATATGTGATATAATATTAGAAATTAAATATATATTATATGATTAAAAAAGTTGAAATATCGTACCTTTCCTTGTATTGTTGAACAAACTGTTGAAGCTAATTGAATACCTAATCCTATTCCAATTACATTAAATAGAGTTGAAATTGCTTCTCCTTTAGCAAAAAGATCACTTAGATTTCCTTCTTTAGCAAATGCTGAATATATTGGTAATCTTGTAGCTCTTGCTGCTACTACAGCCATTCCCTGTATAATTAAACATATTTATTAAATTATAATTATAATTTCCACATAAATTATATCAAATTTCGTGTAATTTACCTTTGCGAAATTACCAAGCCCAGCCATTTCGAGAAATAACTGAGGGCATAATGGGGAAAGCACTTCTAAACCAGAACCCAAATCATAAAGAACATCAGCTGTAATATAAATCGAAATTAATTAGAAATTTTTTCAAAGAATTTAACGAATATAAAGTTTAAATACGGACCCACGATTCTCCAACGTTTAGGCTCGGAATCCATTCTTGCACCTAAATTACTACAGATGAGTTTTCCAACATGTTGCATACCATCTTTTAAAATCTATAAATAATAAAAAAAAAATGATTTATTTAATCTGAAACAGTTTTTTATTGAGTTATTAATTTAATTAGAGAATATCTTACCCAACTCACAGCAGTAGCTTGTGCAGGTGTAGGTCTAAGACCTGCAGCAAATAGCAATGACTGCAAAAAAAGTAAAAATACAGAAATGTACTTCTAAAGAGATATACAAACCATACATTTTTAATTTCAAAAAATCAGGAATATGTTATAAGGAAGAAGAAGACCTGAGTTGATAATACGGATAATGCTGCACTAGAGAGGTGTTGTAAGGCTCGGAACTGAGTGTATCTAAGGTACCCATCATTTACACTGTAGATTATTTAAGCTTTATTCAATCACACTCTTTGTTTAAAGCTTGGAAAAGTTGATATATATAAGTAGGAAATATTACCTGTATGGGTAACCTGAGGGGAAGAATTTATTCTGAAAGGACTCGATTACCTTGTATACGATTGGTCTAGAATCATCAACTGTCATCACCTGATTGGTTAATATTGATCAAAAACTTCTATACTTATGTGATTTAACACGTTAAACGTTAAACATTTTATTTCTTCTTTATTTTGTGATTCAATGGTAAAGTTAATTATACATGACGTGCATTACAATAATACAACAGAATTGGCTAATTTTGAAAATGAACATTTTCTCGATTATTTACTGAATAGTGAACACCACCTGTTTGACAAAATTAAACTAAGTATTTCTTTTGTTATTTTTTCTAGTCACATTTTCAAGTGAACATATCATAATTATGTGAAATGCGCATACAAATTTGACGGAAGTAAATGTGAAGGAAGCGTTACTGAAAGGTGGCCATCGGATTCGAAGCGGTAGCGACGGGAAACGGAATCGGAGGTCTCAAACCAGAACACTTCCTCTTGTGGCGGAACCCAATCATTTCTCTCTTTCTTATGCATTTTCATCTTTTCCTGTTCTCGAAATCAAATCATGAAAGAATTGGTGAGTCAAGAGAATAAATCTTTATTTAGAGCAGTAAATAAGCGAGTAGAAGATATAAAGGAGGAAGAGAGAGAGACCAGTAAGTTCATGACGGCGAAGGGGTGGAAGTTGGGGGGAAAGGATAAGACGAGATTTAGCTCGCCGGGAAATTCGGGTATACGAAAAATAGAGCTGTTTATCAGTAAAAGGTAAATAGCCTCAGAAGTCCCTCATTTTCACTTGTTTTACTGTACAGGACATGATATTTCAAAATATATAGTTAAGGTCCTATTTTTTATTTCATTTTCTTATAATATTAATGACTTGTAAATTATTTAACAAAATTATTACAACTTATTTATTTATGATCCATTAACTATTATCATGGTATGCTAAAAAGTTTAGATCACTTATGGATGAAGTAGACTTCCCGGAATATGACACTTTTACAAGTTGTGGCATGTAAACAAAGAATAATTTCAAGAAATAGGAGGAGAAGATCATCACGCATACACAACGAAATGGAAGCTAGAAAAAATTGTAGTAAAAAAATGTGATAAATGTCATCAATATATGCACAACCGTAAAACTTGTAAGTCGTGTATCAATAGATGTAGTTTTCCAATAACAATCATATACATGAGTGGTTTCTATTAATTTGTAATGATTATATTAAATTTTACATATTTCATGTTATGCATAATGCATAATGAAGTGATCCTTAGTGTATTTTTGATAAATAAAAATATTCCATATATTTTTTAAAATAAATAAAAAATATTTGGAACATGGAGGCTCTTCTACGAGAAGCGATGTCCAGCACATTTTGATATATATTAAAAATATATGAGGCACTTCTCGGAGAAGCGCATCATGTCCTTAACATATTTTTATATAATTAATGTACAAGGCGTTTCTCCGAGAAGCGTATTTGTGTCCTAATATTTTTTATGTTTCCAAAATATAGATATTGGACAACAAACCCCTTTTATATGACAAAAAAACAAAGATATCAAGAAAAATATTGAGACATTTTGTTAAATTAGGTATAGGATAAGGTAGACAAAGCTTGTTGGTTACGATATGTAATTTTAATTTCCGACCAAAAAAAATATTGGGAGAAAAAGAAACCTATTTTATAAGTTTTAAAATATAAAATACATTGTATTTGATTCAAACATAAAAAACCTACCCAGAACCATATAAATCATTCAACTTCACTAACTAATACAATTTATATATTAGATCGCTTTCTTAATTTTCGCCTATGTAGCCGGCTAGATGATTTAGACGGGGTGTCATCATCCGACGAACTATACCCTTCTGATATTTCATTAGATACAATTGACTTTGTCCAACAATGACTATCATTTTCTCATAATAGTCTCTCCAACTGTCAACCGTTGCAGATTCACTAAACGCTAGCTCACATCCTCTAATGGTACCATCAATTTATCAATAAAATTGCAATATAAATTAGTAATAAATACAAATTATTAATCTATCATAATTGTATTGATAAGACCTAAATAATACTATTTTTGAAGTTGGCTACCACGAGGGTTAAATCCTTGTTCAACCACGGTGAAATCGATCTTCGATTTCGGGCGACCAATTAGCTTCCACTTAATACCATTGTAACCATTAAAGTAATTTGGGCTAGTAGTTAAGTTTGCAAACTGAAGACCGTTTACATAAAAAACATACTCAAGACTATTATCCAACGAATAAATATAGTTTCTTTGACAAGCCGGCTAACCCCCGTGTGCCGCTTCTCTCCCATTTGTATAGTCATGGGTAGTGTCATCATTTCGGTCAATACTTTGAGGTATGCTTTGAACAATTCCAAAGTGTATTAGAACCCTATTCGGTCGGTAACACTCTATTTTAGAAAAATATATTAAATGTACAACACTCAAGTAGATATTTTCTCTTTTCATGCAAATTGTCGTTGCATTACCTAGCCGTGCACCATCATATGGTGTCCAATTAACTTACCACAAGATTACAACATTAAAAATTAATAATAATTTGTTAAAATTGAATACGTATGCTACATTACCTATCTCGACTCCAATTGATTTAAATCATCCCGATAGAATGGAAAAAATTTATGGATATATTTTTCCACGGTTTAGACCCCTTCCAATTACAAACTAAATCAATCATTAGTATAATTACATGAGAAAAGTTTAATAGATATATTAGCATTCGTGCACTTACTATACTGACAATGGAGCATTCATAATCACTTCAGTATGATTCTTCACTAGTGGTTGCAAATGTAAGTGCTCGCAGCACCAAATATGTATTAATGTAATTATAATTAGGGGCCCAAGGTTTAGGCAACAAAAAAATATAATAATTTATTGTAATACATGTAAATGTGGAACACACCCCGACAAATATGTACTAGCCATGGTTTCGGCATAATGACACAAGGCATTATACATATGCGCCAAAATCGCCAATTTTAACTATAAGTACAGGTCAGGGAAAAAATTTCCACAAATTGAAGATATAAGGTAGAAACTCATTTTTATTTGCAGTTCGGAGGAGATAACCGCCAATGACAAATAGAATATATGCCCCCTGCATACCATCACAGTGTCTCATTGTTAGCATTTTCAGGCGGGGGTCCTAAAAAGACAAATGAAAAAAATTAAAATTCAGTATAGTTACTAGTGTTGAAAGTATCCTTAACCCACTTTAGAGTTAAAAACATTTTAATTCCTCTGCGGTAACTCCATTCCTTCTGGTCTAGAACTTTCTAAAGAAGTCACATACACTCCAAATCTATGTCTATTGGGGTGTCATTGAATAGAACAGGTTCAACGTTAATTAGTAACCCTAAGATCATGGCGACATCCTATAATGTCACCGTCATCTCACTGACTAACAAGTATAATATGTGGGTCTCTCGCAATTTTGGAATAAAAAACTTGGTTTCTTCAAGAAATGGTAAGATTTGCAATTCGGCCACTCAAAGAGTGGATTGTATAGGACTAACTTAAAATCGTCTTATTCAGAAACAATTAACGGTATAATAGTAAAAATAAAATGAATAAAACAAATAAAACATGAAAAAATATAAGGAATAACTTACGTCGTCTTTCCATATTTTTTTACCCCGACTAAACCTTTGACGAATAAGTACGGGAGACGCAAATACACGGTTGTAGCTATTTCGCTTATTCCAGACATTGTTTCGTCCTATAACAAAATTAAAGTAGTCAATAATGCAATAATAAAAAATATAAGGGACTAATAATCTAATATGGTCTAATTAAGTTTCAAATTTAATACTACTCACTTAAGGGACCTATAGTGCAATAACATAATTTAAAGGGACCTTAGGTGAAATAATGAAAAATGTTAAGGGACAAATAGTGCAAATTTATCAATTTAAGGGACCAAAAATGTAACATTAACTAGCAACTTTTCTTAATTAGACAATAACTAAATAAAGGAGTAATTGTGTAATAACATTTATTTAAGGGACAATAGTGCAAAATAACCTACAAATTCATCTAAATCCTAATACAAAATTGTCAAATTCGAGTTAAAAATCATGAATAATATGACAAAATACAACAATAAAGCTAAGAATAATAAAAAAATTAACATTTTTATATATATTTATAGATATAAATATGGTTTTAATATATATATATATGTGTGTGTGTGTGTGTGAGAGAGAGAGAGAGGGAGAGAGAGAGAGAGAGAGAGAGAGAGAGAGAGAGAGAGAGAGAGAGAGAGATTACAATAGATGGAAGGGAGGAGATATACCTAAATTAGAAGATTTAGAAAATGATTAGATTAATGGTAGTGGAGGTCAGAGTGAGGGGCAGTGCTGCAAAACTGATAGGAACCTTTTTTTCCTCTCTTCATCGTATAGGTTTAATGGCAACAGAAGCTGTGTTTTAAAAGGCGAAAGGCGCTACTCGGAGGAGTGACTCTTGACCCGGTTCGGGTTATAAAGAAGACATTCTCCACAGAGCCTCTCCCCTTATGTTTCTCCAGCTAATCAATCCTCGGTTTCGATTGTCAACACCCACTCCCATGTTTTCATGATGGTCTATATTACCTCAATGATGAGATATTATTAATGAGATGAGTGTACAAGCAAGACTAACCACTTTTACTCCAGTCCAACCGAACCCTCCAACAATGATCTCAAGTTGGTGCATCTATTAGCCGAGAAAGCGTTGAGGAAGACACTGAAACAAAAAAAGAAGGAGAACAACAACAACAACAACAACAACAACAACAACAACAACAACAACAACAACAACAACAACAACAACAACAACAACAACAACAACAACAACAACAACAACAACAACAACAACAACAACAACAACAACAACAACAACAACAACAACAACAACAACAACAACAACAACAACAACAACAACAACAACAACAACAACAACAACAACAACAACAACAACAACAACAACAACAACAACAACAACAACAACAACAACAACAACAACAACAACAACAACAACAACAACAACAACAACAACAACAACAACAACAACAACAACAACAACAACAACAACAACAACAACAACAACAACAACAACAACAACAACAACAACAACAACAACAACAACAACAACAACAACAACAACAACAACAACAACAACAACAACAACAACAACAACAACAACAACAACAACAACAACAACAACAACAACAACAACAACAACAACAACAACAACAACAACAACAACAACAACAACAACAACAACAACAACAACAACAACAACAACAACAACAACAACAACAACAACAACAACAACAACAACAACAACAACAACAACAACAACAACAACAACAACAACAACAACAACAACAACAACAACAACAACAACAACAACAACAACAACAACAACAGCAGCAACAACAGCAACATCAATAGCAACAACAACAACGACAGCAACAACAACAGCAACATCAACAACACCAACATCAACAACAATGTTTATATTATTCCTAGTATTTTGAGTTGTTTAGTCGATGTTTGAGTTGTCGACTTGATCATCTATCTTGTTTGACTCTATTTTATACTTCTGTTAGACTTTTTATTCTATGTTGACTTTTTATTGTAATCGAAGTTGATTTTATTTTATTTCATTTACATTGGTTGTTTTTTTATTGTTTTATGTATTATTTATGTCAATTTTCATTAAGTAAAAATCTAAAAACAAAATATATATTTTAAAAAGATAAAAAAATTCTTTTGCGATCACAAGATAGTCGTCAATGATGGAATTAATGTGGTCGCAAATAACTATGTCATTATTGACTATAAGACGTCATCGAGAGTTAAAACAATATAGCGACTATAAATATAGTCGTTAATAATTGTAAATAATGACTACAAGATGTAGTCGCTAGTAATTTATCAATTACGACTACATTTATCGTTGTAATTGTCAAGTAAGCTTTGGCGAAGACAAAGAATAGCATAGTCGTAAAAGATTATCTCTTTTAACGAATTACTAACGACCATCTTGACTAAGCCCGTGCTCCTCCAAGGAAGGAGTTTGCTTTACCCAACTCCCTTTTTATATAACATCAACGACATGTAGTCATGAATGCTAAAATCTGTCTTTAGCAACTAATTTTTTACCACTAGCGACGACAAATGTCGTCGTGAGTAGTGCTACACGCAGCAGTGTTAATTAACATTAATTTTTTTACTAATTTATTATGATATGTTTTCTTTGCAATTATTTTCTTCCATACATTTTTTTGCAATTAATGTTTAATAAAACATTAAAAGTAAAAATAAAAACTCGCTACTAAATTTCATATTTGTAGTGGTTTAGTGTTAATAACAAAACAAAAGAGAGTAGTGTTATCTATGAAAAGCAAAAGTAGGGAAGGCTAAAATCGACGACAACAAGAAAATAAATGCGATACAAAGATGCTTTTACATTATCTTTTCCCTAAATTTTGTAGACATGGTAAAGTAATAGGGGAAGGGGAGTGCTGGAGATCTCTAACTACTAACTACCAAAACCCTAGCCAGTTTTGGCGGCGTTCTTATTCTTTGACGTTTCTTTGCAATTTTCAAACTACAATGTTCATTTACTTGGCTGGTCGCTAACTTCCGCGCGTGCTCGTTTTTTTGGGCCGAAGGGGTGATTTCTGGAGGTTTTAGCTAGTTAGGTGCTCATCTTTTCAGGCGATCCTCTACAACCAATAACATAGCTTCCCCATCAAGAAGATACACAAAAGACAATTTTTAAGGTATAAAATCATTTTTTTATCCGTTGAAATTCTTAAAAAGCATATATAATCTTTTTTGTTTTTGAGATATTCACTAAAACCTTAGTTTCGAACAATAATAATTCACTTTTCTAACATTCGGTTTTGTTGTTGAAAATAAATCATTTTTGTGTATTCGTGAGTATGATATTTGACCCGAAATATCATATTTTGAATATTTTTGCAGTTCGTTATGAAAAGGATAAAAAATCATATACAATGGAAGGAGTTTA
Organism: Nemophila menziesii; assembly: GCA_029959085.1. Lineage (NCBI taxonomy): Eukaryota > Viridiplantae > Streptophyta > Magnoliopsida > Boraginales > Hydrophyllaceae > Nemophila > Nemophila menziesii. The sequence goes on from JARWIR010000003.1 coordinate 33,677,073, forward strand.
CGGAGTATAGGGGATCGGAAAATAATTAATGGAGGCAAGACAACTAATCACTTATGTAATTACATTTTACGTCGGTCTATTACCAACTAGATTCTAGGTTGAGTATAATGACAAATTTCTAAGTCAATACCATTTGTTAATCTAAAATATAGCCCACTTTTATGTAGATCTTATGTTTAAATGACAAATGAATGCTAGAGTTACTGTTAACTCGTATCGGGAAAAGATGGACTATAAAAGCATAATGGATTATATAGAAATAACCTCAAACCCTGACTCGTTCTCGTTATATTTTTGTGTTAAATGAATGGGGTTGGGTTGTACATGATAATCTCACATGCATGAGTTTGATTCTCAAGGATCCAGTCATTTTATTAATATATTGACATGTTGTTCAATCATAATATAGGGACCTAATATGCATAGTAGAGTTTTGTTGTTAATTGTGAAGTGTATGATGTGTTTTGAGTTGGATGATGTGGATTATTTGACTTAGTCAAAGTCTTTCTTATATCCATGCTTTACCACTTAACTTATACGCGTGGACTTGATGCGACGACGTTTTGTTAAGTAAAGGTGGCGAGACTTTGAGCCGTTCATTGTGATTAAAATAGCCGGTTGGGATCTTTAACCTACTTGTTCCATATAAAAGGAAAATCTCTTCCCAAGTTCATTCATTATCTTCGTTCACTATTCTCAGAATTCTCTCTCATTTATAACAGAGTCAAACTTAGGGTTTGATCTCTGTGTTCATTCAAAGTGCAAAATATCTTGTAATAGTTAGTTAAATCTATATAACACACGATTCATCTTGATTTGTGTTTAGATATACATCATAGTTGGATATTGAGGGTTAGATTAGTAATTAGTGATAGATGTTTGGGTTTTAGTGATTCTTTGAATATTGTAAGAGTAATAAGTCTAATCGGTGTCGATGGTTGATATAATGGATCGGTGCTCTCAAATTGGAGCCCAAAACGTGGATGTAGTTAAGTTTTTGTCGAACCACAATATATCATGTGTTCTTTAATTTCTATTCTTTTATTCTTTTGGGAAATCTATTTGAAACTTAATCAATACCTAAACGTTTTTACGGTAGTGGTTTCAGAGATTGATTAATCTCATATTAGATATGTGATATGTTTTAGTCTTTCTAGGGTCTGATGATCCAGATCTTATTTGCGATTTACTTTCTTTCAAATCTTGTTTGAGTTTTCTGATTGGTGTTTCTGGGTTCTTGAAAAACCCCTTTAAAGGTTATTTTTGAAAAGGTTTTCAATCTTTTAGATCATTGATGTCTCCATATTTGTGATATATTGATGTAGGTTTGAGATATCATATTAGGTCATTAGGTGTAATTGATTAATTGTTAAGGGATTTGTCCCCGTTATCAGATAATTTCTTAATTCACGTCTTGATTTGATGATTTATTACTTTTCGAGCATATTTGGTTTAATTTATGTGTTAATGTGAAGCTCTTAAGGTTTATGGAATATAATTAAATGCCACATAAGGAGTTAAGAAAACAAGATATATGATAAATCTGTAGATAAAAAAAAAAAAGCAAAGTTGAATTAGGAAAGGTAAAGCTACCAAATAAATCTGCCAATTCTACAACTACGTCCACTAAAGTAAAGATAGCTCCTAATCGGCTGCGATATTGGACGAGCCTTTAATGATTTAGATAGATCTTTCTCCTGCGGTAGTTTTGATATAAAGTGGGTGAAATTTGGCTCAGTAACGAAGAATGTATGACCAAAACAGTGAACAGTGAACAGTGTTTATCTTGTTCTATATTTTAGGAAACGAATTTGAATTGGACTTGGACTCCAATTACTTGCCTTCCACTCCAAGGTTTCAACCTAGGGTTATAAAACACCTATAAATACACTCTCTTATCATTGTAAACATGTCATTTCCTAGTCTTTAATTCATAGTACCCTTAGAAGTCTTCAGGAGAAGCAAGTTGACAGTATGTATCTTTATTTTAATTATTTCCTATTAGCATGAACTAATTTTCCCATATCTTGGGTTTTTCATATGTATAATCTTTGAAATATATTTTTTTCTATCTAAGTTTGTTTGAGAAAAACCTTTTTAAATCGATTGAGCTTCTTAACCTTTATATTTGTTTTATGTGCTTTGATGTATTGACTGTAGTTCTTGCTAGTGCACGAGTATAGACTACCCCCATTAATAGCAGTTATATGGTCACGTGGAAGGGGTGTCTAATTGTTGAAACACCACATAAACGTCTAGTGTGCGGTAGTGATCCTGACGGGCTTTCCTAACTAGATAGTCACTAGGGTTTGAGATTACCCATGGATCATTGCACAGGGTGCACTTACCAAGTCGCCTGGTAATTGTTAGGTCGCCACCTAAGTCTACCCACAAGGAGGTTAGGAGGAATATAGAATCCTGGCTACTTACTTTAAGATCTTTAATCACCCTTACAACTAGTAGAAGAAATAGAAGGATAAGTGCATACACGCAAACCTGAGCTATATCTCTCATCTTATTCTTACATCATTAATTTATTTGCATTAGTTCGTAGTTTGATCATATTCCAACCAATTATTCATATTTATTTAATTGTCTTTCATTCCCTGGACTATTCTTTACTACGCTTTTTTCTAATTCATACGTTTAACACACTAAGTCCCTGAGAATGAATCTTACTTACTATTAAAACTTGCATACGATATGTGATACCTACAGTGAGTAACATGATTGGTTAGGGTGATAGTTTGCATATTTATTATCATTATTTTATCACACCCTACCAGCCACCAAGTTTTTGGTGTCGCTGTCTGCCGGGGACTTGTGTCTCGTTAGCGCGTGGGTTTAGTTTTTAGTGTAGTAGTTTAAGTTATTTTTTCAGATTTACGCTTCTTTTTTGTTTTTGTCTCTTTCAAGTTCTGGTGTATGCTCGAGGATCCTAAAAGTGTATTCAGGGCTTACAACAAACTTTTGAGAGAAGAAAAGAAGCAAAGAGAAGCCATGTCTAACGTAGAGGATAATTTAGTTCCACACGAGGAAGATAATCTCAACAATAACAACAATCAAATAATATATATTCCTCAGGTATTACCTATTCCTCAAGTAATAGCACCACCAAGAGGAGAGCCCAGAAATAGTCAACATCACGAACAAGATCTCCCAGGCTTGACAACACCTTTTCGAGTTCAACCATTAGGGTATCGTCCTCCAGTGATCCAAAATATAAAGTTCAGGACCGATCCGGGTTTGCTCAATCAATTTACAAGCCATGGACATTATAGTGGAACAACAATTCAATATGCGGTAAGAGCAATTCATAAGTTTATGCAGATTTATGATGCCTACATGATGTCTCCCTAATTGTTCTTATTTTCGACCCTTGGGAGACATCATTTTTGGTGTTTATTTACTTAATTTGATAGACTTTTGGACTAAATATGCAATAATATGATTTTCCTCTTTTATTTCTAGCATTTTTAATTTATTAAACTTTTGCGCGTAATATTGGTATTTTTAGTGTAAAGTTTACAGGTTTTAGATGTTAGCTAGAAGAGGAATCCGAGGAAAAAGTCAAAGATCAAGAGATAGAGTCAAGACTTGAAGATAAATCCCGAAGATATTATTTTTAGAGCTGAAAATCCATTTTCCAGGCCATAGATTGCTGATTTCGAGGTGCTTAAGCGATGATTTAGCCTTAGAGCTGAAAATCCATTTTCCAGGCCATAGATTTCTGATTTCGAGGTGCTTAAGCGATGATTTAGCCGCTGACCTTTGAAGAGAAAACATTCCTTATCGAGTTACGGAACTTTAGCAACTGGAATGAGGTCAATCGGAGTCATAACGAATCGGGAAAAGCCATTTTAGTGAAGGTGTATCAGCAGTTACGGGATTTTGGGCTTAGAATTTGGGCTTGGACATTTAATTAGTGTTTTATTCTTAGGTCCAAGCCCTAATCCGTTTTTACACTTATAAAAGGAGCCTTTGACTTCTATTCTTCAAGATAATTCATTCTTTACAATTAAAAACATCAGAGAGAAGCAACAGAAGGAAGGAAGAAGAAGCTGCTAGAGCTGGAGTGGGTCTATAGCTCCGTTCTCAGTCATTCCAATTCCGGAAATTAGGTTACTTTTATCTTTTATTTGTAAGACAATATGAATTCCTTTACATTTAATTTAGTTTTTCTTTCAATTAATATGAGCTAAACATTTATTAGTGCTTGAGAACACATAGTGGGTTAATCCCAATTTGATTCCATTCTATACATTTGGATTTGGGATATTTATTATTTAAATCAAATTGGGTAATTCGTATTTTTCTTTAATTTGCATTTTAATTACTATTATTGACGTAATTAACCAATGATAGGACTTAGTATCTAGGCTATTCCAATTAGTGGCGATTGGATCACCTTGACGGGGGGTTTAGGTACAGAAATAATTAACGAATGTAGGTTAGAAATTATTTGACTCCGACGAGCTTAATTAAACCTATGGCATATTGGGTAATTTAGACTTAAACACTTGAGAGTGGACTATAATCACCATGACGGGGTTTGTAGCATTTGAGAGTTGCTCCTTAGTCCACCCTGACGGGGTTAAGGAGATTTTAGAATCCCGACCAATACAAATTTACCAATTTGTCCCTTAAACAATGTATGAAATGAATGATAGTTAGGAAAACCCTTGCGTCTCTCAAGTGCTACCTTCTCATATTGCGTTTTACATCATTTTACTTGCGTTTTAGCTTTTTACTTGCATTTATAATTTATCTTTTATTTAGTAGCTTTAATATCAAAAACCAAACAAACATATTTTATTTACCTGTTTTCATAAGTGCAACCAATCATTATCTGTTAAACATTGTAGTCAACCATCTCGTCCTTGGAACGAATCTGTTTTATCATTTATACTACTTGGGACAACCGTACACTTGCGGTTGTGGTTCGATTATTAATTGCATTTATTTGGAACACACAAAGGACCACCACTACATTACTCCAGGCATTACACGTGAGCAACTGTACTGCCATATGTTTTCATTTTTCTTGACCGGAAGTGCTGGTGATTGGCTAGATAGACAGCTACCAAACACAATTAACACTTGGGATGAACTAAAAGCCGCATTCATTAACCGTTTTTATCCAAAGAGTATAAGATTAAAAGATCAGATGGAGATTGCTAGTTTTCGCCAAGAGAATGATGAAGAAGAAGGCGACGCATGGACAAGGTTTCAACAGAAGTTAGAAAAATGTCTACTCCACGGTTACTTTTTATTTTTACAATTATCTATGTCCTATCAAGGTATTAATGCAGAAAGTAGATTGAGGGTTGATAATCTTGGAAGAGGAGGATTTGTGTCCATGGATCCTACAGAAGTTGCAGAAGGTATGGGACGTATTATTGAAACAGAAAGGAGTTGGCCAATTGCATGAGCTCCTATCACAAATACCAAATACACGCTTCAATTAGGAACAGAATCTGCTCAATCAGCTAAATTAGCAGCACTAGAAAATCAAGTCAAGCAGATGAAACTCGAAATGGACTAAAAGCTTAAAAAATTAGCTGCAACAAATGTAGTGCAAGCAGCACAAGGGTTTCCACGTTGTGAAGTACCAAATCATACATGGGAAAAGTGTGAAGGAAGATCAGCATCTGTATATTTCATATCAAATCGAATAAATTACCAATTTGGCAATAGAAATCATCTGGGTATGTAGTATTCAAATCCTTAAGGGGCCGCAAATTAAGGTAATTATTTACAACGTCCCCTAAACAACACTTACCAATAGAGAGGTCAGGGTCCTTATCAAGGAAATCAAAATGATAATAGACCAACTCCTTCACCACAACCACCCCATGATGCTTATGTCGATAATCAAACTCAGAAAGCTTTACCACAACATCCTCAAGAAGGAGTAGTGTCAGAGAAGAAGTTATAGGATTTCATGGATCTAGTTATGAGCAATATTCAAATGCATCACGAGAAGTTCAGAATACAAGAGGCCTCAATCCAGATATTAGACACACAGTAGAACCAAATAACGAAAACTGTGAATACTTTTGTAGGAGCAAGGGAATTGAAGGACATTGAAGGAGTTGACGACAATCTTGGGTTTGAAGCTTGTAAGGCAATCTGCCTTGAAACAGAAAAGAAAGAGGAATCACCACCTGCTACAGAAGTTGTCGTGGAAGTTCCAGAAATTGAAGAAGAATCAACCCAGCTTAGCCTGGAAGAATCTGACTTCATAAATCTTCTCAAGGACATGCAAGAAGATATTAGATCGGTCATTGGTGGGTGCAAAGGTGTGATAAAATAATAGATAATAATAAAGAGCACACGCCCTTGAGAACCACGGAACTCACTGCAAGTATCACAGATCGTTTGCAAGTTTTAATGATAAGTTAAGTTCGTTGGCAGGGATTTAATCCATTAGATCTACTTGTATTTAATAAGCGTAGATGAATTTAGATGTTTATAATAAAAGCTATAAAAAGATGAATAATTATCTAGCGCAAATAAATAAATATGAATGTAAGTCAAATAAATTAGGATTACTAATATGAGTCTATTACTAAATTGTTATTCTAACCTGTCACACATTGAGCATTATATATTAACCGGGATTCTTAATAATGAGTGATGGTTGAATCAAACCTTTATGGCTATCTAGTTACGCAAAGGATCAAAATTAGACGATTATGTGATGTTGTCAATAACTAAGAATAATCCTAAGATTGGCCAAATCTAGGGCTGGAACAATAAGTCAAAACACATAATAGCAATATACGTCAAGCTCAAATAAATTAAAATAACAAATAGTATTATGAAATTAAAGACAAAATAATAACCCAACAATTAAGAGTATAACTTACAAAATAATAGCTTAGAAATATGGTAAAGCCACAAATATATAGCTAATTACCCTAAATATAGAGAAGGTAGATGTAGAAGAGGAGTTTGTCACTCTCCAACTTCGTGCTTCTTGTCTTCCTCTATAGGTCAGCTTGCTTCTTGGATGAATAGCTTGATACTAAGGATGAATAATAAATTAAAGGACTAAGCTATTATTTAAAACTGAGAAAATACAAGTAAGGACTAAGCCTGGAATTGAGCAAGGACATGTTTACAATGGTTTAAGGGTGTATTTATAGGTGTAGAGAAGCCCTAATTCGTTTTCTTGAAGGAGAAGGTAAGTAATGGACTCCTAGCCCAACTCAAATTCGTAACCCTAAAATATAGAAGCAGCCCCGTTTTTGTTGTGGTCATAACAGCTTCAATACTTATCCGTTTGACGCGTATAAATAGTCGAAATTCATCGTCTAAGAAAGATCTTTAACTTTGCTCTTGACCATTCTTCCCAATTCCTCATCGATTTTGAGATATAAGCCCATTTGTGGTCGTGGGTGGTGAAATTCAGATTTATTTGGCAACTTTATCTTTCCATATTTTAGCTTTTGTTTCCTTATCTTTAATTTCCATGTATATCTTCTTTCCTTTATCTCTTAGAATCAACTTTGCATATAATTAATTTCCATATATATATATATATATCTTTAAAGCTTCACATTAAATAAATAATTAAACCCAATATGCTCTAAAAATAATAAATCATTAAATCAAGACTAGAAATAGGAAAGTGTAATATATAATGAGAAAATCGACTAGAAGACTTCCTAAAACACTAAAAATGATGTCTCCAACTAATATTAAATCATCACAAATGGGGAGACATCAGTCATTGAACTACAAGCTAGTAAAGAATTAGAGAAAGAGGAAGAAGCCTCAATAGAGCAGAAAGAAGAAGTTGCACCTGCTGTGCAAGAAAAGAAAGAAGAAAAGAAGGTAGGCTCGCCACCAATTATTCAAGAAATATCACTATCCATTCTGAAGACAAATCCAAAGGTTTGACATTGAACTCAAGGCATTTGTAGAGGCGTACAGTCCAGAGAAAATCAACGCTCAGATGCTTGAGATTGCGAAGAAAGGGCTTACACCGCAACAAGTATTTACGCAAGTTATTCCAGAGAAAGATGTGAGTGTAGAAGCCAGTAGAGAAGTCGTGGCTCATACTGAGTGGGTCTCGAGAAGAATTGAAAAGGAGTTACCACTCAAACTCAAATATCCAGGAATTTCAATCTCCATATTTAAATCAGTGGTATGCTCAAAGTGAAAGCCATGTTTGATGTGGGTTCGAGTGTGAATCTTATGCCCAAGTCCGTGTTCGCTAAGCTTGACATCAAGAAGGTGGAAAAATCTCCCATGAACTTACAATTTGCGGATATCTCAATGACAAAGACATGGGGAACAGTGGAGGACGTTCATGTCCAAACAGGTAATATCACCATCCCTACTGACTTTGTTATTCATGATTATGATGCAGATAAGCAGGTTCTAATCATACTTGGAAGGCCGTTCCTGGCCACAAGTCAAATCATCATCAACTTCCAGGAGGAACAGTTACCCTCCGTGCTAAAAACATATCCGAGATATTCTATGTTTGGGGTAAGAAACCAAGGAAGTTAGATCCCACAATGCTTGTCATCCACATTGCTACCAAGTACAGAGTCCCAAAAGAAATCCATGCAAATCCTGTGGATACTAGACCAGTGAGTGAGTTTGGGGTCGGCCATTAAGTTGTATGTAAAGCTCGCAAACCAGATAATAGGCCACTCACTCACAAAGATTCATGGATGGGAACATTTGTCGTCACAGAAGTTGTTTTGGCAAAAGTGATATAGATCAGACCCAAGAGGGGTATCAAACAGAGATTAGTAGACGTTCATAACATTGCTCGTTGCAGGGGAGGCTATATACAAAAAGTATGATAAAGGTAACGCGTCTAACTTGAAAGACGTTAAATAAAAGTGTTGTCTGGGAGACAACCCGCAATTTTTTTTTATGTTTTCATGTCTTTAGTTTTTGTTTAGCTTAGTTGCTTTTAGTAGACATTGCAGTACTGAGGATGTATTAGTGTTTTTGATGTGCAGGTACTTAAGAAATCGAGTTTGGAAGAAGAAACGAGAAAAATTGGCGAAAAATAGATGTGACATGTGGTTCACCGCACCGAAAAAGGGGTCACGACAGTAGATAAAACCTGGTACACATGCGAGGCATATAGAAGGAAACCATGTCGATATTCGTGAAAAATAGTGAGACGATGTCATCCAGCACGCTCATGTGGTATACCGCACAGGTGTCGTGGTACACTGCACGGAAGAGAACCATCACCATGGTTCAGAAATTCCGGTCCAGTTGTGAGGCTCATGGACTAAACCATGTCGTCACTCGCGCCAGACTGTGGCACGTTCCAATACAAAACGTACCTGTGGTACACCGCACCTGACCAAGAACCGTGACCACGGTAGAGAAATCAAGGTCCATGCCGAGGCCCCTTGCCTAAAAACCGTATCGACTAGACCATGAAACAGGGGGAGACAAAAGACATCTGCGGTACACCATACCTCACCTGCGGTGCACCGCATAACGCCGCCAGAAAAACGGAATAAATGGGAGGTTAGTTATAACTACGAATTTTTAAACCTTAAGCCTCTATTTCTTCCCCAAAGCTTCCATTAAAGATTTTACAAACATTCTCTATACATCAAAACACTCCCCAAATCCTTTCTTACATCCTTATAACGATGATTCAACCACCCAAATCAAAATACCTAGAGTCCAAGAATCAAAAGCCAAAATTTCCAAATCTTATCCAATAATTTCTTTAACCTATACCAATCAAGTAAGAGTTCATCCTACCCACTATATATTCATCATCCACATTCCACACACATTTACTAAGACAAATAACATTTTTTCAACCCAAAATCAAGGGTACAAATTTCAAGAGTGTTCAAATCTAAGCGTTGGAGGTCAATTGAGATGACAAAAATAACATAAATATTATCTACTGTTAGGGAGATGAAGAAGAATCAAAGTAAGGTATTGGGTACTATTGAGAAGAAAAAAATTGAAAAAGGTTCAAGTTCTAGTACAACAAAAAGGGTAAAACAGGTCAAGAAAGTAGAGAAAAGCCGGCTGTGGTAAATTCAAAGAACAAAAAGATTACAACTTTCAAGCAAAAGACACTACAACCGCTACAAATCGAGATTCTTATGCCTGAGATTAATGAAGCTTCAAAGTGTTGGCATATAGCCTCCCTTAATAGGTTGTTTTTATGTGACAAATCCTCTTGTGTTTAGTGTGCTAATTACTATTGTTATATACATTCTATCTTGCACTCTAATTCATCAAAAAGCACAATCTTTATCATTTAGATCAAAGCTTTATTGTTTTATCTTAAGAAACTAATTATCATACAAATACCTTTAACCTTATCTTTGTGTACATTGAGAATTAGCTTTAGTGATCAACTACAAAGTTTATTAGAATGATGTTCTCTACAACTCTCGTGAAGAAAGTTTTCTGATCCGAGCATCGTAGTAAAAGATATACTCATTAAAAGGTGTTTTAGACCTTTGGCGCGGTACACCGGACCTTGGGTGCGGTACACCGCAGATGTGCGGACCAGGGCACGGAGCATGGCTAGCCCCGGACTAGAAAATGAGCAATAAGCGAAGCTTGGCGCGGTGCACCTCACCAACCCCGCGGTGCACCGCAGATTAGGGTTTCCTGCAGCAAAATGAAGACAAAAGGAATAGATCCGTTGGGGATATTAATATATCCGTTGGAGACAAGTCTTATGACCGTTGGGAGCATTTTGCAGCTATAAATTGAAGGTCTTTCAAGGCTACAACTACACCTTCAACCCATATACACTTAGGGGCTTAATTGTTATCATCCAAGAAGGTGTCAAGAGCTTCATAGTTCATATCCACTCAATTAAGGAGTTAATCCAAGGAGCTATCAAAGTTATTATCTACTCAAAGAGGAGTTTACAAGCTTATAGTCACATCTACTCTTTAGGAGATTATCTAGCAAAGTTGTTTGCACCCCTTTAAACACTTTGTATCTATCCTCTTAAGTCTAGGTCTTGTAATAGATAGATTAAGAGAGAATTCAAGTATAGGGAGTATACTTGGTATCCTTGTGTTGAGATAGCATAAGTGTTTGAGTATCGGGAGTATACTTGGTGTCCTTGTGTTGCGATAGCACAAGTGTTTGTCCTTCGTGTTATCGAAGAGGTTGTAAGGGTTATTGTGTTCTCGACCCGGTTAAGAGAGACACGGGAGCTTAGTGAAAAGCTTGAAATCCTAAGGAGGCTTCCTTAGGTAGTGGATGTAGGGAAACCGAACCACTATAAATCGTGTGTATCTTTCTATCCCTACTCTATTTACTTTCCGCACTTTATATGTTTGATAATATGCTAGTATGAATATTGTGATATTGATTATCTAGTTTATCTAACATATTGCCATCTAGAGTAGTTAGAGTTTAGAAACTCGTTTTACTTGTATCAATTATATATCGAACCTCTTAGCTTATCCATTGCATGATCCCTTAAGAGTTTGATATATTAGTTGACTTAGAAGTTTCTTTCTTAAACTTATAATTGTCCAAAAGATTTTAAATTAGGCATTAATCTTATTAGTAATCCTATTCACCCCCCCTCTAGGACTATCAATTGGTATCAGAGCCTAACTCTACGTGAATAGCTTAACCGTTAGTAGAGTAAACGATTTGGAATCTAATCTTTTGGAAGAGTTGTTTTCTACACAACCTCCATTTTCTTGTAGGTAATCGTTACTTTGCTTGGAGGAAACAAATGGAAGAATTAATATACGAAAGAACGCTCAAATCTTGAAAAAGGAAAATCCGGTGATTTCTTTTCTTTATCTCGTATATTATATTGTGTTTCCTCCTTATGGCTTGCGTTTTTAATTATGTTTTGGGTTGTGATTTGATTAGTTGTGTTTGTTGTTATCATGTTTTATCTTTGGATATTATCTTGTGATTCTTATCATTGTTTTAATGTTATTAGTGTTATTGCATCTAATTCTCATGAATGATGTTTTTGCACTTTACCTCTTAGAATTTTGGTAATTGCATCTTAGTCCCCAAAATTTTCAAAATTGCACTTTGACCCCTCATAGTTTTAAATTCTCCAAAGTGTCATAGTTTGGACTTCATATTCTTTCACATGTAATATTTGCCATCTTAGTTCATAATTTTAAAAAAAAAAATTGCATTTTTAGTCCTTACTATGTGAAATTGCTTTTCAGTCCCTCAACGATTATAAATTGCACTTTTTATTCTTACAAGTTTTTTTATCCTTTTAAAAGTGCCTATTGCTTGATAAAAGGGAAAAAGATCAAAGATATTAGTTTACTCTTTCATATCTTAATTTATCTTTGATCACAAATTTGCATTTTCATATAGGTGAGTTTTTAACGAAATTGCTTTTCAAAATATTTTTTCCGATAATCTTTTGCATTTCCCATAGCATTTCAAAAATGTTTTTATGCATAGAATTATGGGAATTTTATCCATTATTGGTCATTAACTCATTTGCATAAATTTGCTTAGCCTTACTATCTATATGTTGTGCTTCATTATGTGCTTATATGGTTTATTCCCTATTGTGCAAATATCTTGTATAACTTGACCTTATCATGCTTAAAATTGCTTAGTTTTCACATTGGGTCTTTTTGTATTTTTTTAAAAATATAGGGGTATTTGTGAAATAAACGGTTTTATTTGTTTTCGGGATTTCCATGTTGAATCTTTTCAAAACAAAAGCGTTTTTAGTAGTTTTAAAATATTTCTAAACTATTGTGGAGTTTTCGTATTAATTTCGGGTGTTTATGCAATTTGCTTATTTTCTAAATCTCTCTTCTTACCCTTTTAGTCGAGCAGTTGTGCGGTGCACCGCAACAATGGTCCGGTACACCGCAATTCGGGGTTTATTGTTCTATCTTACTTTATGGTCCTTATTGGTTGAAAATATTGCATTGTGATCCCTATAGGTTGAAAAATATTGATTTTAGATCCCTATAGTTTGAACAAGTTGCATTTAGCTTTCTTATGCTTGAAAATTAGACCTAGGTCCCTATTGTCTTGAGAAAGTTATACTTAGGTCCTTGAAGGTTTTCAAAATTGCATTTAGTCCCTAAACATTTGAAAAATGCATTTTGACCCCCATACTTTTCAAAGTTTAAATTTTACCCCTAGATTTCTTAAAATCGGTTTCAAATTATTCTTATTGGGTGTTTTTAATCTTCATATTATCCTACTTGGTCATTATTGTGGTTGTTTTGGTTTTTTAGTTGTTTATGCTTTGAATGCTTATGAATCCATGTTTTGGATATTTAGGATTTCATTGCTACTTGGTTAAATTTGGATGATTGGTTTAAGATGCTATGTGTTTAACTTGGATAATTGGTTATGTATGTATTGTTGAATGTTAGTTGCTTAAATTTTATGCTTCGGATATTATTTAAATGTGTTAATGTTGCTAACATTTTCCTTGATGATATAGGTACTATTGCATCATTCATCCTTGATAGTATTCTATATTGTTTTATAGTCCCTTTAGTTTGTTCAAATTAATCTTAGTTCTTCAAATGGTTGAAAATTGCATTTAGGTCCATTGAAGTTTTTCAAAATTGCGTTTAGTCCCTAAACTTTTGGAAAATACATCTTGACCCCTTTGCTTTTCAAAAATGACAATTTACCCCATGATTTCTTAAAATTGATTCAAATATTCTTATTGGTAAAAAGGGGAGAAATTATTGGTCAAACTTTTCAAAATTGAAACAAACACTCTATGCATTTCGTGAGGGGGAGTTTTTAGTAAATTATCCTTAAAAACTAAAATGCTTGATTAATTGTTTGCACTAATCGTTTATCTTTTAATTGCACTAATCGTTGCGTTGTTAGAAAGCTTATAAGATGAAAACCTATCGATCAAGAAGTTGGTAAAATGTCTCCATCCCTTATCCTTTTCATGCTTTGCAATTGTTGATCTTTGTGCATCTCAAATTAAAATGTTTTAATTGCTCTTAAACCCTTGATCTCTCTATGTTATTTTTCAAAATCTATTCACTTGAGTTTTTAGCTCTTCTATGATTATTTGTTTGATCTTATTTTATTATCCCGTCTTTTTGATGAAGACAAAGGGGGAGAAATATGTGCACTAAAACTTTCAAAATTGCACTTCTTAATACTCACAAATGCATTTCATATCTTATATTCATTTTTACTTAAATGCTTATTGTGAGGGGGAGCTAAATTTGATAAGAGCTTATACTTTCATATCATTCCTAAGGTGTTTTAGTGAAGGATTTGTCATCATCAAAAAGGGGGAGATTGTTGGCATATAGCCTCCCTTAATAGGTTGTTTTTATGTGACAAATCCTCTTGTGTTTAGTGTGCTAATTACTATTGTTATATACATTCTATCTTGCACTCTAATTCATCAAAAAGCACAATCTTTATCATTTAGATCAAAGCTTTATTGTTTTATCTTAAGAAACTAATTCTCATACAAATACCTTTAACCTTATCTTTGTGTACATTGAGAATTAGCTTTAGTGATCAACTACAAAGTTTATTAGAATGATGTTCTCTACAACTCTCGTGAAGAAAGTTTTCTGATCCGAGCATCGTAGTAAAAGATATACTCATTAAAAGGTGTTTTAGACCTTTGGCGCGGTACACCGGACCTTGGGTGCGGTACACCGCAGATGTGCGGACCAGGGCACGGAGCATGGCTAGCCCCGGACTAGAAAATGAGCAATAAGCGAAGCTTGGCGCGGTGCACCTCACCAACCCCGCGGTGCACCGCAGATTAGGGTTTCCTGCAGCAAAATGAAGACAAAAGGAATAGATCCGTTGGGGATATTAATATATCCGTTGGAGACAAGTCTTATGACCGTTGGGAGCATTTTGCAGCTATAAATTGAAGGTCTTTCAAGGCTACAACTACACCTTCAACCCATATACACTTAGGGGCTTAATTGTTATCATCCAAGAAGGTGTCAAGAGCTTCATAGTTCATATCCACTCAATTAAGGAGTTAATCCAAGGAGCTATCAAAGTTATTATCTACTCAAAGAGGAGTTTACAAGCTTATAGTCACATCTACTCTTTAGGAGATTATCTAGCAAAGTTGTTTGCACCCCTTTAAACACTTTGTATCTATCCTCTTAAGTCTAGGTCTTGTAATAGATAGATTAAGAGAGAATTCAAGTATAGGGAGTATACTTGGTATCCTTGTGTTGAGATAGCATAAGTGTTTGAGTATCGGGAGTATACTTGGTGTCCTTGTGTTGCGATAGCACAAGTGTTTGTCCTTCGTGTTATCGAAGAGGTTGTAAGAGTTATTGTGTTCTCGACCCGGTTAAGAGAGACACGGGAGCTTAGTGAAAAGCTTGAAATCCTAAGGAGGCTTCCTTAGGTAGTGGATGTAGGGAAACCGAACCACTATAAATCGTGTGTATCTTTCTATCCCTACTCTATTTACTTTCCGCACTTTATATGTTTGATAATATGCTAGTATGAATATTGTGATATTGATTATCTAGTTTATCTAACATATTGCCATCTAGAGTAGTTAGAGTTTAGAAACTCGTTTTACTTGTATCAATTATATATCGAACCTCTTAGCTTATCCATTGCATGATCCCTTAAGAGTTTGATATATTAGTTGACTTAGAAGTTTCTTTCTTAAACTTATAATTGTCCAAAAGATTTTAAATTAGGCATTAATCTTATTAGTAATCCTATTCACCCCCCCCTCTAGGACTATCACAAAGGCCTTGTTAGCTTCCGCAAAATCACATCTACCAGAATAACCATTTGCTTATGAGAGAATATTTGAAAAAGAAGTTAGAGGAGGTGATTACAAAAGATTTCTAGAGATGGGAGAGAGATTGGGTTGGACTACATTCATGATTAGACGTTCAATTTTATGTATGTAGTAAGTTTCTGAGTTCTATTTAGGCCTCTTTAGCCGAGATAGTGAAGGTCGTGTTCCAGTTAGAGGAAAGTTAGTTCCTTTTAATATGAAGAGATTAGAAACCACTTCCAGATCAAGAAATTGGTTGGACCATGTTAGTATAGAGAAGTGGTGGAAAATATTAAGACTTTTCATTGGAATCAACTTTTTGTGCATGTATTAGATGAAGAAAAAGTGTAATCAAATTAGGAAGAATTGAAGGCACCTTGGCCTAACAAATATTCCAACATGATACAAGAATTTAACACAATTTCCTCACACCAAACACCTTTGGAAACACAGGAACTTCGGATGTAACTAAGAGAAACACCATCTTTTTGAATTGTGTTTTAAGAGAGGAAGAAGTAGATGTGAAACAGTTGATCTTTGAGGAGGTGATGCGATTTTCGGTCTCTTCACATTCATTGTTTAATGTGAAATATCCTACTATGATCACGTGCCTAGTACAAAAACAGAATGTGATTCAGGGTGAAGAAGAGAAATTGATGTATAAAGTGAGCAACAATATCAACAACACTTGGATCCAAACAATCTTAAGAGGTGAGAAAGGGTAGAGGAGCAATTAAATAATGTTGAAGCAGCTCAAACCTTTTTGGCCGATGATGTGGCGCATATCAAAGCAAATCAAGTACACATCATGAAACTCCTTGAGCAATTAAAGCGCGATTTAGTGAAAGATCCACCAAATCCTATCTTCGATGTTGATAAAGGGAGGAAATAGCCTTGAGAGTATGTTCTCTTTCTTCCTTACCATTTCTATATATTCAATGTTTGCTTGTTTTCAGTTTCTTAATTGAGTCTTTTTCGAGTCGTGGGGACACGACTCATTTTTTAGTTGGGGTGTGGGGATTCGTTGTCTCTCAACTCCATTGTTTTTGTGATTTTACACTTTTTAGGAAGAGATTAAATATTTTCATACATGGGATTAGCTGTAGATTGTGTTTAATAGCTTGAGAGCATACACTTAGTAATTTAATGATATAAAGTAATATGTTTATGAGCTGATTATTTTCTATGCTCTGAGTACTAACAAGAAACACACATTGATAGTAAACAAAAGATTAGTGAGCAATGCAGTAGAAGTATGTTTGATATTAGGGAGGGGTGTATAGACCGTGAGATCTGAGCTGCTTGATAAACTCATTTAATGAACGTGCTATAGGTAAGAAAGTAAAAAAATTGCATAGTTTAGAAAGAGATTAAGGCAGTTCTTTGATAAGCCCCTTGTTGTCTTTTAGCTTGTTGTCCATTCATTATATTTATATCTTTCACAACCCCTTCTAGCCTTTCTAAATCCTTTTTATTTAGCCATGTTATAATCCATATCACTTTAGATATTAGGACTTTTCCATATGACCCGCACTCGAATCGCGATGCAGACAATCGTTTTAGAGCTTGAGTTTGGGGTGGTGGGTCCACCAATATGGGAAATATTGTTGGGTTGGGTTTTTGAGAATATGTAGTTGTGCTAAATATGTTGATTATGATTCACTGTTATTTATATTGTAACCCTTTGCCGAGGTAAAAGTAAATGAAAAAAGAAATGAAACGAAATATATGTGAAAAATTATCATGACATCTCACATCAAAAAGAGAGTCATAGCAAAAAACTGATATGAAAAGATTGAATATGATTTGGACCGAAAAAGTGGAATTTTTATGTGATCATATTTAAGCTTTATATTGGGTTATTGGGGATGCTAATTAGTGCATCGCTTCATAGGGATGAGTGAGAACATTTTATGAGAGTAACTCAAGCTCTCAGGAGATTCGTTGATGGCTAATGAGGAGAGAGCCAAAAGCTCACTCTAAATTATCCAAATATACGATCATACCGTCCCTAAGCCTACATTACAACCTAAAGACCTTATAATTTTTTGCTATGTGATCTAGAAATAATTGACCATTAAAGAATAGTTAGATGGATCATTGGATTCTAGTTAGGCCTGATGAACAATCTCTAGCCTCCATGTTAAACTAAGTGAAGAACATCTCCTTCGTGCATTGCAAAGCTAATCTGGTCTTGAATTTGAACCGTGTTGATCGTTTATATGACAAGTGTACAAGTAATATAATTTGTAAATATTATTACATGAATTTTTTCTAAGTAGTTGCTTTGAGTTTATTGTCCATATTATGCTATCTTCTTCCATTGTGCTTAATTGACTTAGATGTGTATTTAAAGTCTTCCCTGTGTTCTTATTTGTATTGTATCAGGATGATAGAACTTTGAGTTGGGGGTCTTGATTCCTCCATATTTGTGATATATTAATGTAGGTTTGAGACATCATTTTAGGTGTAATTGATTAATTATTAAGGGATTTTTCAGAAAGAAGGGGAAGATGCTCAAGTCCAACTAGGACAAGATCCATGGTTTATGTAGATTCCTGAACATCATCCATTTTAATTACCTACTCGAGGTGTCGGACCCCCAGATATGCAAGATGCTAGATTCAAACCTGACATGGGTTTGTTAGATCAATTCTGAGACTTTGGTAACTTTCGAGGAGTGGCTGGTGAAGATGCAGTCAGAATCGTGCAGAAGTTCATAGAAATATGCGATGCGTACATCACGTAGGGTGTGACATGAGAACAGATGTATCTAATGATGTTTCCATTCTTCCTTACTGGAGCCTCAAACGAGTGGTTTGATCAATAATCATGTAATCAGATCACTACTTGGGATGAATTGCAAACAGCGTTTTTTGATCGATATTATCTGAGAAACGTGAGGTTGAATGCAAAGATAGATTAGACGTCATTCCGTCAAGAGCAAGATGAGTTAGTAGGAGCATGTTGGACAATATTTCAGTTATGTTTAAGGCGAGTTCCGAATCATGGTTACTCAGAAGATCAACAATTGTCCATATTTTATATAGGCCTTGATGGAGGTTCAAAGGAAGAGTTAGATATTATGTGTGGAGGAGGATTCTTGATGGTTATGCCACACCATGAAACAACCATATTGAGTAGAATTTTAAAGAATGAGATGGAATTGAAAACCATGGGGGCACCAAATCGAAAGTCCAAAAGAGGTACAATACAACTAGATAGTGACACCACAATAGATGCAAAGCTATATGTGATGAAAGCAGAATACAAGACCACATTTGAGCAGCAAATGAAACAGCTTATTTTAGCTATTAAGGAAGGATTTACAGGTAGAAAAGCTGATGTGAGTGTTGCACAAGAGGCGTATGGGTGTTCAAACTGTAGAGTAAATGATCATGATTGGGAGAGTTGTCAAAGCAATCTAGAATCTGTGATGTTTGTTTAACCGAGGGAACCATAATTCAAATGGTTGAGGATATGGTCAACCAAGTGGAAACCATCCTAGTTTCCAATATTCAAATCCAAATGGGGCAACAAATCCAAATTATGTGTATCAACCGCAACCCCAAGGGAATAACTACCAACCGCGACCACAAAATCAATACCAAGGGGGACAACATTATGGGAATCCAGCACCAAGACAGCCCGTACAAGATAATTATGCCGAAAATTTAAACCAGAAAGCCTTACCTTCTCATCCTCTAGAAGGTTAAACGAGGGATATACATTATACATTGCAAACATTTTTGTACATGACACAAAAGATTTATCAAGAGCAGCATGCTTCCAATGCAAGGATAAACAAACAATCAGTTGCGTTCAAGATCCTAGAGAATCAGTTGCCAAAGAGGTTTGAAGTTGGACAAAAGGTCTTCAAGTATAACTCCGTTTAGCAATTATCCAGGGAAGTTGAGATCAAAGTGGTTGGGTCCTTACGTTGTGATTAAAGTGACACCTCATAGAGCTATCGAGATTGAGCATCCAATTGTGCACCTCACTGTTATGGTGAATGGGCATCGATTGAATATTTTCTATGGAGGCAAGGATACAAATCACAAGGAAGATCCAAACCGTGGGGAGATTATGTATCTCCTTGAAGCCTCTTAGTGCAAGAGGTAACCCGTCGAGCTTAATGACGTTAAACAAAAGCCATCTTATTCTTAATTGTATATTAGTTTAGTGCTTTATGTCTTTTGATTTAGTAGTGTATGATTTAGTATTAGTATAAATTCTAAGAAATGATAAAGGTTGTTTTTTTAATGTTTGTAGGTGTTAATATTTGACTTTGGGGTGAGATATGTGAGAGACGGAGCAATTACGCGCGTCTAAGTGGTATTTGACAAATACACTGACCGGTATGCCGACCCTTTGACCGGTATGCCGGTCAAGAAATTGAGCTACAGTAATAAAGTCACTGGAATTTTCCCACTCAGACGCAACTCAAAAGTGCGTCAACGAGAAAAAAATGGCGACAAGGTAGCCAGTCAACAGTTCGAATTACAGCAAAAACATTCTAGAATTTGCCCACTTACACGCAGTTTGTTTTTGCATTAGCGAGAGTCAAAGTTTGCGGCCCGGTAGCCGGTCCCGCGACCGGTAGGCCGGTCCTAAAAGCCGAACCTCCTGGATTTTGTCCACTTGGATGCAACTATTTTGTGCGAATGCGGAAAAGAAAGAAAGAGAACATTTCTTGGCCGGCTAGGCGGTCCTGCACCATTCGAGTCGACAAAAGCATACATAAACCTATAAGGAACCATCTTAATCATTTTCCTTTAGCCTCTCACACAATAAACATCCTTATTGACGAACCCAAGCTCCAAAAATACCTATAATATACTATCAGAACACCAATATGTCATCAACTCTTCCCTCTAAACCAATCCAAACACCTAACCATATCACAAATTCTACCAAAACACCAAATAGTTCCTACTTTAATCTCTAATATACCTTTCCAAAACCGTGAGATATTGATTACCTAGCTCATAAAAAATAATAATTTGTATCAATACACCTTCAAGAACATCAACCATCACAAATGTCACCCAAAACTTTTGGGAATTCTTGAAGTTTTGAGTTTGCGGTCATTCAAGATGACTAAAAGAATCGATTCCTTATTTTATCATAGTAAGATGAGCACTAATTTGAAGAAAGAAAATAATTCTCTTTGGGCAACCCCAGAGAAAGCGATTGAGATTCCAGATTCGAGTTTAAAGCCTAAGGTTGGAAAAGTTACGAAGAACATGAAGAGAAAAGAAATCCCAAGTAAGGTACCACATTCAAAGCCTAACTTCGAAGAGGATGAAGATGAAGAACCATATATTAGTGAACTTTTAAGTGAACAACGTTCTGTAAGAAGAAAGATGATGGCCAGGAAGCCTAAGAAAGCGTTTGTGAGTTGGAAAGATCAAGTGCATGAGCGGATTGCATATTTAAAGTTTAGTGTTGAGAATGGATTTTCGATGGACATAGCGAACAGAGAATTCAAAGATTATGTCGTGACATGCGACAGGTTCGGGTGGAAAGAATTGAGAAAGAGAGATCTCTTTTATGCTCCGGCCGTGGTACGAAAATTTTATGAAGAGCTGGCCTTTTAATGGAGATGTGACTGGAGTTAGAAGGAAGATTGTTCCTTTCTCAATAGAGCATATTCATGAGATATTCAAATTACCAAACGGGAAGGGTCCATGCAAATACCATGAAGCGATTAGTGATGCAACCTTCGAGTAGAAAATTGTACAACCAAGTGTTGATTCGTGGTTAAGAACACAACCCCGGAGGTGAGAGATAGCAACGTAAGGT
The DNA here is from genome assembly GCA_029959085.1 of Nemophila menziesii. Classification (NCBI taxonomy): domain Eukaryota; kingdom Viridiplantae; phylum Streptophyta; class Magnoliopsida; order Boraginales; family Hydrophyllaceae; genus Nemophila; species Nemophila menziesii. Next base: position 33,698,623 of record JARWIR010000003.1, read on the forward strand.
ATTGGGTAGCGACTTTCTATCACACACTAGAGTATGGTCCTGTTTAATTATCCCAAAATGCTTTGGCAACACCCATATTTACGAGGTCACAAGAGAGAAAATTATATTCATTAAGTGCATACTTGAGAAGAAAAATCGACGTAGCTTTCATCATCGATGATCATATCATGGCTTTCTAGAAATCTCCTACTACACAACACAACCTCAAATTCCCATAAACACTTACCACAATTTGCATGAAAGCGAAAGTTTCATACATGGACGGAGAGGAGGAATCATTAGAACAAGGAGAAGATCTCATGGAGAGGGTAAATGCCTCCAATAAGAAAGAAAGAAGTTGTCAAAGAGAATGATGTGATGGAGCGATTAAGAATATTATAGGAGAAACATGACGATATGATTGAAGCAATAGGAAATATAACAAGAGGGTTCGAGCCGATGAAACATACCTTAGACAAGATGGATTCCACAGTATATGATCTATACAACTTGACTAAGAAGAATGCCCAACCTCGGCGTGATAATGAAAGTAATCAGCCTAGTGTAGATTCAGATATGTTCCCTAATCTCTCTTATTTAGTAGTGTATATTAGTTTATTTGCTTTATAGAGTATTTTTGAGACATGAGGACACGACTCATTTTTTGAGTTTGGGGTGGGGTACTCGGTGTCCTCATTCCAAGATTATGTGTTACATGTTTTATTGGTTTCTAAAAAATTTAAAAATCAAATAAATATTAGTTTAAGGATTGATTTGGGTTTAGAGTTTTTTGAATGGCCCCAAAATCGAACTTTGTTTGAATTAATGATAGAGAATAGTATACCTTAGAGTTAGTGCATAACACGCTTTGAATGCATGCAAACACTAGATTGTAGAAAGGAAAAATTAACAAACAATGGAAATAAAGTAAGCTTGAATTTAGTAAGAATGAGTGGTGTGTAGAACGTGAGATCTGAATTGGTTGAGAACACACTTAATTATGAACTAGAGGTAAGAATGGAGTGAAACTACCTAACTATGAAGATGATAGAGGCATATATTTGATAGCCACTTGAGCCTTTTAGATTTCTAACCAAATATAAATATTATATCATTCTTAGCCCCTTCTTAACCCTTTAAGCCTTTCTTTTGTCGCCACGATATAAGCCATATCCCTTAGTTTATAGGACTTTCCATATAATTCGCACTTGAATCGCAACCCTGAGACTTGTTGTCTCTAGAGCTTGAGTTTTGGGGGGTGTTTTTCATCATGTGAGATTACATCGGCTCGGAATTTTATGCGTTTGTATTCTGATGCGCGGTTTTGATGATGTATTAGTTGTAACCCTTTGACAGGGTCTTTGGAAAAAAAAGAGAAGAAAAAGAACAATAATAAGATACATGACAACTCACATCAAAATGGGTGTCATAGGTATCTTACAAAAAAAGGAGAATGAATAAATCGAAAAAAAATTAAAATAAAGTAACCAGGAAAGTGGAAAGTTTTGGAAATCATCAGAAAATATTATTAGGTAATTGGGGACGCTAAATTAGTGTGTCAAGTGGCTTGAGTGAGAACATATTCGAGTGTAAACTCAAGTTCAAGGGTAGTATGTTGATGGTTAGTGAAAAGGGAGCCAAAATCTTACTTCATATTTCCCAAGTCTACATATCACACCGTCCCTAAGCCTACGCTAAAACCATAAAGACCTCGTGATTTTTAGGCACGTAGTGGAATGACAAATTTTCTAAAGGGATTAAGTTAAGTGGAGCGTTATAAGCAAGTAAGGATCGATAAACACCCTATAGCCACCATCTCAAGCCAAGTATCAAAGGTAACCTTCTAGCATTGTGAAATTAATTCAGTATTGAAATTATCTATGTGTTTGATTTTGTAGGATAGGTGTAAATGTGCATTATTTCTTAGGTTGTACTATATGAGGTTTATTTTAATTTTTGCGTTGGTATAATTCTTTGGATTCTGCATTTGCTTCGTACCTTAGACCTCTAATTTTGTTCTTACTTTGTCGGGATGACAAAGCTTGCAGTTGGGGGTCTTGATTTCTACCTTTTTGTGAGAGAGAATTCCTTCGGGAGACATCATTTTAGGTTTAAATTGGACTTAGTTAATAGATTAATAGTCATATTTTTCTATAATGCACTTTCTTCATTCATTTTGGAATTATTTGTACTTTTAGAGCTTTTGTGTGTTGATTCATTTTTTAGTGTGAATTTCTTAGGTATATGGATGCTAGGAGGCACCAAGATGAAGAGAAGAAGTGAAGATTAAAGTCCAAGAACAAGAAGAAGCGTTAAAAGAGCGAAATAAATCACTTTGATAAAGGTGGAGGAGTTTCAGAAAGAGTTAAGTCGACACTTGTTTCCATTGTTCAGGTTAATTGGTTAGGAATCAGACTTATTGGTTCAAATAAAAAGTGTGGTTTTTGAAGTCAGTCAAATTTGAGAAGTGGTTCCAGTGGATTTGGACCTACGATGAAAATATTATGGCTGATTTAATGAAGTGGTGCAGTGTAGTTCCGAATTAATTAAAACAAATTTGGGCCTTTTAATTCATGTCCTTTTACACCTCTATATAAGTATTATTTCACCTCATTAATCAGTACACTTCATAATATATCATTCTTTAAAGAGAAGGAAAAATCTACAACGCTTGGATGTAAGGAGCAGAAGCTGGAGAAGAAGGTCAACACCATTCTTCCTTAACCAAAGCTCTAATCATTCCACCCTTTAGAGTAATTTTAGGAATTTTGATGTCATTTATTTTCCTTAGTTTTATTTCTTTTAATTAAGAGCTAAACATTTAATACTTGAGAATCGCATTTTTGGGATGAACCCTAGTTTCTAATTTAAAGTCTTTTGAATTTGAGTTTGTTTTGATTTAAATAAAGTAGAGTTATTTCATATTGACTATATTTTTGTTGTTGTTTACAATTATTAATCTGGCTAATTAGCGATAGGTTTTAGTATTTAGGCTATTGGTTGTGGCGCGATCATCTGGAAGGGGGGGGGGTCTAAATACAGAACTAGAATATAGACGCGTGGTGTGCGTTATTGAATCTAGCGGTCTTAACCACCCACATAGTAAATTGGGTTTATATTATAATCATTTGAAAGTACCTTGAGTGTCACTCTGACTAGGTTATTAATACCATAAAATAGCTTCCTATCTTCCTTGACGGGAATTAGGAAGACTTTAGAATCCAGACTGATATCAAATATCGACTTTGCCCTTAACAAATAGCTTTAGATTACTAAATTTGGTGATTCCCTAACAAGACTCAAGTATATCTCTTATACTAAGTAGTCTTCTTTAATTAATTTCTAGATTAACCGTAATTTTTTAAGAAGAAACTAAAGTGTTTCACTTAGATTAAAGACTAAAATTCTTACAATATCGACTATGAAACATAATCATGGTGTGTATTGAGTCAACCCTCAATAAAACATCAACGAATGATCTTCCTTGAACTCCTCAAAGTCAGGCATCATGCTCTCTTCGGAGTAGACATCTTCTTGGCTCTTATGTGGATGCTCAGCGGACATAAGTAAAGAAAAATTGTTCAAGGGAACCAAGCTATTGAAATGAGTGCCTGAGTAAAAGTTCTCGTAATATGGGTCTTTAGTCTTCTTCATTTCTTTTGTTTGATGAACTCTTCCTGTATTAAGATTGTAAACCAGGGTTTCGTCTTTCGCTTGATACACCAATAAATCCATATTTCCCAACCAGCCAATTGGCATGTACGTCAAGGGATGTGAACGACTTGGACTCTGTATATCAAAATCAAACATCTTTTCCCATTGTCCGTGTCCAGATTTTGTATCTTTTAGCATTGAAAATTCAAACAAATGCTTTGCCACATACTCCTGTACACATAAGCAAAGAGAATTCTTGGTTGCAAGAAAACCACAACTACAAACACCTAAACTGTATGGATGAAAAAAAGGAATCTCCTCATAATTTCCAGTTTCCATATCAAAACGGATTATTGATGGGAATGAGTCATATAACCAATACACGAAACCTCTTTGAGTAAGATAACAACGACATCGCATCTGGTCTTTCATTGCAGTTTCATTTAATTGACTGATAGCATCAACCTTTCTCCATTCTTTATCAACATCTAGTGTTGATATTAACAATCTTGATTCATCACATATTTGCATCACCTTGTATACCCTTCAAGTAGAAGCCTATACAAAGTGAGCAGCATATTTTGTACTTCGATATGGAAATAAAGGGAGGGTTAAATACTGTTTTGTAACAGGATTTACCACATAAGAGGGGCAATTTGAAGAGCCTTTTATAGTACCATTTACCAAAAGTAACCTGTTACAACTCGCCCAAGCTTTTTGAACGAACTGGAAGATTAGATTCTCCATGTCAAGAAGACAGTCATGAAACCTTGGTTTAACAACAAGCCCACTGATTCTGGAATGGTGAAATAATAGAGCGTTGGCAGTTAATTCTAGTTGCTTGTCTTCTTTTGTGTTGATTTTATCACACTCTAGGAGCTACCATGATCCAGGTGCGATTAATTAGTATGTTGGATTGCAACCTCTATTTATGCATGCTGAAACAAAAGGCTCCAAAAGGCTCCAAAAGGGTCAAGCTTCATCAAAAGCTTGCTCAGTTATTAAAAAAATAGCTTCGTGTACATGGAACTTCTATAAATACTTATGGAAAAATCTTTGGCGTGTGGAAAGGTCTCGCTTCTCAAGCAGAAAAACAGATTGTGTGGCCACCTATGGTATTGATCATGAACACTCTAGCATGATCTTTAGTTAAAGTGAAATCTGTTGGCTGATATTGTTCTTTCAAGGAATAGGAACCTTCCTTCGACTTGAAAAACAATAGTTTTCCAAACCTTCTTCTTTCTTCTCATACTCATAAGTTGAAATGTTATGGTCAACGATCATGTTATTTACTGTATAGTCATCTTCATTTGAGAAAATTGAGAAAATGGAGGAAAACAATATTAGTATATATGTGTGAACACATAATCAATAAATATTAACAGTTTATTTACATATATGTTTTATAAAACCAGTGATCCCTTAAATTACATTATAATGAGTAACATATCCATATAATTAAATACTCACTCGTTACTAATCAATCACTTAGCATATATTGATAAAGTTTAAACTTTCAATCACACTTTCATATATTGTAACATACAAATTACTTACAGAAAACAAGTATTAACTATTTATCATTTAAATAAATACCATTAACTTGGACTAATCTAGAAGACAAAAAACAAAATATAGAGATGTGTAATGAATATTTTACATAATATAGGGACCTATAGAGCATTTTTTGCATAACATAGGGACATATAGTGCAGTCAAATTAAAAGTTCTCTAAAAAAATCATGGCTCCATTGCTGCATGTTACATACTCATATAAATAATTATAAACATTATTCTATGGTGCACTATATTCTAACATTCTTAAACATGATAAATTGCTAGAATTAACAACTGCAGTAACATATCATAACATCCAACATTGAATCACACTTTTATCCAATTAACATCATAAATTAAAATTTCTACCAATATAAATAACTTTTTTCACAGATCAGGAAATTTTACAATCATTGTGGATGTACACAATTATTGAACACGTTTTTTAGTAATTAAAACATAATTACGAAAGCTAAGTAGAAATTATCTTTATCATTCTAATAATATTAACCAAAACTAATCAGTTTATGAAACAATAAAAAGAAATATAAATAGAAATATGTACCGTGATGACTTTTTCATGGTGATTGGAGTGTTGGTCATTTTGAGTGGTGGCTAACTGAATTTATACAATGATGAATATTAAAAAACGACGTATAAAATTAGAATACAAGAATATAAGATCTCAAAAAGTCATGCAAATATTTTTAGTAGCAGAATTATAGTGAATATGGATAGAAAATTTGTGTGTGAGAGAGAGAGAGAGAGAGAGAGAGAGAGAGAGAGAGAGAGAGAGAGAGAGAGAGAGAGAGAGAGAGAGAGAGAGAGAGTTATTGAGAAAAAAAGGTAAAGAAGCCCCGTATTTTTTTATTTTCCCAAAGCTCATCACTATTATATAATGATTTAATTTATATTAAAAAAGGAAAGAAAATGATTTAAATAAATAATAAATTTAAAAAAGGAAAAAATAATACAATATTGAATAAAGAAATATTATAATAAACAGGAAAGTAATTAATTAAAGTATTTTTATAGGATCATAAATATATTGAGAAAAAAGAATAACTTTAAATAAAAAAATATCTTTATACTCTTTTTATAGTTAATCGTTTTAAATCTAAAATATTTACCATTTTTAATATTAAACACGTGAGATTGTAGAAAACAAAATCATGTTTAAGTTGATGTTATAATCATTTGACACGATTTCGCATTAAGTCCATGACTGCTATTAGAAGAGACAACAAGTAAATAAGTATATTAGAGGATGTCTCAGTTTAACAAGAAGGCTTTCGAATTGAGGGACTTTAATTACATGAATGACAATCAAATCCGAAAACCAGTTGTGATGGTTCAATATATTGAACCTTCTAGGTCGTAGGAAAGATATCTTATGACCTCTTAGAAGATGGAGGAATGAAATCAAATAACCAAAGGCAAACTATGTGAACATATTCATGTTAAGTTTTAAACTATTTTTTAAAGCCATTTTTACAATGCTTGCTCTAAATATCTTTCTACAAATATGCACAATATATTTAAGAATCAAAATAATAAAAATTGGATTTTACGATCCTTACAAGTTTTATATTTTATGTTTATTTAAATACTTATTCTAAATTTGTATGAATATCGATATTTTGCATAAGAAAACGGGTCGCAATTTATAATATTTAAAATAAAATGGTAGACATGACATTTATTTGTTGAAATTTGGTCATGAGATATACTTTTAAATACTTATTTTAGAGGTATTATTTCTTTCAGAAACTAAACACAAATTTGACTATTTACTTTCTTTAAGCCCTAAGATTAATTTGACTTTGGTAGCTCAAATTGATCCTGAAGGGTTATCAGGTGGTTTAGCTGTCTTTGTTAAAGATGCTAATAATTTTAATCTTATAAGTTCAAATAAGAACTTAATTCAGTGCACTTATGTAGGTTCTAAATTTGAACTCTGTGAAAACAATTTTGTGCATGGACCTACAGCTGATGAGGAAAAAGAAGGTTTTCTAAAATAATTACATGATTTGTCTCATGTAACAGATAACTGGTGTTTTCTTGGAGAATTTAATCTAATAAGATTCCCCTCTGATAAATTAGGAGGGGAGATTAATTCAGTTCATAAAAAGAATATGTTGATGTTTAATACCTTCATTGATTATAACTCTTTGTTTGATCTTCCAGCTAAAGGATGTAATTTCTCTTGGTCTAACAAGAAAAATGGCAATCAGCTGATTAAACAAAGGTTGGATAGGATATTGGTAAATCAGGATTGGATGAATAAATACTCAAATTCTTGGAATGAGGTTTTACCCCCTACAGGGTCTGATTACTCACCTATTATTTTAAATCTGGGATTATTTTCTGATAAACACAAGAAAAGGTTTATGATTGATAAAGGTTGGATTTATGACAACTCTTTTTGTCAATTGATTTTGGAAAAATGGAAAAGCATATATTTTATGGATTTGAGAGGCATTTCAAATTTAAATTTAAACTTTCTCAAATTCAAAAACATATTACTAAATGGGCAATAAAGAGTATTTTAAATAACGGGATTTCGATCAACAAAAACCTTGCGCAATTAGAAAAACTGTTTAATGAACCTTACTCAGATAATAATCAAGTAGTTTTCCACACATTGAGCATGTTTTTGGGAAACAAAGGAGATTTATTGGGCTCAAAGATCAAAGAATACTTGGTTGAGATTGGAAGATAAAGATAGCAAGTACTTTCATGCCATAACAAAAGTGAAGAGAACTAAATATAGAATCTCTAAAATCAAAGATAATAATGGTATTTGGATTTTAGAAAAGGTAGAAATTTCTGGTGAAATTGTGAGATACTATAATTAAATATTTAAAATAGTTGGTAATAGAAATTATCAACCAATTTTGAGTAAAATAAAGAAAGTTGTTACAACAAAGATGAATGATTCACTTATAAGACCAGTGGATTACGAAGAAGTTAAAAATGCAGTTTGGTCTTTTGGAGGAGATAAATATCCAGGACCAAATGGATTTTTGGAGGTTTTTTTCTTTAAAAAGTTTTGGGAAGAAATTAATCTTGATTTAGTTGAACTTGTCTCTGACTTTATTCTGAATAATTCTTCTCTAGAAACAATTAATTGTACTATTATTACTCTTATACCTAAATGCACTAACCCTAATTTAGTGGCTTCTTTCAGGCTTATCAATTGCACAAATTTTGTGTACAAGATAATCTCAAAGATCTTGACACTTAGATTACAAGAATGGATTGGAAACTCAAATAGTTTTTATTCCTGATAGGTCACTTTTTGAGACTATTCTAATAGCCCAAGAGGTTACTTATTATCTTAATACAAAGAGAAGCTCAAAAAAATATAGTTTGGCTATTAAAGCAGATATGAGCAAAGCCTATAAGAATATTGAGTGGGATTAATTACTGGATCTTCTTCATGAGATAGGATTTCATTCAAAGTGGGTAGAATGGATTAAAAATTGTATCACTACAGCTTATTACAAGGTTTAAATCAATGGTGAACTTTTTGACCTTGAAAAACCACAGAAGGGACTAAGACAAGGAGACCCCTTGTCTCCCTACTTGTTTTGCTTAGTTACTCAAGCACTATCTCATTTAATTGACTATTATGTTGAGATAAGGATACTTAAGCGTATTAGAGTTGCGAGAGTAGCTCATATGATTACTCATGTTTTATTTGCTGGTGATAGCTTGTTCTTTCTTGAAGCTTTTGATTATAATATTGATACATTCAATAACATTATTAACTAGTATACTTTTGCTACACGACAAAAACTTAACCTCAATAAGAGTGGAGTCTTATTTAGCAAAAATACACCTAATGAAGTTAAACATAATTTCTCAACTCAATTGAGAATGAGAAAGCTGGAACATCTTGGTAAATATCCCGGCATTCCATCTTCATGGGGTAAATCTACGATTAAATCTTTAGAGTGGCTTATTGAGATTGTTCTGAAAAGAATGTATAGCTGGGATACAAAAATGTTATCTAAAAGTGGTAAAGAAATTTTAGTAAAAGCAGTTATTGGATCAATTCCAAATTTTATTATGTCAGATTTTTTAATTCCTAAGAAGGTTATTACTCATCTTAGATCCCTAATTTCAAATTTTTATTGGAACAATCAAGGGGAGAATAGATGTCACTGGATTAAATGGCAAACACTGATGAATTCAAAAGAGGATGGGGGACTTGGATTCAAAGATTTTCATTGTCAAAATTTAGCTCTTTTAGCATCAAATGCATGGAAAGTGTTTAACAATAAAAAATCTTTGCTTTATGAAGTATTGAAAGGAAACTATTTTTCTAAGGGAGAATTTATCAATGCTACTCTTAATAGCAACTGCTCTTGGGGTTGGAAAAGTCTTATTGAGGGAAAACATTTCTTTGCTAAACATATCAAATGGAATGTGGGTAATGGAAAGGATATCAGAGTATGGAATGATTCTTGGAACCCAAACTGTCATAATATTGCTCAACCACCAGGTTGTAATTTGGTTTTGGTTTCAGAGCTTATTGATTCAGATAAAAGAGAATCGGATTTGGATTTATTAAACTCTTTATTCTCTCCTGATATTGTAGCGACCATATCTTCTATATATATTCCTACTTTCTACTGTTTTGATACTCCTTTTTGGATTCATTTATTAATGGAGTTGTCACAGTAAGGGATATGTATAAAAGACTTTGGAAGGCTCAACAAACAGGAGAAAAGCTTATTACCAATAAAAAGGGATACTCTTCCTTTAAGTTAGATTCTAAAGACTGGAAATTTATTTGGAAAATGAAAATTTTGCCAAAAATAAAAAATTTCATTTGGAAATGTTGCGAAAATGGTTTGGCTACCAATAAAAATAGAAAGAAAAGAAAATCAGTTGATGATACATCATGTTCTATATGTGGGATTAGTGATAAAAATGTGGAACATCTGCTATTTTACTGTTCTTGGGCTAGAACAGATTTTTTTTAAACAAAGGGACTGATATATTAAAATAAATGCGAAAGGAGTTAACCAAATCCAATCACAACAAAGGTTCCAAAATCATTACAAATTAAAAGCTTTAAGTCTAGAGGAATGTTACAAATCCAAGAAGGAGATAAAATAGAATTGGAAAATGCCTTAGCGAGCCAATCAACGACCTTGTTAGATGTTCTTCTAACACCACAGATACGTAGGTTGATGTGGTCTTTCACCAGATTTTTAATATCATCGAGGATAGCCATGTCCTTTCAAGGACAGTTCGGGCTCGAAGAATATATGGCTTTCAAAACAGCTTCTGCATTAGTTTCAATTTTGTTGCAAAGGGGAGCTTGGTCTAGAGCAAATTGAACACCATTTCGCAATGCTTTAGCTTCAGCTTCAAAGCTGGAAGAGGCAGTAATATCCATGGCAAAACCATTAATAATCTCGCCTTTCCAGTTGCGGATCACTGCAGCTGTTGTAGCTTTTCCATTCTTGAAGAAGGCATCAACATTCATCTTAAAAAACTGCTGGGGAGGAGGTGACCAAATACGGATAGTAGAGAGTCATTCATTACTTAAGTTATTTGGCCCATAAAAGGACTCGGTTGTGCTCGAATCACCATTGAAGAAAACTTGCATGTGGAAAATGTCAATGAGGTTATTGCAAGAGTCATAATCAATGGGGATATAATTAAATACAAATTTATTTCTATTAAGACAAATCACCCAGAAACAAAGGATAACAGTTAAAAGCAGGCTCATTTTCTCTTTCAAATTACTACCATTATCAACAATAGAAACTATCCAAGAGTTAATACCAAAGTTATAAAAAGGACGAATGTGACGATGAAGTGGGGATAATAGCCAGAATTTCCTTGTCCATTCGTATTTCGGAAACAAGTGATCTAAAGATTCTTCTTCCTTAAGGCAGATATGACAAAGGTCTGTACTAGAACATTTCCTCGAGAATCTGTTCTGTTCAGTAGAAAGAGCATCCATAATGACACGCCAAAAGAAAAACTTAAATTTAGGAGGGGCACAAGAGTTCCAATTTAAATTAAGAAGATCAGAGTTAGGATAGAAGGAGGAACCAGGGTGATGAGATGGGAGACAGCATTTTGATAGCCAGATTTGCAAGAGTACTTACCATCTTTAGTGTAAGGCCATATCAAAGTACTATCCTGAGTAGTCCAAGAAATATTGAGTTTAATAATAATAGAGACTACCTCAGGAGAGAAGAGGTAATTCAGCATATCCATCTTCCAAGTTTTGGAGGTAGTATGAATCAGATCAGCAACAAACTTAGGAAAAGACGGATCATCAGAATAAATACTTGGTTTCTCAATAATCTTACCAGTTCAATTCTCTTCCCAAATAAGAGTAGAGTGGCCATCTCCAATAGGCTTGATTAAGAGGTTTCAAGAAGGAACATCCCTTGCGAATACTATTCCAAATCCAATAACCTTCTCTAATATCCCAAGTACCCAACATATCCTTATCAGGAAAATAAATTCCTTTAAGGACTTGATGAACAAGCGAGGAAGGGAGCATGAGGATAGACCAGGATTTTTTAGCAAGGAGGGCCAGATTGAAGGCTTCTAAGTTTTTTATCCCTAAACCACCAGAATCCTTAGGGGAAGCAACTTTGTTCCAATTTATCCAGTGTATACCCTGGTCATCCTCGTTACCCTATAGGAAGTGGCAAGTTAATGAATCGATTTTTGTAATAACCCCTTTGGGAATAGCCATAAAGACATGAAATAGGTGGGAAAAGCATGGATAATAGGAAATAAGCACAACTTTCCCAGCCATAGATAAAAAGGATTTTTTCCAGCCACTTAATTTAGATACAGTTTTAACAATTAAGGAGTCCATGGCTTTTGTTTTGGAGCTACCCCACTCACTGGGTAGGCCCAAATAAAGACCCAGGTCCTCAGTTAAAGGCATGCGAAAAGTATTAGAAATTAAGTTCCTCATGAAAGGAGAGAAGTTTGGACTACTAAAGACAGAAGATTTATTAAGATTAATAGAAAGCCCAGAAGCAAAACCAAATTTATACAAAGTATCCTTAAAAGCATGAATTTCCAATACAGAGTTCCTAAGGAAGAATATTGAATCATCAGCAAAGAGAAGATGGTGAATATGAGGACCCTGCTTACTGAGTTGGACACCTTTTATGTCACCAGATAAAAAATATTTTTCAATGAGGAGGGATAGGACATTAGACACAATGGTAAATAAGTAAGGGTAGAGGGGATCTCCTTGGCGGAGACCATGAGAAGGATTAAAAGCGCCTACTTTTTTACCATTGATAAGGACATTAAATTTGACAGAGGTAACACATTCTTGGATAAGGGAAATCAATTTTTTATTAAAGCCAAGTCTTTGAAGGATGGAGAAAAGAAAAGGTCATCTGACTCTATCATAGGCTTTGTGAAGATCAGCTTTGATGATAGAGTAGTTGTCTTTAAAATTCTTCCTAAGATGTTTGAGCTTATAAATGACTTCATGAAGAATTATGATATTGTCTTGGATAAGTATCCCCTTAATAAAAGCAGACTGACCAGGTGAAATGATGTGGGGGATGATATTGGTGAGTCTTAATACCATAACTTTGGATAGGATTTAGTAGAGAAAATTAGTGTAGGATATAGGCATATACTGTCCTATATTTTGAGGATTTTTACATTTAGGGATGAGGACAATATTGGTCTCGCAGATGTATCCAAGAGAGATAGTACCCAAGAGGACTCCATTACAAATTGCAAGAATATCATCTTAAAGTAATTCCCAAAACTTACGAAAGAAAGAGCCAGGGAAACCATCTAATCCAGGGGCTTTAGAAGCCCCTTAGAGCCAAGTATCATTTTTCAGTTCCTCATGGGAGATAGGGGCCAGGAGCATATCATTATGAGCTTGAGTAATTAGGGGGACAACATTATTGATAATAGGTTCAATCATACGAGAACCAGTATCAGAATAAAGTTCCTTAAAAAACCCAAGAACATGACATTAAGTTCAGCCCTACCAGAGGTCCAAGAATTGTCTTCCTTAAGAAGGGAATCATTTTATTAGAAGCTCTTCTAAGGCGAGTTGAAAGATGGAAGAATTTAGAGTTTCTATCACCAAGTTTAATCCATAACACCCCTAGAGAGAGTGACCCAGTACTTCTCTTCAAGGGACAAAAAATATTCAACTTTTTAGAAATTGAAGAAAACTGTTGCTTTAAAGATCTATCAAGACCACTAGGGTTGGCTTGCATAAGAGCTTCTAATTTTTTGAAAGGATATTGATGATAGTTGCATTATTCTTAAGATTGGATTTCTTCCAACGTATGATAGTTTTCTTGCATCTTAATAGCCTCTTAGGGAAACGGGTAGGAAGGGGACCAGCGAAATTACGAGAAGATAAAAGGCAGACTTTTATAGCAGTTGAGCAAGTATCAATGTCTAGCCATGTAGGATCAAGTTTAAAGGCTGGTCTAGGTATAAATAGGGGAGGATCATCTACTCCTTTCACAACTACCTACATTAATTAACAACATACAAAATTCTATCACATTACACGTTATAGACTTATAGAGACAACTACCTACATTAATTAACAACATACAAAATTCTATCACATTACACGTTATAGACTTATAGAGATAACATTAGTGTATATAATGAGAAAGAGATTACACATGTTTCTTTCTAATACTCACGAATTAATATAATTGCCCATGTTTTTCTTCTTCGATCGTTGATGGAGTAGCAAAGCCGATTGATGATGGCGGAGAATGGTAACGAGCGGCTGCGATTTTCTAGTACGGGAGAGTGAAGAAGAAGATGGATTTAAAAAAAAGTTAATTATATGCAAATACTGATGACATGGAGCGGACGTAGCGGTGAGGTATCAATGACATGGCGTCAAGTGACATTGACTAACGGTCAATTAACAGAAAATTTGAGGAAAAAAAGTTAACGGTGACAAAAAAACATAATTAAAAGACTACTATAGAAAATTTTGAAAAAAAAAAAAAAACTAGTATACTTTAGACAAAGATCAAGAGTTTTACGTAGACTTCACTCTTTATTAGATTAAGTCCAACATGTATTGTATTGTGGCTTTTTGTTACAATAAGGAATTGACCCTCTCAATTAAAGTCTCCAACAACCTCTATGTTATAGAGATTCTAATGGTAGGATCCTTATTTGAAGCATTTTATTGATAGATGTAGCTAAAAACTATACTCTCTATCCAATATTTCTGATTAATTTTTTATTTTATCACAATTATTTTGTTATAAATTTTCAAAACTTCGTTATATATATTTTTTCTTTAATAATATATTTCTTTCTTTTTTACTAAATATAGATATCTACATGTGATTTATTTAAGCTCAATTTTTTTAATTAAAAAAATAACTTATTTGAATAAGTTTAAATATATTTTATTTTTCTAAAGATATTGTATTTTGTTTTAGTTAGTTAAAATAATAATAGAGTAATATATTAAATTATCAAAAAATTAATCACTTAAAAAAATATTTTTTTGTGCAAAAATTAAAATAATATAATAATTTGAATATTAATTACGAATAGGGTTAATGTCTAATAAGTATCTTCCACCTTACACCCTTACCCATAAAAGACACCGTCTTTTTTAAAGAACAGCGAGTAATGGGAAGCTTCTCATTACTCAAAGTTTGAGTTATGGGAAGGTTTCTATATCTCAAACGACTCTTTTTATGGAAATGAAAAGGAAAAAACAAAATATATGTAGTCTTTTATAGATAAAAAAATGATGGTTAAGGTAAGAGGGAATTAATTCTAACTTGAGTTGTTTGGACAATAATTTTTACGAAATTATTGTTGTAATGAATTAAAATTAGATATATAAATAAAATAAAATATTAAAACATAAATAAATTTGTTAAAATAGGAAACTTATTTAAAAAAATATGAATAAGAATTCTAAAAATTGAAAAATTATTAGAGTAAAACTATTTTCGAAAATTAATATTTGAGAAGGTGAGGGTGTTTGACCCCTAATTATATTATAGCTAAAAAAAAATAAAGAAATGTAAACCACAGTCTTGTGGTCCCTTGTGTTTTAGAAACCTAGGGTCCATAAAGAATTAGATTCCTGTCATGATGAGGTTTTGTTTTGCATTTGCAATTTTGCATAAAGCAAAGGAAGCTTACTTTCAACGCACCGCCCTTTTTCCAATTTCCTCATTATCCTCCAAAATCAAATAAACATCTCTTATCATCTCACGTCACATGCTTATTTTTCATTTTCTTTTTTGTTGTTCGGATTTTATTTTACTCTTGGGTATTAAAAAAGAAAAAATTTCTGAAAACAAAATGACTTTTACTTTTTTTGGTCGCTGTTTATATCGAAACTCATGTTCGTATCATCTAATGTCTAATTTTCCAAATCTTAGGACCAGCATATTTTGCTGGCCCCACAACACCGTTTGTTGTCTAGTATTACGCACTGCTTTATCAGCCCACCCGTTAAGCCGTCTAGGAATGTGCATGAAAGACAGTTGTCTGTGTCTTCCACCTTCTTGTTGAATCTGCCTGACGAAAGGTCTGATTTTCCACCACGCTGCTGATAACTTTTTAATACCTTGAATATTTTCAAGGTTATCGGAGCAAATAATCGTATTTCTCCTTGTATCCCGGTTTACTAACTTTGTAGCCTCGTACACTGCTATGGCCTCTGCCTCCGTAGCGGAGTTAGCCCAAGTTGGGGCCGAGAACATCTTTCAATTGTTTTATACCGAAATGAGGTTCTAAAACCTTATAATACTGAAACCTAATATGGAAATCGATCGAGACGGATTAGAAAATAACTTGTTCAAAAAAATTTAAAGTTTGTTTAAAAATACAAAATTCAGTTAGAGTGCATATAAGATTTGTTTAGGGCTTATATATATATATATATAACAATAGTTTAAAATAAATAAAATATTATTTAGGATCAATATTCGGAAAAGAAATTCAGAAAAAGCAGAAAAAAATCGGGAATAGATTTCGGATCAGAAATCTAAAATTAAAAAATAAAATTCCAATTCCAATCCAAAAAAAAGGCAAAAAAATCAGAAATTCGGAATATAAAAATCAATTCTAAATACAGATGTTTCGGATCGAAATTGGCTAAAAACTAAAAAAATTCGTTCTAATTTCACCCTTACTGGTACCATTACTAAAAGTCTTTATACTGAGTATCATATAGAATTTTATTTGACAAAAAAAGAGTATTGTATAGAGTTTTAAGGATAGTCTATTTGGAAAAAATGGTAGTCTATTCACATTTGTTTTTCATCAAGTGACACCTCAACCTTTCGATGGTACCTTAAAATTCGACTGCAGTACTATTACGATGCTCCCAAACTATTAAGCCAATCTGCATACTGTTGTAATTTTTATAAAGATCGTTTTCGTTTCTCGGCTAAAAATATATATCAGAAATATTTGTTTAAATAGTTTCTAAACCTAGAAATAAGCAAGTTAAGAAAAATGCAGAAACATAAAGAACACAAGCAATTTATCGTGGTTCATCAATATGGCCTACATCCGCGTTGAAGTAATCCATGGGAGATGCTTCTCGCACTATAAGAACAAGGTTACAACTTCAGACAAGAATCCTTCAGCAATTACAAAAATAGAAACCACTAGGGTTTCAGTCGTAGAAACCCTAATCTACCTATCGAGAAGTACTACTCAATATATACAAGCCAAATCCTTGCAAATTTGTTCTAGTCGAGATTATTTATAACATAGAACTCGATGTATACAAAACCCTAGGTTTTATCTGCTGAAGAAACGAGAGAGAGAGAGAGAGAGAGAGAGAGAGAGAGAGAGAGAGAGAGAGAGAGAGAGAGAGAGAGAGAGAGAGAGAGAGAGAGAGAGAGAGAGAGAGAGAGAGAGAGAGAGAGAGAGAGAGAGAAGAAGAAGAAGAGGCGAAGTCAAAGAAGCAAATGAGAAGTCTGGCCAAATTTTGAAGAGAAGCAACTTTTATATGAGAGAGTGAAGGGTTGTAATCACAGCCGTTCATAACTTATAAGATCAACGCCCATTAGCTTGCCACACGTCTTAATTGAATAAGTAAGTCGGTCACGGATAACAGATTCAAATGTCTATTGACTAGAATCAACACAACAGCCACGTCACTCGCCACATCACCAAAAGACCAAATAATAGTTGACTAGTTGACTTTATATTCAACAATCTCCACCTTAAAGTCAACTCCCTTCTTTTCCTGGATTCCATCTTCATCACCAGTTATCCTCCACCGCTTAGTGCATTGAACATCTATCATGGCTGCTTCAAAACACATACATACTAAAAATAACAAAAAAATAACAAAAAAATTAAAATCAAGTAAACTAAAAATAAAGATAACTACCTTAAGCAATTTTCAACAAATTCAAACAATGTTTAAACTTAGTAACTGTCACAACTTTTGTTCCCATATCAGCTGGATTATCCTCGGAATGAATCTTTATCAACTTAATTCCCTTAGAGCAAAGCCAATTTATAATAAAATGAGTTTTAACATCCATGTGCTTTGTTCTTTCATGATAATCTGGATTCTTGCTCAAGTATATATCACTTTGAATATCACTAACGATAGTAGCAGTTGACTTAGTAAACTTTAACTCATTAGTCAATCCTTGTAACCACATTTCCTCAAACAATTACATATATCAACATATTCAGATTCAGTAGTGGACAAAGCAACCAAAGGTTGTAATTGTGATTTACAAGTTATATAGTTTCTACCCAGTGTGAAACAGTATGAAGTTGTAGATTTCCTACTATCTCTGTCACCAGCAAAGTCTGCATCAACATAGCCTACTAACTCAAATGGAATATTCCAGTTACCATAACATAAGCCAATATTTCAAGTACTGTTTATATATGAAACAACCCATTTCAAGGCAGTCCAATATTCAATCCTGGAGTAGACATATATCTACTCAGAAGTGAAATATCATAAGATAGATCAGGTCTTGTATTGATCATGGAAAACATGAGAGATCCAATCACATTTAAGTATGGAACATAACTCATCTTAACCTTTTCAGAAGCACTCTTGGGACGTTGATTCTTACTAAGTATAAAATACCCAGCTAAAGGCATATCAACAAAATTACCACCTAAATTACCATATTTCTCAACCAGCTTTTCTAAATAAGGCTTTTGATGTAATTTGAGTGAACATACCTTTTTATCTCTTTCAATAATCATACCTAGGATCTTCTTGGCTTTGCCAAGATCCTTCATATCAAACTCAGAGCTAAGATCTGCCTTTGGCTTACTAATGCATGCACTAAGTTACTTATAAGAACCATATTATCCACATAGAGTAAAAGGAATGACATAGTGCCAGATTAATGCTAAAATATAAATAACTATCATATTCACTTCTCTTAAAACCTAAACTTATCTCAAAAGTATCAAATCTTGTATGCCACTGATTAGGTGACTATTTAAGTCCATACAAAGATTTCTTAAGCAAATATACAAAGTCAGGGTGTTTAGGGTCAACAATACCCCGAGGTTGTCTCATGTAAATATTCTCATCAAGTTCACCATGTAAAAAGGCATTTTAACATCAAGTTGTGCAAGTTCTAAATTATAATAAGCCACAAAAGCAAGCATTATTTTAATTGTCTTAAACTTAACAACTGGAGCAAATATTTCATGAAAATCAATTCCTTCTCTTTGTGTATATCACTTAGCTGCAAGTCTAGCCTTATATCTAGGTGGCTCATAATCATTCAAGCCTTCCTTAATCTTATATAACCATATGTAATCTATAAGTTTCTGGCCAGAAGGGGTTTTTACTAAAATCCAAGTATTATTAACATGCAAAGAATTCATTTACTCTCTCATGACATCTAACCAACAAGTTTTTTATCACATTGTAAAACCTCAGTGTAAGATTCAGACTTAGTGTTACTAACCTTGGTAGTAACTATTAAAGCAGTATACACAAGTTTAGCATATGATTACCTTGTGGAGGGTCTAGGTTCCCTCCTTTCTCTATATCTTGTAAGTTGGTAGTTTTCCAAGCTTTCTTGAAGTGACTCATGAGGTGTCTCAACCTCAGTGTCCTTCTCAGATTGAACTAGCTGATATGAGTGTTGGACTCTATCAGGGTATCAATCATTGGCTGGATCAGGTTGAATTTGGTCAACTTCACCACTTCCAGTATTTGAGATAGGATCCACCTCAATTTCATGTACCTTAGGGACAGTTTCAGGTTCAACTATATCAGTTCCTGAAAGCACAACATCTTTCTTGCAAGCAAAGTTAGTTTTATCAAAAATTACAATCTTACTAATGATAATTTTTATGCCTTTAACACTTTTATCTCACAACATGTAACCTTTAGTTCCATGCATAGACTGATAACCCAAAAACACACATTTAAGGGACATGTGAATTGGGATCTAATTTTCCTTCTCTATTTTGGACATAGGTAGCACAACTAAAAATCCTTAATTCAGATAAGCCAGGTTTTTTATTATTCCACATTTACATAGGAAATTTCATATTGAGAGATCTGTTGGGATTCCTATTTACTAAGTATGGAGCAGTGTAAAGGGCTTTACCCTAAAAAGATTTAGATAAACCGGAAGTAAATAGCAAGCATTTAATTTTCTCAAGAAGCGTCCTATTCATTCTTTCTACTACTCTATTTTGTTGTGGGTTTTTTTCTAACAATTATATGCCTTAGTATACCATAGGATTTACAAAAATTATCAAACTCCTCATTACAGAATTCAAAACCATTATATGTTCTTAATGTTTTAACACATTTTCTAGTTTGTTTTTCTTGCAAGGTAACCCACTCTTTTATAGTATTAAAAGTATCACTTTTATATTTCAATAGAATATTCCACACCCTCTTAGAGTAGTCATCAACTAAGGGCAGAAAAATCTCCTACCCCCATGAGTTTCATGTTTTTCAGGACCCAACAAACCAGCATGTATGTATTTCAAAAATGTTTTTAGACATATGTTGTTCATCCTATGTTGTTTAGCTAAGACACATGTCTAACATAAGTCAAGAGTAGGGATAGAATCCTTACCCAACATGCCATCCTTGCTCAACACATTAAACCTTAATTGACTCGTGTGTCCCAACGTTAAGTGTCACTTAACAGTAGCTCCATTCTCAATATTAGTCTCAACATTGTTTGAAACAGAAGTAATGCACATACCATATGAACATATAAACCAGAATTTTTCTTTCCACATATTACAAGTTTATTATTCTTATGCACATTAATCACACCATTTGAAACTTTATACACACAACCAAGGTCATCTAAAACACCTAAGGATATAAGGTTTCTTTTTAGTCTAGGTATCCATCACCTCAGTGAGGGTTACCACATTACTATGTCTCAAATTAATCTTACCAATCCCAGCCACTTGACATGTATTATTATTACCCATATACACAGTTTCAGAATTAGTGTCTTTTAAGTCATGAAACCATTCTTTTTTGGGCTCATGTGAAAAGTACACCTAAAATCTAAAATCCAACTAGACTTACAAAAAATATCAGTTACATTCAATACATCACAAGTATCATCATGAATCATGGGCATGCAAGCAATGTTTGTCTCACTAGTACTAGCATTTTTGTTCTTAAGGGCATATCAATTTTTTTTAATATGTCCAGGCTTCCCAAAATGATAACACTTTCTTGTTTCAGATTTACTCTTATTCTCTTTGTTTTATTTGTTTATTGCTTTATTGAGTCTTTTTCGAGTCATGGGGTCACCACTCACTTTTGAGTTTGGGGCGGGGTTCGTTGCCTCATCCCAATTTGGTTTTTACTGCTTTTTCAAAATTTTTAAAATCAAATAAAAATTAGTTTAAGGGTTGCGTTGACTGTAGAATATTTTAAATGCCCCCATCAAGCATGCTTTTTGTGATTTATGATAGAAAATAGTTGACTTTAGAAGTTAGTGTAAAACGCACTTTGATTGCATGCAAATATGAGATAATTGATATGAAGAATTAATGAACAATGCAAAAGAAGTAAACTTGTGCTTAAGGATAATGAGTGGTTTGTAGAACGTGAGATCTGAATGAGTAGAGAACCCACTTAGGTATGAACTAGAGGCAAGCTGTGTAAATAGGAAGATGATAGAGGCAGTTCTTTGTTAGCCCTTTGAATCCTTTTTGGCCTTCTATCCCTGAATTAATTATATCCTTCTTAGCCAAATATTTAGCCTTTAAGCCTTTCTTTTGTCGCCACATTATAAGCCAATATCCCTTTAGATTGTTAGGCATGACCATATGACCCGCACTTGAATCACGATCCTGAGACTTCTGGTCTTGAGCTTGAGTTTGGGGTGGGGGTCCACTATATGGGAATTTACATTGGGTTGGGATTTTTGAGCTTATCAATTGTGCTCTGTTTATATTTTGATGATGATTCACAAGTTTATTATATTGTAACCCTTTGCCGGGGTAAAAGTAAATGAAAAAAGAAAAAAAAGAGAAAATATGAAAAGCAATGAAAAGAAAAAAATCTTGAATGAAAAATAGCATGATATCTCAACATCAAAAAGAGAGTCATGACTATACAAAAGAAAAGAAAAATTTCACATGAAAAGAATATATATTTGGACCGGCAAAGAGGAAATTTTTAGGTGAATCATTTTTAGTGCTTATTGGGTTAATTTGGGGACGCTACATTAGCGCGTCAAATGGGTTGAGTGAGAACGATATTCGAGTGTAAACTCAAGCTCTTGGACAGTTTATTAATGGTAAGTGAGGAGAGAGATCCAAAAGCTCACTTCAAATTTACCAAATATACATACCATACCGTCCCTAAGCCGATATTAAAACCGTAAAGACCTCGTGATTCCTAGATACACAGTGAGTTAATAGGGAGTATGCTAAGTGGAGCGTTCAAAGCAAGTAAGGATCGAGGAACACCCTATAGCCACCATCTTGAGATAAGTATAGGCGTAACCTTCTAGCATTGTGAAATTAATTTTGGATTGATATTATTTTGTGTTTGATTTTGCATGATATGTGTATGTGTATATTAATTCTTAGATGAGACTATATGAGATTTGTTTTAAGTTGTGCTTTGGGAATATTTACTAGATCCCACCTTCTGCATTCACCTAAAAGGCCTTTGTTTTTATTTTACTTTGTCGGGACGACAAAGGTTTGAGTTTGGGGTCTTTATGTCTTCCTATTTGTTCTAAATATTAGCCCTTTGGGGACATCATTTTAGGTGAATATTTGACTTATTAGATAGACTTTTATGCTTATTTCGTCATATTACACTTTCTCCTCTTGGAATTAGACAATTTGCATTTTTAGAGCTTTTGTGCGTCAATTTGATTATTTTTAGTGCAAAGTTAGTAGGTTCTTGAATTTCATGAAAACCAATACAAGGAGGAGAAGTGAGAATTAAAGTCTTAACAGTATTTTTAGTGTGTTAGGAAGTATTTTATTCGAGTTTCTAATTTTAGAGTGCACTTTTCTATTTCTATTCTTGACTTATGGATTTATTATTTTTAAAGCATATGCGGTTTAATTATTTATTTATTGTGA
This sequence comes from Nemophila menziesii, assembly GCA_029959085.1. Lineage (NCBI taxonomy): Eukaryota > Viridiplantae > Streptophyta > Magnoliopsida > Boraginales > Hydrophyllaceae > Nemophila > Nemophila menziesii. The sequence continues at coordinate 33,721,393 of JARWIR010000003.1, forward strand.
AGCTTTAAAAGATATATGGTAATTAATTAGAGACCAAGTCGAGTCTAAGAAGTAAAGGAAAGAGATATACATGGAAATAAGAAGATTTAGGAAGGATATATGCAAAGAAGGAAAAGATAAAGCTGTCAAATAAATCTAAAATTCCAGCCACGTTCTAAAGACGAGCTCATAACTTAAGATTGGATAGGAATTTGGGAGAATGGTCTGGACCAATGGATAGAGCTTTCTGAGACAAGTGGTTACAACTATTGGAACGCGTCAAACGGATAAGTATTGAAGGAGATATGACCAAAACAAATCAGCAGCAAAATCTTATCTTTCCTAGATTTTAGGGTGACGAATTAAAGAGTTCTTGACTTGTCTTCCACTCCAAGTAAAACGAATTTGGGCTTTCTAACACCTATAAATACACCCCTTAGCCTCCTCTTTCACACACTTCATAGAATTACACAAGAGGCTTAAGGTTTTCAAGTTAGAGCAAGAACGCAAGGAGAAGCTAGTGTTGGAGGAATCTTGTTCTTCCATCAACAGTCATCCTACCCTTTAGGTTATCAATTTATCTTTTGTATTTGAACATGAATTCCTTTTATTTATTTTCAGTTTTTAATTCCGTCATGAACTAATTTCTTTAGTACTTGAGAATCGCTATATGGGTTGAACCCAATTCTGTTTAATTTATGTTTTCTAAATATGGGATTTAATGATTTAAATTAGACTAGGTATTTTGTGTTGACTATTATTTTGTTTTAGTCACTAACTTTGAAGTCATGAATCAAACTTAGCTCATAGTAATTAGGCTATTCACTTTGGTGGGGAAGTGATCACCTTGACGGGGGGGTTTAATTACAGACTTAGATAATAGACGTGTAGTATTCGTTATTGACCCTACCGGGATTAACTAATTATGCAGCCAATGAGGTAAATTAGTATTCATCTGAAAGTAGCTTATAATCACCCTGACGGGGTTTGTAATACCGTAGGATAGCTCCTAAATCCACCCTGACGGGGGTTAGGAGATATTAGAGTCCCGACTAGCACAATAATACCAATTTAGCCCTTAAACAGAAGCATTAATTAGATAGGTTAGGTGAAACCCTTGCGAGGATCAAGTACTCTTTCTCTTCTGAAGTTTAATTCTCTTTTACTTGCTTTATTTTATTTCCGTAATTTATTTTCTTGCATCTTTTATTTTATAAAAACAAAACAAAAATCTTTATTTTATTTTTCTGTCAAGCAATTACTACTACTATCGAATTAATACTAGAGTTATACCTAATCCGTCTCTGAGAACGAACTTGATTATCATATATTACTTGAGACAACTGTACACTTGCAGTTAGTGGTTCCTCTATTTTATCTTTATTATTTTCTAACACACCAGGACCCACCAGCCACGTCATTGGATGATATTTAGGTGATATAATTGTGGATGATATATATAATTACTCAATTAGAAATTGGAAAATTCTTCCATCCAATATTGGATGATCCTACACTAATTATATTAATACACATACCCATGTTTTAAACTTACAAAAGTAACTAATTTATTAATCTAATGACATTTGTTTTGTTATAAAAATCAATGGTTGTGATATAAATATTGGACCATTCAATATTGGATGGAAGTATTACCCTTAGAAATTATCTCTATTATAAAACTAGGTTTATTGTGAGTAACATAATTTTTCAAATTTCTATAAAATACACAAACACTTTATTTTTATCTTTGTCTTTTATTCTTCTTAATATATGTGAAAGTCACTTTAGATTTGGAATCATTTTAACTTCATCTTAAGATTTATTGGTCGATTTTATTTTTGTTTTTTATCATTTACAATATATTAATTATTGAATTTTATGAAAAAACTCATTTTTACAAACACTGTTAATGACGCTCCTTTGGAGGAAGAGAGAATTTTATATTCTTATAATTATGTAAATATATTTTAATAAACTTAGCAAAATGTTCAATATTTAAAAGATTTTTTTTGAATAAAAAACTAGTTTTGCATAACTAACAATCTAGAATAGAACAGAAAATAACAATGTAAGGACTTTAACTTCCTTTTGTGAACATACACCCCTTTCTCTCTCGGTTACTTTTTGTCTACATTCCGATTCCCCTGCATCATCATTTTGTGCACGTAAACTTAATTACACCCAACCATACTCTCCTTCTCTTATTGATATATACATATACCCATTTTATATTTTCTTCGTATACTCGTCTGTTTTTCTTATCTTCTTCGCTTTCGCTTCCTTTACTGTTATCAAACACCAGCCATCCATGTCTTTCAGAACCAGAGGGGTATCTTTCTTCTATCTTTTTGCACCAACTTTACTTTTCCAAATTTCTGTTTAAGTTATGCAAATTTCAACTAAAATGGAACATTTCTCTTTGTTTATCACTTTGATCATAACATAACATGTTTATTTCGTACAGACAACATCAATGGATAGATAGACCTGGTATAGATTTCCAATTTCGTATTTTTCAGTTGATTTATAATCTGAATATTTGTTTCCTATTATTATTTAAATTATTGATCTGAATTATATTTGGAATCAGACAACATATATGGATAGATAGACCTGGAACAGATTGGACACTCATTATCAACTATTTGTATATTTAATGAATCTTAAATTTATGTCATTTTCTCTTATTTACATTTGAATCTTAAAGATGTATATATAATCGAAGTTAGAAAACCAAACTGAATTTTGTAAGTGTTATTAGTTGTTGAAATCATTTATAATTAGATGACCTCAATAGATCGAGAAGGATATAAGTAGAAATTGATAAAAATTAACTACTCAATTGAGTTTATTAAGTTTATTGATAATAAACTCGCTTATACTAATTTTATGCATTTCTATAGCCTAATGCATCTTCGGGCATGGGATTTGCGGATCATAGCTTGAAAACATTCATGGAACTGAAGAGGAAGAAAGTTCATCGTTACGTAATATTCAAAGTTGATGAAAAGAAAAAGGAGATTATAGTTGAAAAAACAGGCTCTCCTGCTGAAAGCTACGATGATTTCACCTCTGCCTTACCAGATAACGATTGTCGCTACGCTGTTTATGACTATGATTTTGTCACCTCTGAAAATTGTCAAAAGAGCAAAATATTTTTCATTGCCTGGTAATTAATTAGTTACAAATATTTAATTTGATTTAATTTCTATTCTTTAAATTTACATATCATCTTTCATCGATTAGGTCCCCAGCAACTTCTCGGATCCGCTCCAAGATGTTGTATGCGACATCTAAAGAGTCATTTAAACGAGAATTGGATGGAATTCATTACGAGATACAAGCAACTGACCCCGACGAAATGGATCTTGATGTTATTAAAGATCGAGCCTATTAGATAAAAGAAATGTGCAAGCTTAAACTTCTTGTTATATTCACTTCTCAGGTATATTAAGTTTTACCATGTAAAAGATCTCTTTTGATCATTCCAATTATATTTCTTTTCTATATAGTCTTGATGTTGTACCTCAAATTCATTACCCGAGAAATAAATGTATTGTGTTAACTCGTTAATTAACAATCAAACTAGTGTTACACTTGGCAAAATATTTAAAGAAAAGAGGATATTCAATAGCTTCTTGCAATAGATTTTACAATAGTTACTTTTAGGTATTACATTTTTTAAATGAATTAAGTAATTAGTTAAGTATTATGATAAAATACCCAATGTAAATATATTAAGCAGTTTCGTCATTTTCACCGGAGATCTCTTCTAGTGATTTTCCTTTGGACTCAGGAACCAAGAAAATGCAAAATAGTCCTAGAAGGTTAACAAAACCCAATACTATGAGTGAGTTTCTTACACCGATACCTTGTGGATATCTGGCTTCTGTCTTAGCCAGATCCTGGTTCTGAGCCAAGTATAAAAACCCGAAGCGCCTATAATCGCTCCTAGTTCCCTGATGCAGCGGATATACCATGACAAGTTGCGCGTAATCTAGCTGGGAAAATCTCAGCCGGGACAACAAATGTGGTAGAGTTAGGTCCAAAGTTAGCAAAGAAGAAAGTAAGTGAATACAGAACCACAAATCCAAAGTGATGATTCGCGTGGGTCCAGTGCTCATATGGAATAGCGAGAAAAAACATAAACACAGTCATCATAAAGAATCCCAATAACTTAATAGTGAAATGGCCAATCCTATCGATTAACGCCACTGTAAACCAGTAACCAGGGACTGTACTGCATAGAGCGATAAGAGTTTGTGCTTTTGCTATATCAAACACTTCCCTAACTGCGTTCATGGTTTTCGCTTCTGGAATCCACCCGACAGCAGTGAAAATATCTTTTTGGAATAAATTCTGACTATAAAATGCGATATCAAGCAAGAATCACGTGCTGGTCGTGCCTAGCAAGTGGAGCCCGTGACGATGGAGAAATTTCTTACTGAACAAACCGAAATCATTGTTCGGCTGTTCCTTTAACTCATCCACCTTCTTCTGTTCCGCTTCGATCTCCTTATTCAAAACTTTCGACATATTGGCCGCCGCTTGTGCTGCGTTCTTGGCGACCTTTGTTACCCTATTTAGTCCTTGCTGATTCCCATTCCCCTCCCTAGTTTGTTCCCCTCTCTCAATTTTTTTTTTTTTTTTAATGTTGTCTACTGATTAATGAGGTCAAAATGAGTTTATATAGAGGTATAAAATGGATTAGGTTTAACTTGGGCCTAATTAAGTGATTAAGGGCCGAAATCTGTTTTATTAATCATGCATTGTTGTACACTAATTTAGTAAAAATGCTGTAACTTTGCATCGTAATTCTAAATCCATTGAAACCACTTCTCAAATTTTGATAACTAAAAGTCACATCTTTTTCACTTGAACTACTAAGTCATAATCTGTACCGTTTGGGCTCGGGAAAGGCTAGAAGTAACCTCTTTCTAGTTCTCAACGCTCCTCCACCTTCACTAAAGTGATATTTTTTGCTCCTTTAACACTTTCTCTTGATCTCGGACTTTAAACTTAACGTATTATCTTTATCTTGGTGCCTCCTAGCATCCATAGACCTAAGAACTTCACACTAAGCACGCGAATTAACGCACAAAATCTCTAAAAGTACAATTAATTCATATCCGAATGATGAAAGTGCAATATAGAAAATATGGCTATAAATCTACTAAACGAGTCCAATTTCTACCTAAAATGATGTCTCCTAAGGGGATTTATCTATCACAAACAGAGAGACATCATGCCGGTACACAAACTTCTATTCTTGAATTGTTACCCGCTTTTCACTTTGTTCAATATTTTTCTCCATATTCAGTATGAAGTGAAAATATGACGTTAGTAAGCGAGTAATTTTCTAGTATGTATATACAAGCCTAGAAATCATGATAAGAGAAAAAAAAATAGAATGTAATATTATTGTTTAGTATACACAGACCTAGATTTTGTAAAACTAAAGTTTATAAAACGAAAAGAAACTGTTTTTTGGTTTATACAACGTGAATCATACATACCTTGAATTGTTGTGTTTTATTTGTATAAAGCAGTAAAACAATATAAAAACTAATGCAAAAATAAAATAAAGCATAAATATATAAATAACTTTACTTATCGAGGCTCAGATTGGATTCGATGTCTTTAAGGTAGTTAGGCCACGTACCAATGTGTTACGTTTGTTGGCTTCAACCTCGAGGATACAACGACAAAACTATTTACAAGAAACAGATACATGAATTCTTCAGAATTTCAACAAACTTAATAAGGTTACTTCTTTTCCATCTATCTGGTGTAGGCTAGGGCGTGATAAAAATAGGATAATAAACGATGCAACTAAACACCCTAACCAGGCACGGTACTCACTGCAAGTATCACAGGTCGTACGCAAGTTTTAATGATAAGTAAAGAGTCATTCTCAGGGACTTAGTGTGTTATACGAATGGATTAACAGAAAAGCGTAGTAATAAATAGTTACTGAATTTAAAGAAGATAAAAGTAAATATGATTGATTGAGGAGAGAATAATTAAGTAAAGTCAAGACAAAAAAATAAATAAAAGATGTAAGAATAAGATGAGAAAGCATAGCTCAGGTTTTGCTAGTATGCATTAATCCTTCTAATTCTTCTACTAGTTAATAAGGGTGATTAAAGCTCTTAGATAAGTAGTAAGGATTCTATATTCCTCCTCACCCTCTTCCGGTTGGCCTTAGGTGGCGACCTAACAATTACCAGGGGACTTGGGTAAGGGGACCCTGCACAATGATCGGTGATTAAATCTCAAACCCTAATGACTATCTAGTTAGGCAAGCCCTTCCGGATCACTACCGTACACTAGACGCTTATGTGATGTTTCATTAATTAGACAATACTTTTGGGTGAACATCTAACTACTATTAAGAATATCCTAACGTGATCAAGATTAAGATAGGCGATATATCAAAGCACATAAAACAAATATATGGTTAAGAAGCTATAATCAATATAAAAGAATATTCCCAAATAAACTTAGATAGAGGAAAATACAATTCAAAGATTATACATATGCAAAACCCAAGCAATGAAAAAATTAGTTCATACTAAAGGGAAATAAGAGATAATGACACTTAGGGTCTTGACCACACCCCCCTCTTCGAGTTAGCACCCCCACCTAGAGCCTCTTCTTACTAAAGACCTAAGCAACTTTTTAACACATGAACCCAAAAACCCCAATTACTAGACTACCTCCCTTTTGTTTTCTTTCCCCCTATATATACCAAATATTACATTCACGTTCATTTTAATCTCTCATTATTCTCTTACCTCTCCTCCTCACTTATTTCTCTCTCCTCCCCCATCTCCCAAACCGCCACCACCACTATCCTCCTCCATAAGAACAACCACCACCACCACCATATCCCTCCTCCCCTAGCTCTCTCTCCTCCCCCCAGCCCCCAAACTCACTCGTTACAGATCCTTGAGCTCCTTTTTCAGCCGAGATGATGAAGCTCGCCGTAGCTCGTTTGCTGGAGAAGCTCGCCGGTGATTTTTGCGTAGTGGTCGTGCTTCGCCGGAGAAGAAGCCGAGATGATGAAGCTCCGCAACGAAGCTCGCCGGAGATGTGTTGCAGGTCGAAGTTCGCTAGATCCAGGCCGGAGATTTGCAGTGGTTTTGTGATTTGCAGTGGCCGTGCTTCGCCGTGCTCCGTGGTTTTGTGATTTGCAGTGGCCGTGCTTCGCCGGAGAAGAAGGCCAGAAGCTTCGTGGTTCGAAGCTCGCTAGATCCAGGCCGGAGAACCACCCGCGAGCTCGCCGGGATGAAGCTCCCTTTCAGATCGCGCCGGAGAACCAGAGAACCACCGCGAAGGAGCTGTGGACCTCCATGTCTGCTCCGAGCTCCATGGTGGTTAGGTAATGGTGTTATTAGAAGTCTTTGTGATTTACAGTGGCTGTGCTCGTCGACGAGAAGGACTCCCTTTTTTTTTTTCATTTCAGATCTAGATCTGGTCAATGGTCAAACAGAATAGTAATATTTTTTTTATTTTTTAATTGTATATCCCTTTGTAATTGTTTAAAAATGTGTAATAAAAGGTGAATTAAAGTTTTTGTACTATTTATGCCTTGTTTTATAATAATACTCATCAAATTATTAAAATACTCTCTAATTTTTTGATTACTCCGAGTTTTTCTTAGAGTACTCCGAGATTTTCTTAGAGTACTCCGAGTTTTTTTTTAGAGTACTCTGAGTTTTTCTTAGAGTACTCCAAGAGTTTATTAGTGAACTCGAAAAATTTAGAGAGTACTCCGTAAATTAATAGAGTACTCAGCAAATATATAGAGTACTCTATGTTTTTTCCGATACTCTATGTTTTTGTTCCAGCGACCGGTGACTGGTGGTCGGAGGTCGGTGGTCGGAGGTCGGTGGTCGGTGGTTGGTGGCCGGTGGTCGGTGGCCGGAGGTCGGAGATAGGTGGTAGGTGGGTAGTGGTAGAGGAGAGAGAAACAGTGACATCATACTTTTTTGTCTTTTAGTGTTAGTAAGGGTAGGAAAGACTATTGTAAAAAATGAGGTCCCTAAGAATAACAACTTTCAAGACACTACTCTATAGAGAAAAAATAGTGCTCCTAAGACCCTATAGATAATTCACCCAAGAAATAAACTAAAATAAATATACATACGGTCAACTTACTTCTCTTAAATGACTTCTATGATGAATAATATTAAGGAGTAGTTGTGGAGAGGCAAGGACATGCTTACAATGATTAAAAGATGTATTTATAGGTGTTAAGAAGACCCTAGGTCAAAATCTTGGAGTAGAAGGCAAGTAATTGGACTCTTTTCCAGTTCAAATGCCTTTCCTAAAATATAGGAGATAGGAAAAAAACTGTTGTCTTGTTATGGTCGTAACTCTTTCGTTATTGGTCCAATTTTCGCCTACTTTATATCGAAACGACCACATCAAAAAGATCTACACTTTCTATTTCGACTGCTCATCCAAATTCTCATCAAAATTAAAGTTATCTTCACTTTATTTGAGGTGGCTGCAGAATTTCAGATTTACTTGGCAACTCTTCCTTTCCTATTTTATCTCTATTTCCTTTATCTCTTAATTCCTTCCATATCTTTTTTTTTATCTCTTTAGAATTGATTTGGCATCTAATTAATTTTCATATATCTTTAAAGTTTCACATTAACACACAAATTAAATCAAATATAAAAATAATAATCATCAAATCAAGACAAGAAATAAGAATTTATTAAAATATGAATAAAAATCTCTAATTAATACTTGAATACACCTAAAATAATGTCTCCAACCTAAATTATTATATCACAAATAGGGAGACATCACTAACTCTTATGATTTCTAATGCTTAAAACTTTTAAAAAACTGATTGAAGAAAATGTTTAAGTTGACTAACTATTTAGTGGCTAGGCATCCATTAGAAAGGGTTGTGATTTTAAAATTTGGAGTTGTCTCTATTAAATTAAAGTCAAGTTCATTAGAAAAATACATTACTATTAAGCCATGCCTAATAGTAATGGATCCGTAGTATTTGTTATAAATTTTCTATTGGGTTAAACCCAATGTTAATACTAAGACTTGCACATGGAAAAAAAATGTGTATTGGGCTTGACCCAAAAAAAAAAAAATCTTTTTTTTTTTGCATACATCGGAGGCTTTAAAGCCGTTAAGAAAAAATTATTACAAGATGAGCTACAGCTCTTATTCAAAAACTAAAGCAACTCTAGGTGTTGCTCGCTCACTTCTATCACTCATAATCAATTTTATTAAGTAACCAGGAGGCTCCTCAAAGTCCGTTGGTGGTGTGTTCATAAACGCCCCCTCTTTAGCTAGTTTATCCGCGCAAAAGTTCGCTTCCCTGTATATATGGTTCACTTCAAAACCGGGGTAGCACTTAAGTAATGTGCAACATTCATTAATAATTGAAACAGTATGACTACCTAAGTTTCCACCGCCCTTCACTAGCGCGTGAAACTTCCCCGAGTCCATCTCATAATGAGTAGAGCTCCCACCGCCCTTCACTAGCGCGTGGAGCTCCTCCGAATCTGTTTCAATACTTAGCGATATACAACCCTTATTGATAGCCCATTTCAATCCAAAATATAAAGCAAATAATTCCGAAAAGACTGGTGAATCTGCCTCACAATTACCTATGAATCCAGCAATACATGAGCCATGTTTATCCCTTAATATACCACCAATTCCGACGGTCCCATTCGCGGGAAAAAAGCTACCATCAACATTCAACTTTAACCCAATGGAAGGTTTGGTCCATTTGATCATTATATTTTTCGCCACCTTTATTATACCCCCGTCAAAACTTTTACCCCATGCTAGAACAAAATTCTTAGCTAAGGAAAAAATTCCGCGCTTAAGTTCCAATATATGGGGGACACTAGCTAATTCCTTATATAGAAGAGAGTTTCGCGTTAACCATATGGTCCATAATGATGCCACAAAAACTAAGGGCCAATCAAGACCTCCAATCTGTGCTTTAGATTCCATATGACCCTTGATCCAATTTTCCCTTGCTGCAGCCTTTGTCATATCAGTAGCTTCACATGTGTATAAAAGTGGATCACTTTGCAAACCAGGATGGCCCCTGGACAGCTCACGATTTCCAGCAATAGTTTGAGCAAAATGAAGCTGCTTCCATTTTCGATTCAGCTCCATCAGGTCTTCACGGTCCAACTCCAGCAGCGGACCATTCCTCCCATGCTGCAGGTCCTCGCTCCAGCTCAGCAGTTCCACCTCGGCAGCCGGTCCCATCCCCATAACAGCAGTAGCAGCATCTCGCGAGGTTCTCCTCCAAGCCACGCCCGAAGCGGAGTGTCTTGACCCTGCATTTAAACCAAGTAAGTCCCATATTTTAACAGCAATTATACAATCTAAAAATAAATGTAAAAGATCCTCCCTTTCGGCACCACAAATCCCGCAACTTCTCGATTCAATAATATTTCTAGCGTAGAGATTATCCGCCGTTCCAACCCGATTTAGCACCACTTTCCAAAGGAATATATTAATCTTTTGAGAGCATTTAAGCTTCCAAATCGAATCCCAATTGAATGACGATTCCATTTCGCTTTCGCTTTCACGGAGAAACACCCCGAGTTCTCAAACTTCCACAAAGCCTTTGTTCCCTCTTCCTCATTCACCGCCTCAATACCATCCCGAATAGCCTCTATTCCAATTGAGATGGCTTTACACACGCTTGAATCATTTCCATTGCTCGTGTAATTTAACACCCCCTCCTTGAAATATTTCTTCTTAAGTACTTCTATCCATGCTACCGAATGCTCACTTTGAATCATTTTCCATCCAAGTTTTGCTAATAAGGCCAAGTTATATTTTTCCGCGCTTCTTATTCCAAGGCCCCCATTCACCTTCGACTTGCACACTTGACCCCATGCTACCCAATGAACTTTTCTCTCTAGCCTAGTAGAACCCCAAATAAAGTCCCGAACAACTCTGTCAATATCATTACAAACATATTTCGGCAACTTCAACACTTGCATTTGGTAAATAGGCATCGCATTCAACACGGATTGAGCTAGAGTAACGCGACCCGCGAAAGAAAGTGTCTTCGTTTTCCATGTTGATAATTTGTTTCTCATTTTCTCAACTATGCTTTTATAGAAACCCTTTGGCAATCTTCCGGATAGAATGGGCACCCCAAGATAATTACCAAATGAATCACTAGGACAAAAACCACTAGCCTCAGCCAAACCCTTTTGCATCTGGATGGGGACATTCTTCGAAAAATAAATCAAGGACTTTTCCGCGCTAATGGTCTGTCCAGCCTCTTTACAGAATCTATCCATGGCTTCCTGTATTACATGTACCTGCAACAAAGATGCTTCACCAAAAAGTATTAAATCGTCTGCAAAAATTAAATGGGATAATTTAGGGCCATTCCGGCCAACTTGAATTTCCTTCCACTTCCCCTGAACGCAAAGCCCCTGAATTAGAAGTGATAATCTTTCCATACACATAACAAAAATATAGGGAGAAAGAGGGTCCCCTTGCCGAATACCACGGTGGGGTGTAAATGGTGGAAGGGGTTCTCCGTTCCAAAGTACTCGCATCTCATTCTCCTTCATACTGGACATAATGATCTCAACCCACTTCTCCGGGAAACCAAAGTGTCTGATCGTATCTTCGATGAATTCCCATCTAATCTTATCATATGCTTTAGCGAGATCAATCTTGATTGCCATAATTCCTTTCTTTCCGCTTTGATGACGCATCTTATGATCCACCTCCCGAACTAGCACCACATTATCAATTGTAGAGCGACCTGGCAAAAAACTACTTTGGCAAGGGCCAATTATGTTAGATAAAATAGGCCTCAGTCTATTGACCATAGCCTTCATAATAAATTTAACTGGACAATTTATGAGACTAATGGGGCGAAATAAACGTACCCGGTTCGGGTCTGGCACTTCCGGAATTAAATGTATAAGTGTACCGTTCAGACCCGAGGGTAAATGGCCATCCACAATTGCTTCCCTAATCGTCTTACATACCGAGGGTCCCACTAAAGACCAACACTTTTGATAAAACGCTGCTGACATACCATCCGGTCCAGGGGCTTTAGACGGATTTGATTGGAAGACAACCTCTCTAATCTCATCATCCGTAAAAGGATGTCTCAATCTACTAGCCTCATCCCTCTCGATAGGGCCCACTTGCGGTAGCAAGAAAGTATCCACCACCTCACCCGGTTTTTCATATAGTAACTCAAAATAATCCCTCACCAAATGTTTTAATTCTTCTTCTTCACCAATCCAATTATCAAGGTCATTGAGTAGTCTCATACATAAAGCCTTTTTCTTCTTGATTTTCGCCGCTAAGTGATAAAATCTCGTATTCCTATCCCCAGATTCTATCCACTTTTCTCTTGAATTCTGAAAATGCATAACTTCTTCTTGTTCCAGTAAATCTTCATATTCTCTCGATAACTTAGTCCCCATCTGTTTAAGCGAGGAATTGTAGGACACTTGTAGAGATTTCTGAATGCCCCTTATCCTCGCAATTAGCCTTCTTTTCCTTCGATTCAAGTCCCCAAATTCCTCTCTTTTCCATTTATTAATCCGTTCCTGAATCGCTACTAATCCGTCTCCAATACCAATGGTATTCCCTTGCCAATTTTCTTTCACAAAATCTAGGAATCCTTTATGTAAACACCAGGCCGTTTCGAATCTGAAACGTCTAGAATTTAGCTTTGGTCTTTGGTTCGGGCAAACCTGAATAAGAATAGGCATGTGGTCCGAATGTACCCTAGCCAAATGGATAACTCTTGTATTCGGAAATAATTCCACCCATTCCGCATTACCATAAGCTTTATCAAGCCGTTCTAAGATACTTTGACCCGAATTCCAAGAATCGCACCACGTGTAGAGAGGTCCTTCGAATCCTAAATCAATCAAATTACAACTATGTCTCCACTCTTCAAATTTTTCCATTCGTCTCGAGACCCCAGGGACGCCTCCTTTCTTGTCAATTTCTAACCCAACTTGATTGAAATCACCCGCTACAATCCAAGGGGTTTGAATATTATGAAATGCTTGGTGGAGTGCATCCCATAACATTTCCCTTTTCTTGTAGTCTGGGCTTGCGTAAATAGCCGAGAAGGTCCACGATGTACACCCATGTTGTGATATCTCGACATTTATTACTTGGCGACCAGCTGAAAGTACTTTAACACTAATGTTCGAATCGTTCCATATCAACCAAATTCCGCCACTATAACCTTCAAAGTCCACCCTTACTGAGTTATCTTTCTGTAAAGAATTAATTATATTATTCGCGGCTACCCCACTAACTCGAGGCTTTACTATAACCGTTAGCCACACATTATTACTTACTATCATATCACGTAATACGCGCCTAAACCTAGGCTTAGCCGCACCATAGCAATTCCATACTAATATATTAATGGGTTGCTTGGAATTCTTCCAATTTATACCTGAAACATCTACACAATTCATTAAAATAATTAAATTTAAATGGAATACCTCACGGCGCTTAAGCGCGAGCAATCATATCCGTATCGCCATCTCCGCTCTCATTTTTGTTTTCAGTTTGCTGTTGCGAATCTTCCGGAGTGTCCTGAACTTGGCTTGCTTGCCACGTGGCATCTCCATACACTTCAGCATCCGCCACATCCCATGGCATCTCCAGCAACACAGGAAGCTTCAGACCCGAGGTTGGAGCTGCAACAGGTTCTCGTGAGCTGTCCCCCGCGCCTCCAGGAGCTGCACCAGCAGCCTCGGCAGTAGGTTTTGGGGTAGCCTCGGCCTCCACCTGCAAAGGAAAGTTAATTGCAGTTTGGTCCCTAGTCTCCGCCACCACCTGCAAAAAAGAGTTAGTTGTAATTTGGTCACCGAATCTGCTCCCTCCCTCTTCCACATTCACATCAACTAGCCCCTCCGTATCACACTCCATTCCGGGCTCATTACAAGCCTCAGTCCTCTTGCTAACATCCCCAAAAGTCTTCTCAGAAGTTCCATTACTGTCCGCATTCTTTTTGTTTCCTTTCGTTCCCTTCCTACCTGAATTTTTCCCATCCACTTTCGCTCCATTATTAACTTCCATGACCTCTACCTCTTGCACCTCAACTTCATCTATTAGTACTCTTCTTTGCTCAAAGTTCGGAGTTGCTATTATATTGTGTCCTTTCGAACCACCGTTTCTCCTATTGCTACTTTCCGGCCCCGTTACACTCTTGCTTCTGTTGTTATTCGATTTCGTTCCCGAGCTTTGTCCTTTACTAAATACACTTTGTACCATGTTTCTTTTTTCCGAATTATTTTCTTCCATTCTTAGTGCATCAAAGCGAGTTCCCAAAGAATTTTGATTTTGTGTTTTCCCCGTGTTACTTGTAGTACCTCTTCCTTGTCCCCTATTACCACGCCTCACCGTCATCCATTCCCCGTATTTAGTCTTGTTAACGGTCTCCTCTACCACCTTTTCAACCATAGCCTCTTTACCTTTAGCATTACTAATATCTTCATCCATTCTAGTCGCTATATTAGGAGGGCAACTCTCTTTCCTATGACCGAATTTGCCACATTCAAAGCAAATTAAGTGCAATCCTTCATATTCGACCTTGCAAATGTCGGAACCAATTCTAACTTCAGGTTCTAAAGGTTTCTGTAAATCGAGTTCAATGGCCAATCTAGCATAATTACCCCTTAGTCTAGCTTTTGTCATCGGGTCGATTCTCACGGTTCTACCTAGTTTATTTCCTATTTTCCTAAGAATTCGCGCGGTATAGTTTTGCATTCCTACATTTGAGATTCTTACCCACGCGGTTGTTGTTGTTATTGAATTTGATATAGCATTGAAGCTTGGTGTCCATTCTCTAACAACTAGATAATGGTCAAGCACCATCCACGGACCTCCCGAAATAGCGAAATCAAAATCTTCCCTCTTTTCGAATTTAACCATGTAATAGCCGTGACCAACATCCACTAGTTCGAAAAGTCCCTTAGGTGCCCATATTTGTCTAAGGTTGGATGAAAGGTATGTAAATCCGACCTCTCTACCCAGGAGCCTAATAACAGCTGTGTTTCGCCAAAGTCTAATTCCTTCCTGAATCTCGTCTCTAGTTCTAATTACCGTAGGGATAGAATCTACTATAATACCCTCATCATCATCTTCCACTAACTCCTCTAATTCCATGAAATCATCCTCCCCCATTCCCCGCCTAATTCTTAATTCATCGCTATCCTCAATTACCGGTATAATTTGATTATTGCCTGTTAATGTTCCTTTCCAATTGAATAATTTAGGCCTAGTAAATGCACCGGAATTATTACCTGTTTTATTTCGTTGATCATGTTGCGTAGCGCTTTGAAAGTTATGCACCACGCCAGCTTCATTGGCCTGTATTCCGTGGTTTTCTGCCATTGCAGGACCATTCATTGCTGCATCAGTTCCATTAGCGATTGTTTCAGGTCCCAGCGATGGTGTAGCGCGGAGTCTCTTCCCCGCTCGGCCCTCAGACGCTGCTGTTGAGAGCATAGGAAACTCCTCCATTGATATATCAGTGTTGTGCGCTTCTGTGATTGGATGGGTTGGAATCACATCAGGTGCTTTTGTTTCTGTCGAAGGCTTCATTGAAATCTCCGGCGGAAGAGGGCCTGGCGGCGGCGACTCGCCCACCATCAGGTGTGGCGGCGGTGGAGCAGACATAGCCGTTGAAGGTGTTGTTAAGTTATGCGTATAATGTGGAGCGTAATTTGCCAAGTCAAAGTTTAGTTTTTTTTTTTAAAAAAAAAAAAAATCTTTCTTTCACCTCTACTATATATATATATAAACATATAAATAATTAAAACTATTTTTTTTTTTTCAAAATTTCATGACTAGATTTTTCATTTAACTTCAAATAATTTTTCAACCAACTGAATATATTATATTAGTTTTTACAATTAGATAAAGGTATTAATCAAATAATTATCAACCTTGGTCAACATTTAAAAATATATCCTATTTGACCATCATCTTCTTCTATGAATGGGTTCAGTTCAAAATTCACCTTCTAGTTGCTCGTATCTCTTGGTGACCCATTTGTTGGGTATTTGAGAAATTTTTTGGCGATTTACATTTCTGTAAGTCACGATTGTGGAGTTAACATTGATTCGGTATCCTCCGCTGTTCCATGGATATTGTCTCTCTATTGAAATTGGAGTTGTTACTTTGACGAATGATCGGATGTGCATGAGAGACTCATTAGCTAAGGACGAATCGCTGGATGATTCTTGGATATTACGGATCAGGAAAGGATCGATATCATATAATTTAATTTTTATGTAGATAATGTTTTGTATTTTCTCTTTAAGTTAAAACTAACTTTTCGAAAACTTCTTCGAAGAAAGAATACAACATGAAAAGTAAAAGTTCTAGAAGAATAAGAGCAGAAAGTCGCATTCTGTTGGGCCCCAAGATTTAGCTCTAAAACCAGGTTGAACCATATGGTTGGTTTTGAGTATTCAGTATTGACCGCTAAATTATATAACTTTCCACTACACCAAATCTTATAGAATTTTCACATACAAATTTTAAATTTTATATTCATTCACACTTCAAAATTATATATAATTATACAAAGTGGACATATATATTTACTCAAAGACTACTTGTTGTCGTGATCCGTTTCCGACTAAAAAATAGTTATTGGATGCACAATTCTTCGCATTGCTGTATAATAAAATATTTTTTAGACCAGATAAAATTGATATACTTTTAATTAAAAGTAATATGAGAACTCTTAACTAATCTAAAAAACAATTTCTCTCTCTTATAGATGTTAATGTAATTCTTGATCAAACGAACGCACCACTTGTTCAATTACAAGCCTTCTTCTGAATGGTTTTAAATGTATAATACGAAAGAGGGTTGAAGTTTAAACTTTTTTTGTATTAACATTTTGATACAACTTTCAAGGTTATTTAATACGATAAAGAGTCATTATAGCTATATTTTGTTAAATAAACCAATCTATATATTTCTACGAATATGAGTGGCAATTCAATAGCTCAAATTAGTTATAAATAAAAATGATAACACGTTGATTATGTGTATACATATATTGAATTACTAAAATATACTTGACACTAAGAGCTGCAAATGAATTGATACTCTCACTAAAGGTTTAGGTTTGAGTTCGTTAAAAGTTTGTTTAAGTTCGGCTCATTAGGTAAACAAACCAAACTCAAACTTTGATTTCAGGGTCGTTTACTAAACGAGTCGAACCCAAACTTGCATAAGCTCGACCCGTTAAGTTCGTAAACAGATTGTTAATGGTTTTTTTTTTGGACAACGTTTGTTAATGGTTTTTTAAAAACCCATTAACAGACATGGTAGATATATACAATTAAAAATTATAAATATACTATATACAAAAAAGTCAAAACTACGTAAAATTTTGCATATATAATTAATTATAACTAATATATTCTATATCTAATAAGTAAATTTTTTGTCAATTCAAATTAGGTAATGTGTTGTATATATAGTTTTATGTAACTTCATTCTAAATTATCAATTCCAAAATAATAATATATATGATAGAAAAATAAACGAGTCTTAAATGAGGCTTATCGAACCAAACCAAGCCGAACTCAAGCTTGGAAAAAAATTAACAAACCAAGCTCAAACTCGAATACTGAGGCTTGTTTCAAACTCAAACCCAACTCAATCTCACTAAAATATTACCAAACCAAACTCAAGATAGCTAAAGCTTGGCTCGGCTCGGTTCGTTTGCAGCCCTACCTGGCACCCCCTGATCCAGACGATGGGGGAGAATCATCCATTCAGATTACCATCACCAACAATGGCTCAATCACACCCATCCACTCCTAATAATCACATTAAATACACGCCACCTATGAGTATGAGACAACCATCGTCTAAGAGTAAGAGGTATGAACCTGGATCACACCAAGTATATCGAACATAAAGTCTGGATACTGAAAAACATAATATTCCATCAGAATAGAGAATTCCTCTAATAAAGCTCCTAAACTTGAATTGTTCCTTGTGCACCAGGATGATCTCTCCCCAATGGAAAGTATAACAAGGATACATGATCATTTGATTAAAGTTTTGCACCATGATCCTGGTTCGGCAAGGGCACTAGAGGTGAGGCCATTGAGCATTATAGAGATGCTTTTGATGGTGGTGGGAAAGAAACGATGTGAGGCGCTGGATTTAAAAAAAAATCTAACACTAGGGAAGAGGATTGCAATAGAATTGATGTCAATGTAGGGAAACAACGATACTATAGAGGATATCAGGGCTCCAAAGATCTCATATAAGTAGGTTGTGATCTGATTATCCGAATATATCAATACTAGACTTTAAAATGCTGAGACACAAGGTACAAAAGAAAAAATAGTGACTTGGAGAATGTATTTAATCTTTTAGATTATATGCCACACCCAGACTCCATATACCCTCAATTATTGCTTAAAACTAAACAAAAAACTAAAGGATGCAAGTTATGGAACTGTACTCTAATTATTTGGTTTCTTGGTTAGGAAATTGGGTTTAATATATGTAATAAATTGAACTAAACAGGGATACCAACGCTCATGTAGAATTATTCGATGTGGTATTTGGGTACAACATAGTCCAGTTCGTGAATTCGGTGGTTTATGGCAATGCGCTAAATAAGGGATCATGAATGATATTAGGAATATGTATGTAATAGTCAGAGCATGGGACACGAGTTGTATGCCATAGATAGCCCCTGTAATTGAACCTACTATATGGGTTAGGCTCTCATAGCTACCAAATATGGACTATATAATGGAGATATTGACAACTATAGGTAACATGATCCGTAAGACAGATTGGATAGACCCCTTACTCGATCCAAGTATGAGTTCATTTTTTCTATATTGGAAGTGGATGTTGACCTAAGTAAACCTTCAGCGGAAATTATCAAGATCCAAGAGAATTTCCAAAAGGTTGAGTACGAGGGTTTGTACCTCATGTGGTTTAATTATAGGCACTTTGGGCACAAGAAGGATAAATGTTCACCCTTTTCAGGGGAGAAGGATATGAACATTAATGAGGGCCCTGTGAGTCAAGATGTGGATCGCGCAAATTATATGCCTAAGCCAGAAAGATCTATCCCTAAGTATGGTGAGTGGATACAACACAAGAGGACAAGGTAGTCTTAGAATAAATGCAAAATAGGCTAGTAACAGAGTGGCACAAGAGGAAACAGTACTGGGGCTAGAAGTATGCAAAAACCCCATGTAATAATCTGTTTTCTCATGTTATAAAACCAAAAATAAAGTGGGATCAAGGTTTAATGCCCTTGTGAGAGACAACATCATAGTTAGCATGGTAATTAATTACCTTCACCGGTTCTTAAGAGAAGCGGATGGGCGGTAAGATAACGACGCAAATAGTACAACCACGTGGTTCAAATGAGGGGAACCCATACACCATTCAATTATCGATACAAATGAGGACGATTTAAAGGTGGAGTTTCTTTAATGATAAGAAACAAAAACTTATCGCTGGGGAAAGTTGCGGTCAACACCTAAAACGAAATAAAACACGAAAAAATACATGTCTTCATGATCCACAAGTGTCAAATCAATATGGGGCCTCAAATAGTATAAAATCGTTGGGCCTGAAGAAAGTCAAACCTGGGATACAAGGCAAGGCAACAGGATTGTTGTTTGCATTAATCCTTTTTGTGTATGTTTGTATGTAACAATAATTTATGTGTTTACAATGTTTAATTAGTTCTAATTACATGATTATATTTTTCAATATCCGTAACATATACTTTGTCACTAGTGGACTCATATCAAATATGACTATACTTTTTATACAGTGTTGTCTCCAAGGTGTGATAAAATGACCTAACTAATTTGCACCTCGAGAGAGCTAACTAACCAAAAATGTATGGATCGTTGAAAATTAATAATGAGTAAGTATTAAGAGTTATCTTATTCATAGGAACTACAAAGGTAAATTATTATTATGTGTTCTCGTAGAGTGTACTATGATGAATTTCTTAACTAAAAAAAGGAAAAATGGATATTTGTTTTATTTTCCTTATTAAGAACTAAAGATGAAAATTAGTTAATTAAACTAAGAATGAGTAAATACACCTGTTACCCCCTGTACTATGGCCTGATTAACTACCTACCCCTGTTTTCGCATTTGTGACATTTTACCCCTGTACTAAGTTTTCGCGACTCGTTACCCCAACTTAACGGAATCTGTAAAAAATCGGCGTTAGTTGGTCATGTGTGCGGTTTTCGTGACATTTTATCCCATGTACTAAGTTTTCGTGATATTTTACCCCCTGTACTAAGTTTCCTTTTGCTTCTCCTTACATGTCCTTGTATTATGTCCTTCTCCTTTTCATTACCCTACCCACTCTACTTGCCTTTTGAACAACCCCAGTTGTGTGTTGTTTTCTCTACTTTTTAACTTGAACCTCATCAACAACCTTTGTCCTAGCCCTTTTGGGTTTTCCAACCAATTTAAAGACCATAGGTGGTTCCACAAAAATAGGCCTTGTAGCAGGCCACATAGAAGGTCCATTAACTATGTAAATCATTGGTGTATATTCCTTATATAGAAGTTTCTTTTTTGTAACACTGATAGACATACTTTTTCGGATCTAGTACAAGGGGTAAAATGTCACAATAACTTTGTACAGGGGGTAAAATGTCACGAAAACTGTTCACATGACCAGCACGTGACCAACTAACAACGATTTTTTTACGGATTCCGTTAAGTGGGGGTAACGAGTCACGAAAACATAGTATAGGGGGTAAAATGTCACAAATTTGAAAACAAGGGGTAAGTAGTCAATCGAGCCATAGTAAAGAGGGTAAAAGGGGTATTTACTCTTAATTTACTAAATAATAGAATGTAAATAACTAAAGAGATGAGATGAGAATATAGCTCGGGACCTCGCAAGTAATCCCTACTAATATTGATTTTACGTTTATTGCTTAAGGCTGAATTGCTAATTATGCAATAATTTGGATTCTAACTTCTTCCTAACTCCCGTTAGGGTAGCTTAGAAAGCTATCTCAACATTACTAAAGGTCTTTTTTGAGGGAAATATACACAATGATCGGTGCTAGAAGTCTCTAACCCTATAAACTATCCGGCTAATCAAGCCCGTCAGGATCACTAACACACCTCAGGCATTTATATATTATTTTCTATAACCCGAGCCCCCTGCCAAGGTGGCAGTCTTAATCAGTAAGGGTATTCCTATACTTGAGAAAGTTTAAGGTTTAATTTAAATCTTAGTTACATAATTAAAGCATATAATTTTAACAACCTAATTAAATTATGCACTATCCCAAATTCAATAAAAGCAATATTAGGGTTCATACGTTATCGCGGTTCTAAAGTTCTGAGAACTTAGTTCATACTAAAATAATTAAAATTAGCAACTAAAAATGTAATATTCTATTCAGAAGATAAAACAAAATAAAAAATACACCAATATATGTTCACGAATGATGAAGGATAGATGTGGAAGGGCATATTATGCTTCCAATCTTTTTCTTCTTCAAGCTTCTGCTCTGCTAAAGGTGTATGGAATCTATTAATTATGAATAGGGACCATTTTATAATGATAAAAACTAATATATAAAGAGTTCATCAAGTTTTTGGTGTTACGGAATGGATTTGATAAAGTTTATGTGTTTATGTAGTGTGGATATTATTTGTGATGGTGCATTGGAGTATTGGTGAAGGTTTAATTGAGATTCAATGGCGTTTTAATGTAGTTTGGTAAATTTAATGGTGTTTTTGTGGAGCTGGAAAAGGCCAAGGATAGGGTTTACAGTCTTTTGAATGTGTAAATACTCTTCACGACCCTTTAGCGCGTCAGCTAGCGGAGCACCGCATAATAGGGTGCGGTATACCGCAACCCCTGTCTTCATATACCATGCTGCAGTACATGCAAACTTATATATGGGTCACGCGGAAATATCACACTAAGGTGTGGTGCACCGCAGACCTGTTTCTATCTCTCACACTAAAAAACATATTAATTAATAAATGTACACGTGTAATGACAGTATGCCCCGTGGTATACCGCAGTAAGGCACAGTTTTCAGCAAGTCCTCTCGCACTCATAGATGTAATACACAATAAATACATACTTGCTATGACAGTTGGCTTGCTATACACCGCAGCTAGATGTTGTGACACTCTTTTCTCCTATAATTCATCCCAAACTTAAGGCTTGAACTACCTATACAGCTAAAACACTAAACTTACTCTTCTATTAGATTTGATTCATACTAATACACATGAACTCTAAATAATATTCACTACAAAATGAAAATTATTTATAAAGCTTTAAAAACATGGGTTGTCTCCCAAAAGCACTTTTGTTTAACGTTAGTAAAGTTCGACATGTTACATCGGGTTACTCGGCTTCGAGGAGGTACACGACCTCCCATCTCATCATTTCTTTGCTGTTGTGATATATCTTCAATTGTTGACTGTTCGCTATGAAGATTTGAAGCTCGATTGGATGTTCAATCTCTATTGCTCTATGAGGCGTGAGTTTTGTAACAATGTATGGTCATGCCCAAATGGGGCCTTAGATTACCTGGATAGTTCAAGAATCTCAATTGTATAGGAGAACATGTTGTCCAACCTCGAACTTATTTATGCGAATTTTCTTGTCATGCCACTTCTTTGTTTTCTCCTTGTAGAAACGTGAGTTATCAGAGGCATGCATATGAAATTTGTCGATCCCATTCAACCACATCATCCTTTGCTTACCCTCCAATTGCTCGTCTAAGTTCAAATATATTATAGCCCAATAAGCTCGAGCTTCAAGCTCAAAAGAAAGATGACACGCTTTGTCGTAAACCATTCAATATGGAGATACTCCCATTGGATTTTTGAACGTTGTTCTATAAGCCCCAAGAGAGCATAGTCTAGCTTCATTGACAACTATTTCCACATTTTATTCACGTATTCTCAAGAATTTATTATATTGGTTCGAGACTTTGGCTTGTCCATTTGTTTGCGGATTATGGTTGGTGGATATAAGTTGTCTCACTGCCGACTTGCGAAGAGCGACTGTCAACCGCGTGTTGATGAAGTGAGTACCTTTATCATGGATTAGCACTCGTGTGTACCGTGTCTTGGAAATTAAAAATTATTTAAGAAACTTAACCACGGTCTTTGCATCATTCTTTGGTATCACCATAACTTCTACCCACTTGGTAACATATTCTACTACTAACAGAATATAAAAATTCCCATGGGATGGAATGAAGGGTCACATGAAATATATACCCAAACATCAAAGGTCTCCACTTTTAACACATTGTTGAGTGGTATCTCGTCTCTTTTTGATGCATTGCCTATAAATTGGTATCTCTTGCAACTTTGTACACACCCATTACGATATTTGTGAATGGTGGGCTAATAGAATCCAAATTGAAGACCTTTTTCGTGGTACGATCAACCTTAACGTGACCCACATATGGAGAGTCGTGATAATTTATCAATAACCGAATGGATTTCCCTGTCGTTAAAACATATTTTAACCATTTAATCACCGCATACCTTAAATAGGTACGGATCATCCCAGAAATACTACCTTTCTCGACGAATCAACCTCTTTTGATGTTATGGATTGCAATCTATGGGTAATGATCCACTCACTATGAGGTTCACTATACATGCATACCGAGGAACAATATCATTATTTAAAACTAAAAGTTGTTCATCGGGGAATACCTCATTGACTAATTCTGGTCCTGTGTTGACTGTATAGTCTTCGAGGAAATTTAAATGATCATCAACTGAATTCTTGTTCCCTTTTTTTATCTCGAATCTCTAGGTCAAACTCTTGTAACAATAATACTTACCTAATAAGATGCGGTTATGCGTCCTTTTTCTCCATAAGGTATTTGATTGTCGAATATATGTGTATACCGTAACTTTCACCCTAATAAGATAGGCACTAAACTTGTCGAAAGCGTAAACTACGACTAACAACTCCTTCTCGGTCACAGTATAATTTGTTTGTTCCCATGTGAAAGTCTTACTCGCATAATAAACCGTATGAAATACCTTTTCCTTTCGTTGACCAATGATGTCTCCTTTTATGTGATAGAATAATCTAGATATCTTTTTAAAGATTAAGTGTACTTATTCGAGGGATTATTCCCTATATTTTGACATATTCTCAGTTCTTGCCTAGTTTTGGATATTTGCTACTTTTAGAACTATTTATGCATAATTTGTGTGTTGAGTGTTTATCGCTTAGGTACTTGGATTATATTAGATCCCAAGACAAGGATAAAAGGTCAAGAAATGAAGATCAAACCCAAGTAATGGAGTTAGAGGAAAATTCGACCACTTTTAAAAAGATAGAAAATATGTCGGCTATAATTGGGAATCGACTTGTTAAAGTCACCACGTTTGGGACCTTGAATTTCATGGTAGAACATAGAGTTAGGAGCACGTAGAAACTTACCGTTTGTGATTTGGAGCTGAAATGAAATAGTTATGTAATTTGCCACTATCGTTGCTCGGACCGAACTACTTTTCCTTAAAATCGTTTAAGCTCGTTCTTCTAACTCACTTGAATCTTGATCAACTCTTCAAGCTCGTTCTTCTAACTTCCCTGCGTCTTAATTCTTCACCAGTCTTCAAGCTCGTTCTTCTAATTCCCTTGAATCTTGATATTCTTTATATTATTTGTTGATCTCCCTTGAGTCTTGATCTTGGAATCTTGAACTCGTTCTCTTGAACACTTTATACTCTTGTGATCATCTCTTGGATTTCTTCAATAGAGAATGATAATTGATTGCTTAATATTTATGGCTCCAAGCATGCATTCTTCTCAATTATCTTATGTAAACATTCTAAACACACTTCAAACAACTCAACTATGAATATATAACAATAAACAAAATTATTGTCGCAAACATCATTAAATGCTCAAACAAAGTGAGGCTGACTATAGTAATTGTAAGTCTTTACATTGATGATCTCATTTGAATTGAAAAAGATGAATTGATGTTTACAGAGTTTAAAAGGTTCGTGAAGTATGAGTTTGACATGATTGAATGAAACAACTAGGTTTGGAATTTTATATACTAAGGGAGGAGGGAGATGATGAATTTGTTGCTTACACTAACAATGATTATCAGAGCCGGCCCTTGGGTAAGGCCACCAAGGCGGCCGCCTTAGGCCCCATTTCTTTCTTAAGGGCCCCAATTTTATCAAAATAAAAATTTATAGTTACAAAAGGCCCCGAAAAATAAATCTTACTTTAGGTAACTAAGCATATTTAAGTTTCTCGGGCTGGCCCTGATGATTATGTTGGACATTTGGATGAGAGAAAGAGTACTTAATGCTATGTTTTTATTGAGTTGATGAGTAGTATCATAGTAATACAAAAATAACAACCAATAGTAAGTCTATCTTTCATATAGGCATAATACATCGTGGTAGCTTCGTGTGCATGCTTAGATGTATGGTTAAAAAGATTGTTGGAAATAATATTTGAGAATCAAGACAAGGAAACTGTTATTTATTGTGATAGTTTTTATCCAAACAAAATTTCTAAGAACCCAGTAATGCATGGTCGTAGTAAGCACATAGATGTGCATTTTCATTTCCTTTGAGATCTCACAAAAGATGGTACCGTGGAGTTAGTGCATTGTTGCACACTGTAACAATTGGTTGATATGATGACTAAACCACTCAAGTTGGATATATTTTTTAAGATAAAATAATTATTGGGAGTTTGTTGCGAGATGGAAATAAACTAAGTTCTTATAGTATTCGGTTTAAGGGAGAAATGACGTGTTAGTTGTTTTAAGTAAAAACGTCCATATTATAAAGGGATTTTTGTTTATTTAATTTAGTCATACCACGTTATTAGTATTAAATAGACATGGGATTTTATTTCTTTTTTTATCTTTTTCGTAAAGCTATATAATAGTCAAGTTTCGTCTTTAATTATTGAAAATTAGGAATAAATTAGTCATATTTCCTTACTTAGTTGATTGAGGAAATTAGAAAATATATTCTATTCCATAAAGAATATATTCTGTGATCTTCCTTTAAATATAATAGTCTAAAAATAAGTTTTATTCCTTAGACAGCGTTTGTAGTGTTCTAAATTGAATTCTACCTTTAATTAAATCTTCATGATATCAGAGTCATAGATCCAAACAGGTCATGGGTTCGAGTCTTGCCGTCGTCACCCAATTTAAAAATTCACATAGCAAAAGATTAGACATGCAAAAAATGACATGAATCTAGTTTGCACGTGAGGGGGCGTATTGAGCATGTAAAACTTATATATAATGTATTAAATAACCCCTCCTGACAGCTTAAGATTTTGGGAGAATCGTTTATCTAACATGGTATCAGAGCTATTAGACTCTACCTCAAATCAGGAAAACTCAATGGCAAGAAGCTTAGAAAACAACGGAGTTTCGCCAATCACAAGTCACAAGCTGAACGGGCATAATTACTTGCAATGGTATAATCCGTTCTCATGTTCATTCGAGGAAAAGGAAAAGATGACTATCTCACTGGTGTGGCACCTTCTCCAGAAGAGAAAGATCCTAAATATCGTTACCTAGAAGGCTGATGACAATATGGTAATGTCATGGTTAATTAATTCTATTACAAATGATACTGGAGAAAACTTTCTCCTTTACAATTCAGCCAAAGACTTTTGGGATGTTGTAAAAGATACGTATTCCAACAATGAAAACACATCTGAACTATTTAGTCTAAAAACTATTCTTCATGATCTCCAACAAGGTGATTTTTCTGTTACCCAATATTATAATAATCTCACACGTTATTGGCAACAATTAGATTTGTTTGAAAAGTACACTTGGGATACCCCAAAAGATGGAAATTAATACGTAGAAAATATTAAGATAAAACAGGTATTCAAGTTTCTAATGGGACTAAATAAAGATTTAGATGAACTTCTTGGAAGAATCTTAGGTACAAAGCCTGTTCCTAGTTTAAGAGAAGCCTTCTCAGAGGTAAGAAGAGAAGAACGCCGTAAGAAACTAATGATGGGAATGTCAAACAACTTGTCTGCAATCACCGAAGGTTATGCCCTTGCAGTATGTGGACTCCAACTGAACAACTCATAAAATAAGATGAGAAAAGGTAGACCATGGTGCGAGCATTGCCGAAAACCAGGACATACCAGAGATAATTGTTGAAAGATTCACAGGAGACCCACTGATTGGAAGCCTTCTCGCCCAACACTTGAAAGTCGTGGCAATATCGCATCCTCAACTAATGAAAGTGGTACTGGTGAATGTGTTCCCTTCAGCAAAGAACAACTCGAAAATCTCCAAAAGATGATCAATCAATCCACCAACTCTTCCACTATTTCTACAGGATCTGTAGCTCAAAAAGGTAATTTCTCAAAAGCCTTAATCGTTAGCAAGGAAAGTAATAATACGTGGATTGTTGACTCTGGAGCTTTAGATCACATGACGGGTGATAATTTAATTCTTACTGATTTTATATGTGCCAATGAAAATCACTCGGTTAAGATTGCAGATGGATCAGTTTCAAAAGTTACAGGCTCGGCTCAGTGAAAATTTCTAACACTTTGTCCCTTCATTCTGTTTTACTTGTTCCAAATCTTGAGTATAATCTGTTATCAGTCAGTAAGCTGACCAAAGATAAAAACTGTGTAGCTAAATTTTTCAAAAATATGTGTGAATTTCAGTATACGGATTCGACAAAGATGATTGGTAGTGCTAAGGTGTTCTCAGGACTCTATCTCCTCAAAGGTGATCTTCTCGTAGAAAAACAAACTCAAAACTTCCCAAGTCAGTTTCATAGTCAGTCTCATAATAGTTGTGTTTCTATGTCTTCCAAAAATGATAGCGATATCATATTATGGCACAAACGTTTAGGACATCCTAACTTATTTTAACTTGAGCAATCATTCCCTGCGTTATTCAAAAATAAAAGTCCCAATACTATTCAATGCGAAATATGTCAATTGTCCAAACATGTTCGTAATTCTTATCCTCGCCAACCATATATAAAATGTCACATCCTTTCTCAATAATTCATAGTGATGTATGAGGACTTTCTAACACAAAAAATATCACTGTAACAGTATCCTTTGTTGATGATCACACTAGACTCACATGGTTATTTCTCATGAAAGAAAAATCAGAAGTCGAGCAAATTTTCAAAAAATTTCACACCATGATCCAAACACAATTTAAAACAAAAATCCAAATTTTCAGAACAGATAATGCAAAAGAATATTTCAAAAATACTTCGGGTCATTATTTAAATAGCCAAGGAATAATTCATCAAAGTTCGTGTGTCAACGCTCATGAACAAAATGGGGTAGCTGAGAGAAAAAATAGGCATCTCCTTGAGGTTGCTAGGTCTTTAATGTTTACTTCGATTGTTCCAAAACATTTTAGGGGAGAAGCTGTCCTCACAGTCGCATATCTTATTAATTGAATGCCTTCTCGTGTACTAAAATTTCAAACACTGACTCAAACCCTCTTCAAGGCCTATCTAGAAACTCGTATAATTTCCACAATACCCTTGAAATTATTTAGATATTTAGCTTTTGTCGATGTATACTCTCATAACTGAAGTAAACTCGATCTAAAAGAAATTAAATGCATTTTACTTGGTTACTCACCATATAAGAAGGGGTACAAGTGTTACTCACCTGTCACAAGAAAGTTCTATAATTCGATGGATGTAACTTTCTTTGAGGAACAACCATATTTTCAGGAAAATAATGTTCAGGGGGAGAGTGAGTCAAAGGAACACCAGCTTTGGGATATTCAGCGTAAATTTGATTCGAACTCAATCACCCAATCTTGAGTCTCTCGAGTCTCCTGTTCAATTCATCTATGAAAATATTGAATTAGAAACATTATCTCAAATAGTTCCCGAACAGGTCCTGAACAAATCTCCATCCCACCATACAAATGGAGAGTTTCAGGTTTATTCCAGAAAGAGATGGCACCCAAAGAAGATAGAAAAACGAGCAATTACCAAGGAACTCCAAGAGTCGAAACCAACTCCAAGACTTTTAGAATCATCACAAGGTATTTTCGAAACTGATTCTTCTATATTTTATGATAATCGCCCCATTTCTATAAAAAAAGGAGTGAGATCATGTACATCCTGTTCATAACTTCTTGTCTTACAAAAGATTATCTCCAGAATATCGTGCATTTGTCTCCAACCTTGACAAGTTACAGGTTCCCAATAACATACATGAATCCATGAAAATACCATACTGGAAGGCAGCCGTTATGGAAGAAGTACAAGCTTTAGAAAAGAACACTACTTGAGATATAGCTGACTAGCCACAAGGAAAATGCCCCGTGGGTTGCAGATGGATATTAAGAATAAAACAGAAGGCTGATGGAAGTGTGGATCGATTTATAGCCCGATTAGTTGTGAAGGGATTCATGCAATCTTATGATATTAATTACCAGGAAACATTTGCACCGGTTGCCAAACTCAACACCTAAGAGTCCTTCTATCCCTTGCAGCTAATTTAGATTGGTCGTTATTTCAGCTTGATGTTAAGAATTCTTTTCTTAATGGAAATCTTGAAAAAAAGTATATATGGAGATTCTACCTGGACTCGCACCTCCAACAACAAATAGGAAGGTTTGTAAACTCAAAAGATCTATATGGGTTAAAACAGTCACCTCGTACGTGGTTTGATCGATTCTGTAAAACTGTAAAAAGATTTGGATATACATAATGTGAAGCTAATCATACCCTTTTTTTAAAGCTGACACTAAAAGGAGAGTCATCTATTCTCATTGTCTATGTCGGTGACATTGTTCTTACTGGAGATTTTATAGAATAAATTGAAAAAGTGAAGATTTCACTTGCAAAAGAATTCGATATCAAAGATCTAGGGGCACTTAAATATTTTCTAGGAATGGAAGTGGCTCGAACTAAAGATGGAATATCTGTTTCTCAGAGAAAATGTGTCTTAGATCTCCTATAAGAAACTGGAATGCTCGGATGCAAACCATCCAATACTCCTATGGATCCGAACAAAAAATTAGGACTTGGGGAAAATGATGAACCAACTAACAAAGAGAGATATCAAAAGCTCTTTGGGAACTCATTTACCTCTCACACACAAGACCAAATATTGGTTTTTTTGTAAGCGTTGTAAGTCAATTCATGAATAATCCCATGAAAATACACATGACAGCTGTTTACCAAATTCTTAGACATATCAAGGAACTCCTAGTAAAGGGTTATACTTATAGAAAAATACACATAGAGGAGTAGAAATATACACTGATGCAGACTAGGAAAGATCAATAATTGATCGAAGATCCACATCAGGATATTGTACTTTTGTATGGGGAAACTTGGTCACTTGGAGAAGTAAAAAGAAACAAGTAGGGTCAAGAAGCAGTGCGGAAGATGAATATCGAGCTACGGTCAGTGGAATTTGCGAAGGAATATGGCGTACAAAACTCGTAAAACAACTCAAAATTCAAAATCAAGAGTCGTTACAAATGTTTTGTGACAACCAAACTACTATAAGTATTGCTAAGTATTCAGTTCATCATGATAGGACCAAACATGTGGAAATTGATCGTCTTTTCATCAAAGAAAAGACTGAGGAAGGAAAAATTTAGTTGTGTACACACCAACAAAATTTCAGATTGCCGACATTTTAACTAAAGCTCTTTCAAGACCTAATTTTGAAGATTTAACTATCAAATTGGGTATGATTAACATCTATCACCCAGTTTGAGGGGGAGTATTGAAATTTAGGAATAAATTAGTCATATTTCCTTAGTTGATTGAGGAAATCAGAAAATATATTCTATTACATAAAGAATATATTCTCTGATCTTCCTTTAAATAAAATAGTCTAAAAACAATTTTTATTCCTTAGATAAATGTCCTGCTTGTAATATAAATAGTAGTGCTTGTAGTGTGGTAAATTGAATTCTACCTTTCAATTAAATCTTCATTAATAAACAGTGAGGTTCCTATCTTTCCATAATTTTTTTGGTTGAACAAAAGCTATATTATGATCAGGGTAGACTTAGATAAATAATATGATAAAATTTGGTGGGAGTTTATTCAAGATTTCTTGGTGGCCTTAGGAATCCTGACAAAATGGACACCACTTGTGATGGAAGGAATAATAAAAAACAACTTGAGTTGCTTTGGGATATGGATCCTCTTCCACTTTTCAAACCATGAAGGGAATTAAACAAGGATATTCAATCTCGTCTTCCCTTTCAGCTATATGTATAGAAAGATGATAGCTCCTTATGCAGGAGTTAGTTGGGAGAAGCATATGGAAACCACTACGACTTTGCGTAGGGGAGATCTTTATATCTCATATTATATTTATTGGTGATTTAATATTTGATGTCTCCTCATTTGTGATAGATTAATGTTAGGATGAGACATCATTTTAAGTGATTTAGAAGTCATTAATGTCGATTTTCTTGAGTTTTAGTGCACTTTCCTATTTTGAGTCTTGATTTGTAGAATTATTGTTTTTAGAGCATATTGGGTTTAATTGTTTATTTAGTGTGTAGCTTTAAAGATAATTATGGAGCTTAATTAGAGTCCAAGTCAAAGACAACAACTTATGGAAAGAGATTTGCAAGGTAATTGGAGATAAGGAAACAAATGCTAAAAAGATGGAAAAGGAAAAGCTGCCTAAATCTGGGATTCTGCATACACGTCCAAAGATAGGCGTTTTTACCTAAGAAATAGACCGAATATGATGATTTCCTTTTAAAGGGTCAAGATAATTCTGTTGCGATTCTTTTGGTATCTTATGGAGCAAAATCCGACCAATAACGAAAAAGATATGCTCAAAACGGTGCAGCAGTGTTTATCTTTATTTCCATACGAATTTGAGTTGGGCTAGAAGTCCATTACCTTAACTCTTCCTCTAGAAAACGAATTAGTTCTTCTAAACACCTATAAATACACCCTTATATCACTTGTAAATCATCCTTGCCTCATAGTAATTAGTTCTTAAGGTTTTATTCTTCCAGTTTATTGTAGAGAGCAAGATGATGTCTTTTGTAATTTCTTTTAGTTTATTTCCTTCAGGTATGAACTAAACTCCCCATAGCTTGGGTTTTGCATATGTATAATCTATGAATTCTAATTCTTCTATCTAAGTTTCTTTGGGAATGTTTTAATTTGATATTAGCTACTTACTTTATATTTGTTTATGTGTTTTGATTTAATGTCTTTCCTAGAATTGATCACTTTAGGATTGTTTTAATAGTAGCTAGATGGTCTCCTTGACAGGGTGTTTAACTATTGAACCACCACATAATGTCTAGTGTCGATAGCAGTTCTGACAAAACATACTTCTAACTAGATAGTCATTAGGGTTTGTTTTAACCACCATATCACCAATTGATTGTAGTGTGCTGGATAGGGCCTTAGTGGCGTTTGATAACCCTATTTGAGTCCTCGTCTTGGTTGTGCCGTAGCCCCCTTAGTCGCTCTCAAGGTCTAAGATTGGGGAATTTAAAATCCTGACTAAGTATACCAAGAGCTAATATTCTCCCTTATTAACTAGATTTATAGATAGAATTAGAAGGATTAGTGCATACTAGCAAAACCTAAGCTATACTTCTCATCTCATATTCTTAATCTTTTATTTTATTGTATTTATTTTCTTAGTTTTAATTCTTAATCTCGAAAATTACTTGCTTTACTTTTCTGTTCTCTAATTAGTTACTTTTACTCGTAATTTCTACTCACGCGATTAACACACTTAAGTCCCTGAGAACGAACTCTATTTATCATTAAAACTTGCATACGTCCTGTAATACTTGCAGTACTGTGCCTGTCTAGGGTGAGAGTGCGTAGTTTCTTGGCTTAATTTTATCTTATTTTTATCACACCCTAGGCGACACCAATATTATTTACATGATTTTTCCACTCACCAAATTGATGTATTGTAGGATACTATGAGAGCATTTTGCTAAGAATCGGGAAAAATATAAACAATGACAAGTCTCTCAACTATTTCTAGAGAAATATGTATAACAAATAGGGTATAAAGTCACGCGCCAGAGCGGGTTTTTTCTAATTGAGGGGATTGTTAAATGTATATATAGGAGTCGCCATACTTTTTGGGAGGCGACCCAGGGTTTCTATAGTGATTTGTTTAATTGTCTATGAAATCAACTGAGAAGGTGGAAGGATCAAAGCTTATTACTAGCTGGTCAAATGAACCTTTCACAATGTTGATCTATATGATGCAGTTGGAGAGGTTCTAATGTATGTATGTGAAGATATAGACCAAATGCAACGAGATTTCATTTGTGGGTCGTCATCATATCAAAGGGATAGACATTAGATAACATGAGACAAGTTGTGCAAATTGGACAAATTGGAAAAAGAGGGTGGATTGGGCTTTTAACACACACAAGACATGAATAAAGTGCTTCTAGAAAAATTGGGTTGGAAAATAGCTCACAGTGATGTAGTCATTTGTACTCGATCACTTAGGAAAATTCTTTATAAATGGTATAATCCATCGTAAAATGAGGGCGACAGGCTCATAGATTTGTAAGGCCATCATGGAAGGCAAGCTGTGATTATCCGGGGATCCTAAATGATTGTACAAAATGAAAGGATGTTGCATTCGATCTTGACATATATGTCAGAAATGCACCGCCATCTGAGGCGTTATTACAGTCGATTAGGAGTGATGTAATGAATCATTAGGTAGGGTTCTACATGAATATGAGTGGATAGTGGAAGTGACATATACTTCCACATTTTCAACCATCTATTAAGCTACTCGAGATCGTAAAGGCCAAAGTGGTATTAATTATAGAGACTTTGTATTTATCATGGCAACATGAAGTACACGAGATGTATATGGTGAAATTAGTCGTCACAAAGAAGAATGTACCAGAGGTGAGTGGTGAATTTGATCGGGAAATAGTGTGGAAATTGAGATCCCTTCAAATTTTTTTTTTTACTATGGAGGGTGATTCTAAACAAGCTACCCACCTGAGCTAAGTTAGAGAAAAGAGGATTTGAGATTCCTAGCACTTTCCCATATTGTATGGAAAATCCAAAGTTAATCACTAATCTTTTCTTGAAGTGATGCATAGTGAGTAAAATTTACTATAAAACTCTATTTGGACAACACCATCCCGTAGTGGAGGCAACCTAGGCCTAGTGAAGGATGACAACTCAGGTGAAGTTGGGTAAGAGTAACTGCTCCCAGACACCTAATTTACGACCCATGTGAGGTGAAATTTTTGATTGGTGGATGAGGAATTTAAGAAATAAAAAGTTATTTATGGGGGAGATATCTTGGAATATAACTTTTTGTTCTATAATTTGGATCATTTGGGTTACCCATAATGAGTGTGTATTTGAGAATGTGGTCTTCCAAGACATGAAAAAATATTTTGGAAGAGTTAAATGGTAAGCGATTGAATATGTACTCGCCCGAGAAAAAATATAGGTATGCTCACTGGTAGGAGGGATAAAGTTGAGATGGTGAGATGGGCAAGACACAATATGAATGATAGTTGAACACAGATTGGAGTGTGAATCAGAGATGGTCGTATTGGGGAGTGGATGTTCTTATTAGAGATAAGGAAAAAAACTGATCAGGTGGGTTCTTCATGAATACATGGTACGTCAATGTCAATAGTGGAAGAGCTAATATTGATATAGAAATACTAAGGTTGGCAGAGAACATTAGAGTTACAAGGCTAAGATCATAGGTTGATTCAGAGACGTTCATACACTTCTGAGCATTATGTATAAAGGTAGACGTCTAGGTACATTTTGGATTGACGCAGTTTAAGAAAATATGCACAAAAAAAGCAGGCTTCATGATATACAACATATTTGGATAGACGAACATTTATGAAAATTGATTGACATCATTTAAATCATCTTAAAGAGAGCGATGGTCAATATTACGTGATTCACTAGATAGTGTTTAGCGATCACTCGCTCGTAATAAATGTGTGTAAACGACACTTAGAAAGATATATGACCCCTTTCTTGAAGAAATACACTTATTCCATCATCGTGTCCCTTGTATTTAGAAAAGAAAAAAAAAACACCTATACTCATTCGTTTACTACGTAAGCAAACCCTTGGAGGATTCTGAGAGTCATATTGGCTTGGTTTTCCCCACATTTCTTATATAGGAGTAGTAGGTTATTGGTTTTGACGGAACCCACATCCATCCGTCAAGGAACCCACAAACGAATTAATTAACTCATGCATCCAACACTGTTCATCCCAAAAAAAAAAAAAAACATTGAAAGCAAAATGTAAAAGTGAATAAAAAGAAAAAGTCATTTACTATTTCACATTAAGAATTTAGAATTTCGATTTCCCCTATGTTTTTTTTTTCATAAAGTGGATCCGAATTCATACCAAAAGTCTTCTAAGATCATAAAAATGATCATATACATTTCTAAAGAACATAACTTAATAAAGAGATTAAAGAAATAAGAAATGGATTTGTTTACAAGAGATCATAAAAAAATGACATAATTTTCACCAAGTTGCTGCAGAATTCTCAGAAAAGTTTAACAATTCTTCTAAATACTCAGCTCCCAAATCTTCGAAAACCACCACATTTTCAACTTTGGGTTCACTCTTTTTGATTCTATCTTTCACCAATTTCTTCTTCAATGAGTGTCTTTTCTTCAATGCAATCACAGGTGAACACCCTTCTTCAAATCCATACTTCATTTCACGAAGAGATTCTTTAACTTTTTCAACTGAAAAATTAAGAACAGCCATTGAACCCCTCATTGAAAATGCAGCTTGATCATAAGCTAAAGCTGCAGCTTCAGCACTATCAAATGTTCCAAGCCACACCCTTATTCCATTTCGTGTAGAATCTCTTATCTCAGCTGCAAATTTCCCCCATGGACGTCTTCGTACTCCTCTGTAGCTTTTGACTGTCTCCTTCTTTGGTTCTGGTTCAACTCTTGAACTCACCTCTTCTTCCTTTGTTGTTCTTGCTGATGAATTTGTTTCAGATGGTTCGTTTAAATTATCGAATCGATAATCAGAAGAAGAAAAGTTACCTAGTACATTCAAAAGAAGCATTTCGTCGGAGTCATTAAGGTTAAATGGAAGAGAATTATCCTCAAACTGAAGCTCATCCCATGAAAACGATGAATGAAATGAACCAAATGATGAATTGGGTGAGCAAACATCTGATGAATATTGGGAAGAGAATGAAGAATCCATGTCTACAAATTTCAAAGCTTTGAATGTTCTTTTTGGGTTGTTGTGTGAAGATATATTGACTATACTTTTGATACCAAATCCTGTATTTATATTGTAGAAAAGAATGGATAAGTTAAAAGCAAGTGGCAAATGGGTGATGAGTATTAAGGAGAGAGATTAGATTAGTGAAAACCGGTTTATAGGTTAAGAGGGATGGTTTTGGGGATTTATTTATATAAAATTTTATAAAGTAATAAAGTGATCA
The DNA here is from genome assembly GCA_029959085.1 of Nemophila menziesii. NCBI lineage: Eukaryota > Viridiplantae > Streptophyta > Magnoliopsida > Boraginales > Hydrophyllaceae > Nemophila > Nemophila menziesii. The sequence continues at coordinate 33,757,904 of JARWIR010000003.1, forward strand.
TAAGGATGAAAAGTTGATATTCCAGTCCTGAAGATTTAAGAGCACGTGAGTCAAATGGGTGCAGGTAGAGGGAAGGATCCTGGATGTAATCAACTTCCATAATGCTTACGTTTCTGCATATCTCATTCCTCTTAGGCTCCTCAACCATTACTTTCATCAATTTTCTTACTCTTTAGTTTTTTTTTGTTCGAAGCTTACTCTTTAGTTCACCTTAACTTCTATTACTAGGTGTCTTTGGGCGTAAATTGATCAATTAAAAAATTAGGATTAATGTTAAAAAAATCCCTTAAGTTAGAATTAATTTTCTTTTATTATAATTGTTATTTTTTTCTTCATAAAAAACATTATACATTTTTTTTTCTTGTCTATAAAAATAGCAATTTAAGTTATAAAAAGTTTCTAAAAACATAAATTTTGAGTTATAGGAAAATTCTTGAAATTCAGATTTTAAATTTTGGAAATGAACTCAAGATATCTTAGGGAAGGTAAAAAAGACAATATCTTTTATGAGATAGTGGACAAGGCTGTAGGGATTTATTAAACATTAACCCTTAAATTATTAAGAAGATAGATTGTGTTTTTCATTCATATTAGAATGATTGAGTTATCTTCAATATAGCCTCAGTTGGAAGAAATATAATAACGTTTTTTTGTTTGTTACATAGGAAAGTTATTTTAGACTTGGAGTCATTGATGCGGTTTGAACATGTACTCCTAAATTGGATGATCAAGACCTTTGCCAGGGAGCTAATCTCAACTTGTTAATAATGTTTTCTTTTGTCATATGAAGGGATATAACATTATTTAACATAAAAATAGAAGGAAATAGTTAATTAATAAAGGGTTGACTTGAAATGTTTAGGAAATAATGATTTAATTATAAATCATTTGATTTTATTTATCACAATTCATCAATATTAAAGCTAAAAAAGAAATTATCATTAGAGTTATAAGATTTTGATAGACGATAAATTTTATTAGATTTTAAATTTTAGGAACGAACTTAAGATATCTTAAGAGGGTAAAAAATACAATGTCTTTTATGAAATAATAGACAAGGCTGCAGGGGTTTATTGAGTATTAAACCTTAAAATTATTTAGAAGACCAATTGTGTTTTTCTTTTATATTAGAATGATTGAGTTATCTTCAATATAGCCCTCGTTGGAAGAAATATAATAACGTTTTTCTTGTTTGTTACATATGAGAGTCATTTTGGACTTGAAGTTATTGACTCGGTTTGAACTTGCACCACTAAATTGGATGATAAGGCTCTTACATGTGAGCTAATCCCAACTTGTTAATAACGTTTTTTTTTCATATGAGGATATAACGTTAATTAACCTAAAAATAGAAGGACATAGTTAATTAATAAAGGGTTGAGTGAATATGATTTGTTTAGGAAATAATGATTTTAATTATAAATTATTTGATTTTTTTTTTATCACAATTCATCAATATTAAAGCCAAAAAAAAAATCATTAGAATTATAAGATTTTGATAGACGATAAATTTTATTATTGATTTTTTATGGATATTAAAATTAATTCTGAATTATCGTTATTTCCTTTTAAAATTGTTAATCTTTTCCTAAAAAAATGTAAGAAAATTTATTTTTACCCACCTATCAGGCAAAGTAATTTAAAAGTCTAATAGTCTTTTTCTTTTTTGGTCTACACGAGTTAAAATGGCTCATAATCTGTGAAGCCAAATAATTTTCAAAGAGAAATAAAATAACTTGTTTATTTTCTTTTTGTTCTCAAAATAAAATAACTTGTTCATAACACAATGTATTACTTATTTTTTTTTACTGTGCTTTTATATCACTTTTATATTATGGGAAAAATCATGTGCAAAAATAAAGATTAATTAAATTAAAGAAAAATGATATGATTAATGAGGAATAGGATTTTTTTCCCCTTCAAAATGAGGAATAAAAAGTGATTACCACTACTCATGTATCAGTTGGCTACGGAACAAGATAGAGCGATTGCTGAGTTTTTGTCTCGAGATGCAAGACATTTCTAGCTCGTAAAGTCTTTCTATACCATAAACTAAACTAAAATAGCTAAGAAATTATCTAATTGAAGTTCTCCTGTTTTGGATGATCCATTCCGACAACGAAGGTGTCCACCACATGTTTTGCATATAAATTTACCAAGATATTCACTTTGATAGTCTCCCTCTCTATTCTAAAAATCAGCGAAAATAGTCTATCTTCCAAAATTAAAATAACTCAACGATACTAAGAACCCGTTTGGTATTGATTATTTTGGAGCTAAAAGCGCTTTTTGATTAAAAATAAATTTTTTGTAAAAAATATTAAAAAATATTTTGACATCTAAAATCACTTTAAGTGATTATTTTAATAATCACTAATCTAATGCTTTTCCTAAAAGTGATTTTCAGAGTCTAAAATATTGCTATGTATATAAAATCACTTTAAGTGATTATTTTGAAAAGCAATCCCAAACGGGCACTAAAAAAACTATATTTTTATAAAAAACAATTAATTTTTTTTAATTTTAACATAAAACTTATAAACTTAAAAAGTATTTAAATATATTATTATTCACCTAAATTGTATAAATAATGTATCTAAGAGAAAATATATAATTTTGTGAGTTTTTTATTAAATATATTTCTTTATTTTTCTAATATATTGTGTTTATTTAAAGGGTGACTGACTGGCAGTGTCCACGTCCTATTATCAGTTGTCCATCAGGTCTACCCTACCCAAAAAGTCTGGATTGTCTTTCTACTCCATTAATATCTTTTGACTTACCAAAACTACTTTCCTAATTATATGCAACCAATCAATTAATATCAAAACAAAAAGGAAAAAATTGCCAAAAATATTAAATAAAAGGACAAAACAAAACGAATAAAACGAATAGAAATCAATGATTATATATCTTTAATATTTACTTAGTAATTACAAATAAAACTGCACCGATAGTTACAAACCACCGATATTAACTAGAACACCGCTATTATTCCACACATAACCCATTAGAAACAGAAAAATTGAATATTTCATGTGCAATGTTTATATCCATTTGTTTTTGCATGTGACACCATCACAAGTTAAATAGCAACCCATCAAGACCAGAGTATGAACTATGTCCAACACCAGTAATCACAGACCACCAATACTAACTAGCACATCACTAATATTCCACACATAACCCATCAGGAGCTCGGATTTTTTCTGGAAGTCTAACAGACATCGTTAGAGGTGGATGTGTGGTAGCGACGGCAGATACTAGAGCTGCCACACTGGAATCAGCTCTAATAATTTGCTGATCAAAGAAACGCCCGTGTATAATACAATAGTACTTCACCATGGCACTGACGAGTAGGCTAGATTTACCAAGAGTTTCCTTTATCCTACCCATCTGACCACTATAAAGCTCCTATCTGGACCAACAAGATGTGCAAAGAGTTTTGTAATTCTTGAAAATTATGTCTTTAATATTAGAACAATCCCAAATAGCACCACATTCAGGGACTATTGATCAATTATCACTGCCCATAACATTTCTTGACATCCCTTGGCTTACTTTTTATTTGATGAAACGTCTATTCTTTATGATTTTTCTTGTCCAAATCCCATTTCATAAGCACAATAATTCCTGATCTCAAACAATCACTTTCCCTCACTCTCAAACACTTTATTCCTTTATCTACCAATCTGATATATCCTTTAGATGATAATAATGTTCCCATATTTCGCTAAGTGACTGGAGATTCAGTTTCTGTAACATTCACAGAGTCTATTAAGGATAATTTTGATTATCTTACAGCAAGTAGTCGTGCTATAAGTGCTGATGACTTTTACTATCTTCTTCTTTGTTGGGTCTTGTTCTATCCTGACTAGCTACTCTGCTGTCGTGTAAAATTATCACAAAAACAAGCAAAAATTGAGAAATTGAAAATCAAGATTGAATTTTTATTTAAAAATTGGAAAATAGGTTGATGATGGTGGAGAATGTCCCCCCATTGGCGGCAATTCTTTTATTCAGGTGAGCGGCTTGGTGGGAAGATGAGTGTGAAGACATATGGATTTCTTTTGTGGGATTAATTAAATATGATATAAAAATAGAAGCAGTTACAAAACGATATATATGGATTGAGATAATTATGGAGGAAATCTGATAAGATCAATTACCACAAGGGTAAGGATGGTATATTTATTAAAACGCTGGACCTTCTTGGGGTGAAATAATAGGTTGGACTCTTTGGGGGTGGGTTATTGGATTATTGGACTTAATTGGCTAATATCTCCTATTTAAAAATAAATAAACTAATTATATATAATATTCATACATAAAATTCAAAACCGCTTAGGTGAAAAATGTCTAAGTTCCGCCTAGACACCCGCCTAATCCCCTAGGCGCTCGAAGGTGGTCGATAACCCGCCTAATGCCTAGAGCTTTTTAGAATGTTGGTTTCACTATAACGCTCAAAACATCAAATTAATTATTTTGCTTTTTTTTTGTCAATTACAACCGAACAGAAAAAGATTAAATGTTACAAAGATTATTCAACATCCTATCGAAATCCACCAAGGAGCAGTCCATCCAACTAGGAATAATGATGTTTCTTCTTATACACTTAGCTAGTGCATCTGCCGTTGTGTTATAACATCTATTAATGTGTTTAACCTCCCATCCAGGGTACCGACCGATCCAACTTTCGATTTCCGAAAGAATGGGTTTTAGGCTCCAGTGAAGCCCGGTCTTCTGTTTAATTCCTTGAATCAACTCAAGGTTGTCAGAGTAGAATGAAACTCTCTGACTGGTAAGATCATGGGAAGATCTCATGGCTAATAACATCGCCCACGCTTCTCTTTCTATGACGTCTTTGATCTTGCATCTCAAATTAATCTTCCTTTCAATCCGTCCGCTAGAATTTATTCCAACTCCCGCTATACCTGCATGACTATTCCTGTTAATAAAAGATGTGTCGCACATCCAGATCATATCAGCCGTATCCTCACTCGCTGGGTTATCAATAATTGTGGTTCTTTCATTTCTTCTCTCCGATTTATTATGCCACATATTAATTTTATCACCAAAAAATCTCCGCATTGAATCTTTAACCCTATAGAAGATGTCTTCAATTGACCACTTTTTCTTTTCATGAAAGCATCTCATTCTTTCCTTCAAGATATTCCACATAATAGATAAAATATACGCTGTTACCACTTTCTTATCCCACCCATTAGTCGAAAAACTTTTAATCGTTTTAAGTAGCCATTCCGCCATGTTATCTTGACATGATACATCGATTCCAATCTGCAGAGGTGACTTAGCCCACACTTCTTGACTAAAAGGGCATCTTAAAATGAGATGTGTCACGTTCTCCCCTTCCATCTCACACCACTCACAAACGTCTTCCTTTAAACATCTTCTTCTCACCAAGTTATTTTTCGTTGGGATCGCATTATTGCAAATTTTCCATCCAAAATTTTTAATTTTCGATTGTACATTTGCTCCCCATATGCTATTCCACAATTCGCTTTTTAAAACTTCTCCATTTCTCGATGTTTGGACCACATTAGTAATCTCTTCATTAATAATAGCATGATATCCAGATTTAGTACAGTAATCACCATTCTTAGAGAAGGGCCAGATGATTTTATCAACCTTATTATCTTTGAAAATTGGGATATTTTGAATAAGTGAAACCACCTCATTTGAGAATACGGATTTGAGTTTATCAAAATCCCATCCATACCCGTGATAGCTAAACAATTCACTAACCTTTTCGACTGGACAGTCATCTGGTCTTGGTGCATAAAATCCTTCTTTTATCCAGCAATGTTTCCAAATATTGATTTGTGTTCCATTCCCAACTTGCCAGATACAATGTTTTTTTAAGAATTGAAGTCCCTTAAAAAGACTACACCAACTCCATGATCTTTTCTTATAAAGTTTGGCATCCCACATCTCGCAATCCGGAAAATAAATAGCTTTTAAGACTCTTGATACAAAGGACTCCGGCTTATGCAAGATCCTCCAGGCTTGCGCAGCCAACATTGCTATATTCATTTTATGAAAATCTCTAAATCCAAGGCCTCCAATTTTCTTTGATCTTGCTATTCTATTCCATGCAACCCAGTGAATTCTTTTCTTATGTGAAGTGTCCCACCAGAAGTTAGCAACAATGCTTGACATTTTCTTGCAAAGTGTTTTCGGAAATTCAAAGATCAACATAGCATAATTAGGAATAGCTTGTAAGACTGCTTTGATCAGTACCTCTTTCCCGCCATCTGATAAAAGATTTGCCATCCAGCTTCGGGATTTATTAAGAAGACGATCTTTGATGTAATTTAAATTTTGACTTTTTGCCCTTTTGACCGAAAGTGGAATCCCCAAATATTTACCCAAATCATTAGTATTCCGTATATTAAGCAGACTAGAAAAGTTATCACGAACTTCATTAGGCGTATTTTTACTGAAGAAAACTGATGACTTGTGGAAGTTAATGCGTTGTCCGGAAGCCATACAATATTTCTTCATGACCTCTTTAAATGTCTCGATTTCCTTTTGATTCACGTTAATAAAGAATAAAGCATCATCCGCAAATAATAAATGTGTGATAGTCGGGCACTGTCTAGTAATGTTGATACCTTTTATATCTCCTTCTCGGCAATGAAAATTAATAAGACTTATCAAACTTTCCGTAAGAAGAGAAAAAAGAAGCGGGGATAAGGGATCCCCTTGCCTCAAACCTTGAGTAGGATAAAATTTCTTTAATCTTTGCCCATTGACTTTAACTTGAAAGGACACCGAGGTAACACAATTCATAATCCATCCAACCCATTTATCACAAAAACCCGAGCAAAAAGAGTTTTTGCAAGAAAACTCCAATTCACTTGATCATAAGCTTTTTCCATATCCAATTTAATCGCCGCATAATATTTTTTTGTAGTCCTCCTATTATTAAGAAAGAAAGAAATCTCTTGCGCAATCAAAATGTTATCCTGTATGCTTCTTCCTTTAATAAATGCAGTTTGAGTAGGAGACACCAATTCATCCATAAATCCTTGTAATCTTGTTGCCAGGATTTTAGCAATGATTTTGTAACAAAAATTAGCACACGCAATTGGCCTATAGTCTTTAACATTTTCTTGAGATGTACCCTTCGGGATGAGAGTAATAACCGAGTCATTGATTTTCTTGAGGTCCAAATTTGATTCAAAGAAATCCTTTACCAGATTAAAAATATCATTTTTAATAGTCTCCCAAAATTCATGATAAAATTTACCCGGTAATCCATCTGGTCCAGGAGCTTTTGACCCCGACATGTTAAAAGCTGCTTTTGTGTCTTCCTCCATTATTGGTAATCTTGTAAGTTCTTCATTCATAGCATAAGTAACTTTCGAATGGGTGTATTGAGTAATGTTCGCACTATCCTCCGTTGGGTTTTCTTTGAATAAATTTTGATAATAGGAATTAATAGTATTTTTAATTTCTTTCGGTTTCTCTGTCCATTCCCCATCACCCGTTTTAATCATATCAATTCTATTAATCTTCCTTCTGCTCATTGTTTTAGCAAAGAAATACCTGGTATTCTTATCGCCTTTTTTAATATGTAGATCTCTCGCTCTATCTTCCCAAAACATTTCTTCAATTCTCCATAATTCTTCAATTTCTTTCCTTATCGTATATTCTCTATCAACTAACTCTTTATGAAACTGACAGTTATTAAGCTCAGTAAGTTCTTTTTGTAATATTTCGATCCTTCTTCTATTATTATAAAATGTTCTTTTACTCCATCCTTGTAAAGCAAGATAAGTGGCATCACGTTTATTACAAAAATCCATAATGCTATTGGATTTAGTATTTGATCTCCAATTATCTCTGATGATGTCTTTACACTGAGAGTGTTCAATCCATCTTGATTCGAATATAGAATATTTTTCGTACTTATCACATTTTTTAAATCGTTTAAGAATAAGCGGTGAGTGATCGGATCCAATAGCCGGAGGTACAATAATTGAAGCATCTGGAAAGGTTGCACACCAATCTATACTTGCGAGAGCACGATCAATTCTTTCTTTGATATTTTCTTGATCTTTTCTATGATTATCCCGAGTAAAATAGCAACCTTTGCTTGGAATATCCACAAGGTGATTATAATTGATAAACTCGTTAAATTTAAGAACTCGTTCAAGATTTGGTGGTTTCTTACCTTTTTTCTCATCAAAGTTAGCTATGTCATTAAAGTCTCCAATAATAATATACGGCTTGTCCATATCTTTAACCTTCTTATTGAGAGATTGCCAAAACTTAGCTTTCTCTTCCTCCTTACTAGGCGCATAAACACAACACAATACCCAAGAAACGTCATTTGATTCATTAACTTCTAACATTACAATATTAGAAGACTTAAACAAGACAGAAATAGAGATAGACTCCTTCCAAACTACTACGATCCCCCCAGACCTATAAGCTCTTCCTCCGGGGTCGATCACAAGATTATTATCAAAAGCTTTGAGATGAGAACAAGCTTTAAAATCCTTCTTCCTCAAGCGACTTTCAACCAAACAAGCTAAAGAAACATTATTTTTCCTAATCAAGGACTTAAACGAACTTCTCGTCAGGGGCGCCCTAACTCCCATAATACTATCCATCACACCCAGCCGCTTTGTGAAAAACAGCCGTGGTACTATTTTAGGCCATCGATCTATTTAGATAAAGTTTAAAAAGAAATTTGCAGAAGACTTTTTCTAGGCCATCGATCTTTTTTCTTGCATGTGATTAAAAAAACAAATTTTTGGAAGATCAAAGACTTTATAAAAGTGTAGGACTCTTTATAACTATTGATTAAAAACACAGAAGGCTCAATGCATGTGAGATTAATTGAAAGGGAAAGAGGATAAAACAACAAAAGTTAGGAAAAAAGAGTTGAAGGATTCACAATTAAAGGTGAAATAAGCGGCCAATAGGTAGACTTAGTGAGAACAAAGGAGAAACTTTTAAGCGACAACCAAAAGCCCAAAAGATTTGCAGTGGGAATTTAGACAAATGGAAGTAGAAGAACAATTAAAACACAAATATAAAACAAAAGAGAGCAACAATAGAGGATTAGCTAGCTAAAACAAGTGATTTGAAAGAGAAAATTCTTCCATAAGCGGCCAACCAATTCAATAATCGATCATTCAAAGACAATAAAGGAGTTTTTGTTGTTACCTTCGGAAGCCATTGTTGATCGGAACTCGAAAGAAAGCAGAGAATTAGATCTTGAAGAACAGGCGGAAGAGCCCAATTACTTCAAATGATTCTGAGAATAAAATAAGCATGAAATTGTTGACCTTGTTAAAAGAAAGATATACACCTCGGTTCACCCAAAAGCAAAATATTCCATTGCATGTGTATAATTAGTACACTGATCTTAAAATTAATGCTTCTTTCCCCATAAACAAACAGGATCTAGTTCAGAAAATGAGTAATACACTCGTGCATGTTAAGGAAAGGGTAAGTTAAGAAAGCAAGATGAGAGAATATTGACTAAAAGAATCGTTATTAATCATTTATAAAGATAGAAAGATAGAAAGGATAGAAGAAGATACATCTGCATCAAGCGAGGATTGACAATGGTAATTGATAAGAATTTTGCAGAACTTTAGGCCATCGATCTTTTTTTAGAGAGAAGTTTTTAGAGAGAAGGCAGAGAAAAAATTGACTGTTGTAAGGTATGGATGATGGGGTATCATAAAGGTAGCAAAAAATGTAATGGTCTAATGGGTAAAGCTTATTGAAGGTTATAAATTAATTTTGCTTTTATATATCATAAAAAAAACAAACTATATAATAAAATCAATACTCATAGGTTAAATTTGTGCAGGGAGGGGTTGGGTGGGTTGACAAAAGTGAAAGTAAGGCCTTGGGGGAAGGGAAGGGTTGGGGGTGTCATAGTCTCCCTTTAGTCCAATATATTTTGTATAATTTTTTTTTTCTTTTTTGAAAATCATTAATAAAAACAATCTTAGATTTAGCTCTTAACAAAACAAAAATTGAGATTTTTATTTTCCACTAACTCTAGCTTTTAACCCTAAAAATTAAATTTGATTTATCAAACTCCATTTGATAAGGTAAGTATATAAAATTAAACCTAATTTTTTTAGGTTTGGTATCCAAAATTCTATTGATTTTTCTAACTTTTAGCCCCCATAAACGAAAAGGTCCGGTTATGTCCATGTCGATAATATTTTTAGTGATTAAAGTATTCTATCATGATCAATGAATATAGCTTTCAGATATATAGAAAAACTATATAATCAAAATGATAATATGAATTGCAAAAGATTACTAACAAATCTTTAGGTTTAACTAACTTTTCAATAGTAATAATTATCAAATTATTGTCTCACATGATCTTTTCTTTAGAAGAAAGTAATGAGGATATACTTAAGTTAACTCAATTATATAAATGGTTGTGGTCTAACACTAATAATGTTTAAACATGATTAAATTAATTGTGGTTCTAATTTGTATTGTCCATATTGAGTTGTTTTATATTATCCTTATTGTTATAAGCCTATTAGAGATAAAACTCAAAACACACGATAATCCAAATAAAGTTTGCAAAAAATGAATAAATAGAATAAGCAACATCTCATGCTGCAAATGGTAGCAAGAAGTAGTAGAAGACAACTTGAAGACGGTAAAAAACAAAGATTGAGGACAGTTTGAAGACGAACGACTAACCCTAAAAAAAGAAAACCCACGATACACCGACTTTGAGGCAAATAACGGTTGAAGGAATGCTAGAGCAAGTCAGAATAGTTGTCTTACAGTAGAGGGTCACCAACACGGTCGACCGACATGTTGAATGATCTCCCAAAAAATGATGTCACGTCAACCAAAGCGGTTGACCGTCTCTTAATAGTCATTCAAAGCGGATGACCGTCCCTTATTAGCCATTGGAAGCGGTCGACTAACACACATTAAATACTGAAAAATCTAATCACTTAAACTTTAAATCTTTACATACCCACCTCCATTCATCAAATTTCTTTAATCACTACTTCAACCAGCATTAAACCCCAAACCCATATAATTGAAGTGAAGAGTGATCAAAACAAATTCAAGTTTATCCAATTCATAATCATCAAGTTTAAAATGTTCATCTTATTAATCTTATCTACTCATTAAGAAGTATTTTATTGATGGTAATTCTAATTTCAATCATTCTTAAAGGCTCTTTCTCTTGCAAGAAGATCAACACGATCTTAAACGTGAGAATATTTGTCCTTTATAAAGATAAGAAGGTGACTTTGAATTTTTTGTGAAGGACTGTGAAGTTTATCATTACAACCTAATGGGTGCGAAGTGATAGAAAATATTTTCAATAGAAAAGTTTTGAAGTGGAGTAAGCTTCCGTGCTAACCATTATATATCTGGTGTAAATTTCTCTAAACCCTAAGTCATTACATTTTGTATGTGTCGCGCTCTTGTGGAATCACATAGATTACGTTTCCGTAACTAATACTCATGTTCTTGCTAATTGATGATAAGTAATAACCAATAATAATTAGTGGTTGCATTAGTTTATGTATTTTATATTTAAGTTTCTATGTTTTGCTTATTAGTCCTAATTATGACCTCTAAGACTATACCACTTGAACATCTGGTATCAGAGTGTAACTCTACACCAATTGCTTAAAAGTTTGTAGAGTAAAGATTATGGATTCTGATGGAACTAATAATAATGACCCTCATTCTATGACTAGACCTCTTTTTAGGGTTTAATTCTCTGACTTGGAGGACCAGGGTTCCTATATGATAGCAAAGGGTAGGCTTTGATCTTTGGGTACTCACAAGAAACTGTCCATTCATTTCTTACAAGATGATTGATGGTGTCCAAGTGAGAAAATGAATTTACAAGGTTACCTAGAATGAAATTGGAAAAGTCACTAAAAATTCCAAGGCACTTAACATCTTGATATGTGGCATTAATAAATAAAATATGTCCAGGTGTGCCAATGTAAGCGACTCATTAAATTTGAAGATGCTTGGACTTGCGTAACAAGGGATGAAACAAGTCAATACCTTTCACATATATCTCTACATCACTCAATAGACGATGTTCATCATGGGGGAAGGGCTGTCCTTTAAGGAAATTATTCAAGAGGAGTCCAAAACCAAGGCGAAATGAGTTCTTGTCTTTAACTATTCTAGTTATTCATAAAAGCATACCATTGAGGAAGAATTTATGAAGAGGTAACTAGAGAAGGTTTAACAATGTTTGCTAGAAATTATAACAAGTTCATGGAATACTAGAAGAGGAAAGATGAAGATAAGAAAGGAAAAAATAAATGTCAAGATGAACCAAAAAACTATAATTGTGGCATGTATGGGTATATGCCATGCTTGATTTATTTATGCTTACATAGTAATATGTTTATGTGGGAGTTTTTCTCTTATGCTTCATTTTTTATATATATTTTGAAGAAATTCGTTCATTGTTTTGTCATCATTAAAATAGTATAGAATATTAGCCTAACGTATATCTTTTGATTAATGAATTGGTGACCAAACAATGCATCTTTACCATTCTTTATCTTATAAAGAAAACTAAGATTTGTCGTTAACATGTAGGTTCAAGGAAGTATGAAGATGATGGTAATGAATATGAAGATGATAGTAGGTGTGAGAAAATGAGAGCTTAGAAGATGGAAGAAGAAGAGCAAAGAATATGAAGAATGAGTTAGAAATGGAGCACCAGACATCCGAGGATCCACATGAGCAAGATGACTAAAGAGGTAAGTTGAAGAAGACAAAGAGAAAGAGAAGATTGGACCTCGATAAATGAAGAAGATGCAGACTTCCTAGACCCATTAGAGAAAAGAGTTGAGAAGAAGGGAAGTATCATACCTCCAGACACAAGAGAATAAGTGGATTGCCTAAACCTGATTGAGAACAAAGCTGAGAAGAAGAGAAGATCAAACCTACATATTGAAGCAAAGGTGGAGTGAATGAGAGAGACAACTAGGATCCATAGAATACGAAGACTGGACATATGTGGCGAAAACACGATATATTCTATCTACTTTATCGTCATATTTGAAGACTCGACTTGAAGTGTTTGAATGTTCATATAAGATGGACGGTATCCGAGAACTAAGAGATAAAGACTAGGAAAGACACAAGTAAAGGCGTTATTGTACTATTTGTGAAAGAGCCGTCTGAGCCACATCATCAGACATCCATCTAAAAGAAACGAATGTCCGTCTGTTAAAAAATCAGCCAACTGGAAGACAACACATGGACAAAGACGTTGGAAGATTTTTGCCCATAAATTAAGGCCTTGAGAACTTCCAAAAGTGACTCTAGTCTAAACAAATTCAAAGCTTCTCAAAGTTATCTTTCGATAGTGTCCCAAATCAATATCGATTGTGTATTCATACATTTTTTTTGTTTTCTGGCCCAAACATTTGTATATATCAACTCATAGGGAGTTTAGAGGCCAGGCTAAGTAGATTAGATCTAATCATAAACTCTAGGGGTTTTCTCTTAGTCTAGTGAAGAGGGTGTTCTTCCATATACTAGACAATAGGTAGTTAGATCTTGTGTGGTGTACACAAATAACTTGAAGACTTAAAGTAGTGTGAAGTGGTAGATCAGGAGTGGAGATTGTCTACTCGTTCTTGTGTGGTGATACACAAGTTTAAGGCTTCACGGTCTTGTGAAGTGTGATATAATAAGTGGAGTTTGTCCACTTGGTTTTCTAGTGTTAGTGATAACATTATAAGTTTCCTTCAAAAGTGATTTCGAAGAGTTTGTAAAGGTTTATGATCTAACCTTCAAGATACACAAGGAATTATAGTGGATGAGATTGAAATACTAAGGGTGCATAGACCTTAGGTGGTGGATTCAGATTACGGGAGCCAAACCACTCTAAATTGTTGTTTGTCTTCTCTCCCTTAGCTCCCTACTTTTGTGCATGTCATATATTTGATTTATTACCTCTATATTGCTTCTATCACTAGGCATAGTATTTTGCATTCTTAGTACTTGTTAAATTGCTTTCTTTGATCGTTGGCTAACTTTCCTCATCGAATATAATATATACACTAAAAATATGACGAGCTTTTACAATCCTATATTGCATCTGTAGTGTTTATCTGTCAAATTTTCTGAAATTGTTAAAGAGGATATTTTTAAATAGAGTCAAAAGATCTAATTTATGTTAGATTTTTAATTTTGCATTATCATATTCACCCATCCCCCTTCTATTCTAGGACTATATCATGGGTTTCAAAGTGTTTCTATTGAAAGGTTGGAGATTTATTAGTATAGGTTGGGTTTTGTTGTTTATTTGTATGTGTCATTTCCCCCTTGGTTATTGGTTGTTTACTAGCTCTTTTATCCTAGGCTACTCCGAGGATTCTTATGATGGATAATTTAATACCTTCAGGTGTTTTATGTTCACTCATCAGTTATGTGGCTTAGTTTTTGTTGGGGCTATGTTCCATTTGGGTCATGTTGTGTAAAGGTGGTGGTTGGTGACAGTTGGGTGTTGTTTGTTTTCTCGTCTGGCCCTTCTTATTTTGGTTTTGTTATTATCACTTGGGCTAGTGACACTTTTCATGAACTGAGCATTACCAAGGTCCTCATTAATGCAATTGTCCTTTTGTCTTTTACTATAGGTAGTAGAGATGGTTTTTATTTGATAATTACAGTCTTGAAATTATCTTTCTCAATAGATCATGTTACTTTGAGCCACTAGGGTCTCCACACGCCAATTCTGTGGCATTAACGTTATTAACACTCTTTGGGAGAGTACTGTCTTATGAGTTTGTTCTACTTTGTTTTTATTGTGTATGTTGTGCTGTTTTTTGTTTCAGTTAAGACGCATTCGACCATTGATTTAATATTTCTTTTGATAAAAAGTTTAAAAGTATTATAGGTGAACTTGTTTTGAGGATGAACTAGTAGTGGTGGTAAGAATTGTTTAGCCCACCCCGAAAGTCAGGCCTAAACTGAATTGGAT
This sequence comes from Nemophila menziesii, assembly GCA_029959085.1. NCBI lineage: Eukaryota > Viridiplantae > Streptophyta > Magnoliopsida > Boraginales > Hydrophyllaceae > Nemophila > Nemophila menziesii. Next base: position 33,772,911 of record JARWIR010000003.1, read on the forward strand.
CGATCCACCATTTAATTATTTTTAGCATTGGCCTAGTTGTAGGGACAACTTTTTAAATTATGCATCCTAAATTGATAAAATATAAAAGCATTATTGCCCAAGAAACACCTCAAGTTAGAATTAATTCCCCCTCACCCAACCATCATTTTTTTGCCCATAAAAGGCACACATATTTTTGTTTTATCATTTTCTTTTTCAATAAAAGAGTCGTTTGAGTTATGGGAAACTTCCCACTACTCAAACGTTGAGTAATGGGAAGCTTCCCACTACTCAAACTTTGAGTAATGGAAAGTTTCTCATTACTCGTTGTTCTTTAAAAAAGACAGTGTCTTTTATAGGTAAGGGTGTAAGGTAACAGATGCTTATTGGACATTAATCTTTGATAAAATCGGACAAGTATGCTTTAGTTAAAATATCAACATATCTGCAACCTAACCCGCTTAATTCTTTACTATAATTGACCTAAAATATCCTGGTCATACTTAATATTTCACATTTTGCATACCATTTTTTGTTTTTCTTTGCTTTTTTCTCACCTATTATTATTTTATCCAGTTTCTTCCTCCTCTCTCTCGATGAGACAATGATGGTCTTGAGTCTCAATGATGTTGTGTCTTCTTCTTTTTCGTTTTATCTTTTCGCAATTCTTATCTTACGATATCCTTTTTCTTCTTTTCCCGCTTAAGTTTGATCTCAAATTTTTTTCGACTTGATCTCCAAAATAATTTTGCACACATATATTATTATAAGTTGTTTTAACTATATATATAAAAAATTTATTGATATGTCTTATGTTTAGTAACTTTGATATGGTAACTTAAGTTTTAATTTAATAAAGATAATTGTAATTTATAGAATCAAATATATGTTTTCGAGTAATGATAAACGTTACTTTTTATTATTAATCTTTTATCACCTGATGTATAAGTACATGGCCGTTTTATCACCTGTAATCTTATTACTATAAGATTTTTTTTTTTTTTTGTTTAAATAGATGTTTGTGACTTATGTTTTGTGGTTGCAGTTTTCAATTAGTCACGATTTATAAAATAACATTGTTTTACGGTAAGAAGAACATTCTTATTATGAACTTATTGGCAAATTCTAAATGCTAGGTACAAAATTTTTTAGATGCACAAATCAATAAGAATGTTCAGATGGCATTTCTTTGAATTTTTATCATGATTCTAGATAATATTCATTAAATAGTTCAATGGGGGTTTCTGAATCTTGTTTATCATGATTGGATATATTTAATTATAATATATAATAATATAAGAGGGCAAAAAGTTATAAGATGATAAAGTCATTAAAAATTATTAATAATCTTGGATTGTGTAAGTTAGTTATTATAAGATAAAATAAGGTTTATTTTAAACTAGTTGGGTTAGTTCAGTTTTCAGACTTTGTTTCTCCTGTTTCTCCTTCTAAGAGGTATATAGTTCAAATTTGTCCCTAAATATGGGCAACTTAATTTTGACTTGCATGAAGTTGCGTGTATATTTTCCATGGGACTAAACAAGCCTGGACAATCCAAACAGAACTTTCCTTAACCTAAACCAAACCGAATATGAAGGATTTCACTTAAATACGATGGGTTTAATTTTATACAACTTAGAGTTAATATACCCGAGCTCACCCCTAATTAATCGTTATAAAAGTTTAGTAGGTCGTGTTTAAGCATTTTCGTCAAAGATTTTAAGCTTGCTTAAAGTTTTTTCAGTTAAGATTTGTATATTTCCTCACAATCTATTGGTGCAAATAATTGAGAAAAATATTTTAATAGAATCTAAACATAACCTGCCTTAACCCAAACAAAACTGAACATGAAGGATTTCACTTAAATATGATAGGTAATTTTTTCAAACTGAGCTCAATTAGGTGGGATTAATTTTTTACAACTTAGAGTCATATATATGACCCGAGTTTATCCATAATCAATCGTTAGAGTCGTTTGGTTAGTCTTACTTAACCATTTTTATCTAAATTTTTAAGCTTGATTATGAGTTTTTCAGCCGAGAGGTGTATATGATATTTTCTCACAATCTAGTTGGTGTTGTGAGATGTTTAAATAAGCGAAAAAAAGAAAATAAGAAATGAGAAACAATATATTAATAATGTAAGATCCATAAAGGATCGAGAATAAGAAAGACTGTAAAGACTACATTGTGAATATTATGGAGTTAAATACAATAGAATGAGATCCTATTTATAGGACTAATAACTTGGCGAGCAAGAAAACTAATACTATGCTAACAAAAAACAATATAATATGGAAATAAAGTAGTCTTATAAGATATGACTATATTATGATAAAATATTTAATACCCCCTCCCCCTCAAACTCAAGTAGGTCGATGAGAAAACAACTTGAGTTTGAAGTCTAGATCGAGATGGCGTGTCTTAATCGTTTGTTAAATGAGAAGCGTAACAAAGGTGTTGACGTGGTGACAATGCTCATGTGGTGGTGTGGCATTAAGATGGAGCGATGAGTTGAGCGTTGAGAACCATGAACCAAGAATCGAGTGTTGATTAAACTAACGAGATGGTATCATTGGATGGACTAACGAGATTTCAAATCCTGCGAGTGGATTAAGATATTGACTCCCACGCGAGAATTAATTTTGAATCCTACGAGATGATTAAGATTTTAAATCCTACAAGAAGATTAATTCTGAATCCCACGAGAAAATTAAAATTTTGATTTCTACTAGAGGAATAAGATTTCGAATCCTACGAGTGGAACAAGATTTCGAATCCTCTGAAACGACTAAGATTTTGAATCCTGCGAGAAGATTTAAGAGAGAAGTGATTTAAACGAGATTTTCTTTTTGATTTTTTTACTTGTGTGGAAGCGATCAAAATGATTGAAGAGTACCTTGGATGGTGGTTCTAATAACATGTGAGAAATATTTAAATAAATGGAAGAAGAAAATAAAAAACGAGGGATAACATATCATAAAGGATCAAGAACAAGAAAAACTGTAAATACTATATTGTGAAGAGTAATGATATATACCACTCAAATTCATACCATCTAATATACCACCATGATGTGGCGTGTTTGAGTAGAAATAAATCATCAATTTATTCATTTTTTTGATTTGAATGATGATTTTTTTTCCAATGATTTGATTGATGATTTAGTTCTATTCAAATCATGGTAAGTCATGGATGATATAGATTTGAATGGTATATATCATTATTTTATTATAAATATTAAATTATTTAATATTATAGAATAAGATTATATTTATATAATTAATAATTAAAAAACTAATATATATTATAACACTGGAAATAAACTGATCTAATAACATACCAATATATTATGAAACTATATTTAATGGCTGCAAATAATGGATGAAAATATTTTATATAAATACCGGTCATCATTATTGGAATAAGAAATACCGGTCAGTGTCTTGGTCAGTGCCCGTTTAGAAGTGCTTTTTTGAAGAAGCACAAAAAAGCATTTAAAAGTGTTTTTAACATTTTAAGAGTTTTTTTAACTTTGAAAAACACTTTTTTGAGAAGCATTTTTTTTAACTTTGAAAAACATTCGAACAGACAAAAATACTATAAAGATATAACAATAATATTCAACAATAACTGTTGTAACTATTTTTTTGGTCAATAAATAACCGTTGTATCTATAAACTTCATTATGTGTGTTATACTAGTATAACATCCACGTTGCAATTATTGACTAAAATTTTGACAAAACGATTGGTCAAGAAGCAAACTATCCTCTTGTTTATCGAAGGTAGATATAAAAATTAAAAAATTTGTTAAAAATATTTTTATATCTTAAATTATTCTAAATAAATTTTATCAAGAATTATATATTTAATATTATTTTAAAAGGAAAAATTTAAAATATTTTTAAGAATTTAAAATTATTTTAAGTAATTTTTTAATAAACAAACACAGATATGTAGTTAGTAATGTTTCCCTATTTGTGATAAATTAATCTAGGTTGGAGACATCATTTTAGGTGTTTATGGTCAACTAAAAATCGATTTTTATTTATATTATTATATTTTTCTATTTCTTGTCTTGATTTGATGATTTATTATTTTTAGAGCATATTTGATTTAATTGTTTGATAATTGTGAAACTTTAAAGATATATGGTAATTAATTAGATGTCAAATCCAAATTTTTTATAGTGCAATTTTTTTCTCTCTATTTTTCTCTCTAGCAGAACGTTGACATTTCCTAATATAGGAGGCACTTTTCTTTCTTTTTACCTTTTTGGTCCTTTTTATTTCCTTTATGGTATTTTCTTGCCTTGTTTGGGATTAACGGTCACTCGCAATGGCCAGCCAGGGGCGGCCTCCGCCGCCTCTACCGCCGGATTCTGGTAGTGGGAGGGTGTGGAAGCCATCGAAATCAGCGCCACAAACATCAGCTTAACTCCAAGGGTCCCTTATTGCAAAAGTTGGTAATTTAAAAGAGAAACCACAGAGCGTGAAGAAGTTATCCAATAAGCGTTTGAGGCTGTTCTCCCAACCACAGGCTGAGGGTCAGAGGAGGAGCTCGGTTGGTGCTGAGAAGTTGGGCGGTGACTGGTGTGGTCACGCAACGGTCGTCTAAATGTGCCCTTAAGTATGTGGATCGTGATGACATTTCTCCGGTTACTATTAGAGGGGAGAGCCGTCTGTTGCTTGTTGGAAGCAGCGAGGAGGGGTTAATCACCGCTTGGAAGGGCCGAGACAAAACACCATTGCCGAGCCCCTAGAGTGCGGTGATCAAAATGATCGAGAACCCGGCCTATGCGGAGGAAGCTAATGTCGGAAATGGTCAGTTGCTGATAGTGGGTGGAGGATCAAGTCAGAATTCCCAAGCAGGTATACTCTCCGTCCATAATTATGTTATTACTAATGGGATTGCTAATGGTGCAAAATTTATGTTGGCTTATTGCCCCCATCGATTAGGTGTTTTAATGTGACAAATCCTCTATTGTTTAGTGTGCTAATTTCACTTTATTATCTTGCACTCTAATTCATCAAAAAGCACAATTGACATCATTTAGATCATATCTTTATTGTTATATCTTAAGATTCTAATTCTCATACAAATGCTATTAACCTTATCTTTGTGTACATTGAGAATTAGCTTTAGTGATCAACTACAAAAGTTATAAGAATGATGTTCTCTACAACTCTCGTGAAGAAGGTTTTCTAATCCGAGCATCATAGTAAAAGATATACTCACTAGAAGGTGTCTTAACCCTTTGGTGCGGTACACCGGAGTACACCAGCGGTACACCGCAATGTCACGGACCAGAGGCGCGGTGCACAAGCTAGCCCGTCAGTAAGCTAATGAAAATGCGCGGTACACCGGACCAAGGCGCGGTACACCGGACTAAGGCACGGACCAGAGACACGGTGCATAGGATAGTCCGACCAGTAAGCTTAAAGTTAAGACGAATGATGTTGCGGTGCACCGGACCATACCCGCGGTACACCGCAAGACAGGGTTTTCTGCAGCAAAATGAAGACTAAAGAATATATCCGTTGGGGATATTAATATATCCGTTGGAGACAAGTCTTATGACCGTTGGGAGCATTTTGCAGCTATAAATTGAAGGTCTTTCAAGGCTACAACCACACCTTCAACCCATATACACTTAGGGGCTTAATTGTTATCATCCAAGAAGGTGTCAAGAGCTTCATAGTTCATATCCACTCAATTAAGGAGTTAATCCAAGGAGCTATCAAAGTTATTATCTACTCAAAGAGGAGTTTACAAGCTTATAGTCATATCTACTCTTTAGGAGATTATCTAGCAAAGTTGTTTGCACCCCTTTAAACACTTTGTATCTATCCTCTTAAGTCTAGGTCTTGTAATAGATAGATTAAGAGAGAATTCAAGTATAGGGAGTATACTTGGTATCCTTGTGTTGAGATAGCATAAGTGTTTGAGTATCGGGAGTATACTTGGTGTCCTTGTGTTGCGATAGCACAAGTGTTTGTCCTTCGTGTTATCGAAGAGATTGTAAGGGTTATTGTGTTCTCGACCCGGTTAAGAGAGACACGGGAGCTTAGTGAAAAGCTTGAAATCCTAAGGAGGCTTTCTTAGGTAGTGGATGTAGGGAAACCGAACCACTATAAATCGTGTGTATCTTTCTATCCCTACTCTAGTTACTTTCCGCACTTTATATGTTTGATAATATGCTAGTATGAATATTGTGATATTGATTATCTAGTTTATCTAACATATTGTCATCTAGAGTAGTAAGAGATTAGAAACTCGTTTTACTTGTTAAAATGCTTATATGAATAGTTTGATAATATTATCTTGTAAGATTATCTAATTCATGACTATTTAGTTTTGATTATATGCTTACTAGTATGAATATCGTGATTATGTTTATCTAGCTAATCAAACTTTGGTCTTCTAAATTAGTAAGAGAATAGATAATCGATTTACTTGTTTAACTTATATATCGAACCTCTAACTTATCCTTTGCATGATCCCATGAGTGTTTGATTTATTTAGTTGACTTAGAAGTTTTCTCTTAAACTTATAATTGTCCAAAAGATTTTTAATTAGGCATTAATCTTATTAGTAATCCTATTCACCCCCCCTCTAGGACTTTCAATTGGTATCAGAGCCTAACTCTACGTGAATAGCTTAACCGTTAGTAGAGTAAACGATTTGGAATCTAATCTTTTGGAAGAGTTGTTTTCTACACAACCTCCATTTTCTTGTAGGTAATCGTTACTTTGCTTGGAGGAAACAAATGGAAGAATTAATATACGAAAGAACACTCAAATCTCGAAAAAGGAAAATCCGGTGATTTCTTTTCTTTATCTCGTATATTATATTGTGTTTCCTCCTTATGGCTTGCGTTTTTAATTATGTTTTGGGTTGTGATTTGATTAGTTGTGTTTGTTGTTATCATGTTTTATCTTTGGATATTATCTTGTGATTCTTATCATTGTTTTAATGTTATTAGTGTTATTGCATCTAATTCTCATGAATGATGTTTTTGCACTTTAGCCCTTAGAATTTTGGTAATTGCATCTTAGTCCCCAAAATTTTCAAAATTGCACTTTGACCCCTCATAGTTTTAAATTCTCCAAAGTGTCATAGTTTGGACTTCATATTCTTTCACATGTAATATTTGCCATCTTAGTTCATATTTTAAAAAAAAAAAAAATTGCATTTTTTAGTCCTTACTATGTGAAATTGCTTTTTAGTCCCTCAACGATTATAAATTGCACTTTTTATTCTTACTAGTTTTTATTTCTTTCAAAAGTGCCTATTGATTCTTTTTATCGTTGACAAAAGGGAAGAAAGATCAAAGATACTAGTTTTCACTTTCAAATCTCAACTTATCTTTGAACACAAATTTGCATTTTCATACGTCTCTTAGTAAGGGTGAGTTTTTAATGAAATTGTTTTTCAAAAATATTTTTCCGATAATCGTTTGCATTTTTCATAGCATTTCAAAAATGTTTTATGCATAGTATTATGGGAATTCTATCCATTATTGGTCATTAACTCATTTGCATGAATTTGCTTTGCTTACTATCTTTATGATGTGCTTCATTATGTGCTTATATGGTTTATTCCCTATTGTGCAAATATCTTGTATAACTTGACCTTTTCATGCTTAAAATTGCTTAGTTTTTACATTGGGTCTCTTTGTACTTTTTAGAAAATATAGGGGTATTTATGAAATAAACTGCTTTATGTGTTTTCGGGATTTCCACGTTGAATTTTTTCAAAACAAAAGCGTTTTTAGTTGTTTTAAAATATCTCTATACTATTGGGGAGTTTTCGTATTAACTTCGGGTGTTTATGCAAATTGCCTATTTTCAAAATCTCTCTTCTTACTCCTTTTGGTCGAGCTTTAGTGCGGTGCACCGCAACAATGGTCCGGTACACCGCGATTTGGGGTTTATTGTTCTATCTTGCATTATGGTCCCTATTGGTTGAAAATATTGCACTGTGATCTCTATAGGTTGAAAAATATTAATTTAAGATCCCTATAGTTTGAACAAATTGCATTTAGCTTTCTTATGCTTGAATATTAGACCTTGGTCCCTATTGTCTTGAGAAAGTTTACTTAGGTCCTTGAAGGTTTTCAAAATTGCAATTAGTCCCTAAACATTTGAAAAATGCATTTTGACCCCCATACTTTTCAAAGTTTAAATTTTACCCCTAGATTTCTTAAAATCGCTAATTCTTCTTATTGGGTGTTTTTAATCTTCATATTATCCTACTTGGTTAAATTTGGATAATTGGTTTAAGATGCTATGTGTTCAACTTGGATTATTGGTTATGTATGCTTTGTTGAATGTTAGTTGCTTAAATTTTATGCTTCGGATATTATTTTAATGTGTTAATGTTGCTAACATTTTCCTTGATGATATAGGTACTATTGCATCATTCATCCTTGATCTTATTCTATATTGTTTTATTGTCCCTTTAGTTTGTTCAAATTAATCTTTGTTCTTCAAATGGTTGAAAATTGCATTTAGGTCCCTTGAAGTTTTTCAAAATTACGTTTAGTCCCTAAACTTTTGGAAAATACATCTTGACCCCTTTGCATTTCAAAAATGACAATTTACCCCATGATCTCTCAAAATTGATTCAAATATTCTTATTGGTAAAAAGGGGAGAAATTATTGGTCAAACTTTTCAAAATTGAAACAAACACTCTATGCATTTCGTGAGGGGTAGTTTTTTGTAAATTATCTTTAAAAACTAAAATGCTTGATTAATCGTTTGCACTAATCGTTTATCTTATAATTGCACTAATCGTTTGCGTTGTTAGAAAGCTTATAAGATGAAAACCTATCGATCAAGGAGTTGGTAAAATGTCTCTATCCTTAGCTCTTGCTTTCAAATTATCTATCTTTGTGCATCTCCTTCTAAAAATTGTTTCACTTGAGTTTTAGCTCTTCTTCCTTAGTTATGAATTACATTTATCTTGTCTTTTTGATGAAGACAAAGGGGGAGAAATATGTGCACTAAACTAAAACTTTCAAAATTTGCACTTTACAAAACTCACAAATACATATCTTTTTCATAAAAATACACTTTGATTTAATGCTTTTTGTGAGGGGGAGTTAGACTCCATATGTGTTTTAGTGATTGATTTGTCTTCATCAAAAAGGGGGAGATTGTTGGCTTATTGCCCCCATCGATTAGGTGTTTTAATGTGACAAATCCTCTATTGTTTAGTGTGCTAATTTCACTTTATTATCTTGCACTCTAATTCATCAAAAAGCACAATTGACATCATTTAGATCATATCTTTATTGTTATATCTTAAGATTCTAATTCTCATACAAATGCTATTAACCTTATCTTTGTGTACATTGAGAATTAGCTTTAGTGATCAACTACAAAAGTTATAAGAATGATGTTCTCTACAACTCTCGTGAAGAAGGTTTTCTAATCCGAGCATCATAGTAAAAGATATACTCACTAGAAGGTGTCTTAACCCTTTGGTGCGGTACACCGGAGTACACCAGCGGTACACCGCAATGTCACGGACCAGAGGCGCGGTGCACAAGCTAGCCCGTCAGTAAGCTAATGAAAATGCGCGGTACACCGGACCAAGGCGCGGTACACCGGACTAAGGCACGGACCAGAGACACGGTGCATAGGATAGTCCGACCAGTAAGCTTAAAGTTAAGACGAATGATGTTGCGGTGCACCGGACCATACCCGCGGTACACCGCAAGACAGGGTTTTCTGCAGCAAAATGAAGACTAAAGAATATATCCGTTGGGGATATTAATATATCCGTTGGAGACAAGTCTTATGACCGTTGGGAGCATTTTGCAGCTATAAATTGAAGGTCTTTCAAGGCTACAACCACACCTTCAACCCATATACACTTAGGGGCTTAATTGTTATCATCCAAGAAGGTGTCAAGAGCTTCATAGTTCATATCCACTCAATTAAGGAGTTAATCCAAGGAGCTATCAAAGTTATTATCTACTCAAAGAGGAGTTTACAAGCTTATAGTCATATCTACTCTTTAGGAGATTATCTAGCAAAGTTGTTTGCACCCCTTTAAACACTTTGTATCTATCCTCTTAAGTCTAGGTCTTGTAATAGATAGATTAAGAGAGAATTCAAGTATAGGGAGTATACTTGGTATCCTTGTGTTGAGATAGCATAAGTGTTTGAGTATCGGGAGTATACTTGGTGTCCTTGTGTTGCGATAGCACAAGTGTTTGTCCTTCGTGTTATCGAAGAGATTGTAAGGGTTATTGTGTTCTCGACCCGGTTAAGAGAGACACGGGAGCTTAGTGAAAAGCTTGAAATCCTAAGGAGGCTTTCTTAGGTAGTGGATGTAGGGAAACCGAACCACTATAAATCGTGTGTATCTTTCTATCCCTACTCTATTTACTTTCCGCACTTTATATGTTTGATAATATGCTAGTATGAATATTGTGATATTGATTATCTAGTTTATCTAACATATTGTCATCTAGAGTAGTAAGAGATTAGAAACTCGTTTTACTTGTTAAAATGCTTATGAATAGTTTGATAATATTATCTTGTAAGATTATCTAATTCATGACTATTTAGTTTTGATTATATGCTTACTAGTATGAATATCGTGATTATGTTTATCTAGCTAATCAAACTTTGGTCTTCTAAATTAGTAAGAGAATAGATAATCGATTTACTTGTTTAACTTATATATCGAACCTCTAACTTATCCTTTGCATGATCCCATGAGTGTTTGATTTATTTAGTTGACTTAGAAGTTTTCTCTTAAACTTATAATTGTCCAAAAGATTTTTAATTAGGCATTAATCTTATTAGTAATCATATTCACCCCCCCTCTAGGACTTTCAATTTACTTCAAGTACACGAGCAAATTTGCTAAGCGAGGAGAAAGGTCGTTCGTACTAGGAGGTGTTTAGTGAGGGGCCTCCGGGATTTGCCACGCGAGGGGATGAAGGGAGTAGACCTTTGAGGAAGAGTGATTCGAGTAATGGTGGGGATACGTCGGTTCCTACTGAGATGGGTCAAGACGAGGCTGATTTTGTGATGCAGGATGACGTCCCGTTTGACGATATCACGTACCCGCAATTGGTGCGAACAACGGAACAGAAGCACAATGGTTGTAAGGTATGGCAAGATCTGATTATAAATTTGCTGGGGGTATAATGTAGACTTTAAATACCTGCTTAACAAACTGAACCAAATTTGGGCCTCAAAAGCGCATATGGATCTGATAGATGTTGGTTTTGGTTATTTCACGGCCCAATTCATGAGCTCGAAGGATTATGATAAGGCTCTTAGTGGGGGACCTTGGATGATTTTAGACCGTTACCTTATTGTTCGCCCCTGGGATCCTTTAATCATGCCTAATGATGCGTCGGTGATTATTACTACAGTTTGGTTCCGTTTACCGTGGTTGCCTTTAATGAATTACACCGTGGATATTTTAACATCGATAGGTAACTTAATTGGGAGAATGGTTCGTATTGATCCGTTTACTAGATCACGGGCGAGAGGAAACTTTGCGTGTATTGCGGTGGAAATAGAGTTGGACCTTGTTTCGATTATCAGAATAGAAAATCATCTGCAAAAGGTGGAATACGAGGGCCTTCACCTTATTTGTTTTAATTGCGGTAAGTTTGGTCATATGAAAGGGGATTGTGGGGGAGTCGCGAGCGGAGCACAAACTAGGGAGGAGAATGGGAATCAGCAAGGACTAAATAGGGTAACAGAGGTCGCCCCGAGCAATCACATCCCACGTTACGGGGAGTGGATGTCAGTCGATAGAGGAAGAGGAACATGACAGAATAATACAGGAGGGCAGCAAAATAAAATTCCGTCGAAAGGGTGTACTGGCGGTAGCAAGAAGGTAGGAGGAACACCTGCTAAGACGAGAGTTAGTAAAGGTTCAGAGCGCGATATGGGATCACGGTATGGAGTATTGTCTTTTTCTGAGTTGGGAGAGTATATCGGAAGCAAGCCGAGGGATGCGAATGTTGATAAGATAGTTGGGAATATAGTTGTTACGGGGAATAGATCGGTGTAACATGGTCTTGAAGGGGCAAGTTCAGCTCCTGATCACGCTGTTATGGATACGGTTAAGCATAAGTTAGCTGGTGGGTTCTTTAATATGGGGAAGCAAAAAGTGTTGGATGGAGAGTTATTGGATCCGGCAGTGAAGCGGAAAGATAAGAAAAAAGTAGATGTTCCAACAAACTCGGTAAGTCGGTTTGAGGAAAACAACAATCAAGTTCGTGAGGTGGGTCAAGTATTTGGGGCAATAGAGGGGCGTATTGAGGGCGGTGTAGGGTCTGATCAGGTGGTCGAAGGGGGTGGGGTGGCAAATGGTGATGAACGTGACCAGAGGGTGGTTGGAGAGGTTGGTATGGGGCCTGATGGTGCTCGAATGGAGGAGCTTGATACCAGGGGCTTTTGTGCAAATTTTGAAACTTTACGAAGTTAGCTGCTAAGTCTATTATTCCAATGGTAAAACAAATCGCATTGAGGGTGGATGTTTGGGAGAGAAAATGATCCGCCTGACCCCATAATTATGCTAGATATGCTGTCCTTTTCGGTTTTGACAGGTCAGCCCCCAAGAGGAGGGCGAACAATACAGAAAGATGGCAGAAGCTCACGGCATAGGGGTGACTGATAGTGGGTTGATGCAAACTCAATTAGGTCTGGGAGAGAGTGACGAACAGGTGGAGATGGGTAACATTGGTAAAACGACACTAAAAGAGTTCTTCGCGGATAAGTTAGACGCATCTGACTATGGTGAATTTCACCTCGATGATTTGCAGGAGCCATCCGAGGGTCATACAGTAGAAGGAGAGGGTCTAGGTGCTGATTCGAGCGTTATGTCGATGGACTTGGAAGATGGTGGTGTTGTGGGTTGATTCACCTTCATGATATATACCATGTTATCAGGAAGTTTTTTATGTTCTTGTCCTTTCGGTTTTCTTTATTTAATTAATTATTTTATGTCGAATAACTAATAGTGATTTTGCAGGAGGGTGGCTCTCGTCTTTTGGTTCCTTAAGTGTGTTGTTTCGGAACTGTAGAGGTGCAAATAGTGAGGGATTTTGGCGGGAATTCAATGATTTGTACAGACGTCATAAACCTCTTCTCGCGATTGTAGTAGAGACAAAGGCTTCAGGGCTTGAAGCCACGAAGATTATCGAGTCTCTCATAATGGAAAAGTCAATTCGTGTGGAAGCGGATGGGTTCTCGGGTGGTATATGGATACTCTGGAATCCCATGGGTGTTACCATTCAAGTTCTTTTGGCCTCGAAGCAGGTAATTAATTTGTGCATTTCTAAGGATCTTCGTGATTCTTGGATTCTCACTGCAGTATACGCGAGTCCTAGGGATTGGTTGAGGGATCCGCTTTGGGATGCGCTTAAGGAGGCTTCGAGGGAGGTCAAGGAACCTTGGCTAGTGGTAGGAGACTTTAATCAGATTAGGGATGAGGCGGATCAATCAGGGGATGAGGAAGGTACTACGTGTTTGATGGTCAAGTTTGATAGATGGAGAGACTCGTGTGGGGTTAGATGACTTGGTATATGAGGGGACAAGGTTTACATGGAGTGATTCATGGAATTCTGGGATGAGGATCATGAAGCGCCTTGATAGAGCCTATGGTAATCAGTAGTGGTGGGAAGTTTTCGGGTCTACAAGGGTCAAACATCTTCCTCGGGTATATTCTGACCATTCTCCCATTTTATTTTTGATTGTTTCTTTGTTTACTCCTAGTGTGAAGGATGTGAGATTTAGGTTTGAAGATTAATGGTGTCATCATGGAAGCTTCATGGGCCTGTTGGATGAGAAATGGGACAAGGTAGGTATGACACTTGGTGAGAATTTAGGGGCCATGAGGATTGAGTTGGAGCAGTGGCAGAAGGAAGTTTTTGGGGATATATTTAGACGGAAAAAGAGGATTCTGGCGCGTATTGAGGGGATTTAGAAAGCGGTTCAAGTGTCTTATAATTCTTCGTTGGTGGATCTTGAGAAGAGGCTTTAGGGGTGAATTCGAGCTCGTTCTTACGCAAGAGAAACATCACTGGTTTCAACGAGCACGAACAGAGTGGGTCAATTCGGGTGAGAGAAATGCGAAATATTATCACTGAGCAGCGTTAATTAAGAGGAAGAAGAGTAGTGATATTAGAATTAGAGATGATAATCATGAGTGTGTGGATGATGGGGCGGCTGAGAAAGTTTGGGTTAGAAAGTTTTTCGAGTATTTGTTTAGTTTGGAGGTGAGCAATCCAGGAGTGTTTGAACTTCCGAGATTACCTGAATTTTCTTCTTGTGATATTGAGTCCATTGGAGGGGCCATTTCGGATGAGGAGGTACGATGTGCGGTGTTTCAGATGGCTCCTCACAAGGCGCTTGGCCAGGATGGGATGACAACATGATTTTATCAAAGATGTTGGTCCACAGTAGGCGCAGATGTATGCGATATCATTTGTCTCGCCCTTGAGGTTGGTAGGTTTCCGAAGGAGGTCCTTGGTACTTTAGTTCATCTCATTCCGAAGCTAGGAAATCCTGAATATATCACACAGTTTAGACCGATCAGCCTTATTAACGTGAGTTATAAGATTTGTATGAAGGTGCTTGTTAATCGACTACGACCAGTACTTGCGGAGTATATTGGTCCTTTTCAAAGTAGTTTTTTGCCGAAGCGATCTACCATTGATAATGTTGTTCTAGTAAGCTAGATGGATCATTTTTCGAGACACTGCAAGGGTAAGAGAGGTTATATGGCTGTAAAAGTGGATCTGGCTAAAGCTTATGATAGGATTACATAGGACTTTATAAGGGACTCATTGGAATCTCTTGGGGTTCCTCCCAAGTGGGTGGCTGTAATTATATCAGGGATGGAAGATAATGAGGTGAATGTGTTATGGCGAGGTGAACCACTTGATTCAATAAGACCGCAAAGAGGAATACGGAAAGGCGACCCCATTTCACCGTACTTGTTTGTCATTTGAATGGAGAGGCTATCACTTTTGATTCAGAGGCTTGTCGAGGAGGAGATTTGGAAACCGATTCGGCTTTGCACAGGGGGGTTCCCTATCTCTCATATATTTTTTGCTGATGATTTAATCTTATTTGCAGAGGCCTCCGCTCATAATGTTCATATTTCGCAGGATACGTTGCTCACTTTTTGCCGAGATTCGGGTTGAGCGGTTAGTAAGAAGAAATCAATCATATATTTTTTAAAGAATATCGAAGAGGGTGTGGACTTGGATATCACTTTGAGGAGTGGTTTTCAAAGAAGCGAGGGCCTCAGAAAGTATCTTGGTGTTCCTATTTTATCAGGTTGAAGGCCGAAAGACTTTTACGGCGATATCATTAATAGTCTAAATGGTAAGTTAGCTAAGTGGAAAGGTAATTCTTTAACTCTTGCGGGGCACATTACTTTAGCGCAATTGGTATTGAGTGCATCCCCCATGTATATTATGCAAGCGGAAAATTACCTGTATATGTGTGCCTTGAGATCGATAGGATTCGTAGAGAATTTATTTGGGGTAATGCATATGGTCAAAAACACATTTATTGGGTTGCTTGGAAGGATATTTGTAGACCCAAGCGTGTAGGGGGTCTTGGGTTCCGTTTTGCTGAGGATATGAACAAGGCATTACTAGGTAAGTTAGGTTGTAAATTGATTCATGATAATTTATCCTTATGGCCCATTGTGATGCGGCATAAGTATTTTAGGTCGGCTATTCTTCATTATGTTAATAAACCGTCTGATTTGAGATTTTGTCGAGCCATCGTGGAAGTTATTGTCGTAGTTAGACGGGGATCACGATGGCTCTTAAAAATGGAGGGATGGTGGCGTTTTGGTTAGACGTGTGGGTTGGTGAGTCGCCTTTAATAGGGTATGTAATTGAGGAGCTTGGTGATAATAAAATATTCTTGAAAGTTTGTGATTATGATACTGATGATGGGCTTTGGGATTGGAATAAATTTCAGCACCTTCTTCCGGTCACTAAATTGTTAGAGATAATAGGGTTTGCAGGTGGAGAATGGTAGTGCTAATAGAGATAGTCTTTCTTGGCAGCTTGAGGTTCGTGGGGTATATTCTGTAAAGTCAGCTAGGTGGGAATGGGATGGTAGTAAGGTCAACACAGATATGAATTGGGTTAAACTTTGGAAGCTTAAATGTCCACAAAGGACACGTGTATTGATTTGGAGAGTGGTCCAAGAAAGATTGGCAACAAGGGGAAATCTTGTTCGAAGAGGCATGGAGGTTTCCGAGGTGTGTACTATGTGTGGGGTTGGTCTGGAGAGTGCGATTCACGTGTTTCGGGATTGTCCGCGTGTGGAAGAACTGTGGAGGTTGATTCATATTGAATCCCAAGGGAATGGGATTATGGCAGGGAGTGTAAATAGCGGTTACGAGTTGGATGAGGATCAAGTGTCTCTTATATTTGATTCCCAGGTACCCCGAGAGGAACTTCGACAGCAACAAGGTGGAGTTAATGGGTTACAGCAGCCCCGGATTGATTAGTGGCGGTTTGGTCAGCAGCCGTCCTCTTTGAAATAGTCCGGAGCAGCAGTGGTGCGAGACTAAGATGCAGCAGCGCCGTGAGACTGAGGTGCAGCAGCGCTGCGGTATTGTGGGTGTGCAGCAGCTGTCATTTGTTCAGCAGCAGGTCCATTCGGAATCCCAGTCTCAGCAGACTTTCTCAGATCAGCAGGTTTTTCATTCGCGGGAGCAGCAGGTTTCGAGGGCGGAATACAGTGAACAGGGGATTTTCACAGGTCAGTTCAGAAGTGAGGTGTTGGGAGATGAGGAGGAAAGGTCATCTCTGAGGTGGAATGGTTCAGACAGTAAGTGGTGGTCGCGTAATATTGCTAGAAAAGGTTTTTTTGACAGAGTCCAATGGAGTATATTTTTTGGGGAAATTATTGAGGTACTTTGGAAAGAGAGGAATAACATTGTCTTCTATAGGAGTGAGGTAGCTACGGATAAAATCTTGTTACAGAAAGCTCGGTCTTTAGTGTTCTCTTATGCTAAGGCATGGGGTAATTTGCCGGGGATGGTAACAAACAACAAAGGGGCGTTCAGTCTTATTGGCTGGAGTAAGACACTCCGTGGGGTAAAATTAAATACTGATGTCAGCTGTAATAGTCGGAAAATGGAGGGAGGAGGTGGTGTTATAGTGAGAGATGTGGAAGGGAATTGGGTTAGTGGTTATTCGGTGAAGGTTTTTCAGGAGTCGCCGGTAATCGTGGAAGTTATAGCATATTATGAGGGGCTTGAATTAGTGGAGGAGTTGGGGATGAACGTGGTAGAAGTGGAGATGGATTCGAGGGAGGTAGTGGAGTTAGTTCGTAATGTAGAAGAAGGGAGAGGGCCAGCAGCATTTTGGATCGAACAGATACGTGGGATCTTGGCAAGGAACAGTGAGTTCAGACTTAGAGCTATTTTTCGGGAAGCAAATTCTTGTGCTGATTGGTTAGCTCGCTTTGGGCTGAAACATATTGATAGTTATATGTCATATAGAGATCCTCTGAAAGGAATTTGGAACTGCATCACTCGTGATCGTATGGGTTGGAAGACACCTAGGGCTGTATTTAGTCCTGGTCTCTATGATGATTTCCTAGCTTAGCATTTCACGATCCAGTATGGATCTCCATGTAACCAAAAAAAATTTAATTAGATGCAAAATCAATTTCAAGAGATAAAGGAAAGAAGATAATGATGGAAATTGGAGATAAAGGAAGGAAAAGATAAAATAGCAAAAGAAGAGTTGCCAAGTAAATCTGAATTTCAGCAGCTACGTCCATTAAAGTGATCATAACTCAAGATTGGATGGGAATTTAAAAGAATGGTCTGAAGAAAAGTTGTAGAGCTTTCTGAGACGATCAGTTTCGATATAAAGAACACGTCAATCAGAGTAATATTGAAGAAGTTACGGCCAAAACAAGATAGAAACTTATTACCTTTTCTATATTTTAGGGTTACGAATTAGAGTTGGGCTAGAAGTCCAATTACTTGTTTTCCACTCCAAGAAAACGTTTTAGGGCTTCTTAGACTCCTATAAATACACCCTTTAACCTATGTAAACATGTCCTTGCTCAGTTGTAAACCTTAAGTATCATAGAAGTCATTCAAGAGAAGCAACAAGACATGTAGAGAGGAAGACAAGAAGCTCGAAAATAGAAAATTCCTCTTCTCCATCATCTCCCTCTATCATTAGGGTAATTTGTATTAGATTCTTTAGCTTATATTTGTTTCTAATTAATTTTATCCGTAGTTTATTTCTATGTCTTTAGATATGAACTAATTTTCTCATAGTTCGGGTTTGCATATGTATAATGTTTGATTTCTAATTCTTTATTTGTTTTTACGTTATTTGGGAAAACCATGTTAAATTGATTCTAGTTGTTTAACCATATATTTGTTTTATGTGCTTTAATTTATTGATTGTAGTTCTTGCGAATACATGCGTATAGACTACCCCATTAATAGTAGTTCGATGGGCACCCGAAAGGGGTGTCTAATTATTGAAACACCACATAAGCGTCTAGTGTGCGGTAGTGATCCTGACAGGCTTGCCTAACTAGATAGTCATTAGGGTTTAATTTAATCACTGATCATTATTAGAAGTCCAGTCTCTTCTAAGAACCTAGTGGCCTAGGAGAACCTTAGTTAAGTCCCCTCGTAATTGTGAGGTCGCCACCTAAGTCCGCCCGGAAGGGGGTTAGGAGGAATTTAGAATCCTGACTATTTATCTAAGAGCTTTAATCACCCTTATAACTAGAATATTGATTAGAAAGATAAGTACATACTAGCAACCCTAAGCTATATTTCTCATCTCCATTCTTTGTTATATTATTTATTTGCATATTTATCTTTTAAATCTGAAACCCAAATAAATATTATTTCTTTTATTGTATTTTTATCAAACAAGTAATTACTCCTACACTTCTTTATATACATAAGTAGATCTGACAGATCAAATCCCTGTGAACGAACTTTTACTTACTAACTAAACTTGCGAATGATTTGAAATACCTGCAGTGAGTTTCTAGTGGTAGTCAAGGGTGTGTTTTTTATTATTATATTTATTTATCTATTTATTTATCACACCTTTGTCCCCACCAAGTTTTTGGCGCCGTTGCGAGGGATTTATCTTTAAGTTAGTTTTATTTGTGTTATTTAGTGTAGAAGTTTTTATTTGTTTTCAGTTTTACACGTTTTCTTTTGAGTCTCTTCTCAGGGTTCTTAGGATGGAGAACTATTACGCACACGGGAATACAAATATGCATTGGGCCCAAAGTCAAAATTTCTATTAAGAAGTTCCGAGTTATCAAGTTCGAGCTCCACCACAGCCGATGCATAATCCGCAAGAAACAACCATATCCCATCTCCGAAAAATGACGGGTAAATTACATGAGCTAGTTTAAACTTCCATGCAATTCAATAATGAAAGATTCAAGGAGCAAGCTGCAGAATTGGAAACCGTGGAGACGCATGTCACCCAAGTAACTAGTAACTCCCGGAAGTTTCAACAAGAACTTCCACAGTTAATCCGAGAGTTAACGGAGGATCAGGATCAAAAAACACTTCCATCTCAGCCACATGAAGATATAAATGATTTGAAAAAAAAGGTGGATCAAAGTGACTCAAAGCTCAATGCTGCCGTATCAACAATGCAACTTATTCACCAACAAATTCAAGCGATGGAGAAAAGATTGACGCAAGTCACTATGATCAATCAGCAATTACAATAAGAATTACATGTGAAACTGGGTGATAGCAATTGGGGATTCAAAGTTTCAACCATAAAAGAACCAACCAAGTTAGCTTAGAAAAAGTAATTGTTAAAGATCAGAATACGAAAGAGGTTGAGAAAGAGTTCAAGCATGTGGTTAGAGAAGATGAAAAAGAAACAAAGGAAGAAGAGACAACTGCACAAAAGGTGCAAGAAGAAGAAAGTAAGGTGGAACCGCCACCTACACAACCATCATCACCAATCAAGTTGAAATTAATTGATGTAATAATCAAAGATTGTGATAGTAAGGATGAGGTTGAAATAATTCATGAGGGAACCATGACTCTCCGAACTTTAAAAGAATCCATAATTTTTCATTTTATGAAAGAAAGGCTTGAGAAGTCACGAGAAGTCCCAACACTCCGAGTTGTGACCAAGGAAGTTAAAAAGGAAGTCCACAATAAACTCGTGAAGAAGATGATCAAAAGTGAGTTTGGGGTTGGTGATGAGGTTGCTTGGAAAGCCCCCCAGCGAGAGAATAGACTACGGGGATTCAATAATTCGTGGATGGGTCCGTTTGTAGTTACAAGAGTTGTTTCAGAAAAACGGATTGAAATACAAGCTAAGAAGGGTCACAAACTTCAGATAGTAGATGTGCATAGCTTACCCGTTGTTGGGGAGGCTATATAATCAAGAAATAATCGAGGTAACACGTCTTACTTTAAAAGACGTTAAATAAAAGTGCTTTCTGGGAGACATCCCACAGTATTTTATGTTTTTGTATTTTTGTTCTTTTTAGTTAGTTTATGTGTTTTTAAGTGCATATTGCAGTAAAGGTATAAGTGTTTTTGGTGTGTAGGTATGCAAGACTTCGAGTTTGGGGTGAAAAATTGGAAAATTTCCGGAGTTAAAAAGGCCTGGACAGAACTATTTTGCGGTACACCGGAGGTATTCACGATGCACCACAACTATTAGTGTGACATTTTTTAACGAAACTTCGAACTGGCATAACTTTGCGCTTGGGTATCAGAATTCACTTTTTCTCGAGACTAAATCGCATATTTTATCGAGATCTATCCAATGAGTGGAGAAAATCTGAGTTGGAGGGAAAATAAAAAATGTATCTTTTCGTGTCATCCATAGATTTCGTGCAGTACACCGCACCATCCTTGCGGTGCACCGCATGTCCAAAAACCGTGGCGACAGTTCACAAATGCGGTACATTGCCGAGGCCAACAACACAAAACCATGTCGACAACTCGCGACCACGGTTTGTAAATACACTGTGCCTCACGTCTAGTACACCGCACGACACCGCCATATCCAACTGCAAAGGTTATAAGAAGGGTTTAAAGAGAAGGTTAGTATTACTTAAGAATTTTTAATCCTTAAGCCTCTCTTTCTTCCCCAAGGCACCCAAACTCCATGAAACACCAGGAAAGCTTCATCAAACCTTTACCTCACATCAAAGCACCACCAAATAACCATAAATTTATATCCAAATCCTTCCCAACCTTCCTATAAACAAGAATCAAACACCCAAATCATTCTAAAACACCTAGAATCAAGATCCAGAATTTCCCATAGACCTTTTTAAATTTGTTTAAGCCTTTCTCAACCATGCAAGATTCCATCATACCCATATAATGTATATAGTTCTTGCGGTGGCCAACATATAGGATTGCCCCATTTGAGAGATAGAGAAGAATCAAAGAAAGGTATTGGGAGAAAACAAGAAAGTAAGAAAAAGAGATTTCTAGAGTTGTATGATTGATTGGGATGGAGCATAAGAGGATGTAAGGGAAAGCAAAATTGGTAATACAAGAAGGTTACATACAAGGAAAGCACTGTACCCTATTTCGGGTATTAATCAAGCGAGGCAATAGCCTCGAAGAGTATGTTTTATTTCTTCCTTACCATTTCTTCATATGCAATATTTGTTCTTTTAAATTTTCTTATCGGGTCGTGGGGACACGTCTCATATTTGAGTTGGGGGTGTGGGGATTCATTGTCTCTCATCTCCATTTTATGTGTTTTTACTGTTTCTAGGAATAAATTAAATTTTTTGATAGAAGGGATTAGATGTAGAGTGTGTTTAATAGCTTGAAAGCATAAGCTCAGTAAGTTAATGATAGAAAGTAGTATGTTTATGAGCTATTTTATTTTATATGCTTTGAGTATTTGCAGGAAAACACATTTTGATAGTAAAGAAAAGATTAGTTAGCAATGCGCTAGAAAGTATGTTCGATCTCAGGGAGCCATGGGTGGTGTAGTCCGTGAGATCCAAGCTAGTTATTAAACCCATTTGATGAACGTGCTAAAGGTAAGAGAATGACGAAATTGCATAGTTTAGAAAGTGCTTAAGGCGGTTCTTTCATAAGCCCGTTGATGCCTTTTAGCTTGCTATCCAAATTATTATATTATATACTTCTCAGCCCAATCTAGCCTTTCTAAATACTTTTTATTAGCCACATTATAAGCCATATCCCTTTAGATTTTATGACTTTTCCATATGACCCGCACTCGAATCACGATGCATAGACAATTGTTTTAGAGCTTGAGTTTGGGGTGGTGGGTCCACCATTATGGGAATTGTTATTGGGTTGGGATTTTTGAGCTTATTAATTATGCTCTGTTCTATGTATTGATGATGATTCACAGGTTTATTGTATTGTAACCCTTTGCTGGGTAAGAGTAAATGGAAATAAAAGAAAAATTTATGAGAAAAATAACATGATATCCTACATCAAAAAGAGAGTCATAGCTATAAAAAAGAAAAAAATTGATATGAAAAGAATATATTTTTAGACCGGCAAAGTAGAAATTTTATGTGAACATCTTTATGCTTTAATTGGGTTATTAGGGATGATAACTTTGTGCATCAAGGAATTCATTGGGTTGAGTGAGAAACGTTTTATGAGAGTAACTCAAGCTCTAGGGCGATTTGTTGATGGCTAGTGAGGAGAGAGCCATAAGCTCACTCTAAATTATCCAAATAAACTTATCATACCGTCCCTAAGCCAACATTACAACCTTAAAGACCTTATGATTCTTTGTTATGCGATCTAGAAGTAATTGAGCCAATAGAGAGTAGTTAACTGGATCTTTGGATATTAGTGAAGTTCAATGAACAATCTATAGCCTCCTTAGTTAACTGAGTAAAGAACCTCTCCTTCTTACATTGTGAAGCTAATCTAATCTTGAATTCAAGCCGTGTTGATTGTGGGTATGACAAGTGTGCAGGTAATTTAGTTTGTAAATATTATTATATGAAATTTTCTGAGTAGTTGCTTTGAGTCTATTCTATATATTCTGCTATCTTCTTTCCCACTGTGCTTAATTGACTTAGGTGTGTATTTAGAGACTTCCCTTTGTTTTTATCATTATTGTATCGGGACGATACAACTTTGAGTTGGGGGTCTTGATGTCTCCCTATTTGTGATAAATTAATCTAGGTTGGAGACATCATATTAGGTGTTTATGGTCAAGTAATAATCGATTTTTATTTTATATTATTATACTTTCCTATTTCTTGTCTTAATTTGATGATTTATTATTTTTAGAGCATATTTGGTTTAATTGTTTGATAATTGTGAAGCTTTGAAAATATATGGTATTTAGTTAGATTCCAAATCAATTCCAAGAGATAAAGGAAAGAAGATAATGATGGAAATTGGAGATAAAGGAAGGACAAGATAAAATAGGAAAAGAAAAGTTTCCAAGTAAATCTGAATTTCAGCATCTACGTCCATTAAAGTGATCATAACTCAAATTGGCTAGGAATTTGGAAGAATGGTCTGAAGCAAAGTTGTAGATCTTTCCGAGAAGATTAGTTTCAATATAAAGAACGTGTAAACCGATATTGAAGACGTTACGGTCAAAACAAGACAGCAACAGTTTATTGCCTTTTCTATATTTTAGGGTTACGAATTAGAGTTGGGCTAGAAGTCCAATTACTTGTTTTCCACTCCAAGAAAATGTTTTAGGAATTCCTAGACTCCTATAAATACACCCTTTAACCTAAGTAAACATGTCCTTGCTCAGTTCTAAACCTTAAGTATCATAGAAGTCATTCAAGAGAAGCAACAAGACCTGTAGAGAGGAAGACAAGAAGCTCGAAAATAGAAAATTCCTCTTCTCCATCATCTCCCTCTATCATTAGGGTAATTTGTATTAGATTCTTTAGCTTATATTTGTTTCTAATTAATTTTATCTGTAGTTTATTTCTATGTCTTTAGATATGAACTAATTTTCTCATAGTTCGGGTTTACATATGTATAATGTTTGATTTCTAATTCTTTATTTGTTTTTACGTTATTTGGGAAAACCATGTTAAATTGATTCTAGTTGTTAAACCATATATCTGTTTTATGTGCGTTAATTTATTGACTGTAGTTCTTGCGAATGCATGCGTATAGACTACCCCATTAATAGTAGTTCGACGGTCACCCGAAAGGGGTGTCTAATTATTGAAACACCACATAAGCGTCTAGTGTGCGGTAGTGATCTTGACGGGCTTGCCTAACTAGATAGTCATTAGGGTTTAATTTAATCACTGATCCTTATTAGAAGTCCAGTCTCTTCTAAGAACCTAGTGGCCTAGGAGAACCTTAGTTAAGTCCCCTCGTAATTGTGAGGTCGCCACCTAAGTCCGCCCGGAAGGGGGTTAGGAGGAATTTAGAATCCTGACTATTTATCTAAGAGCTCTAATCACCCTTATAACTAGAATATTTTTTTTTTTCAGGGTTGCTAGTATGCACTTATCCTTCTAATTAATATTTAGAATATTCTAGTTATAGAAGGATAAGTGCATATTAATTAGAAGGATAAGTGCATATTAATTTGGTTATACTTCTAATTAAGCTTTGAAAATCTAACAAATCAAATCCCTGCGAACGAACTTTTACTTACTAACTAAACTTGCGAACGATATGTAATACTTGTAGTGAGTTTCTCGTGGTAGTCAAGGGTGTGTCTTTTATTATTATCTTTATTTATCTATTTATTTATCACACATTTGCCCCCACCAGTCAGCTAACTAATATTAGATTTCGGAGAAGAGAACATTTGTTTGAAATTGAAATAATATTCAGTTTTGAAGGCCTAGTAATATGGATGTTTTTATAATGTTATTGTAAAGATGCTTATTTAGATTTTGTGTGTGAAACTATTGTTTATCCTACTTCAGCTGCGCAGATAGGGTAAGAGTGTCCTGATTTCGGGACATAGTGAGAAAAATACCTAAAAATTATCTATTTAGTGGAAAAACTTTAATAAAACAGACTTTCGCTCGTTTGAATCAAATCTTGGACGCATCCATGTGTTCCGGTCATTTTAAGTTTTTTAATTATAAAAAGATTATAATGAACGGTAATTTTAGAAAGTCTAAACTACTCCCTCCATCTATAAATGTTTGTCACAATTTTCTAAAAGTAAATGTTCACAAAAGGTTGTCCATTTAAGATACCAATGATTTTTTTTTAACTTTTTTACCAATTTTATCTTTTTTTCTTGTTACATAGGAGATCCACTTTGGACTTGGAGTCATTTACTCGGTCCGAACTTGCACCACTAGATTAGATGACCAAGGTTCTGGTCAGTGAGCTAATCCCAACTAGTTAATTTTATCTTAATTTAATGTTCAAAAAATTATCATCATTATATTCATTTACTTAGTTAGTTGAGTGTAGTTTAGTAAAAACAAAGGAAATTAATTGCTTTTTTAATTTGTATGAAAAGAAAAGTATGCCAAACATTGATGGATGGAGGGAGTAATATATAATTTTTTTTAAGGAAGATTATTCATTTTTCTTAAGATGGTGTATTAATTTTTATTTTCTGAAATCTACATACGAATTTGACAATAAATAAATATGTAGGTGGTTATTTTTGGTTTATTACAAATTAGTATTTGAATTATAGAAAAAAAAAACCACATATAATATTTACGGAACTCCTAATCTTGAACATAATCTGCAGTAAAAACTCGATAAATTAATACTCGATTATTTAATAAACTTTCTAAGATAATATTTTTTGCCGGTCCCGATTTAGGGATAGGGTGCTAAATTAATAATTCGCTAAAATTACAAAATAATACATTTTTGATGATTCCTATAGACCCCAATTTAAATATAAATTAATAATTTCTTATATACTACATATTACATGAAATATTTATGAAGGTTTCTTAAAAAATGACTCAATTATTTTTTATTTTTTTGTTGAAATTTATATTTATTAATGTCCATAAAGTGATATGGTCAAGGGTTGTTATCTTAAATGTATGTTTCACTTTAACAATTCACTAAAGTGATTGTATCACTTTATGACCGTATCCCATGTAATTTAAAGTGATACGGTCAAGGGTTATTATCTTTAATGTATCTTCAATAAATATAAATTATTTTAAGAATAAATGAAAGATAATTTATATTCTTAATACAATGCATATACAAACGCCATAAAGTGAATTATTATGTTCATTGTATCTCTCATTTTAAATTGTGGTTATTTATATTTAAAAAAAAAACTCTATAAGCATTTAAAGTGAGAGATTGGAGAGTTTTTTTTAAATTAGACTATTTATTTGATATATTGTTATATATGCATTGTATAATAATTAAGTAGAAGTTTAAATAGTATTTGTAAATAAAGTATTTCATTATAATTAATAAAATATTAATATATATATTAATAATTATTAATTTATTAATTAATTAATAACTTTTTTAATTAATAAATTTTAATAGTCTTAAGTATATTAATTTATTGAGGTTTTATTATATCTTTAAACATAAGAATTCAAATAAGATCGATAGTTTTGAGACATTAGTTCTCGACCTTAAACACATTTTTTCTTTGTTATGCTAGTGGGGAGGAATGATTTAATGCATTTGAGAAAATATAAAAACGTTTATCACATGTGAAATTTCTAGTATATTCATTTAAGTCATATAAATGAGATAAATTTGGTATAAACAAAGCAATTGGCAAGGAAGAGGTTATATTCCTTGAAATAGATAACAAGTCCAGATTCAGGCCTCTTTTACTATTATGCAAGTGATTGACAACATCAATGGACCTCTTACGATCGAACAATTAATGTCTAAATGTTGGAATCTTGTAAAGCCTTCGAAGAAAATTCATTTATCAACATTTTGATGAAGACATTTTTTTTGGACAAATGATGAAGACAACTTTAATATATGTAACAGTTTTTAATGAAGAAGTGTCGTTTCAAAGGAACCAATCAGGCAAAAGGTAAATCAACCTTGGTTTTTTTTAATCAATTACCTCAAATAATTACAACACACAAAAGACATTTAGAGGATGTATTCAATTAAAAATTTGTTAGAATTTTTGGATTTTTAAAAGGTGAATTATATATATAGGGTCTTGGAAATCATTTTTCTTCTTTATAGAGTAGTTTTAAAAAAGTTATTCTTCTTAAGGACCTCATTTTTTACAATAGTCTTTCCTACCCTTACTACCACTAAAAGACAAAAGAGTGTGATGTCACTATTTCTCTCTCCTCTACCTACCACTACCCACCTACCTCCAACCTCCGACCACCTACCACCGACCACCAGTCACCAGTCGCCGGAAAAAACATAGAGTATCGGAAAATATTGATGAGAATCGGAAAAACAATAGAGTACTCTATACATTTGATGAGTACTCTATATATTTTACTGAATATTTCCGGATAATTTTGATGAGTACTCTGATAAATATGATGAGTACTACGTAAATTTAGTGAGTACTCTTTAAAATTGATGAGTATTCTAAAACAATTAGAGAGTAATTTAAAAAAAGTAATGAATCTAAATTAAAAAAAATGAATATTATTTAAACAATTATATTATTACACAATCAGAAAAAAAAGGAAATCTATTTGGTTTGACCAGATCTAGCTCTGATCAACCATGACAAACTAAAAAAAAAAAGGGGGGGGGGCATCTCGTCTTCACGCAGCTCCGACGAAGACACCACCTGCATCATCCATGTCACCCCATCAACACCACGCGAACACCACCACCATGAAGATCGGAGCAGCCATGGAGTCCACCCCACCAACACCACACGAACACCACCACCTGCATCATCCATGGCCACCCCACCAACACCACACGAACACCACCACCATGAAGATCGGAGTAGCAATGGAGTCTTCTAGCGTCGAGATCGGAGCAGCCTCCTTTTTCGAAGAGCAGCCATGAAGATTGCAGACACGAAGCTCTCCTTCGATGCTCTCGCGTAGGAGATCGAACCACCAGAGCTCGCTCCAGCACCACCACACAACCACCACCACCGAAAACCCCACCAACACCATCACCAAGCTTACGTTCGACGGAGTAGCAACAGTGCAGCTTGGATCTCGAACTGGAACAACAAGATAGTGGAGGAATGAAGCAACAAACAGATCTGCAGCTCGGAAAAGTAACTCCGGCGAGGGTTGCTGCAGCGTTGCTCGAATCTAGTCCGTTCGCGAAGGACCCGGACTTTTGACGGGCCGGAAAGATGCAGCGTGCTCGACGCTGCTGGAGAAGACGGGGGACAGGTGGTGGTTGAGGTGTTATGGTAGTGGTGATGTTTTGGTGGTGGTGGTGGTGGTTTTGGAGCTTCCATTGCCGGAATAGTAAGCTTTTCAGGAGAGAGAGTAATGAGCTTTTTAGTGTTTTGTTTTCTATTTCAGAAATATTATATTTAGTATATATAGGGGAAAAACAAAAGAGGGTAGTAAAGTAATTGGGGTTTTGGGATTCATGTGTTAAAAAGTTTTTGAGGTCTTTAGTAAGAAGAGACTCTAGGCGGGGTCCCTATCTTGAAGAGGGGGGGTGTGTTCAAGACCCTAAGCGGCATTTTCTCATTTTTAAAATACATAGACTTTAAAAATTCTATAGATTGTTTGAGTTTATAATTCTTTTTAATTCTATATATAATCTTACAGATTTTTATGTAAAATTTTTGATAGATTTTAATAAGTTTTAATAGATTTTGATTTTCTTCTAAAAAAATATAAACTATACATTCATTATACAGTTCAAAAAAAAAAACATGTTCCTCCACCATGGTGGTCTAACGGTAACGAGGAATGACTTCTACCATGATAGTCGATCCGATTTTTATTTTCAATTTGTAATTATGATTTTACCTTATGAATATTAAATAAATAATAAATTTTGAAATTAAAAAAAAATAAACGATAAAAAAATGAAACATTTTTATGTTCGGAAAAAAATACAATGAAACATGATAAATCCTAAAATCCACCTCTTCACCGCTACATTGAAACAAAAACAAAAAGTACAAAAATTTCAAAAAATAAAAATAAAATAAAAAGTAGATTATGTAAAAAAATGAAACATTTTTATGTTTCTAAGAAAATTCGATGAAACATGATAAAACTTAAAACCCATTTCTTCACACTTGCATTGGAACAAAAAACAAAAGGAAATCTCTTCACACTCATCTTCCCAATAAAAGTTTTTAGTAAATAAATATAGTTGACATGTATATTAATTCGGCTAATTCCAATCCATTTAAAAAAAATATGGCCATGAATGATTAGATATCAACATAATTATAATATAACTCATAAATTTTTTTACCTCAGTCGTTGTTTTATTTGAAGTTTATCAAATCTCTACTTCTGCAGAAAGATTTGTAGAAAACTTTTTTATATATACTTAAGCCTTAACCTCCTATAAAATCCAATGACTTGTAAAGTCTAATAACTTTTGAATACTCCAAAATTTTAATGGAATTAACAGAGTTTTGGTTGAATACATCTAGATTTTAAAAGAGTTTTTATAATCTCAATTGAATACCTCAAGATTCTAATAGATTTTTAAAAATCTTGATTGGATACCCCTGAATTTTTAAAATCCAAAAAGATCCTATACATTGTATATATATATAGTGACATATCTACTATAGAGTTAGTGAAGATTGTAATTTCTGTTTATTTTGAATTACTATATTGATTACCTTAAAAAACGAAGAAAAAAGTTAGATGTATCTATTTTAGCGTTTTGGGTTAATTTAAAGAATTATTATCTCACACTTAAAAAATGATTTTGACTATTCCAATTACACCATTTTAGTTAAATATAATATTTTAGTATGCCAGTTGATATTCTAACCACTCAAAAATAGTTTTGATACAACCCCTATTTATAAGAGTATAATGTCACGTTTTAAGAAAATCACATTACATTACTTATTTCCTTGTGAATGTAACAATACAGTCGGATTAATCCTTTGTAGATGAGAATGGGGAGAAAATCAAAGGGCTAGCATAAACTTCTCCCTCGTATGGATTGGCTCTTTAAAGTTGCTACGGTTTACTAGTTCTAGTATCTAATAGATATGAATTGCCTTTCAAGTGTATTATCAACTTTGAATTGGTAATGTAGAATTTTATCCACCCGTTGTAATAGTATAACTATAATAAGAACATATAATTCCAGACTCCTATATAAACTTTTAGAGAGAGAAAATAAAGAGAGATAAAAGAGTTTTCTTCTAAATCATGTTAAAAAATGTATATTTTATAGTTCTTTCATTACAAACTTTAGTAATCCACTCCATTTTCTCCTTCCAATCTCTTCCCTACTCAAACACAATTTCCTCCTGCAATACTCGGGTAAATAAATGATCCCTCCCTTTTGGTTCAATATCACACATAGAGCACACTCCACTAAAACTCATTCCCCATCTTAGTATTATGTCCATCATAGCCAACATATCCCAACATACCAAACAAACACAAAAACTATGTTTAGGTTGAACACACTTATACCAAACCACACTAAACCACTCAACAAATTATTATTCTTTCTTAATGGACTTCATAGTCAATTAAATGAAAAGTCAAATTTTTTACTTGCCTTCCAAACTTTTCTATCTTTACCACCTTTACTTAACTCAGTGGCTTAATATGCTCCGCAATATCAATCAACTCGGAAGAAATTATCCACCTTCCCTTCACAAAAAAAACTACTTACAACTTTATCTGAATCATATTTTCCACCACAAATAGTAACATGAGACAAATATCTTTGAAACACTTACTATCAATCCATATATATTCAGGAAATATGTATTAACACCACTAATCACCTAATGCTCGAGAAACTTGAAAGATAACTGTCTAACCCTCAACATTTACTTCTAACTCTAATAAGTGTTGTAGAACCCTTCGAAATTCAAATGCTTGTACCCTTCAACCAATTTTACCAATCCCATTGAGCCCACACATTATCAAACTAACCATGTATTCTCCAAAAATCTTTTAAGATGGAAACTTCACTAATTTCTTCCAGATTTGGAATATATAGAACCCTATCCTCTTTAATTATGTACATTTTCTTCCAAGCAACTTTAGCACCATGGATATTTTCAGTATTCCCTTTCCACAAGAACCTTTCCAACTTACAATCAACTTGTTTAGTAACTTTCTTTGGTAAAGATATCACAATACACAAAAATCTAGCTTTACTTTGAAGTACACACTTAATTAAGTGTTCTCTACCTATATATGTGGTGGTGCCTAGGCTGTGATAAAAATAAGATTAAAATAAGCCAAGAAACTACGAACTCTCACCCTAGACAGGCACAGTACTGCAAGTATTACAGGACGTATGCAAGTTTTAGTTAGTAAGTTGAGTTCGTTCTCAGGGACTTAAGTGTGTTAATCGCGTGAGTAGAAATATCGAGTAAAAGTAAATAATTAGAAGACAGTAAATTAAAGGGAACAGATTTCAAAATTAAGAATTAAAACTAAGAAAATAAAGACAATAAAGTAAAAGATAAGAAATATGAGATGAGAAGTATAGCTCAGGTTTTGCTAGTATGCACTAATCCTTCCAATTCTATCTATAAATCTAGTTAATAAGGGAGAATATTAGCTCTTGGTATACTTAGTCAGGATTCTAAATTCCCATACCTTAGACCTTGAGAGCGACTAAGGGGGATACGGCACAACCAAGAAGTGATTTCAAATAGGGTTATCAAACGCTACTAAGGCCCTAAGCAAATACTGCAATCATTGGTGATATGGTGATTAAAACAAACCCTAATGATTATCTAGTTAGAATCATGTTTTGTCAGAACTAATATCGACACTAGACATTATGTGGTGGTTCAATAGTTAAACACCCTGTCAAGGAGACCATCTAACTACTATTAAAACAATCCTAAAGTGATCAGTTCTAGGAAAGACATTAAATCAAAACACATAAACAAATATTAAGTAAGAAGCTAATATCAGCTTAAAACATATAATTCCCAAAGAAACTTAGATAGAAGAATTAGAATTCATAGATTATACATTATGCAAAACCCAAGCTATGGGGAGTTTAGTTCATACCTGAAGGAAATAAACTAAAAGAAATTACAAAAGACATCATCTTGCTCTCTACAATAAACTGGAAGAATAAAACCTTAAGAACTAATTACTATGAGGCAAGGATGATTTACAAGTGATATAAGGGTGTATTTATAGGTGTTTAGAAGACCTAATTCGTTTTCTTGAGGAAGAGTTAAGGTATTGGACATCTAGTCCAACTCAAATTCGTATGGAAATAAAGATAAACACTGCTGGACCGTTTTGAGCATATCTTCTTCGTTATTGGTCGGTTTGAGCTCCATAAGATACCAAAAGAATCGCAACAGAATTATCTATGTCCCTATAAAGGAAATTACAAAAATCGGCCTATTTCTTGGGTAAAATAGAACATCTTTAGGCGTGTACTACGGAATCCTAGATTAGGCAGCTTTTCCTTTTCCATCTTTTTAGCTTTTGTTTCCTTATCTCCAATTACCATGCAAATCTCTTTCCATAAGTTGTAATCTTTGACTTGGACTCTAATTAAGCTCCATAATTATCTTTAAAGCTACACACTAAATAAACAATTAAACCCAATATGCTCTAAAAATATTATTTTACTAAATCAAGACTCAAAATAGGAAAGTGCACTATTTCTCAAGAAAATCGACATTTATGACTTCTAAATCACTAAAAATGATGTCTCATCCTAACATTAATCTATCACAAATGAGGAGATATCAAGACCCCCAACTCAAAGTTGTATCGTCCCGATGCAATAAAAACAAAAACAAAGGGAAGTCTATAAATACACACTTATGAAATTCTCAGCACAAGGGAAAAAGCATAGCAGACTATATAGAATAAACCTAAAGAACATAACTCAGAAAATTTCATGCAATAACATTTATAAACTACATAACTGTACACTTCTCATATCTACAGTCAACACGGCTTGAATTCAAGATCAGATTAGTTTCACAATGTAAGAAGGATTGGGACTTTACTCAGTTCCCCAAGAGAGCTATAGATTGTTCATCGAACTTCACTAGTATTCAAAGATCCACCCAACTAATCTCTAATGGCTCAATCACTTCTCAATTACATAGCAAAGAATCAAAAGGTCTTTAAGGTTGTAATGTAGGCTTAGGGACGGTATGATAGTATATTTGGATAATTTGGAGTGAGCTTTTGGCTCTCTCCTCACTAGCCATCAACGAATCGCCCTAGAGCTTGAGTTACTCTCATAAAACGTTTCTCACTCAACCCAATGAATTCCTTGATGCATAATTTAGCATCCCCAATACCCAATTAAAGCTTAAGATGTTCACATAAAAATCCACTTTGCCGGTCCGAATATATATATTTTCTTTTCTTTTCAAATCAATTTCTTTTCTATAGCTATGACTCTCTTTTAATGTTGAGATATCATGCTAATTTCTCATATATATATTTTTTCTTTTAATGCCCTTGTTGGCAAAATTAGCTCGTAGCTTCTTTTTCATTCACTATTACCCCGGCAAAGGGTTACAATAAAAATCTGTGAAACATCATCAATATACAGCACAAAGCACAATTAATAAGCTCAAAAATCCCAACCCAATAACAATTCCCATAATGGTGGACCTACCACCCCAAACTCAAGCTCTAAAACAACTGTCTATGCATCGCGATTCGAGTGCGGGTCATATGGAAAAGTCCTAAAATCTAAAGGATATGGCGTATAATGTGTTTCAATAAAAAGCTTTAGAAAGGCTAGAAGGGGATGAGAAGGATATAGCATATAAAATCAAAAATCACAAGGTGAGAAGGTATAAAAAGGCTTCAAGGGCTTCAAAATATGAAAGAACCGCCTTAATCACTTTCTACACTATGTAATTTCATTATTTTCTTACCTTTAGCACTTTCATCAAATGGTTTATCAACTAGCTTGGATCTCACGGCCTACACACTTTCAAGGTTCCCTGAGATCGAACATACTTTCTATCGCATTGCTCACTAATCTTTTCTTTACTATCAACGTGTGTTTTCCTGCAAATACTCAAAGCATACAAATACATAGCTCATAAACATATTACTTTCTATCATTAATCTACTGAGCTTATGTTTCCAAGCTATTAAACACACTCTACATCTAATTCCCATGTATCAAAAATTTTAATTTTTACCAAAAAAAACAGAAAAATGGAGATGAGAGACAACGAATCCCCACACCCCCAACTCAAAAATGAGCCGTGTCCCCACGACTTGAAAAAGACTCGAAAAACAGAAATTAAAATTAGCAGATAGACATATTTACATAAATGGTAAGGAAGAAAGAGAACATACTCTCGAGGCTATTGCCTCACATCATTGATATCCAAGGTAGGATCTGCTGGACCGTTCGTTAAATGCTCAAGGAGTTTCATGATGTGCACTTGATTAGCATTGATTTGTGCTACATCATTGACTAAGGAAGTTTGAGCTGCTTCAAATTTCGTTAAACGCTTCTCCATCTTCTCTTGCCAAGTTTGCTCCTTTTCTTCTTTCGAGACTTGCGTAGAACCCGCTCTTCGAAAGATATCCTTGATCCAAGCATTATCAATATAACTCGTTTTAAATTCGAGTTTCTCTTCTTCACCCAATACTACATTCGCTTCTCGCACAAGACACGTGATCATAGTAGGAAATTTAACATTATAAACTGATTTAGGAGAGACCGAAAATCGCATCACCTCCTCATAGATCAAATGTGCCACATCAACTTCTTCTCCTCTCAAAATACAGTCCAAAAGTAGAGCGTACTTCATAGTCACATCCAAAGTTCGTGTGTTTCCAAAGATATTAGGGACAAGGAAATTGTGCCAAATTCTCGCATCCGCTTGAAGATATTTGTAAGGCCAAGGTGCCTTCAATTCTCCCTTATGTGATTTCACTTTCTCTTTGTCTAATACATGCTCAAAAATTAATTCCTCATCAAAGATTTTTCGTTTAGCAACCGCTTCTTCAAATTTACAATAACCTTTCAATTTCTTAAACTTGAAGTGGTTTCTAATCTCCTCAACTGTGAAAGGAACTAGCTTTCCTCTAATCGGAACACCATTACTATCTCGGCTAAAGAGGCCTAAATAGAATTCCAAAACTAACTCATGACATAATTCAGAACATCTTACCATGAACGTAGACCAACCCAGTTTCTCACCAAGCTCTAAGAATCTTGCATATTCTCCTGTACCAACTTCTTCCTTGAATACTTTCTCATAAGCAAAAGGTAGTTCTTCCAATTGTTTCTCTGCAGAAGTCTTCAGGGCCCTTGAAGTATCCTCTTTCTCTTTGGGTGCAGGACCTTGTTGAGGTTGTGTTTTCTCCTTTGCATAAAAGTAAAGCTTTTTACCATTACGATCAAACAAAGGTATCCCACTCTTCTCAACTTTATCTTTACCCTTTGATTTAGAACTAGCACCTTTGTCAATTGATTTCTTCTTGTTTAAATCCAATCCCTTGTTACTCTTCACCTCCCTCTTGTTAGCTAAAATTGTTGTTCTATTAGTCATCTTCAATTAACTCCCAACTCAAAGCTTTAGCAACCCTTGAAATTTGAACTTGTGAATTAATGGTTGAACAAGCTTGATTTGGCTTAGGATAGGTGAATTGATGATGAATCTCTATGTGGGTAAGGTGGATTTGTAATGGGTTGGCTTGGATTTAAGAAATTGTAGGATGACTTTTGAAAATTTGGCTCTTTGATTCTTCAATTTAAATGGATTTGGTGAAGATTGGGTGTTTGATTCTCTCTTGTAATGATGTGGAGAGAAGATTTGATGTGTTTTTCTTGATGATTGGGTAGTGTTTTGGTGATTGGTGAAGGTTTTGATGAGCTTCAATGGAATTAGGAGAGTTTTGGAGAAGAGAAAGAGGCTTTAGGTTTAATAAATTCGGAATAATGAGCATTATATCTCCTTTATAACTTGAAACCCTTTCTTTTCTCTCTCTGGCGGCTCGTGCGAACCATGGTGCGGACCATGGGGTGTACCGCGGGGTACACCGCGACATCTGATGGTCGAAATTTTTTACCCACTGGATAATACCCGTGGTACAACCCGTGGCACGTGTTTTTGACTCGCGGACCATGGCACGGTACACCGCAGGGGTACCCTGCGCCTTCTTCGTAAAAATACCCGTGGATCTACCCCGTAGCACGCGTTTGTTACCTGCGGACCATGGTGCGGTGCAGGGGGTAATCCGCGGGTCAATTTTTTCTCGGTTCTGGACAAGACCCGTGGTACGGGTTTTGACCCTTCGGTGCATACCTGCGGACTAGGGGTAGTCCGCGGGGGTCAAAACTTCGCTCCGGAAAATTTTCCTCGCGTCCCTAACTCGATTTCTCCAATTCCTACCCACCAAAAACACTAATACCTTTCTCAAATATGCATTATCAACTAAAAATAACTGAAATAAACTTAAACTAAAAACGTAAAAGACATGAAAATTCAAAAAACTACGGGTTGTCTCCTGTACAGCACTTTTGTTTAACGTCTTTCAAAGTTAGACGTGTTACCTCTGTCAAGATTTGCGAATATAGCCTCCCCAACAACGAGTAAGGCTATGAACGTCAACTAATCTGTGCTTGACCCCAGTTTTGGGGCGAATTTCTATCACCTTGGCTGAAACAAACTTAGTGACAATGAATGGTCCCATACACGAGTCTTTGAAACTTCGTGGCCTATACTCGCGTTTGTGAGCTTTCCATAGAACTTCATGGCCAACCCCAAACTCAATGTCTGGCTCAGTATCCACAGGCTTTAAGTGGATCTTCTCAGGAAGGACTTTTTGATGCGAAAGGATGTGGATGACAGGAACGGTGGGATCTAACTTCCTTGGTTTCTTACCCAAGACATAGAAGGTCTCAGATACATTCTTTGCATGAAGGGTGATAGTCCCTTCTTGGAAGTTGATCACACTTTGACTTGTGGCCATGAAAGGTCGTCCAAGTATGATTGGAACCTGCTTATCTGCATCAAACTCAAGAAGAACAAAGTCAGTTGGGATGGCGATATTACCTGCACGGACTAAGACGTCCTCCACTGTTCCCCATGTCCTTTTAACTGAGTTGTCAGCAAACTGCAACTTCACTGGAGTTTTCTCTGATTTCTGAAGTCCAAGTCTCTCGAACACGGACTTAGGCATAAGATTCACACCAGAACCCACATCGTACATTTCCTTCACCTTGAGCATACCATGTAATTGAATAGGAAGGTTGAAACTTCCCGGATATTTAAGCTTTGGTGGTAGTTCTCTTTCACTTCTCCTTGAAACCCTCAGGTTCTCTTTTGGGATCTCTACACTCGCCTCTTTCTCAGGAATAACTTGCGTAAACACTTGTTGCGGTGTAAGTCCTTTCTTCGCAATCTCAAGCATCTGGGCGTTGATATTTTCAGGTTGATACGCCTCTACAAATGTCTTGAGTACAGTGTCATCCTTAGGATTTGTATCAGGAATAGTTGATGACACTGGTTGAACAATAGGTGGCGATTCCACCTTCTCTTCTTCTTTCTCTTCATGCACAACAGGTGCAACTTCATCTTTTGATTCCTCCTTTGAGGCTTCTTCCTCTTTCAATTTAGCCAGTTCAGCAGCATAATCCACTACCGATCGAATTTCCTCTTGCATCTTCCTCAGTAGCTGTATAAATTCGGCTTTATCTTGATCGTCCACATAAACTTCAGAACAGTCAGATTCCACGGGGCTAGACTTGGTTGGTTCTTCTTCGGTATTCGGAACTTCCACGGCACTAACGGCAGCATGCGGTACTTCCTCTTTTGCTTCTTCAATTTCAAGGCAAATAGCCTTGCAAGCTTCGAACCCAACATTGTTTTCACCTCCTTCGATTGCCTTTACTTCCTTTTGTTCTACCAAATTTGTTAAAACTTCGTTTAATTGTTTTACTTGAGTACCTAAAATCTGAAGTATGGCATCGTGTCCTCGGACCTTCTCGTCATGAGCGTTCATAGTCGTGGTCAAACGGTCTAGAGCTTGTGCTATCTGTTGATTATCCATAGATCCTTCTTGAGGATACTGAGGTAAAGCTTTCCGATCTAATGAATCAGTATAGGCATCTTGAGCAGGTTGTTGAGGGGGAGCAAGTCTATTTTGATGTTGATTTTGGTACTGATCTCTCTGTTGGAAAGAGTTGTTATGGGGGCGCGGTTGATAATGACTAGGATTAGCGACCCCTTGTGGATTTGAATACTGCATACCCGGATGGTTTCGGTTACCCCATTGATAACCTCCGCGATTAGATATAAAGTAAACAGATTGCGGATTTGATTCGCACTCCTCCCATGTATGATTGTTAACCCCACATTGTTGACAACCTTGTGCTTCTTGTACTACGTTTGCAGTGGCTAAATTATTTTCCATCGCTAATTTTAGCTCCTTGATTTGATTTTCTAACGCGGATATTTGAGCTGAGTTTGCAGTTTCTGCATCTAAACGAAGCGTTCCTCGGGTCTTTGCTACAGAAGCTCGCGTTGAAGTCCAACTTCTTTCTTGTTCCATAATATTTTCTAACACCTCGGAAGCTTCATTGTGATTCATGGACACAAAATTACACTTTCCAATGTTATCCACCTTTTCTCTACCTTTATCATTAAGACCTTCATAGAACATAGCAAGTTGTAGAGCAGGTGTATAACCATGGAGCGGACATCTAGCTAATTTTTGTTGAAACCTTGTCCATGCTTCTCCCACTGTTTCTCCATCTTCTTGGCAAAATCTTGCAAGCTCGGTTTGATCTTTGAGTCTCATGCTCTTAGGATAAAAACGGTTAAAGAACGCGGCTTGAAGTTCTCTCCAAGAATGAATGGTTCCATGTGGTTGTCTCTCTAGCCAATCGCTGGCTCTACCGGTCAAGAAGAACGAAAACATGTGACAATACAGTTGCTCGCGTGTAATGCCAGGAGTAATGTAGGCATCACAAATCTGCATGAACTTCTGAATCGCTCTTACCGGATCTTGAATTGATGTACCAGTATAGAGTCCAAAACTTTGAAATTGGCTGAGCATACCCGGATCGGGTCTAAATTTGATATTTGGGATCTCTGGAGGGCGGTAACCGATTGGTTGAACATGAAACGGCACATGAAGACCAGGGAGATCTTGCTGTGCCTGATTCTGTTGATTATTAATGTTATTCTGCCCATTACCTCCTCCTACTGGTAGTTGTTGTCCTTCTTGTCCACCAAGTGGTGGATCTTGTTGATGTCCACCGAGTGGTGGATCTTGAGAACCAAGGGGAGGATCTTGTTGAACCCCTCCAAGTGGTGGATTTAGTTGGGCTGCCATAGCTCTTCTCAAGGCTCTTTCCTCACGAACTCGTTTGTTGTAAGGTCTGAAGCTTCTCTCAGGCTCCGATAAGGGAGGCCAAGAATTAAACACTGTGAATCCTGAAAAAGACTAAAGCAAACCACAAAGCGTAAATCTGGAAAAATAAAAACTAAACTAAAAACTGAAAAGTAAAAACTAATTAAAAACTACTACTCGAAATAGATAACCCACACGCTAATGAGACAGAAGTCCCCGGCAGCAGTGCCAAAAACTTGGTGGTGCCTAGGGTGTGATAAAAATAAGATTAAAATAAGCCAAGAAACTACGCACTCTCACCCTAGACAGGCACAGTACTGCAAGTATTACAGGACG
Organism: Nemophila menziesii; assembly: GCA_029959085.1. Lineage (NCBI taxonomy): Eukaryota > Viridiplantae > Streptophyta > Magnoliopsida > Boraginales > Hydrophyllaceae > Nemophila > Nemophila menziesii. The sequence goes on from JARWIR010000003.1 coordinate 33,812,638, forward strand.
TATGCAAGTTTTAGTTAGTAAGTTGAGTTCGTTCTCAGGGACTTAAGTGTGTTAATCGCGTGAGTAGAAATATCAAGTAAAAGTCAATAATTAGAAGACAGTAAATTAAAGGGAACAGATTTCAAAATTAAGAATTAAAACTAAGAAAATAAAGAAAATAAAGTAAAAGATAAGAAATATGAGATGAGAAGTATAGCTCAGGTTTTGCTAGTATGCACTAATCCTTCCAATTCTATCTATAAATCTAGTTAATAAGGGAGAATATTAGCTCTTGGTATACTTAGTCAGGATTCTAAATTCCCATACCTTAGACCTTGAGAGCGACTAAGGGGGCTACGGCACAACCAAGAAGTGATTTCAAATAGGGTTATCAAACGCTACTAATGCCCTAAGCAAATACTGCAATCATTGGTGATATGGTGATTAAAACAAACCCCAATGATTATCTAGTTAGAATCATGTTTTGTCAGAACTAATATCGACACTAGACATTATGTGGTGGTTCAATAGTTAAACACCCTGTCAAGGAGACCATCTAACTACTATTAAAACAATCCTAAAGTGATCAGTTCTAGGAAAGACATTAAATCAAAACACATAAACAAATATTAAGTAAGAAGCTAATATCAGCTTAAAACATATAATTCCCAAAGAAACTTAGATAGAAGAATTAGAATTCATAGATTATACATTATGCAAAACCCAAGCTATGGGGAGTTTAGTTCATACCTGAAGGAAATAAACTAAAAGAAATTACAAAAGACATCATCTTGCTCTCTACAATAAACTGGAAGAATAAAACCTTAAGAACTAATTACTATGAGGCAAGGATGATTTACAAGTGATATAAGGGTGTATTTATAGGTGTTTAGAAGACCTAATTCGTTTTCTTGAGGAAGAGTTAAGGTATTGGACTTCTAGTCCAACTCAAATTCGTATGGAAATAAAGATAAACACTGCTGGACCGTTTTGTGCATATCTTCTTCGTTATTGGTCGGTTTGAGCTCCATAAGATACCAAAAGAATCGCAACAGAATTATCTCTGTCCCTATGAAAGTAAATTACCAAAATCGTCCTATTTCTTGGGTAAAATAGCACATATTTAGGCGTGTACTGCAGAATCCTAGATTAGGCAGCTTTTCTTTTTCCATCTTTTTAGCTTTTGTTTCCTTATCTCCAATTACCATGCAAATCTCTTTCCATAAGTTGTAATCTTTGACTTGGACTCTAATTAAGCTCCATAATTATCTTTAAAGCTACACACTAAATAAACAATTAAACCCAATATGCTCTAAAAATATTATTTTACTAAATCAAGACTCAAAATAGGAAAGTGCACTATTTCTCAAGAAAATCGACATTTATGACTTCTAAATCACTAAAAATGATGTCTCATCCTAACATTAATCTATCACAAATGAGGAGACATCAATATGTCAAATACTTATGCGTACAACCCTCAGTTGCACCACTATGTTATTTAACAAAGTCTCACACATAGTTGCATTAGGACTCCTTGTAGTTACAGGGATACTAAGGTACATGATATGCAATTTCCCTTTCTTAAAATTCAATACTCTGAAATATAGCATAATTCATAATACAACACAATTCACTCTTATCAAGGCTAACCTTCAAACCAGAATGTCTAGCAAATAGACTTAAACCACACTTAATTATATATGCAAATTTTATATAATCAGTAAATAATAATAACTAATCATCAACAAAGATCAAATGGTCTAGTTTCAACTCTTAACACTTTAAATGATAGGTGTATTTCTCATTATCTGCAGTAATATCCATAATTGAAGAATCACCAGAATACGTAGCACAAACAAATAAGTTAAAATAATGGATATCCTTGCCTCAAGTCCCTAATCAAAGTAGTTGCATTCAAAAAAACTCAAAAGTTGTACATTTACAACCTAACAGCTCACAACCGCGATCTCAACCCATCAAAGTTCACCTGAATACCAAACAAAAAATAAATTTATATTAGATAAATTTAGATATGAACTGAGAATAATTGTTGTTACCATTTCAGTTACCTATCGACCTATCATTAGAAGATACATAATCAAAAGATTGATAATATTGTTGAATGACCTGATATTAGATTAGCACAACCATGTATAAGGAAACACTGTAGAGGGCGAATCCCTTTATAAACACCTTATTCGTGATACTATCACCTAGGAAAGCTAGATATAAATTAAATAAGCCTTATAATCGATCTACACCAAGTAAACACTTTGGTTTGTTCCAGTTGTAACATCTGATCATACAGAAGAATTCGTAAATGATCAAACACTCTTCTTCTAATGCTTCCCCAATAACCACGAGTCAATGTATATAATCTATAATCATGAGGCAAATTTACTACTTTTAAACTTATTGTAAGATTGCATAACTAAAGGACCAGTAGTATAATTTACAATAAGCAAACATGCTTGCACGCCAAAGTTTATGTAAGGTGATTTGTGGGAAAATATCATTTTTCATAATAACGTCGGTATGTTTCCACTCAAATATGAACCCTTGAAAATTAATATTTGGTTCAACTCTAACATAAAGTTTAGCATCAAACAAACCATTTAGAATAGAGAAACTAGGTATCCCAATTGAAAAAAAAATTAAACTCTAAAAAATTATAGGATTTTTACAAGATCGAGGTCTTTGGGTTCAGAGAACAAATCATAAGATTTCAATAGAATAATTGATAACAAAAAGGAGATTTACATGAAAAAAATTAAAAAAAATTGGCGTAGTAGTGTTGATGGTGGATGAGAACAACTGTTTTGTATATGTTGTTGGCTATGTGTGGAACGACAATGGCCACGAGTAGCTGAGATTAATTGCATACTAGCGTTGTTGGTGGTGAAGATTTGGCGATGACTATTATGATTGAGATCGGTAGATATATAGATTGGTGAAGTTTGAGCGATGGCGGTTATATAGTAATGAGATAGAGCAGCGGTGAGAGAGTGTTTTAAATATAGTGTGCAAATAAGATATTGTGCAAATGATCTTTGGTGGGTGATGATGGTGATTAGAAAAACAAAAAAAAATTAAATGAGAGTTTCGAAGAGTTTTTGAGATATTTTGGGAGAATTATAAGAAGTTTTGAAAGATTTAGAATTTTTATAGAGAAATTAGGTGTATCGTGTTTTATTATATGGATATTGAGACTAATAATGATAATAAATGAGAGAGTAATTTGATGGAATTATGAGAAATTTGGAGAAATTTTAAGCATTAATAGGAAAATTTTGGTGTATCCTATTTTAATATATAGTCTAGTTGTGTCCCGTGTCTAAAGACATTGTAATTTTTGGGTTAACGTCCTCTTAAATCAAAATGATAAACCAACTTTCCATTTAGATAATAATTTAGATGAAAAGATTACTACAATACCCTTATTATAGTTGTTGTCTTTGACAATATATTTATTACCATTTAAATAAAATATTATCATAGATGTGAAAATCCACCTACTACTAATTTCATCGCACACGCACGCCCGGGATTTTTTTTTAAAATCATCATAACTAATTTTAAAAAAATCAAAAAAATCAAAAAACTGCATTTTTAGATGATACAAATTAATATTTACATCTATGATTTTTTTTTGTTATTTTTTGAATTTTGAACTTTTTTATTTTGATTTTTTGATTTTTTTTTAAATAGGATTTTGTCTCATCTGTAATTTTAAGATTGGAATGAATATGTCTCATCTCCATTCTAATACTGAGATGAGATTTGTCCCATCTTTATTGTATAACTAAGATAAAACTAATGAAAACGGTATAATATGTTGGAGATGATAATGTGTTGTTTCGTGAGATAAAAAGCCTTGACCTGGTGGGGTTATGTATGTATATCAGGGGATTGATAGAATTGTTTCGTCCAGTTTTATTATTCCTACTCCGATTTTGTTTGCAGAGCCTTTGAAACCTAAGGCTATTAGATGTTTATTCTTCTGATCCATTCCCTACAATTTACGTTTATATAAGAAATAACTTATTTACTTTGAATATTGATGACTTGAGACGCAATAATTAGTTGAAATGAAGAAAATTACTGTTTCTAGTTCATTATATAACATTCAAAATCAAATTGTACGAGTCATCAACATTATCAAACACTAAAACAAAAAAGAACTCATTTAATACTGAGATGGGATTTGTCCCATCTGTATTGTAAAACTAAGATGGATCTTTCCCATTTGCATTTAAAACCTTCCACCACCACCACCACGACCTCCCACCACCACCACCACCCCACCACCATCACCCCACCACCACCACCTTTACCTACTACTAATTTCATAACACACGCGCGCGTCCGTGATTTTTTTTAAATTCGTCATAACTAATTCTTAAAAAATCAGAAAAATAAAAAATTCGTATTTTTGGATAAAGCAAATTGATATTTACGTCTATAAATTTTTTTTTTGGAAATTCTTTTAACTGGTCTGTTTCATTAATAGGTATTCAGATCTGAATTGGTCAGGAAAAACAAACAGTCTTATTGATCCAGTGTCCTAATAAATCGGATTAAAAGCTCATTAAGTGCAAACAAACACCTCTAAGTCTGATTTATTCAGAATCTGTCACTTAACAAAATAAGTCATATGTTGTTATTCAACATTCAATACTTATCACTTAAAAAATCAAACGACACCTAAATCTGAGTCGTTCAGACCTTGCCTCTTAATTGAATAAATTATATTTATCTGTCATTCAATATTCAGTACATATCACTTTAAAAAACCAAATAACAAGAATAAGATAAAAAAGTTAATAATAAAGAGTGATATTTATCCTAATTTTTAATTTAACCGATTCTTAAATATTTAATCAAATTGTATGTGACTCCTTAAAACTCATTACTAACAAATATGCTTTATTAGTTTGGAGTGATACTTATTTAAAAGAAAAAAGGAACTGAAATTTTAAAGAAAAAAGAAAAAAATTATTAATGATTAAAAGAGATTATGAGAGTATAGGAGGGATTTTAAGGTTTAATAGGAATAATTAGGTGTATTTTTTTAATTATATATATATATATATATATATATATATAGATGTTAGTGTAACTCTCTAACAAAAAACCCAAAATTCTAAATTGTAATATATATTTAAATTCGGAGACTTTTATGTAGCGGGTAGGGCAGTTGCCTCGTGCTATGATATATAATATAAGCGTCCCCTTCATATATCATATTATCTGAAGTAGTCTAGCTTTAGTCATTTCAGTATTGACTAAAAATATCGTTAGAAATGTATGACCTTGAAGATCGGATTAAATTAGATTCACGGTATGTAGTCATTTTCTTAGTTAGATTATATAGGACTTTCACATTTTTCAAATTAAACACTAATGGACATTTTTAATTAATAAAAAATTGATCCACCATCATTTGCAGGTGGTCCTCATTGAATGCATTTGCACTGTATCAGCAAAATATTGCTTGTTCTGGTAAAACACATTTTGCTTGGGCAGCAAGGGACCGAGACATAGGGGTCCATTGACAAAAAAAAAAAGAGGACACAGGGGACCATCAATCCAATTGTCATCTTCCTCCATCCCCACCCCAGACACCCTCTAACAATATATGAGAATTTGTCTTTAGCGTTTAATTCATCTTTTGCCCACTCAAAACTTAGAATTTAACCTCCTATATATTTTCCTTAATGTGTGTCCAGTGTTGGTTCACATAATATACTTCGCTTTTCGAACGTTGCTTCTGTAATTATTTGACCACTACTCCATAATACAAACTTTTACTATGTCCCATATTAGCAGCGACTCTGGCTATAGATTCTTTAAACTTTTTGAACAACTTAGGTATTTATAGCAAAATTCTCATAATTTTATCAACTTCACTTCAATTTGCAAAACGTTTCTCTTTACACAATCTAAGTTCCAAAATTTATCTTGTGTGAAAGTATCATAATCAAAATTCTCACCAATTATTTGTCGTGAATTTCAAAGTTGATGAAAACATTTTGCTGACAATTTGTGTTGAACTTTTTATGAAACTTTCAATTATTTTGCGACTTGACTTGGATTTTTCTTGATTTTAGACTTCCTAACTTCATCTCGGAGTGTTGTATCATCCATATATCTAGGAGATACACACTTAACACACAAATTATCTTAAATTGCTCCAAAACACATTTATATTTGAGATTAGCTAAAATCTCATAATATGACAAATAAGGCAATCTAGCTAATATGAGGGAGTAAGACCACATGCCTAATGTGATCGGAAACTGAGAATCGGTTGTATTGTGTAGAACTATCAAGGTGTAAGGGGTCCCTTGACAATGAAATCATTTAAATCCCTCAATCATAAATATTGTTTGAATGTTGTTTGTTTGAGTCTATAATCTTTTTTTTTGTTCTAAATAATCTGTATTGTAGAAGAAAACAATTGTTTTTCTTTTAAGATTGATAATGCTAGTGTCATCAAGCCCACATGTAAAGTTGGTTGAGTCGAGGGTATTGTTATGATGAGGAAAGAGTGTGTAAGTGTATAAGTTGTAATGACATGATTAAGTCACGTGATCAATTGTTCAGTATGGTATGATGCGTTTGTTCATGAAACCCATGGTCTTGGATGAGGGAGAAATTATGGAAAAAAATACAGAGTGGAATATTCGATACTCGGATATATGGATTATCATGGATGACGTTAATGAAGTATTAAAGTCGTATGAAATGGAGGAATATGAGAAACCCTCAAGATTAGAATTTATTTGTTTAAATATTTTATAATGACAATTCTCATTTAGGGTTACCGCTGTCCAAAGATTGTTTCTTTACATGGTCAAACCAATTGGGGAACACTAGGTTAGAGAGAAATTCGACAAATCCATGTGTAATAATTAATGGTTAACCCAACATCACAATACTACAATCATTATTTCTTTGATAATTAGGTCAAATCACTCCCCACTTGTCATTCATGATATATTGATAAATTAATAAGTGTGAATTCTTTTTAGACGGAAGATTGTGAAGGGGAATTGTCAAGGCAGCTTGGGTAATCATGTTCTAAATTTAGGTTTTTATGGTTCTAGAATGGAAAAATGTGTAAGATGTTTGTGTCTCGGATACATGGAGTTATCCTAATTTTAAAAAGAATAAGGTTAGAATCAAAGGATGCAAAATAAATTTTGAGGTCTTTGAAAAGGCTCTGCCTCTGAATAAAGTATCGCAAAATTAAAAACTAGTATAGAAGTGTTGTAACTCTTGCTAAACTATGAGGAGCAATAATGAGTTGAAGTAGCCAAGGCTAACTAACTGGATGTGAACATCAAAATATGAAATTTTTCCATGTAGACATGATGTAGAGAAGATGTCGTAACAAAGTGGTCAGACTGATGGATTGTTTTAATGTTTGGCATGAATACACAAAGTTTGAAAATGATGGTGAATGGATACTATACGAATCTCTTTAGAGTACACGGGAGGTTGATTCAGAGGCTCTAGACATCATACCCCGCAAGCTACAAAAACTGACTTTGGAAGAGGTGAAAATGATTTTTTTAGCATGTCTAGTTCAAAGGCACCTAGCCCAAATCAGTTGTATGGGTTGTTGTGTTAGAAGTATTAGGATATTATTTAATGAGATTTTCTCGACTTTGTTATGGATTTTATGAGAATAATATCATTGGAAGGGTTAAATCACACACTGATCTACCTTGTACCTAAAGGAGAGGCCTAAAAGCCTATTGATTATTTTTTGCCCGATCTCGTGTGTTAGCTTTGCTCATAATATTCTCACAAAAATACTGGCACTTAGATATAAAAGTTGTTCAATGATATTGTAACCCCGACTCGATTAGCGTTTAGTAAAGGAATAATACATGATAATTTTATTATTGGACATAAAGTGTCTCTCCTTTTTAGGAAAACAACTAAGAGTAATAATCACTATACGGTCGTAAAGCTGAGCATGACTAAATCTTATGACTAGGTTCACTAAGATGTTTTATTGGAAGTCTTGTTCATACTGGTATTCCATGTAATATATATTGGATGGACCATGAGCTGCATTTCAACGGTCTTCCAAGTTAATTTCAATGGAGAATGATCGAATCCATTTAAACCTTTGTGAGGGGCTTAGACAAGGATAGACGATTCGACACTTACTATTTTGCTTGCATACAAAAGCTCTACTTATATTGATTAATAAATAATATAGGGATGGAAAAATTATGGATGAATATTTCCAGAGAATGCCCTACTTTGACGCACGTCACTTTTGGTGGTTATCAATAAAACTGAATTGAATCATTCCAAGATATCATAGCCATGTATTGCAGTTGTTCAGATCAAAGGGTCAATTTTAAAAATCCAACGGCGTATTTTAGTAGTGGGATCCCAACAAATCTTGTCCTAAAACTGTGAATACTCTACTTATTCCAAAAGCTAATTCGCTTGGTAAATATATGGGAGAGTCTTCCATACAATAAACATTTTTTTTTATTTAATTAGTAAAAGTCGAAAATACCCTTTTTAAGTATGATATAATAAAGTAGAGGGTTTGTTATCATAAAGTATGTATCTAATAATAAAGTTGATTAACTTCTGACACTGCATGCCATCTGACCCTATAAACTAGCCTTATAAACTAGCTACAGATTTTCTTTTTGTTTATTAATTACATTTTAACTCACCACGTATCTTATTTCTTTGAGTTTTGTCATTTGACTTTTCTTTGTTTTTCTTTTGGACGGATGATCCTTTCATATTTTCTTTTCTTTTTTTATGGATTTTAATTTCCTTTTTTTGGATTAAATTTTAATTTTTTTTTCAAGTGAGACATATATTTTATTATAATTATATTTTTATAAAAAAAATTCTTCACTTAATTTAATCTACATAGGTCAAAATTAAAAAATCAAATTATAGCTAGTCGTTAATGCTTGTAGGCGAAGGTGGTGGCGGATATCAGAGAACGCCGTTGTATTACTTGGGATTTTAGCCTTGTTTACCAAGGAAAAATCGAGCATCTTGATGCTAAAATCTTGTAGAGATACAATTTATAAACTATAATTGCAAACTATTTAACTACTATTTACATACTCAAAATCGAGACTTGTATAAAAGAATTTTTATATTTAATAAGTCGGTCTTATGAAAATTAATGAATTTATAACTTAAATTTACTATATCAAAGAACAAGAGATTTTTTTTTATAACACTAAATCATGTTTAATATATTTTGTAAAAAAATTCTATTATATTTAAAAATAAATAAATCAAATGCTAAGATTCGAACCCTTGACTTTTATTATATCCTAAAATATTAAAGGTATTAAACCACCAAGCTAGATGGACTTATGTATCATTTAAAGCCTCCACGGTTTACATAAATGTTCATGGGGGGTTACTTATTTTTCGGAACAAAATTACGTTTATGTATGATAAAATGTACGGGGTTAGAGGGGCTCAAGCCCCCCCCCCCCCCCCCGGTTACATAAGATCCGCCCTTGCTGACAAATTCATTCGATTAAAAAGTTATTATTAGACCTATTTTGGGTTTAAATTGTAGGTAAGTAAATAATGTTTTATTCTTTTTATTACTAATTGATCATTACTCATACATAATTTTAAGAATATTTAATTATTTTTTTTATTAAATTGATTAAAATAATATTCTAAAATAAATTATCGTTTCAAAAAAATGAATAATATAATTATATATATATAAATTGTCATAATAAATATCATATAAAGATTTAGTAATATATTTTTACGTAGAGATATCAAATTATAAAAATGATTAATTCCCAAGAATCCCTCAAGTTAGAATTAATTCGCTCTCACCATAACCATCATCTTTTTGCTTATATGAGGCATCATACATTTTGTTTTTTCCATTTTTTGCCGATAAGAAGAGCCGTTTACCAATTTGTTTATACATTTATACACTTTTTTTCTAATTTGCATAGCATCCTCGGGTACGGGCTGATAATAAAATAAGTTCTTATATTATGAAAAAATGCAGTATATACCTATATTAGTTTTATATTTAAGTTATTTCCAGTACATATCTCTATATCTTTGGAATTTGTATTATTTTCTATTAATTTCTCTATAGGTTTCCATATTTATTTCTTAGTTTATAAATAAATATTTTGCAAGAAATAAAAAATAATATGTAGTAATAAATCAAAATAGAAATTTGTGTTTTATAGCTAGTCAGTGGTGGTTGTGAGCGAAGGTGACGATGGTTGGCAGAGAATGCTAGAGGTAGTGGTGGTGGTCAGCGGAGAATGCTGGAAGAAATGGTGGTGGTGGTGGTGGTAGGTAGTGGTGGTGGCCAAATTTTAAAACAAAAATAAAATATTTATTATGAATATATAAATAAAACTTTAAAAAATTTAAAATAACAATAAGGATAATTGTATTTGTAATATATTTTTTACTTTTTATGCTAAATAAAAAATATATTTCGTAACTTATGATGTACAAAAATTCATCCATACTAATTAAAATAAAAAATTATTATTAAGTATATATTATCTTAATTATAAACTTAATTATATATATTTATAATAGTAAATATATTTTTGTATATATATATATTTTCTTTTTATACTTTTTTATAATAATTTAATTTTATTTCTAATTAAAATTATAAATATTTAGGTTTAAAAAAAATTATTTTTGATAGACAAATATTCAAAAGTAAATGCAAATATTTTATCTTATATCGTAACTTTATATTATACATATATGATATATGATATATCAATATTATAAGTATAAGGATAGTATGGTATTTAACTAAAAGGAAGATATAAAAGAAATGAAAATAACATTCTTTTTGCCATATGTCGTTTGTTTAGTGGGTTAGCCATCTAATCACTTTATCATTTCATATACCATTATTGTATGGAAGAATTTTCCTAAATATATTGGTATCTTGATGGAACAAGAAGTTGAATTTTGGCGACCCTTTAGTGGATCGATAACCGTTACCAGAATAAAATACAAGGACGGAAAGAAATTTTTCCCTTTAGATGACAGGAAAGAGGTAATTATAAAGGTGGTTCTCCAAGCGATTTTTATATGCACTATGTTGATACTCGTAAAAACTAGAGGAGGGTGAATAGGACTCTAATCTAATTAATGTCTAATAATAAATAAAAGGACCCCTAAGCTAAGGAATATAACGTTGAAACCAACCAATGAAACAAACTCTAGATATGAAGGTTCCTAAAAGTTTGTTAATGCAGAAGCTAAGTGCTTAGGACAACTAGAAAGCTAGCTATGTATGTAAGAAGTCTAAAGATCAAACAATTAAACAACTACGTATAATAATGGTTCTTTAGAGTATTCTTACAAACACTAAGGGATTAACATATAAGGAAGGTTTGATATATAAGCAAGTAAGTAAATATAATGCAAGCATAAAGTAAATGATAAGGGATAGAAGATACGATAGTGTTTATAGTTGTTCGGTTTCCCTACATCCACTACCTAGGGTCATCCCCATATGATTTTAAGCTTCTATTCTACTAAGATTTCCTATCTTTTAAAGGTGAGATATAAACCTTAACACCAAGGTTTTTCGGGCTAAACCACAACCTAAAAACTCTTAGGACTTCTACCGTTTAAGTCACAACCGGATTACAAACACCCTTGTGAACTACTACACATAAGTTACTACTTCCATAAAAGGAAGCATTATTTATTTTCGTCTAAATTACTCAGATAAAAAATATATGTTTTAATCTAGAAGAAAAGTTAATATAGGGAATATTTGTAATTTCAATTGATATTAAATGAAGATGGAAGCAGTTATCCCCCAGGGGCATGGAGGTGGCAATAACGACCAAGATCCTTTCCGCAACCCGAATCAGCCGATACCGGGTTGCAACACACGGGGTATTATTTATTCAGTTTTTTTATTTTTTAATTAATTTGGTACTTTAACAAGGAAAAATACTCGAAAGTCTCGGGGTCGGTCAAATTTTGCATCAGCCGTTAAGGCTATGCTGAAGGAGGATAAAAACTCCCTGTAGATTTTTGCGTCTTCGAGAAATGTGGAATCTGGGGAGAGTGTACGGGAAACACGTGAGCCAAGTTCTCGGACTTACCGCCTGATAGAAGGTGCCTCTGTTACGAGAGTTGGGCACAGGTCCCGAGCAAGATGCAACGCTAAGTCCGACTTCGATGCGGGTAATTTTTCTAACCTTAACATGTAATCTTTTTAATTCCCAATGTATAGAAATGTAATTATTGAAAATATTTATGAACATGATTTCTTCTAGATCGATGACTGGATGCAAAGGGAGGCGATGATCTCCGACAACATAGATGCGACCTGTGCCAAAGGATACTGCGATTTTAATCATAGAATGAAGAAGGGTTTTTAACTTAAGGGTAAAATACCCTATGACTAGACCCCGAGGATTGCGCGGCCAACTGTGAGATGTGGGTTTTAGAGAAGAGTTGGGTAATATTGTTTTTATTTATAATTTATATATATATACTTTATTATTTGGAATATTTTTTTGTTTTTGTTAAAAAACAGAATCAGGCTAAAGCGAATCAGATAACCGGTCAAAGCAAAAACGCCCAAGTGAGGCAGGATCGAGGACTTACTCCCGCATACAGGAGGAGATGTTTGTGGTAAGCATATGAACTCATTACTTTTTTACCTTGAATAATTCTAACTCCTTTATACTTTACTGAAATAGGAGGGGGAGAAGAACCTGGTGGTTTTTCAAGCACCCGTTAAGGGTCAAGAGCAGAAGTTGCCCCTTCCCGGATGGCTGACTTCTTCTTTGATATCGGTTTCGACAAGGAAAAGGATGAGTGGAGGACGGAAGCGTACCAAAGATCCAATGTAAGTATTTAAATAATATTAAGATTTCAATTATATATTTCACGTTTAAAATTTACTGCTTATTTATTTCATGTAAGAGGACGCACTGAGAACCATCATGTATGACAGAGTGAAGGAATCACAGACTCAATCTGGCTCATCATCATCTACACCGACACTCATGCAGAAGGATCAGGTGGAGGAAATAATGGAGGCGACCCGCCAAGGTATGTGTGAAGGTACCTGGAGTTGGATTCCTGGAGTTGGAGTGTCGCCAAAGGCTAAACATTCAAGGATGCCTATTGCTCAGCCATCCAATCAGTTAGTTTGAGACTTTAACGGGATGCTAGGGGTCGTCAAGAGCAGAAGATGACCCTTCCCGGATACCTACTCTCGGTGGGAAAGGCTTCATAAATTCCGAAGGCTGAAAGATCTAGATCCACGAACTCTACGGCTGGCACCCAACACACGTAGAACCTCGAAGATCGGTTGACTAGACCCCTAGCCTTTGTTAATTAGATCAGGGTAGAACAAGGTCTATCGACTTACGTACCTTCCACTACTCCTTCCAGTCCTACTTCCACTACTCCTTCTGATCCTCCTCCTATCGTTCCATTAGACAGTCGTCCCCACCATAGAAAATATGAAGATGAATATTTAAGCCGTAATTGATATATTTGTACAGGTTGGACTTTTATGTTTGTCTTCTATGGATATTTTTTATCGACTTTTAAAAGTATTAACGGGTTTGTAATATATTTTTGATCACTTCTAATGTATTTTAGCTAAATTATATTATTATTTGAGCGGTGTATCGAGTTTTTATTTATCTCTGTTTAATAAATAATAAATACATTAAACTATAATATTAATAAATAAATAATCATTAATAAAAAATAAAATAAAATATTACTAGCGAGGACAATGTCCTCACGAATAAAATAATGCATATCCTCGCAAATAAAGTTTTTTAGCAAAGTAAAATGTTCTCGTGAATGACACTATCATTTGCAAGGACATTTGTCATCGAAAGTGTCATTTGTCCAACTACGATGACACGTCAAAGCTCTCGCCATTAAGAGTCTTTAACGAGGAAAATCTTGCAAGGAAATTTTTGCAAGGACATGTATTCGCCAATGAGTGATCGATGTCATTAGCGAGGACATTAGATTTCAAATACAAGGACAAATGTTCTTGCCAAAACCCGTATCTGTAGCAGTGCTATTCCTGGATGAAGGTTTGCTTTCAAAGGAACAAATTGAAAAAATTGTTAACACGTAAATGAATTAGAGAAAAAAGGTTAGATAGGTAGATTATGTGAGGGATGGGGGTAATTTTGTCTTGGTTTTACTTCTTCTGTTATGCTCCGCAGGTAACTTCTTAGTACATTCACTTCACCAAGAGAAAAACCTAGAAGAATTTTTTTAGTCAAAACAACTCATATTAAATGGAATAAAAGGTTACATAGAACCGTGGTTTGACCAAAGTCAAACCAAACCCGGAAACAAATACGCAACGAGATACAAAAACTAAAGAAGGTGGGCAAACTCGGGCAGTAAAAGAACTAGAAACAAAGGTTCCACCGAAGTAGCAGGCGGAGACCACTAAGGGTCAAGGGACAATGACCAATAAGAAGGATAATCTCAAGCCTCGAGGCGAGGAGGAGAAGATCGACTACCATTTCAAAGATCAACGGGATATGAAACTCAATGGCCGAGGCGACAGTTGCGGTGACAAAGAACTTGGTAGCCCTCTGATCAAAAGGTATATCACTAGCCCAAGTGATAAAAACGGAACTCGAGACTGGTCAGACCGAACGAGTAACCATGCACCCAAAAGAAAAACACAAAACCTGCTTCTCCAGCCAAACCAAACAACCGCAAGCGAAATTAGTCAAACAAAGAGAATCCAGGCACAATCGACTCCAAATGAACATCAAACACTTAAAGTTTCTCAAGACGGATTCAACTGAATGAAAATTCGTGGCTAAAGATGAATCACCACCTGCAAATGTAGGGGGTCGACATGAGTCGTGGAAACAATACACGCAAAGAAAATACCACCTCTCATGGCATACAAACCAAGGACAAGACAAACTAACCAGACAGAAGGATTTCAAACTGATCAAGTAGCGAATGAACGGCAAACACCCAAAACTCCAAGAGTCAAAATCCACTGATCTAGTTAACTTAACCCACAGTGTATCACCACAAACCCTAAGAAAATGATAACAAAAGAGGAGTATAAAAAATCTTAACCAAAAACACAACCCTAAAATCATACCTAATGCATTATCACTTGACATAAATGTATCATTATTACGTAAATATCAATAATCAACTCTATCCAAATATAAAACAACAAATTTGACATTAAACTAACTCAAAAAAATAGAGTATGAATAACACAAACTTAGAATCACGGTTACAGAACCTAAAAACTAAGAAATTAATAGTAGAAAGACAATATGGATAATAGATGATGAATATATGACTTTACTATAACATTTTTTCAAAGGATGCAGTTCCAACAGATTAAAATTAAGTCGGGGATCGAAAACTATTTCTTTGATTTGTTTGAACAAGCTAATCAATGATAAATTTGCATGAGCACAATGATTCTTGAAGAATCATCTTGTGTTTTTTTTTTTTTGTCGGGATGATCTTATATTTAAATGTAGATTATTTAAATTTTAGTGTTAAATAAATTGAAAATGCTAGCAAGTCAGATAAAATGATATTAAAGATTTCGAGATTAAAATAGTTAGAAGTAGTTTGATATGAGAAGAGAGGGTAGAAAGAATTCTAATTTATTAATAATTCATTTACACTACTATGGATGTTTTTTTAGTGACTACACTATTGGCTACGGTCAAGGTGGTCGCTAGCTATTGAAGTTCTGGCGATAGATGATGATCGTTGAAAATATAAAAAAAAGAAAAATCATTAAAAAATTTGACGATCGCGAAAGTGGTCGCTAGAAATGTATCAACAATTAGCGAGTATTGTATTAACCGCGACGCCTGTTTTTTGAAAAATAAAATAAAAGAAAAATAAATATATTGCAAATTAGTGGTCGCTGGTAACTAAAACTTATCAGCGACCACCAGTATGGTCGGTAAAGTTACAGCAGGGAAAACATTAAAAAATTAAAAATCTTTACCGACTACCTTTGTGGTCGTTAAAATATATATATCTTTTAGCGACAACTTTGATGGTAGGTAAAGGATCTTCTAATAAGATTTTAAATACTCCTTTAATGACCACCCACATCGGTCGCTAAAAGGTTGTGTAATAAATACACAGGTTGGGCAGAAATCCAATCCACTTCACCCCATTTTCTTAAAACCTTCCCTAAAGAAATAAAAAAATTATCAAGGGAGCCACCAATTGTCATCACTGTATCCTATTCAGCAACCGAACAACATCAATCATAGCTCAACTCATTAGAAACTATTTCCACCATCAAATCCATAATTTTCATTGAGATATTTCTTTCCCTTTTTAATTCATAGAAGCTTGAATATTTGTAATATGTATACTCTATATTATAGCGTTTAATATATTAAGTGATATAATTGCGTAATATATGTAATTAAATATGATTATTTGCTATAATCTACGAAATTTGTGTATATTATGAAAAAAAATTGTAGGGATTAGAAATGTAAAACTGAAAATGTTAGTGTGAGTTATTTTAATCAGTGATTATATTTGATTTAAATGCCAATTTTTTATTTCATTCATGTATGTATTGGAATGAATGTCAATATAATTTACACAATTTATTTACTAAATTAGTGTTATCTATTCAGATTATTTTGTTTACGATTCAATAGAGTTCAAATAGAATCGATAAAGAGTGGATTAAATCGAAAAGCAAGTCTACTTTAACTTTTGTGAAGGGTGTGAAGAGTTACATACCATTTATTTCTTCACAAATGTATAGTTCCAATATGTTTCAATTTCCGTGTAATGGTGCAAGAATAATCGTAAAATAAATATTCTTAAGGCTAAGGAAGATATATTGAGAAATGGGTTTTTATTGACATATGAAATTTGGAATTTTGCATGGTGAAGTTGAACCCGTTAGTTCGAATGAGATTTTGAATATTGTAGTTGTGGAAATGATAAATATGATAGATGATTTGAGGGGCCTTGTTAATGAAATTAACTCGGAAATGGTGGACTGTCATATTCCACGGAGTAACACAGGTTCCTTTGATGCTTTGGTTGCCAAAATTAATACCAAATTGTATTCCGGATTCACAAAAACAAGTTCGTTGAATTTATTGCGAAATTGATCCATATAAAGGTGAAAAATAAATGGACAAATACTTCATTCACGAAGCTCCTGTAGTTTCTGAGTTGGTCTTTTCCCAATGGACATACCTTAACCGAATAGTTTAATGACTCCAAAAGAAGTTAAAGTGATTGGATGTAGGCAACGAAACAATTGATGTTTGAACTGGTATGTTTTATACCGGGCTGATTATAAATCATTAGAGGCATGTCCAAATTGTAATAATTATCCAGTGAGATCATATTCATCGGGTTGGTCGGATCAAGGTTACATGGCATGTTCAGATTGCATGGATTCTACACCTTCACTTCGAGTTAAAAAATAGATAATGTGCTTCGATCACAGACGATGGTTACCACTTTCACATTTGTTTCTAAAAAAATGACTTTGTATTTGAAGATTGAGTATAGGTCTCCTTCTAGGAAGTATAGTCCGCGAGTATCCAAACAAAACTAGATGGTTTGGCCTATTGTTTATGGGGAACCAAAAGAACTTGGTGGCAAGGTAATCAAGATAATGAGTATTCAATAGTTTAAGTAAAAGAAGAAGAGCATATTATACGAGTTGCCTTATTGGTCGAAAAACTTGTTAAAACACAACATCTAAGTTATGCATTGTGAGAAGAATGTATGTGATAAATTACTTGGTACATTTGTGGGTCTTGACAAATAGTTAATAAAGATAACGTGAAAGTGAGACTAGATTTGGAGGATATGTGCATTCGAGAGTAATTGTAGATGTCTACAGTTACGAGGAGTAGGGTGACGCAACCAAAAGCAAAATATGCGACGAGTTTGGATAAGTGAGAGACTTTTATGGTATGATTGAAGGCTCAAAAGTTTTCCGATGTTTTTGCATCGACTTTGAGATATAATATTATTATTAATTGTGAAAAAATCAACGGAATGAAATACCATGATTGTCACATTATGATATAATTCTTGTTTGTTGCTAGCGTGTCGGTATTTCTTAAGCAAAAAGCAGTTAGTGATGCCATCATAGGTTTGTGTAATGTTTACCTTATGGTTTGTAAATGAAATTTGAGTATCCAATAATTGGAAAAAGTGAATAAGGATGTTATTATTTTGATGTACTTGTTTAAGATGATATTCCAACTAGCTTTTTCTGATATCATTATTCATCTAGTCATGCAGTTGTAGGACAAAGAAATACTTGGTGGACCAGTCCAGATAGGTTTGATGTACTCAATCTAACGTTATTTGAAGAGATTAAAGGAGTATGTACAAAATGTGTCAAGACTAGAAGGTTCAATAGCCAAGGGTTATGTTGTGGAGGTGACTTTGACTTTTATATTACGTTATCTCAAAAAGAAAAAAACCAAGTTTAATGATCTTGGCAGATATGCAGATCTCAGAACCAAGAGAGATGTTGATTTTCAAAATTCAGTCTCACCCGATTAGAAAATATAGCTTCATTTAACTTCCACAAATTGAACATGATGGGATTGTTTGGTGCATTCTACAATCTTATGATGTGATTCTTATTTATATACAGTACATTCTTTATTATCCATATTTGTTGTTACTTTCTTATTCTTATTAATCTTGTAACAAAAATATATTGTGCTTCAGGGGAACACAAGTCAATGATGATTCGATATGGTCATGCAGATGTAAAAACCCCATCGAAGTACATTTTACGATTGGTTCTTGAATAAGGTAAAATATATTTCAAAAACTAATCATTAATCAAGATAATGTAACTCACTTATTCTTTCCATTATTAGGTGTTTTACAGGAAGGAAGCATGTGATCTAGTTGTGACCAAAGAATTCTAGTATGTGACTAACGGTCTCAACCGTACAGTGTGGAGATATGATTCGTGTATCATAAATGGGGTGAAATAGGCCTCGCGCGAGAAAGGTGAAAAATATGCCACTGCAGATTACAAGGGTTGTTGTTTTCCAAAAGATTCCATTGGTATGGTGAATTGGTTAACGTATTCAAGGTGTATCTCTCAAAATAATGCTTAGTTTGGTGTTCGTATGCAATTGTATAGCACCAAAAAAAGGAATACGAAACAAACACGGTGTGACCAGAACTGAAACTAGTTCATATCAGTACAAAGATGAACCATACATTCTAGGAAATCAATTAAATAAGGTGTTCTACATTGATGATCTAGTGCACACTAAGGGATTGTGACGTGATGCGTGAAAAGGTGTTTGGGAAGTGAGCAATCTTCATGGTTAGAGTGCAGATGTTTAGGGTGTCATGTCGATGATTGATACCTCCGATATGATAATTATTGTGAATGACATCGAGATAGATGGATTAAGTATGAATAACAGAGAATACCATGACGTCGACCAAGAGAGATTATAGCACAATCCAATTATTATAGACGATCATGGAGAACCAGACGATACTTGGGAAGAGTACGCAGATAAGGTTAATGTCCACCGCATGATGCATATAGATAGTGATGATGAGTTTGTTGCCCTTGAGATGGACAGATACTAAACAAACTAGTAGTATAAGTTGATTGATTTCATTTTCTATATAAAAAATAACTTACGTGTTGTTTATTGACTTTTACTGTTTTTTGTTAATTATTTCAGATTTAATACGCTTTTGGTAATTTGGTTTTAGCAGGTGTGTTATTATACACCTTTAAATGAATAAATAATTTTTATTTATTTACACCTCTAGCAAACACAAGTTGCCGCAAATGGTATAGAAGTACTAGCGAACATTGAATGGTCGTGAAAGGTATATAAGTTCTAGCGACCATTTTTTGGTAGCGAAAGATCTACAACATCTAGCGACCACATAATGGTAGCATAAAATCTTTAACTTTCGCGAGAATTACGGTGTTCTGTAAAGGTGACATCTTTAGCGACTATGATGGTGATTTTTTGGCAAAAGGGTATCTCTGAAGCGAGATGCTGGCAACCAACCTTTAATAACCAATAATGGTTGTTAAAGGTGAAAAAACCCTTTACCGATCACTTTTAGGACCACTAACGACCACCTCGGCGATTGCTAGTGGTAAATTCTGTATCAGTGTTTTTAAGATGAGGTATATTAGGAAATCGTACAATCAGAAATTGTATAATATTTTTATTAAACAGATTTAAATATATTATAATGAGTTACAATAATTTTGTTATTTAACCCTTGTAAGTCAATACCCAAATTCAACTGAGCCAATTATCAAAAAACGTCTATAAAAAAACTGTTAATAAAAAGGTACCTAGAATAAAATTCTTTATTAAAAAACGCGCCAACCCAAAATACCCCTACAAATAGTAATTAAAAAAAGAAAAAAAAAAAAAAAAAAAAAAACTAACAAACACACGCGCGCGTCAGTGAATTTTTTCTGAAAATCGTCATAACTAATTCTAAAAAAATCAACAAAATAAAAAAATTATATATTTGGATAAACCAAATTAATATTTACGCTTCTTTTGATTTTTTTTTTTCGCAGACACGGAATTTCATGTTTTAAACATGAAAATCCGTGTCTACAAAAAAAATCACTATTAAAATAGTCAATTTTATGTTTGAACATGGAATTTCATGTTTTAAACATGAAAATCCGTATTTGCGAATTTGTTTTTTGAAAAAAAGAAAAAAAATCATAGACGTAAATATTAATTTGTTTTATCTAAAAATATAAATTTTTTATTTTTCTGATTTTTTTAGAATTAGTTATGACGATTTAAAAAAAATTCACGAACGCGCGTGTGTGATGGAATTAGTAGTAGTAGTAGTAATAGTAGGTGGTGGTGGTGGAGGTGGTAATGGTTGTGGTGGCTGTAGTGGTGGTTAAATATATGATAGCGGTGGTGGTGGTATCTTATTATTTATTTAATATTTAAAAATAAATATTATATTAAAAATAAAATAATATATTTAATAATAAAAGTTAAAAAAATATAAAAAAAATATTTTTAATAAATAATTATTCTATTAGATAATTTTTTTATTAAATAAATAATTAAAATTTTTATTCAATAATTAAATATTTTTATTAAACATTTTTTAGCAAATACCTCCATTAACCTCATAAACTGAATGTGTTTTTTTAGGGGGTTCAATCAATGTATTGAAACTAAGGAGAAAGGTTAGTTTTTGGGCGTTGAGGAGAAAGGTTAGTAAAAGCAAACTTATAGAGCGTCCAAAAAAAAAAAATACAAACTTCTAGAAGGATGACCAGGATAGTACCATCAATATTATTATATAGTGGTGAGTATTATTCGGAAATAACAAAGAAACAAGTTGGTGAGAGTGATATAAAATTGCACTGAAGCATGGGGCCTTCGACAATGAACGTAAATTGTCTAGGGGGAGGTTCAGGTCTTGCTTCTGTAATCATTAAAATCAATTTAATTAGAGCTAGAGAGCATTTTTAACTTTATTGCAAATATTAAATGATCTCACAATCTATAATCTAGCTTACAAGCTACTATATATAACACTCAATATTTATTTATTAACTTTAATAAAAAAGAAAAAGAAAAAAGAAATGCATGTATGTGTACAAGGTTATATCACTATCAATACAGTAATATGTCCATTTGACAAAAAACAGTAGCTAAACGTGAGTCCCGAATCTCTTGATTTATTTGGCGACTGTGAATTTAACCGACCCAAACCCCTATTTCTTTAACTGAGTTGAAGTAGATCGGCTTATAAATATAATAATCTATCCTTACTTTGATCAAGTAAAAATTATTATGTCGGCGGACCTTGGGTTAACGTTGGGTAGTATCTACCTTCATTTTGCCCTCGATAAAAAATAATTTTACAAATTACATAATTGTTAATTCATATTGATAGAGAAAAAAAATCTCTTAACCTCGCTGATCAAGGTTAATAGGCTAAAGAAGTGTTTAGAGGTCACCTTGGAAAGACAACAATGTCAAGAAAATTACCATATCATATTTCATCGACGGTTTAATACAGTAAGTGGTGTCATCAGCAGCAATTTCGAGTGTGTGACTCAATTCAAATCGCTACATTATACAAATGCTCAAATATAGGACATCAAAAAGATAACTATCAATGACAAATTTATAGCTCTATAAATAAAGGCAATAGTGTAATGAAAAAATAAAAATATAATCAAGATTTTTATGTCATATTATTTTTACAAGAACGATATTGATATGTATGCACATTACCTTGTCAAAACTACTATTGTTAACCGAATTCAATCAAACTATATTATTTTTAATCTAATTTTACTATTTGGTAGTTTTTGTTGTACCACATATAAAACGATTAACTCTAAAGTTCGGATAGGCCAATACTTGTAAGTTTAAGTGTTTTTTAGTCATGTGTTTCACTTACTAAGTTGTTACATAACATCAAAAAGACTAATATAATACAAAAACTACTATAATAGTTTATTACACTAATAAGTGTTATTAAAATAACCACCAGTTGTACAAAAGAAATGGTTTCCCAAAAAGAAAAACAATGAGAATAAAAACGAGTTTAAGTGAAAACAAACTCTTACACGGAAAAAACGAAATAACAATTACACGGAAATTGAAATAACGTTTACACGGAAATTGAAATAACAATACACGTAAAACGGAAATACACTTACACGATAAAGAAAAACGAAGTCACCGTCAAACTATGGTTGTTAAAAAGATATTCCGGCGTGACCGGTATCTCTAACAGAACTAAAACTACGTTTAGGAAAATATAGAGAGAGGGTGGTGAGGCAGAGAGTTTTTCCTTGGTGTATTTTCGTAGCTTCTGAAAGGCTCTTTATATAGGGGAGTGTAGAGGAAGACTCAAGCCTTCAGAAACGTCTCCATTAAGGCCCACGATTTCCTCCCGAAATTGGCTTAATTGGGTTGACGTTTTTGATTGTCTTGTAACCCCCACGTTTTTGATTTGATTTGATTTTCTGTAACAGCTTAGTTGACCTCCTTTGATATTCCCACGTGTTTGACTTGTCTAAGTAACAGCTGCTGGGATATTCTTTCACCTTAACGCGTGCGAGATTGGTGGAGATTTGTCTCTACGTTTAAGTTGAGTAAATCCATTTCATTTTTTATTTTTTGACTCCCCAAACTCCCCACGACCCACGACCCACGCCGTCGCCGGTGCCGGGCCGGGCCGGGTGGGTGGTGGTGGTGGTGCGCGCGTGTGGCCTAGATCAATGCCTTGCCATGTGCATGATTGTTGGATATTTGGACTTAGTTGATATCTCAAAGTATAAAAATAGCTATAACTCTTTATAACCCACCGATGTGGGAAGAGTTTAAACACCAAATTTGACTATCAAATGAACTACTGGTCATTACAGATGTCCAACAATAAGTTATTAACTATTACATTATAATCAAAATGTTCAAAGAATTTAAAATAAAAAATACAATCGTAACGACGTGTTACCGAAATATCGAACTTGACTATTGAAGGATGTAGACTCGGAGATGGGTTCTATTGAGTACATGTTCATCTATATATATATATATATGTATAGGAACTCTTAAGGCTTAGGATATATACAATACAAGTTCAAACATAATTATGAATTTGTTAAGTTTAGCCTCATATTATAACAAGGCTTTCTCAAGCTGAAAAGGGAAACCCAATCTTATAGATGGACCCTATTAAAAAAATAAAAACTCTTTGACGAAGAACCTATTCCTACCTCCTAAACGAGCCACATAATTTTAGGTAAATCCATCAACAAGGTTGGACTAAGCGGGCCTATTAAACTCCCAAATGGTGAAAAATCCACCTTCTATGAACTACTTGAATCCAAGGATTCAAAGACTTTCTCTCCTTCTTGGGTAATATCAACACATCTCTTGTTCTCAATATTTATAGTAATGTTATAACGATGAATCGGGATGGGTAGTTTCCAATAGGTCTAATGTTGATATCTCACTTAGTCATAGAACCATTTCCGATATTTTTTGTCTTAGAAATGCAGGATTCTATTTGTTGATCAAAAGTGGGTGGGGAAATCATCGGGAAGGTAATATTTCTAAATAAATCCTTTATTGGAATTTTTTCAATTCTAAAATGATTGAAAACACTCCTAACCATATACTCATTAAAATTTCCTTCGCAAAATCAGGGGCATCCATAAGTTTTACCTCTGCGTTAATTTCTAGGGATAGACGAGAAAATGTTTTATCCCCGTACGAAGCCACTTTAATCTTTGCGCCCTCTTTCTCAAAAACATTGTAAAGTCGCTTTTAAACACTCATGGTCCGTATAGATGGATATTACCCGTATTCTTGACCTCGAAATTTTTTTGCCTGCGGTCTTATGGAAAAATTCAAGTCTAGTTGGGTCTTCATTCTCTCTCATTTAAACTCTATGGATATATGGATATATAATGGTGAGTGAACATCGCTTTTAGCTATGATGCTCCCGTGTATTTTCCTAACATCCTGTCATCTTCCGATAATCCTAATCCTAATCCGACTACTACTAATATACCTCTCCATATTTCTAATAGTCGTAAAAAGGATAAGAATGATAAACCTTTGACCAAACGGGAAGCTACATCAATGTTGACCGCACTTCAAGAAACAATCATGTCTGGATTTGCTCAAATAAATGAAAAGATAGACAAGCTATCTTGCATGTCAAAAAGCTCAGGATATGGAAAAATATCATAAAGCTTCTCTCCTTGTTAAGAAGGGTTAAACGACTTCATATGAATGTCTTTATTTGGAGAGTTGAGAGTGTTGCCTTATGAAAGGTTTTAAGACTATATTTGTTTTATCTCGTATTGCCTTGTATGGCACTTGACTTTGTGTTTTTAATGACTCCTATTATCTACTCTACTATCTTTGTTTTTACTTTATTTTCTATGATTCTATCCTACTCTATTGTGTTTCATTTGTAATATTGTCTTGCACTAATCCTTGATTGGCTTGTTGAAAAAAAAATAGTAAGGTTATAAGGTTCCTACTCACATGAAACTTTGGTAAAATTACTATCCTTATTTTATGCTTAAGTACATCACTTATCATTACTAGTGAGGTAAATGGATCTTTCTTGTTATATTATTACTTTTGAGTTTGGCTCATCGTGAGAAGTTACGTGTAGTTGGATTTTAATTGCCCTTATATGCTTCTACTTTCTATAATTTTTTTCTTATTTTCCTTGAACATAGTTACATCAGTTACTCGCTATTTAACTTTGAGTTTGTCCCACTTTGCAAGTTATATGTAGTTGATAGCTTATGCACCATGTATTTTCTATAAAGTCAAAAATGGAGAAAATGTAGAAAAATTATGTGCACTAAACCCTTTTCAAATAAATTCACTTTTACAAATCCTCACACGCTTTATGAAAATCCAATTTGATTCTATGCTTGTTGTGAGTGTGAGTTCAACTCCAATATGTGTTACATTCTTACAAACTTTATATTCACATTGATAGGAGAGCTTAACTCTTTTATATACCCATATTGTTATATCTTTCCTAGAATATTTTAATGACAGGTCATCATCAAAAAGGGAGAGAATGTTAGCATATATATGTATACTGATAAGCAATTTTTATGTGACAAATCCTCAAGCGTTTAAATGCTAATCCTTGTATCTGACTAAATCATTTTCCATTACATATATTCATAAAAACTCCTTCAAGCAAAAATAATATATTATATGATCCACGTTGATGTCTCCTTATTTGTGATGATTTAATCTTAGTTGGAGATATCATTTTAGGTGTATTTAATAATTTAATTATCGATTTTTACTTATATTATTGAATTTTCTTATTTCTTCTCTTGATTTCATTATTTATTATTTTTAGAGAATATTTGGTTTAATTGTTTGTTAATTGTGAAGCTTTAAAGATATATGGTAATTAATTAGATGTCAAATCAATTCTAAGAGATAAGGGAAAGAAGATAATGATGAAAGTTGGAGATAAAGAAAAGAAATATAAAAAAGGAAAATATCAAGTTGCCAAATAAATCTGAATTCCAGCTGCTATGTCCATTAAATTGATCATAATAAGTCAAATTCTGAGGCTAGCTTACAATGCAATTCTTCTTCAAATTGTAATACAATAAATAAAACAACTGCTACTGATAAAACCATTCAAATAGCAAGAAATTTTGGTAACACTACTGACCCTATACTACCTACCCTTAACTACAACACAAATCTTATTTATATTTACACTGATGCCTCTTTTGATAAAAAAACTAACAAGGCAACTGCCTCTTGTATTTTCAGTAAGTCACAGGGCCGGTTTTTGAATGGATACACGTGGACTTTTGCAGCTCAAACACCAGAAGAAGCCGAGCTAATGGGAATTCGAAATGCACTAATTATCTCTTCAAATTTTGCTCAGCAGACTTTCCTACTTAGAAATGATTGTGAAAATATCATGAAGCCTCTTCAATCACAAGTCAAATACAAAAACAAATTTTTGAAGCCACTTTTCGAGGATACTTTGCTTCTTGCTCTACAACAACAAATCTCCTTCTCACATGTTAGTAGGAGACAAAACTTGACAGCTGATTGGCTTGCGCGACAAGAGATGCTTAATCTCTTGCCTTGTAATTGGGCTACCCACCCCCCTTCCCTTTTAGCTTCTCTTCTTAGATCAGACTTCTATATTACTGGTGTTGGCTAATAACCACTGAACTTATTGTAATTTATCCATTTGTTTTAATTTAAGTTTTCATTTCGACTAAAAAAAAAGTTGTGATATAAAGAATGCGCAAATCGGAGCAATATTGAAGTAGTTACGGCCAAAACAAAACATCAACAGTTTATTACCTTTTCAATATTTTAGGGTTACGAATTTGAGTTGGGCTAGAAGTTCAATACTTGTCTTCCACTCCAAGAAAACGCTTTCGGGTTTCCTATACCATATAAATACACCCTTTAATCAGTAAAAACACATCTTTGGCCAATCCTTAAGCCAAGAAGAAGCTTACAACAAGAGAAGAGAAGCCTGGAAGGAGCTGAACATCAAATTATGCCTCCACAAGCCTTAAATTTTGTAATTGTTTTCTTTTCTTTCTCTTGTATGAACTAATTTACTTTATATTGAGATTTAGCATATGGGTATGAACCCTATACTTGTTTTACATCTATTTTAATTTGGGATACCATTGTATTTAAATTGAATTCAAGTTTTATTCTCTGTTTTATGTGCTTTGATTTATTGTTTGTTTTCCTTGCGGTGTACAACGTATAGGATTACCTCAATAGTAGTTAGATGGTCACCCGGAAGGGGTGTATAATTATTGAAATACCACATAAACATCTAGTGTGCGATAGTGATCCTAACGGGCTTGCCTAACTAGATAACCATTAGGGTGTGATTTAACCACCGGTCATCATTAGAAGGCCAGTCTCATTTAGGAACCTAGTCGCGTAGGAGCACCCTATTTAAGTCCCCTCGTGATTGTGAGGTCGCCACACTAGTCCACCCTAACGGGGGTAAGGAGGAATTTAGAATCCTGGTTATTTCAATTCTACATAATTCGCCCTTACATGATTAGAATAAACAAGGCTAGTGGGGATTACTTGCTATTTCTCTAGCTAAACTCTCATACTCTTTGACTCTTTTATTTACTTTTATGTCTTTATTTTATTTAGTTAATCTTTTATTCTCAAAAACCAAATAAAAATCTATTTATCTTTCCTTTATTCTTGCGTATTATTTCCTCTATCTTTTATATTTGCACTTGATATTTGCATTTGATATTTGCATAAGTTCTCTCTAACTTTCGTAGTCTCTGAGGAACGAATTCTCTTATCATTAAAACTTGCATATGTCATGTAATACTTGCAGTACTGTATTTTTCATTTATTTATATCTTATTTTTATCACACCTTAGCCGACACCACACCTTATTGTCTTAAATTATATACTTGCTCCATATGTGTTATTTCATCAAGATAAAACCTTTTCAAAAGAGAACTTATAATTCTTATGGTTATTATCTCATGATTATCCTTGTTTGATTTATTTCTTCGTATGTTATGTTTTTAGCTCTTGACTTATTCTAACAATTATTTTAGAATGTATTTTCTAACAACTCTTGTGTAGAAGAATATCTATTTGGAAGCTTAAATTATATCTTAGATTCTCTATATTCCTCAGCTGAAAAATGGTGTAATTTTTTTATCTAGAAAACAATATGTCATTTTAGTGTAAAATGCCCAAATAAACTTAGTACAATTCGATCATCCTAGCAACACCCCACCGAATTTAAGGAAGAATGGCATGACGTTTTCAACTAGAAAATCGGTGCAACGTTTTCACATCATGCGACGTTGTCTTCTCACTTTCCGAATTTATATTCGTTAAAGAACAGGAGGCACGTGGATTCGAACCTTAAGAGATCAAAATAGTATAATGTCTTCAAAAGAAAAACGGTATGCCATTTTTACAAGAAAAGTGATCAACATTAATAGAGTCATTTCTACCTTGTTTTCTATATATAGGAGGTTGTCCTTCATAGCTAATTACTCTCTTGAAGCCACAAATTATCACCATACATTCACATACTTCATGAAATAAGCTCCAAGATTGTTTTCCATTTTTAGATCACATAAACAAGCTTTGATCTCACAACTTTCATATCCAAGATATTAAGGATATTATCCAAGCTAAGCTTTAACTTCTATCTACTTAATAAGGGAGTCCAACAATCAAGCTTCAACTTTCTTATACAAATCATAAAGGATTTCATATTCTTACTTGTAATAATTTCTTGATTTAGAAGCACAAGTACATTTGGTTTGTAACTTCTATTATCCAACCCCCAAAGGTTAAATATTTATACTACATTAGAACTTAGCCATAGTTGTTAAAGTTTAAGAATATGGGTTTAATAGGTTGTGACTTAGCCTTTCAAAAGTCTCACGGAACGTGACTTTGCCGACAAAAGTCTCAAGTTAGGTTGTGGTATAGCCCCGAAAAACCTCAACTGTAAAGGTTTATATCTCACCTTAATAATAGGAAAAGCTTAGTGGAAAAGCTTGAAAATCCTAGGGGTTGACCTTGGAAAATCTTAGTATGAATAACCGCATATCTTATTACCCTTACCTTTTTCATTTACACATTTTATATTCACTTGATTATGTTTATATCTTCTTGGTGGGGGCAAAGGTGTGATAAATAAATAGATAAATAAGAATAATAATAAAGAGCACACACCCTTGAGAACCACGGAACTCACTGCAAGTATCACAGATCGTTTGCAAGTTTTAATGATAAGTCAAGTTCGTTCGCAGGGATTGTATCCGTTAGATCTACTTATATTTAACAAGCGTAGATGAATTTAGATGTTTTAAATAAAAATATAAAAAGATGAAATAACAATCTACGCAATTAAATAATCAAAACAAATAACTAAATATGAATGTAAGTCAAATAGATTAGGATTACTAATATGAGTCTATTACTAAATCGTTATTCTAACTTGTCACAGATTAAGCATTATATATTAACCAGGATTCTAAATTCTACCTAGCCTTTTCTAGGCTTAGGAGCAACCTCTCCACTACTAGGGATTCCTAAGTAATGATTGGTGATTAAATCAAACCTTAATGGCTATCTAGTTAGGCAAGGGATCAAAACTAGACGATTATGTGGTGTTTGTCAATAACTTAGAATAATCCTAAGATTGGCCAAATCTAAGGTGTAACAATAAGTCAAAACACATAATAACAATATACGCCAAGCTCAATCAATTAAAATAACAAATAGTATTTAAAGACAAAATAATAATCCAACAATTAAAAGTAAACTTACAGAATAAAAGCTTAGAAATATGGTTGAGAATAGATCTATAGCTAATTACTCTAAATATAGAGAAGGTGAGATGTAGAAGAGGAGTTTGTCACTCTCCAATCTTCTTCTTCTTGTCTTCCTCTACAGGTCAGCTTGCTTCTTGAATGAATAGCTTGATTCTAAGGATGAATATTAATGTAAAGGACTAAGCTATTGTTTATAATTTAAGCTAATGTTTAGAACTGAGCAAGGACATGTTTACAATGGTATAAGGGTGTATTTATAGGTGTCTTGGAAGCCCTAATTCGTTTTCTTGAAGGAGAAGTAAGTAGTGGACTCCAAGCCCAACTCAAATTCGTAACCCTAAAAATATGAAATCAGGTCCGATTTTCTTTTGGCTCTAACAGCTTCAATATTCATCCGTTTGACGCGTATGAATATACCAAATTGATCGTCTCGGAAAGCTCTTCAACTTTGCTCTTGACCGTTTCTCTAAATTCCTCACCGTTCTTGAGATATAAGCTGATTTGTGGTCGTAGGTGCAGAAATTCAGGATTAAAGCAGCTTTTCCTTTTCCATGTTTTTAGCTTTTATTTATTATCTCCAATTACCATGTCTATCTCTTTCCATATCTTGTAGTCTTTGACTTGGAATATAATTAATCTCCATAATTATCTTTAAAGCTTCACACTAAATAAATAATTAAACCCAATATGCTCTAAAAATATTATTTTACTAAATCAAGACTCAAAATAGGAAAGTGCACTATTTCTCAAGAAAATCGACTCAAAGACTTCCTAAATCACTAAAAATGATGTCTCGTCCTAATATAAATCTATCACAAATGAGGAGACATCAAGACCCCCAACTCAAAGTTGTATCGTCCCGATACAATAAAGATAAAAACAAAGGGAAGTCTCTAAATACACACCTAGGTCAATTAAGCACAGAAGACAGAAGATAGAAGAATATGGAGAATAGACTCGAAGCAACTACTCAGAAAATTTCATGTAATAATATTTAAAAACTACATACCTGTACACTTCTCATATCCACAGTTAACACGGCTTGAATTCAAGATCAGATTAGTTTCGCAATGTAAGAAGGATTGGGACTTTACTCAGTTCCCCAAGGAGGCTATAGATTGTTCATCGAACTTCACTAGTATCCAAAGATCCACTTAACTACTCTCTATTGGCTCAATCACTTCTCAATTACATAGCAAAGAATCAAAAGGTCTTTAAGGTAGTAATGTAGGCTTAGGGACGGTATGATAAGTATATTTGGATAATTTAGAGTGAGATTTTGGCTCTCTCCTCACTAGCCATCAACGAATCGCCCTAGAGCTTGAGTTACTCTCATAAAACTTTTCTCACTCAACCCAATGATTTCTTGATGCACAATTTAGCATCCCCAATAACCCAATTAAAGCATAAGATGTTCACTTAAAAATTCCACTTTTCCGGTCCGAATATATATATTTTCTTTTCAAATCAATTTTTCTTTTGTATAGCTATGAATCTCTTTTAATGTTGAGATATCACACTAATTTTCTCATATATATATTTTTTCTTTTAATGCCCTTGTTGGCAAAATTAGCTCGTAGCTTCTTTTTCATTCACTATTACCCCGGCAAAGGGTTACAAGACAAATCTGTGAATCATCATCAATATAAATAACAGAGCACAATTAATAAGCTCAAAATCCCATCCCAATAACAATTCCCATAATGGTGGAACCACCACCCTAAACTCAAGCTCTAAAACAACTGTCTATGCATCGCGATTCGAGTGCGGGTCATATGGAAAAGTCCTATAATCTAAAGGGATATGGCTTATAACGTGGCTAAAAAGGCTTTAGAAAGGCTAGAAGGGGCTGAGAAAGATATAGCATAGAATCAAAAATAACATGGTGAGAAGGTATAAAAAGGATTCAAAGGCTTCAAATATGAAAGAACCGCCTTAATCACTTTCTACACTATGTAATTTCGTTATTTTCTTACCTTTAGCACTTTCATCAAATGGTTTTGTCACTAGCTTGGATCTCACGGCCTACACACTTCTCAAGGTTCCCTGAGATCGAACATACTTTCTATCGCATTGCTCACTAATCTTTTCTTTACTATCAATGTGTGTTTTCCTGCAAATACTTCAAAGCATACAAATAACATAGCTCATATACATATTACTTACTATCATTAATTCACTGAGCTTATGCTTTTAAGCTATTAAACACACTCTACATACATCTAAACCTTCTCATAAAAATTTTAATTTTGCCTAAAAACAGAAAAATGGAGATGAGAGACAACGAATCCCCACACCCCAACTCAAAAATGAGCCGTGTCCCCACGACTCGAAAAGACTCGAAAATAAAATAAACAAAAATTAAAATTCTACAGATATTGCACATAAAGAAATGGTAGGGAAGAAAGATAACATACTCTTCGAGGCTATTTACCTCGCCTGATCAATACCCGGAATAGGGTGCAGTGCTTTCATGTATGTAAATTTCTATTATCACCAATTTCTCTTTCCCTTACATCTTCTTATGCTCCATCCCAATCAATCACACTCTAGAAATCTCTTATTAATCTTCTTCCAATTCTGCTCTTGAATCCTCTCTCATGTGACAGTGTTCATCCATGAATATGTTTTGAACATAGCTACCAGCGTCCCAAAGCTTTTGTTCATCTTGGGTTAAAGGACTATCGATTGTAGAGGTTGTGGTGTCTTCCTTATGAAAGTTTAAACCTTTTTGTTCTTCGAATTCACCACAGCTAGCTTTCCTCTATTCTCTTGATCCGATTTACCTCGTAATTTATTCCCAAACTAGTACCCATCTCAATTGAAATCTTCTAAAGCTTACCCAATACCTTGCTTTGATTCTTTATCCCATACACTTGATAATATCTCTATTCTCTTCATCATCTCTTTTGACCCCCAACTCAAAGCTTTAAACACTCTTGAAATTTGTAACTCATGATCATAGGTGGAACAAGCTTTATTTTGGTTAGGAAAGGTGTTAGGATGACAATTCTCCATGTGGGTATGATTGAATCAATTGATGATATGGGCTTAATGAATTTTGGGAAAAGATTTTGAAATTCATGGTTTTGATTCTTGGTTTCTAGGTGTTTTGATATGATTTGGGTGCTTGAATCTTCTTTGTAATGATGTAGGGAAGGATTTGGATGAGAATTAATGGTGATTTGGTGATGTTTTGATGTTAGGTGAAGGTTTGTTGAAGCTTTAATGGAGTTGGGAGAGTTCTGGAGAGAAGAAAGAGGTTTAAGGTTTGATAAATTCGGAATAATAAGCATTAGATCTCCTTATAAGCTTGAAACCCTTTCTTTTCTCTCTCTGGCGGCTCGTGCGGACTACCCTGCGGACCAGGGGGTGTACCGCGGGGTACACCGCAGCATTTGATGGGTGAAAAAATTTTG
The DNA here is from genome assembly GCA_029959085.1 of Nemophila menziesii. Classification (NCBI taxonomy): domain Eukaryota; kingdom Viridiplantae; phylum Streptophyta; class Magnoliopsida; order Boraginales; family Hydrophyllaceae; genus Nemophila; species Nemophila menziesii. The sequence goes on from JARWIR010000003.1 coordinate 33,845,960, forward strand.
CTCACTGGATTGGACCCGTGGTAGGACCCGTGGCACGCGTTTTTGAGCTGCGGACCAGGGTCCGGTGTACCGCGGGGGTGCTCCGCGCCTCCTACGTCAAAATACCCGTGGTAGGACCCCGTGGCACGTGTTTGTGCGGTGCATGGCTCGGTATAGGGTCCGGTATACCGGACCCATAAGCTATTTTTTTTTCTTTTCTGCCTAAAACACGTGGCTGCTACCGTGGCACGGGTTTTCACCTGCGGTATACCGCGGCTGAGGTCCGGTATACCGCACCCCTGCTTCAGTTTTTCCGAAAAAGTTTTGTTCGCCTTCCCCAACTCGACTTCTCCAATACCTAATCATCAAAAACACTAATACCTTTCTCAAATATGCAATATCAACTAAAAACAACTAATCTAAACTAAAACTAAAAACATAAAAACATAAAAATTACTATGGGATGTCTCCCAAAAGGCACTTTTGTTTAACGTCTTTCAAAGTTAGACGAGTTACCTTGGTTATTTCTTTTTATAGCCTCCCCAGCAGTGAGTGATATGATTAACGCTTACCAACTCGAGCTTGCAACCTTTGATAGCTTTTATTTTGACCACTCCTTCTGAGATGATTTGCGTGATAATGTATGGTCCCTTCCAAGAACTATTATGTTTGGGATTGGGATGTTTCCATGCTACCTCGTCTCCTACCCCAAACTCAATCTTTTTCTCCATGGTTTCTTGGAGACTATCAGGTTCTGGCTTCTTGGTTACCGCTCTGATTGGAAATAGTTCTTTTGACTTCTTTTTCCTCTTCTTTCCCGAAACATAGAATGTTTCAGAATCATTTTCAATACTAAGAGTCACGGTTCCTTCATTCACATTCACTATGGTATCGCTGGTGGCTAGGAATGGACGCCCAAGAATGAATGGGACGTTCTTATCTGCTTTATAGTCAAGAATGATAAAGTCCGTTGGAATAACAAGGTTACCTACTTGAATGAGTACATCCTCTATTACTCCCCACGGCTTAACTGTAGATTGATCCGCAAGTTGTAAGATTACGGATGTCGGTTTCGCTTCACTAATACCAATCTTCTTGAATACACTTTTGGGCATGATATTCACACTTGCCCCTAAATCACACATGGCTTTTCCATAATATATCCCACCTATTTTGATTGGGAGGTTAAACTCTCCAGGATCTTTATGCTTTGGTGGTAATCTTTTTTGAACTCGTGCTGATATCCCTTCATTGATTGCTACAGACTTGGCTCTTGTGAATCTTTTCTTATTGAAGAGTGCCTCCATAAAGAATCGATCATAGTTTCTCCTTCCTTCCATAGCTTTGAGTAAAGGGACGTTAATTTTCACTTATTTTAACGCCTTTATACACTTCTGATGTTGCTCCGTGGGATAGTGGTAGTGTATGGGTGTTTGTCTTGCTCTACTTCTCTCTTCAATTCTTGGTTCATCAACCACTCTAGGCTTCTTAATCTCATCATGTTCAACTTCTTCAACCCAATCTTCAACAATTATCTCATCTACGTTCATCTGTTTTACGTTTGACTTGTTTGGTAGAACATCCCCTTTTGAGGGAGATGGTAGCGCTTTGGTGATTATCTCACCGTGTTCTTTTATCTTTTGAGCTTGAAGACTAATAGTCTTAACCTTATCGTGTACGTATTGGATCTTCTTCATGTTAGATGTTGTATCTTGGGTCAATTGTAGGAGTTGACTTTGCATTTGTTCTATGATTGTAGTGAGCCGCATTACATTCTTCTCTAAAAGTTGATTATGTTGTTTAAGATCTTGATTCTGTTGTTGCAGGCTTTGCACTACTGATGCATCGATCTTTGATTCAAGTCTGCTCATATTGTCCTTCGAGAAGTTGATGAATTGACTAATAGTCTCTTTTAACTCAGTGATTTCTTCTTGAGGACGTGATTGAGCTTGACTTACATTATGTATATTGCAGCCAGGTGGATGATTAGCGTAATTTTCATAAGCTTGTTCTTGTAGGTATAACTGTTGAGGTGGCTTTGGGATGCTTTCCTTAACAGTTATGGCGAGTTGTTGTATTTGATCTTGCAAGCTTGAAATCCTCGCTTCTTCTTCTTCGTTAGTGGTAGGAGTTTGTTTTTGTGGCCAACTCATGTTGTTCTCAATGATTGTTTCCATACCACTTTTTGCTTCTTTTGGATCCATAGAGACAAAATTTCCACGACCCATATTATCTGCTCTCAGCCTTGACTCTCTATCGAGTCCATTATAGAACATGGATAATTGTAATTGTGGCGTGTATCCATGTAGTGGACATCTTGCCAACATCTTTTGAAATCTCGTCCATGCCTCACCAACACTCTCTCCGGCTTCTTGTAAGAAATTTGTAGGCTCCAATAGTTCCTTCACTCGCATACTTGTAGGATAAAATTTATCAAGGAATCTTTCTTGAAGCTTGTCCCAATCGGTTATTAGCTCGGGAGGTTGATCATCGAACCAATCGCTTGCTTTCCCGGTCAAGAAAAATTGAAACATTAAATAATACATCTGTTCTTGCGTAACACCTTCATTAATGTAGGCATCACAAAATTGCATGAATTTTTGAACAGATCTGACCGAATCTTGATTTGTATCACCATTAAATTTCCCATAGCTCGCGAATTGATTAATTAAATCAGGATCAGGCTTGAATCTAACGGCTTGGATAGTTGGGACGCGAATCCCAATGCGTTGAACTCGAAATTTACTAGGTAAACCTAGCTCTAACCGTTGATTATCCATCTAAAATCCTGAGAAAGGCTAAAACAAAAAGAAAGCGTAAAACTGAAAACAAATAAAAACTTCTACACTAAATAAACACAAAATAGATTTAACTTAAAGATAAATCCCCGGCAGCGGCGCCAAAAACTTGGTGGGGGCAAAGGTGTGATAAATAAATAGATAAATAAGAATAATAATAAAGAGCACACACCCTTGAGAACCACGGAACTCACTGCAAGTATCACAGATCGTTTGCAAGTTTTAATGATAAGTCAAGTTCGTTCGCAGGGATTGTATCCGTTAGATCTACTTATATTTAACAAGCGTAGATGAATTTAGATGTTTTAAATAAAAATATAAAAAGATGAAATAACAATCTACGCAATTAAATAATCAAAACAAATAACTAAATATGAATGTAAGTCAAATAGATTAGGATTACTAATATGAGTCTATTACTAAATCGTTATTCTAACTTGTCACAGATTAAGCATTATATATTAACCAGGATTCTAAATTCTACCTAGCCTTTTCTAGGCTTAGGAGCAACCTCTCCACTACTAGGGATTCCTAAGTAATGATTGGTGATTAAATCAAACCTTAATGGCTATCTAGTTAGGCAAGGGATCAAAACTAGACGATTATGTGGTGTTTGTCAATAACTTAGAATAATCCTAAGATTGGCCAAATCTAAGGTGTAACAATAAGTCAAAACACATAATAACAATATACGCCAAGCTCAATCAATTAAAATAACAAATAGTATTTAAAGACAAAATAATAATCCAACAATTAAAAGTAAACTTACAGAATAAAAGCTTAGAAATATGGTTGAGAATAGATCTATAGCTAATTACTCTAAATATAGAGAAGGTGAGATGTAGAAGAGGAGTTTGTCACTCTCCAATCTTCTTCTTCTTGTCTTCCTCTACAGGTCAGCTTGCTTCTTGAATGAATAGCTTGATTCTAAGGATGAATATTAATGTAAAGGACTAAGCTATTGTTTATAATTTAAGCTAATGTTTAGAACTGAGCAAGGACATGTTTACAATGGTATAAGGGTGTATTTATAGGTGTCTTGGAAGCCCTAATTCGTTTTCTTGAAGGAGAAGTAAGTAGTGGACTCCAAGCCCAACTCAAATTCGTAACCCTAAAAATATGAAATCAGGTCCGATTTTCTTTTGGCTCTAACAGCTTCAATATTCATCCGTTTGACGCGTATGAATATACCAAATTGATCGTCTCGGAAAGCTCTTCAACTTTGCTCTTGACCGTTTCTCTAAATTCCTCACCGTTCTTGAGATATAAGCTGATTTGTGGTCGTAGGTGCAGAAATTCAGGATTAAGGCAGCTTTTCCTTTTCCATGTTTTTAGCTTTTATTTCCTTATCTCCAATTACCATGTCTATCTCTTTCCATATCTTGTAGTCTTTGACTTGGAATATAATTAATCTCCATAATTATCTTTAAAGCTTCACACTAAATAAATAATTAAACCCAATATGCTCTAAAAATATTATTTTACTAAATCAAGACTCAAAATAGGAAAGTGCACTATTTCTCAAGAAAATCGACTCAAAGACTTCCTAAATCACTAAAAATGATGTCTCGTCCTAATATAAATCTATCACAAATGAGGAGACATCACTTCTCTAATTTACTCTTTACTATCTTTAGTAATTGCTTAGGTTGACTCATATTGCCTAGTTTAAGTTAGAAGGTCTTAATATGAATCCTAACATTTAATCTAAGTTAAACTACTTCTTAGTGTTTTCTAAGTCTTACTTGTTTAATGTTACTTAGTATTAATATTAGTTTTAATATTCCTAGACTTAGGTTAATTATAGTTTCTCTTAGAACCTATTTTCCGCATAATACAAAATCCTAGAATATCTTTAATATCCCTTAGGATAGCTTTATTTTATGGGTTTAACTATATCTTTGTTTAGAAGCCTTCATTTTTTATTAGGCATAGATGAAATTTAATCATATTCACCCTCCCCCCTTCTATAGGATTCTATATCATTTGATGTAGTAACAAATATATACGTGTTGCTAATATTGAGATCCATGGGATGCCATATCCACGACATTATCATAAAATCATCATTCTGCTATGTTTCAAATTATGGTTTATCCTTTACAGTCCCATTTCCAAGAAGATGATTAAGTCTTCCTTTTCCTTTGAGATAATTTCAGACAACTTTATACCATTTGAGGCAGATTTTTCCATTGAGCCTCTAAAAGGCCCCTGCATATTATGTAATTCTACAGTTTATGAACCAATGTAGGTTCTTCAGAAGAGTTGCTTGGATTTCCATTGTTGGACATATCTGAGTATAGGGAAAGAGAAAGAAATTGCAAGATGTTTATCAAAGATTTATAATGAAGATGAAATAAACACAACTATGAAGGCTATTTTTTCAAATTATGAATTATTCTCTAATACCATGTAAGAAAAGATTGAACAAAAACCTTTGTCACTTCTCTTTAGGTTAATACCTTTCCTAATATAAGTGTGTATTGCTTTGTTTCTATTTTTAATAGTTAGGTTAGGAGTGAGGTTAAAAGGAATTGGTAGATTAGCTATGGTTTGGAAAGCAGAGGTTACAGTAATTGTTTGGTTAGGGTTTGGGGTTGAGAACGATTTGGGGGAGAAAGAAGACGAAGTCGGGGTGTTAGGTTGAATGTTGTTTTGTAAAAAGGTGTTGTGTTGTTCTGAAATGATCTTGGGATGAATGACAAGTGTGGTAGTGTTTGGGCTTTGTTTTAGAGTGTTAGGAGATATTACAACTTTAGAGCTGTAGCCAACTTGGTTTATAAGGTTTGGGCTAGATATTGACCCAAATAGAATATTATTAGTGAATATTTGTGGGCTGGTTAGGTTTTCAGCCAAAATACCCGCTTTTTTTCTTAATTCTTTTTCTTCTAAAGCTACCATTTCCGTTTTCTTAGCCTTTTCTTCCTCCGATGTCGGTTGTACAAGCATTAATTCTTCAACTTTGTCATTTTGTTCTATCTCTCTCTTTCATAGCGCTAAATTCAAAAATAGGTTCCACACACATTACCACATCCGTTGTGAGATTATTTGTCCTACTAGTCTGACGTGGTACCTTCATACTGTGCCGAGCGTCCGAGTTCTGATTCACTGAGTCAGATCCATTCGAATTGACATTGTGACCTTGTGAGTTCCAACTCGATTTGAAATTTTTCTTAATTTTCTTGTTGTGTGGTTCTATAGTAGAAAAAGCTTTTCCTTTGTATAGCATTGAAGATTGTGAAGGGCCTCTTGTTGAAATTTTTATCCAGCTACCAATCTTCGGTTCAATCCTCTTGTTGTAACATTCTTTTTCTTCATGATCAAAGATACCACAAGAGTAACACACTTGTCCGATGTTCTCATATTTGAAGTTTATCCATGTTCGTGTGTTTACATCCTCCCAATAATTAATTCCAGCTATTATTGGGGTTTTCAGGTTCCAATCAAGTCGGATTCGAGTGACTGTATCTTCATTAATTTCCTCAGATTCCGGGAGCTCAATATTGTGGACCTCACCGAAATGTGACATTAGCTTTTTGACGCACTTGATTGTTAGTAGACTAGCGGGAATACCTGTAAGTTGAAGCCATAATGTAGTGTGATCGACTCCATTTCTTGAGCCAGAAGTAATAGTTGATGGCGAAGTGTTTGCTAACAACTATCTATGGCCTTTGATTCCAGACTTTGAGGTAATCCTCCTCGTTTCTGAATTTGATAAGTACTTCATTTTTACCAATTTTCTCTGTTTCAACTTATTCTTTCAAAGCCCAAAATTTGTTTATGTGGTTTTTGATGAAAATGAAATTCACTGTTTCTATGCAGAATTTTTTTGCAATAAGCTTGTATTCCTTGATGGATTTGTACATCGAGTTTGAATCAGGAGTGATGACCATTTTACCTTCATTTGTATAAAGATGATTTAAAAAGTAGAAAGGGTAAAGCCCACGTGTGGCCCTCTATCTATACCCAAAGTGCGCGGTCCGCCCCTGATCTTCAAAATTACCCTTTTACGCCCCTTATCTTCACCTTTTGTGACACCGTTAGCCCTTTTCCCATTTTTCTGTTAGTTGACCGTTAGTCAACGCCATATGGCGCCACGTCAGTGCCACATCAGCGCCACCTCACCGCCTCGGTCTTCGTCAGCATCGTCCCTAACTTGTAAAAAAAAAAACCTTTGAAGGTTTGAAGGCTTCAAACCTTCATCAATGGAGGATTCCGAAAAAATCAAAAAAAATTGATAACACTTTATCTCACATTTTAGTATATCTCTATTCAACCTTTGATTCCTTGTAAATCTCTTTACCGAATAAGCATACAATTTTATTCTTTCAATTTTCATATGCATAATTTAGACAATTTAATAAAAAAAAAATCATAGAAAATATGAAGTAATCTTTGAAGTACAGTAGCTATACAGTGTCCACCACGAGCAATATTAACCTTATCTACAAAGTAATCATAATGTGGCTCATACTTTTGTCCAGGTTCGTATTTTAGTACTTGTAATTAAGTCTTCTCCATTCTCTTTTGGTAGGAAGGTCCATTAGTAACCATTCTTCATTCTCTTTTTTTGGTCGAAGCCTTGAAGGAAGAACCATTCGTAACCATTCGTGACCATTCGAAGAAAATGGCTTGAAGGCATATCACTTCATCATTCCACAAATTAACTTTAAGATGTCATCGGGCACACTTTTCTAGACTCGGTAACTCACACAATATACAATATCTAATTACTCCAGTGTTCGGTAACTTTGTAAAAAAATTAGGCAAAATGTTTTGTCATTATACGGCCAGTATCGAAGAATACATACAGAAGGATAAATAGATTGGTTGCTGAGCTTTTATGGCTTGAGCTTGTATGGCTTATTGATTGGTGGGCTGGAGTTAAGGTATTCATTTTTCCATTAATTTTCCAGTTATCATGTAAATGTTTAATATTGTAAAATTGGGGATTTTACACATTAGTGTAAATTTCAGTATCACAAACATATTCGAATGGGTAAATATTAAATATTTTTTGCTTAAGCTTTAATAATGTATTCTCATTGCAGATTCAATTGCACACTGATCCAGAGACATATAAGTAATTACATTTCAATGTTCTATATATCAAAGTGTTATCAATTTTTTTTGATTTTTTCGAAATCCTTCATTGATGAAGGTTTGAAGCATTCAAATCTTCAAACGTTTTTTTTTAAAGTTAAGGACGATGCTGACGAAGACAGAGGCGGTGAGGTGGCGCTGAGGTGGCGGTGACATGGCGCCATGTGGCGTTGACTAACGGTCAACTAACAGAAAAATGAAAAAAGGGCTAACGGTGTCACAAAAGGTGAAAATAAGGGGCGTAAAAGGGTAATTTTGAAGATCAGGGGCGGACCGCGCACTTTGGGTATAGATAGAAAGGCACCCGAGGGCTTTACCCAAGTAGAAATTCATAGTTGGAGTAAGAAGGAAAATTTAAGAAAGGAAAGAGAAAAAGGGAAAGGAAATAGTTAGTGATATGATTTTAGTAATGATAATCATTTGCTATGTAGTAAAGGTAGGTTAATGTTGGTGGTGGAGATGATGGTGGAAAAGAATTGCGATAGAGGAGAGAGTTTTAGAAATATTTTTGGAAGAGCATTTTTTACCTGTGTGGTTTCTTCTTAAATAAAATTCTAATAAAATTTGATTTAGAGTTTATATTTCGAGAATGTTTGATGCATCAAGACCATCAAAATAGACTACGAAATTGATGATCGTATATTTAAATCTCATTTTAAGTTGACTATTCCATTTAAGAATCTTGAAATTGACTTTGGCACATTCGCACGAGTGCTCGGTGATGAAAGTTTTTTTTTTAGACAAATGGTGATGAAAGTGAGAAGTTGTTTTGTTGCCGCATTTTATTTTTTTATTTTTTTTATTTTCGATGTTGCCACAGTTCGACATTATAATGACGGAATCTTGTCTTCCTTACTTTCTCAAACTCTCTAATTTGTGTCTATGGAGTATGGACCAAATACAAAAAATAAGCATTATCAATCTATTATAGTAATTTTTAGGCCATATCTTTAAAAAAAATTGATTTTTTTTGGAATGAGAAAGTGCCATTCGAGAAAAAAAAATTGACCAATGACAGTCCTCTTAAAAATCATAAACCAAGTCAAACGGGTGTTTGTTCGAAACTGAGTAGCTCTCTGACTAACCTTTTTTATAAGTTTATCTGCTTATCTATTGAAACTTCTGGGGATATACCCAAATTCAACCGCTATCTGATTGATCTTCTTGATAATTGGTTGAATTATCCAACTCGCGACTGACACCCGCCTAATACCTTGGAAAAGTCAAGATTATCTGAAAGGATTTCTTGATCTTCATTTGGGAAATATTTACACTTTTTTGTAGTTTTGAGGACTGACATTGCCTCCCCTTCTATGAAGGAGTCACACATCGTATCTTTGGAGGAGAATTTATATCTTGTTTTTTTTGTAACTGTAATATTCCGATCTCCGTTTCTTCAATTTTTTTATTAAAAGAAGCATCACAAGAAAAATGTGATATCTGCTTCCCTACCTGAAGAGTCTCCGTCTTGTAGAGAGGTTTCTTGTTGCATATTTATTAATAAATAGTTGACCTCTCTCCAATCTATACCATGAAGTTCTGTCATAAGTTTGTTTGTAGAGAAAATAATGGTATTCCCATCAATATTACAATGCTCATGTAAAGCTTTCATTTTTGTTTTCTAAATATTCCATATGCAAACTATGATATAATCGATTACTTTGTTTTTATCACATCCTCCTTCAACGAAATTATTGACAGTTTCTAATATGCAACTATCCATATTTTGATCTTGATCAGTTGTTAGTTGTATAGAGAAGCCCGGCCAAATGGCTTTGCTTACACAATATTTCAAGAGCCGACGTTTTACTGTTTTAATATTACCAAAGCACCATTCACAGTCATTTGAGTTCGCGCATCTTCTCTTATATAGATTATTTTTTGTCGGAATCGCAGTATTGCAAGCTTTCCATTTAAATATTCTGATTTTTTTTGGAATGTTAGAAATCAAAATGTACTTCCATAGATTAGTATTGTATCTTTCTGGGGCTTTGGCTGATTGAGGTTGATGTATACCTTGTTCATATGTTAAAATTGTATAACCCGTTTTAGTAGTATACTGTCAATCTATAAAAAAGGCCAAATCAATTTATCATTAGTGTATGTACTAATAACAAGAATTCTGGTGATACAAGGTATATGCAGAGCCGGTCTCGAGGGGAGGCCAAGGAGGCCATCGCCTTGGGCCCCCCTCAAATCTTATTATTTTTAGGGCCCCAAATTTTCTTTTCATATTTAAGTATAAACTTTTCTTATTTAAAAAAGTCTAATTTTAGCCCAACTTAAAATAAAAAGGCTAGTCCATCTTTTTTATCTTTAAAAAAAATTGTTTAATTAAGTTAAGTAAAATAAAAACTATTTGTAATGCACTTAAGATTTTATTAGGGGCCCATATTTTAAAGTTTGATTTGGGCCCCTAAAATGTCAAGACCGGCCCTGGGTATATGGAAAGGTATTATCAAGAATTTCGAGATCCCAATCATAGGAGTCTTGTTTCCAGGGTTGATTAACTTTAAGGAGTTTGCAATTAAAAGTTTTTTCTAATTTCCACTTTGTATTGACCCATTTATCTTCCAAGATATTAATGTCCTCCACACTCCCTATTTGATAGATCATGTATTTTCTTATAAAATCACTGCATTCCATAATACTAGCACAACTCCAAGTTCTACTTTGACGTAATCTAACATCCATAAATTTTTATTATGAAAATAAATACCTTTAAGAACTTTAGCAGCCAGAGTTGAGGGATTCATCATAATTCTCAAAGCTTGAGCTGCTAGGAGTGTTGTGCTCATTCTCTTAAAGTATTTGAATTTGATTCCCCTCAAAAGTTTTCCTATTGCCAATTTCTCCCACAATAGCCAGTGAATCTTGTTATGTTTTTTTTTTTTTTGGTTACATAGGAGAGCCACTTTGGACTCGGAGTCATTGGAATCTTGTTATGTTGACCTGACTTCCGCCAGAAATTAGAGATAGCAGAAACTAACTTGTTGCAGAATGATATAGGATATGAAAAAGTAGACATGGTATAATGGGAAATGAGTTGAAGAAATTCTTTAATGAAGATTTCTTTGCCCCCCCCCCCCCCCCCCCCTTGATAGTAGTTTAGCCTTTCACCCGTGAGTTTTTATTAAATAATCTCTTTGCAATCCATTCCAGAAATTCAATCTTGGATCTTTTATGGCATAAAGGTATTCCCAGGTAGCTCCATAAGTCGTTCGTTTCCTTAACATTAATTTCATTGGCAATAAAATACTACTTGTCTTGAGGGGTTTCCTTACTAAATAAAATGGTTGGTTTATCAAAATTTATATTCCACCCCGGACTATTGCAACATCCTCGAGGGATTCCTTGAAAGCTTGTATGTCGGTTTTGTCAAGAGTCAGATATAATAAAGAAACGTCCGCAAAAAGTAAGTGACAAATACTAGGATAATTTCTATTAATTTGTATCCCTTGAATATGATTATTTTGAACATAGTTATGAATAAGAAAAAAAATATTATGTCATAATAGTGTAAAGAAACAGAGAAAGTGGGTCACCTTCCTTACCGGGAGTGAATTTATCCATCTTTTCTCCATTCAAATTAATTTGGAAGGAGACCGTAGTGATACCGTAGTTGAGAGAGTTTTGTATTTTTATCCCCGTATGTGAGCCAATTTTGGCGCGATCTATCAGCCTAGTATTTTTCTTCACATTCATATTTGAATTTTTTAATTTTAATTTCAACCTTCTCTTGTTGTAATGCTGGAGTTGGTACGTAATTATTAATTTTCTATAAGCCTTTCATGGAGAAAATTTATTTGAGTTTCATGAGTTTGAATACTCTACTCCATATTTTCAAGTCACGTATAGTATCATTTCTTTTGGTGACGAACTTAGGCAAAGAAGGAAAGTTCCCTGGAGTTCCCCATGTTTTATCCACGATAAACCTGTAATCGATATTATCGAGCCAGAAGAATTCAAATTTAAACTGTTTAGTAATGTGTTTCATATTATAATCGAACTATAAAATAAGTCGTGCATGATCTGAGCTAATAACCAGAGGTATAAAGATTTGAGCTTGGGGAAATAAGGTCATCCATCATAGGTAGCCAAGGTTTCGTCAAGTTTGATTTTTATAAGGCCATCGCCCGATCTTCGGTTAGACCAAGTATAAAAGAATCCCAATGATTTAATTTCAATTAAAGAGTTTTGAATAGTAAAATTTTTAAATTCATTAACATGATTAATATTGACCGGATTAGAGGTACATTTCTCATCAATATTTAAGACATCATTGAAATTCCCCATAATAATCCAATGCTACGATATCTCTTTGCTCTGGTTTGTTATATATATCTATATATTAAACCTGTCATCAAAATCATTAGGTGCATATATACATATCATATAATACGAAAAAAAACTTCATTAAAATGAAGGATAACAAACGTGAGACAACAAAAAGTGATATCAAGATACACATATGAGTTCCACAAAACAGGGAAGCCCCTTGAGTGATAAGAAATACCAGAGGGATCAAGCACAAAACTATAAGTGAAACCAAGCAAACAAAAAGTATCCCGAGAGTCAACCTCTCTTAACATGGTTTCACAAAAAACTGCCACCCCGGGTTCGAATGACGACAAGACCGATCTAAGATTGGACACTGTTAGGAGGGTCCGTATCCCCTGGCAGTTCCAGAATAAAGTGCTTATTTGTTCTTGGCGGCCATTTCAAGGGTATGTCCGATTTCCTTTTGAATTGTCTTGGGCTTGAATTACTCTTCCTTACCATACACGTAAAACATCTCGCGTCCTCCTCATTACCTCCAAATAGACTCCTTCATTAGCTTCACCATCCTCAAATCCTTCCTCATCTTCTTCCAGTTCTGCTTGTGAATCAACATCCTCATATACCATTTTTGAAACATCGACGTCCTTATCCATAATTTTTGAAACATCGACAGCCTCATCATTCATTTGATTATCCTTACCTAGATCCAATTGGTTATCACTGGTGTTGACCATCTGATTATCATGGTTACCATTTTTCTTATCCTCAATTACTCGAAGCTTTTGGAAATTTCAAATCTCCAAGACTTTCCCCTTACTCTTCACCCCTTCACAAAATTTAGCTTTGAATTCAAGCCTCCTTTTAATGGTTTTTTTTATTTGTGAGGCTATCGCAACTAGAGGTCAAATAATTTTCATGTACCATCACTTACGTTCCCCTGTGACCGTGTATTACCCAGTATTATTGTTCACTGCACTAATATTGTCCCTACTATTTGTACTCCCCTCATTAGCCACCGGGTCAGTAATTTTTTGATAAACTTTTAAGCCTTCGAGCACTCCAAATGCCAAACAAACATCCACAAAACATTTGTTTAGCAACCCAATTTACAACCCTATTCCTGGACCTCTTTACAAAAGAGATTTTAATGTTATACAAGTTCTTAAAAGAGATAATGTTAGACACTAAAACCTTAGTTCTACTCTCTACTTTACAAACAGAATTAATTTGATTAATGATACAAAGGTTATCATTTTCAATAGTGGTGGAGCCATATGGGAGTTTAGAAGCTATTTGACACGCCAAGTAAATTCCCCTCCCTTCAGCTTCCATCACTGAGAAAGAAGAAGACTCCTTAGCAACTCCATCAATCACAAAACCTGTAGAATCACGAACAACACAAGCAAACGCAGATTTATAAGATTTAGTGTTCATAGAAGCATCACAATTAATCTTAAAATTCCCTACACAAGGAGGGACCCACTTAGTGTTGTTTTCTATCTCACATACAGTTTCAATAGATATATCATTGTTTACTGCAAAGTTAGACCTTAGTCTATGAAAGTTATCATTTAATTCATTATGAATATGATTTATATAAAGATTAGCCTCAGGTTCTTTAGCAAGAGCTATAATGAACTCATCATAGGCATTTAAACAATTATTCACCGTTTTTAAAGGATCAGGGACAAGACCTCGAAAAAGGTATTCATTTCGACCTTTCCATATAAACCAAGCCAAGAAACTTGCCATTTCACCTATGTTAACAAAAGTGTCAAACTTATCAGAGGCACATTTCCTCACAAAAGAGAACCATTTTTTAACATTACTCGAGGGTTCTACTTTTGAAATAAAATTAAGAGGGCAAGCCATCCACACTGCTCTGGCCCATGGGCAAAAAAACAATAAATGTTGAGTGGTTTCCTCTTCAGTCTCACATATTGAACAAATGGGAGTCTTTATGGATTTTCTCATATATCTGTTAAAGTTGGTAGCTAGCCCATTTTCCAAGCATTTCCAAAGAAATTTTTTAATCTTGGGATAGACTTTCAGTTGCCATAAAAATCTCCAATCAATAAGATCCAATTGGAAGGAGGTACACCCCTTATCTTTATTTTTCTTTTTAGTATCAACAAGTTGAGCCCTCCATAATATATTATAGCTATCCTTAACTGTAACTTCTCTACTTTTTGAATAAATCCAAAAAGGAGAGTCTCTACAGGTAATGAAAGGGATAGCTAAACTAGTAATGGTTGCTACAACTTTGGGTTCAAATAAGTTATTCAATAAATTGACATTCCAATTAGTATTACAACTACTAAAGAGATCAGAAACTTTACCCACAAGGCAGCCTCCAGGTTTAACAATCTGAGAATCAGTGGGGATCCACTTATCTGACCATACATTAATATCTTTACCATCACCTATATTCCATACTAAGTCCTTAATAAAGCATTTTCTACCCTCCATCAGGCTTTTAAAACCCCAGGAGCAGTTAGAGTGAAGAGTTGCATCTAGAAATCCCTCATTAGGGAAGTATTTGCCTTTGAAGACCTTAAAAACCAAAGATTTGTCATTTTTATAGAACTTCCAAGCATTAGAAGCCAATAAGGCAAGATTTTGTGTATGAAAATCCTTGAAACCCAACCCACCATCATCTTTAGATGACATTAATGTTTGCCATTTGATCCAATGGCATCTTTTTCCCCCTTATTATCCCAATAAAAATCTGAGACAAGGGAAGTAATATGAGAAGTGAGTTTCTTAGGAATCAAAAAAACTGACATAATAAAATTAGGTATAGCACCTATTATTGCCTTAATTAGAACTTCCTTACCACTTTTACTGAGCATTTTAGTGTCCCAATCATTAGTTCTCTTGAGAATCATTTCAACCAACCATTCCAATGATTTAACCTTGGAGATACCCCAAGAAGAAGGGATACCAAGGTATTTACCAAGATCCTTTAACTGATTCATTCTTAAGGTATTACAAAGATTATTCCTTAAAGCATGAGGAGTGTTTACACTGAAAAGTGCACCACTTTTATTCAAGTTTAACTTTTGGCCTGAGGCAAAACAATACCAGTTCAGTGTTGTAATGAACATCTCAATATTATATTGATTAGCCTCAAGGAAAAAAAGGCTATCATCTGCAAAAAGAAGGTGTGTTATCTCAGGGGCTTGTTTTGCAATTTTAATACCTTTCAATAGACCAAGGTTCACATAGTAATCAATAACTGAAGTAAGGGCCTGAGTAACCAGGCAAAAGAGGTAAGGGGACAAAGGGTCCCCTTGTCAAATCCCTTTTTGAGGATTATCTATATCATATAAAGTTCCATTGATTTTAACTTTGTATGTAACTGTTGAAATGCACATATGAATCCATCTAACCCATTTGCTATGAAATCCCATCTGATTAAGAAGGTCAATAAGGAAATCCCACTCAATATTTTCATATGCCTTACTCATATCAGCTTTTATAGCTAAAAAACACTTAGAAGAGTTTCTTTTGTTTTTCAGAAAATGTGTAACTTCCTGAGCAATAAGAATGTTTTCAAATATAGACCTCCCTGGGATGAAGGCTGTTTGAGTCTCTGAAATAATATCACCTATCCAACATTGAAGCCTATTGGATAATATTTTCGAAATAACTTTATATATAAAGTTTGCACAACTAATTGGTCTAAAAGAACTGACCAAATCAGGATTAGATTACTTAGGTATAAGGGCTATTATAGTCACATTTATATCCTTCAAAGATATATTATTGTTCATAAAATCCTCCACCATAGATAACAAGTCAATCTTAAGTAAATCCCAAAAAATTTTGAAGAAAAAACCACCATAACCATCAGGCCCGGGGGCCTTATCACTACCAAGAGCCTAAACAGCTTCTTTGAGTTCCTCTAAAGTAACTTTTCTTATCAGATCCTCATTCATTTCTGGTGAGACATTTTTCTTGATCTTACTTAAGATAGGATCATAAAATCTATCTCCATTAGATTTGAAGATATTATTATAGTATTTTTTGACCTCATCAATAATCTCAGTATTATCATTGGTCCAGTTTCCATCCTTTTTTTTAATAGAAGAAATGCGATTAATATTCCTTTTCAATCTAGTAAGAGCATGATAATATTTAGTGTTTCTTTCCCCTAGTTTGAGCCAAATATTGCGAGATCTTAAAGCTCAATAAGTCTCTTCTTTTTTCCATACCATTTCAAGTTTCAAGTTCAAATTTTCCATATCAGACTTATATGAATCAGAGTGAGGGGCATTAAACATATTTTCCATTTGAGCTAAGTAAGATGTAATGAGCTTCCTGTTATTAAGGACTCTCTTCCTGGCCCAATATGTAATATATTTATTAATATATATAATTTTGTTACAGAATTTTCTCAGACCTGTAAAGTGATCAAAAATTTTAGTAATCCAGTTTTCAAAAATCATTTGACAAAAAGAATCATCACTAATCCAATTTTTATCAATAATACATTTATTATTCTTACTGATCTAATCACTACCAGATTGAAGTGAAATGGGAGAGTGATCAGAGCCCACAGGGGGTAACACAGGGCACCAAGAGTTAGGAAACTTAGTCAACCACTGAGCATTGACTAATATCCTATCAATTCTTTGCTTAATGAGCTGGTTGCCACTTCTTTTGTTTGACCAAGAGAAGTTACATCCTTTATGATTCAGCTCATTAAGATTATTTAGATTGATAAAATCATTGAAGATATTCATGTTATTCTTATGAAAAGAGTTAATTTCACCTCCAAGTTTTTCAGAAGGATACCTGATCAAATTGAAATCACCCAATATACATCTAGGCAGAACTGTATTGGGTAAAAGATTCAATTTGTTAATAAAATTCGCCTTATCAATATCAATAGGAGGACCATAGACACAGGCCAGTTCACAACATCCCACAGTAGAGAAATTGTAAGAACAAAGAATCAAGTTCTTGTCTTTGCAAATTTCTTTAAAGGAATCTGAATTTTTCACAAAAATGGCTAACCCTCCAGAGAGGCCTACAGGGTCAACATGAGCAACTAGACTCATTTTTATTTTAGAACATAAAATTGAATTAAATTCATTAGGTTGCACTATTCCTCAGAGTTGAATTAAATCGTCTATCGAAGAAAAGAAAATAAAATTGAACAAGTGTACATTGTTGATATGAAATTTGAACCTTCTTAAATTAAATTGCTCGCAAAATAAACCGGCATGTTAATTTTTTTTGTCCAAGGCATGTTAATATAAATGAGTCTAGACGTCATCTATATATTTTCATGAGCATAAAAAAATGAAAATTTTCCTAAAAAAAATAAGGGTGAATTATATATAGGGTCTTGGGAAACATCTTTCTTCTCTATAGAGTAGTTTCAAAAATGCTATTCTTCTTAGGGACCTCAATTTTGACAATAGTCTTTCCTACCTTTACTACCACTAAAAGACAAACAAATGTGATGTCACTGTTTCTCTCTCCTCTACCTACCACTACCCACCTACCTCCAACCTCTAACCACCTACCACCGACCTCCGACCACCGACCACCGACCACCGACCTCCGCCACCGACCCCCGACCACCAGTCACCGGTCACCGGAAAAAACATAGAGTACTCTGAGAAAAACATAGAGTACTCTATATATTTTAATGAATATTCTAAAAATCCGACCACCTACCTCCGGCTGCCAGAAAAATGCAGAGTACTGTATAAAAAATGTAGAGTACTCTTAGAAAAGCTCGGAGTACTCTAAGAAAAACTCGGAGTACTCTAAGAAATTCTCGGAGTACTCTAAGAAATTCTCGGAGTACTCTTAAAATTTGGGGGTACTATTAAAACACAAAGAGTATAATCGGAAATGCTAAAAAAATAAAATTATCGAGTATTATTTAAAAAAAGCTTACATTTACACATTTTATTACAAGGTAAAAAAAACTAACTG
This sequence comes from Nemophila menziesii, assembly GCA_029959085.1. Taxonomy (NCBI): domain Eukaryota; kingdom Viridiplantae; phylum Streptophyta; class Magnoliopsida; order Boraginales; family Hydrophyllaceae; genus Nemophila; species Nemophila menziesii. Next base: position 33,864,076 of record JARWIR010000003.1, read on the forward strand.
GTTTGACCAGATCTAGATCTGGTCAACCTACTGAAAAAAAAATTAAGAGGGCTCGCTGCTTCTTCCCAAACCGACGCAACCACCACCATACCAAGACCACCACCATAACACTTCCACCGGCGAGCACTACTTCACCATAACGCCACCACTACTACACGTTTATCAGATTCCGGTCAAGAAATGAGAACAGAGCAGCCATTGGAGCGAAAAGAAACGAGACCGCAGCTTCAAGCTTCGTTTTCTGCCATGGAAGCTTACCACCACCATCAACACTATAACAGAAGCACCAACACCACCGAGACCGCAGCTTCGCACCACCGTATTAACTGGAGCAGATCTGGTGGCAGCTCATCACTTGCAGCGAGATGAAGAGGAAGAACCAACACCACCAACCAGCGAGATGAGTTCAGATCTGCAGCCATGGCATGTCGGAAACCACCACCTCAGATCGAGTCCTGCAGCTCCGACGAGGCTAGGGTTTCGCTCCAATAATCTCCTCCGACGAAGGGCACTGCAACACCTCCGGTCACGATAGGGTCATCTTCTCCGGTGTTGCACTTAGGGTTTTCATGGCTGCTTGTTGGAGAGAGAGGTAGGGGATGGGTTTGGTGGTTTTTTGCATTTTTGATGGTTGTGTTATGGTGGTGGTGGTGGCGGTTTGGGAGGGAGGTGGGGTATGAGAGAGGGAGTGGAGGAGAGAGATATGAGAGAAGAGAGAATAACGTGAATGGAAATGTAAAATTTTCTAATTTAGTATATATAGGAATAAAAAAAACAAAAGAGGGTAGTCTAGTAATTGGGGCTTTTGGCTTCATGTGTTAAAAACTTCATGAAGTCTTTAGTAAGAAGAGGCTCTAGGCCGGGTCCCCATCTTGAAGAGGGGGGTGTGGTCAAGACCCTAGGTGTAATTATCTCAAAAAATCATTAAAACTTTCCTAAAACTAAAAGACTAAATAATAATAACTTCACAATTTATTACTTTTTACTCCTAATTTAAATTTGAGATAGAATAGATTCATAACTTTGGAAGTATTTATTTTAGAATAAAAAATAAATAAAAGCAGAATAGTTATAAAAATTATTAAAAATATTTTTAAAATTCTAGAATAAATTTAAATGTTTGTTTTTAAAAGCACATGTTTGGTATTTCTCTTAAAAGTGTTTTTCATAGATCCTTTTAAAACCAAGAAACATTTTTTAAGTGCTTTCAAAAATACCTTCCAAACGGGCACTTATACATATATTCCAAATACAAATATTTTCTATCTCACTCAAATTTCACGTTATATAAGAGTACAAAACTTTCAGGATGCCATTATCAATTCAAAATTAATTACACGCTTCTTATGAATCGTTTACTAAAATCTGATAGATACATAGATACATTAAAACCAATAAGGTTTGCAAAGTTGCCAGAAAGTCTGTATAGGATGGAACTAGAGACGTGTCATATATATTTGAACTAGGTATAGCCCGTATCTGAAGACACTATGAAAAATAAAAATTCGGCTAATAATTCACAAATTATGCTCAATATACTATGAAATATACAATGAAACTTGCATTTGAGCCAAAAACTAAAGAATATAGTAAAAAATAATTTAAAAATCATAAATAATAGTACAAAATTTCATAATTTTATTATATATTAAAATAGTTGCAAATCATTCTTACTTATGCTAGGATTTAAATCAATTGTTTAGATTAATTGTTATTATAAATCCGATCATGCTCTTTTGGAGAATTGGAAAAGATTTAGATTAAAGTATTAAACTTATCTATCATTTCCTATTCTTTTGGAGAAGTGGAAAAGACGGTTTTTTGTGCATGAAATATCCCACATAGGAGGAGAGATGGAAAAAATATTAGTATAAATTAACTTACCCATCTATTATTTCCAAAAGACCTAAAGACTAAGGAGGCCAAAGAGGAAAAGGCAAAGCCCCACGCGCACCACACCCACCCGCCCGGCCCAGCCTGGCGTGGGCGTGAGCCGTGGGCCTTGGGCCTTGGGGAGTCAAAAAATGTATAATGAAAAATGAAACAAGTTTTTTGAAATTATTCTAGAAGAAAATGGCTAGTACTTATAGGAATTATTGGCAATTCAAACCTTCCAGCCAAGACTCAGCTGTTACAAACCTTGGTCAAAACGGGAATGAACCAAGGGTCATCAAAACGTCTGAGTTCATGGAACGAAATACAAAAATAAAGAATAACACTCTGTCTCTCTTTCTCTCTAAAAACGCTAAGTGGAGCTTCGTTTTTTCATTAGAGATACCGGTAAGCTGGAATATCTTTTTAACAACAATAGGCGTATTTGTTATTCCTTTTATTCCGTGTAAGTTATATTTTCGATTCCTGTGATCATATTTCATTTGACTGTAATAGTTAGTTTACACGAAAACGATTTCTATTTATTTTACTTTTGGAAAACCATTTCTGTTTTGTCAAAACCGGTGATTATTTTAATCACAATTTAAAAAGATATTCATATTCTTTACTCACCGGTTATTTTCTGAAATGGCTCTTCCTGTTTTGGCTGTTGGTTCTCCTTTGAACGCAAAGCTATTTATCGATGTGAAAAAGTTGGAACCCATTAATGGTTCTAACTACAAGCGTTGGGCACAAAAGGTTATGATTTGTCTTGAACAGTATGAACTCGACTTTGCTATAGTCGAGGCTCCTCCACTTATGGAAATTGGATCTCATACGGAACAAGAGCTAGCTAGACATCTTGCCCTCGAATCCAGGTTCAAAAGGGCTAATACCATGGCTCGGGGCTGGATGTTGAACAATGTTTCTAACCCCATATTTGATCTCCTTCCCAAAGAGAAATCGGCAAAGGTCATATGGGAAAGTCTCGAGAAGAAATATGGGGCTGATGATTCTGGTAAGAAAAAGTACGTCACTGGGAATTGGTACAATTTTAGACTTACGGATCAGAAACCCATGACTGAACAACTTCATGTGTACGAGAACCTATGCGCGGAGGTAGTCGCCGAAGGCATGAAGATGTGCGAAGTCTTTCAAACCAACATTTTGCTTGAAAAATTACCCCCATCTTGGAGGGAATATCGTAACCACCTCAAACACGAAAAGAAGGAAATGACCCTCCATGAACTCATCAACCACATGCAAGTCGAAGACGTCAATCGACTCAAGGATAAGTATCTTTCTTTCCCTCCTCATTCCTCGAAGGCTAACCTTGTCGAAAGTTCTGGGCATGGTAACAAGGACAGGATTGAAGGCAATAGAAAACAGCAAGGCGCTAACAATTCCAAATCCAGGGGGGAATAAGAACCGCAACAACTCCAACAAACAAAATGGAAGGTTCAAAACTTCTGGTAAAATTCAGAAACCTAAGGGTGCTTGTTATTGTTGTGGTAAAGAAGGACATAGAGCTCTTGAATGTACTCTTAGAGTTATACCTGATCCAGAACCTGCTGCAAACCTAACTGAAACCGAAGAGATAATCACCGCGATAATGGTTGAGGTTTGTTTGGTGGAAAAAAAAGGGAGTGGATCCTTAACACTGGGGCCTCACGACATTTCTGTGCAAACAAAGCCTTGTTCAAAAAGTTTGAGGAAGCAACCAATGGTGAATACGTGTACCTGGGAGACTTATCCACTGCTACAGTCCTCGGAAAAGGACATGTTACCCTCAAACTCGCTTCTGGTAAGATCCTTGAGTTAAACGATGGTCTCTTCGTCCCCTCGCTCCGTAGGAACTTGGTTTCTGAAGCTCTTCTTAACAAAGTGGGACTCAAACTAGGCATCGAGGGGGGGGGGGAATAATCATTACAAAAAATGATGAGTTTGTGGGAAAAGGGGTATTTACATAATGGTTTATTTGTTTTAAATACTGTAACCCATGACTAGTACCAATATGATGAGTTTATGGGGAAGGGGTTTTTATTTTTCAAATAAGGGTTTGTGTGATTGAACCTTGTAACCTCTAATAAGGACATTTCTAATTCTGCTTATCTATTAGAATGTTTAGATGTATGGAAAGGTAGATTAGGCTATCTTTCTTCTCTCTTCTATTAGAAGCCTACAAATCTCTTGGACTAATAAGGTCGATGACTTTATATATTATATAATATGTATAGAGTCCAAACTCGTGGGAATACGACCCTTTAATATGAAAACCTCGAGAATTCTAAACTACCAGAATTAGTACATTCGGACCTAAATATTTTTATAAATTCTGCTAGTAGAGGAGAAAATCCATACTATTTAACCTTAATAGGTGACTAATTCAGGTTTATGAGAGTATATCTCCTAATACTAAATGTGAAATGGAATATGTGTTTATAAATATAAGTTCGAGGTTGAAACCCAACTACTTTGTTGAATCAAAAGTCTTAGGGCACAAATGGTGTTATAAATTCCTTGTAATAGCTCTGTGACATTAACAGAATTATCGAAGAAGTTAGTGCCTTACACACCCATACGTAATGACATAGCCAAAGGCTATGACAATCGATTCTGGCCCACTAACTCAAATGTGGGGGTGATATGCAAAGGTTACCCGAGTTCTAAGTACGGTCACTGCTGGACCAAATACAATAGACTCAATAGTCATGGGACATGACACGAATGTATAAACCGTCTTAATGAATTCATAGCCACTCGTGGTGGTCCTATTGTGAAGAACTTGATGAATTCACTTATATGGCGTATTATTCTAGGAAGAACACGAGGATCAGTGTTCAACTCATAATGAATTCATAGACAATATATGGTGGTCCTTTAGAGAAGGACTTGATGAATTCATAGTCAACAGTGAGACTCAAAATTCATGATAGAGTGTTATGAGACGTCCTTACACAACTCTCAAAATGAATAAATCCACCAAGTTCATAGCCCGCGAGGGGTGGTCCTTAGAGAAGGACTTGACAAACTAACTTAAGGATGATATTCGAGGGAACTATAACTCTAGTAGGGTTGAGTATGTGTTGTGAGAGTCTCGATCGAAAACCGTTAAGTTCAAGAGTAAGTGCACTTACACGGAATTTGGTGGTTGCCTCACTTCACTACGTGACAATTCAAATCGAAAGATATTGGCACTTAAGTACAATTCACCCAAATGTTGGTAGTTATGGAAACCTGTTCACCTTCTATCCTAAAGACCCTAAGTGGATGATTGTTAGGATTTAAACCAATTTTTTAGATTAATTGTTATTATAAATCCGATCATGCTCTTTTGGAGAAGTGGAAAAGATTTAGATTAAAGTATTAAACATATCTATCCTTTCCTATTCTTTTGTAGAAGTGGAAAAGTCACTTTTTTGTGCATGAAATATCCCACATAGGAGGAGAGATGGAAAAAATATTAGTATAAATTAACTTACGCATCTATTATTTCCAAAAGGCCTAAAGGCTATGGAGGCCAAAGAGGAATAGACAAAGCCCCACATGCGTGCACCACAACCACCACCACTCACCCGCCCGGCCTTGCCCGGCCTGGGCGTGGGCCGTGGGCTCGTGGGGGAGTTGGGGAGTTGGGGGAGTCAAAAAATGAAAATATGAGTTAGGGGAGTTGGGGGAGTAAAAAAATGAAAAATGAAACAAGTTTTCTGAAATGATTCTAGAAGAAAATGGCTAGTACTTATAGGAATTGTTGGCAATTCAAACCTTCCAGCCAAGAGACATAACGTTCATAACGTACAGCCATTGAAGACACATTAAACCAGAATATTCCTCAATCAAGACTCAGCTGTTACAAACCTTGGTCAAAACGGGAATAAATCAAGGGTCATCAAATCGTCCAAGTTAATGGCTAGAATTGTAACATATGTAACTCCAAAAACGTCAGCATTAATAGAGCACTTGAAGACCATTAATGGTAACGTTTCTGAAAGGCCCTTACTCTCACCATTTTCCTATAAGTAGAGACTCCCCCTCACTAGCCAAAGACACGAAATACAACAAAAAAGAATAACACTATGCCTCTCTTTCTCTCTAAAAACTCTAAGTGGAGCTTCATTTTTCGTTAGAGATACTGGTACGCCGGAATATCTTTTTAACAACCATAGGTGTATTTGTTATTCCTTTTATTCCGTGTAAGTTGTATTTTCAATTCCTGTAATCGTATTTCAATTTACTGTAATAGTTAGTTTACACTAAAACGACTTCTGTTTCTTTTACTTTTGGAAAACCATTTATGTTTTGTCAAAACCGGTGATTATTTTAATCACAACTTATAATAAATAACTAAAATAAATGATAATATAAATCCATGCATATAATTACCTTCTTCTATGTATATTATCTATGCATTCCACTCATAAATATACAAAATAAAATAATATCTACATATATATACTTTTTAATCATAGAAAAAAAAAAGTATGTGGTTGAAATCCCATCTAACCAAGAGTCTTCTTTAGACCCGGTTCCATAAACTTCTCACATGCATGTAAATATCACAATTAATCAAAACACAAAGATTAATCATTTACGATTTTATCGAATATAAAATAAGTTATCCATGTGCGGTGACTTGAATTTATAAAATTTCACATCGTTTCGTTGCCCAATTATCACATTTTCTGTTCAAACAAAATTTATTTACAGGTAAATTCCATGCTCATACATCGGTGGGCACATAAGGGTGTATGTATGTAATGCTCGGTGACGTATAGGTGTTCCCATTCCATTATGAATTGGTGTTGCTATCAAAAAAATGTCAAATGAGGAGTATATAGCTAGTTTAATCAAATCATGATTTAATTACATATTAGCTTGAATTATGTAGAATAAACCTTTAGATCTCGAAGTAACGTAACACTTAATAAATCAAATAAAATAAAATGTCAATGTCCTTACATCAGAGGCATTTGAGTAAAATTCCCTCAATAAATATTTTTATTAAAGATAGTTGATACAATAAATTAAAAATTTAATTGTATATATTATTTAAATTAAATGTTTAGATTAAAGAAATATTGATTTACAGCCGTTTCTTGTGAGATTCTTTTTGTCACATTAGAGTTGGTTGTATATCTAATAGCGTGCATTCATTTTAATGCTGAAAAGAGTGCAGAAATTCCATCAACGAACTCAATCACAAATTTTTTTGGTGGATCAACTATTTCGAATAACACACTTTATGTTGCCCTATGAACCTCTAGAAAACCGCCAACGATATGACCTTACCTTGTTAACGATCAGAATGGTCAAGTAGTAGATTTGCTACCCCTAAAAGATTTATCTGTATCACTCGATTGTTCTCGGTCAATACGCTCAATAATCTAAAGATCATCAATTTTATAAAGCCCCCATGTCAAGATGAAGTTTGTGAAGCCCTCTAAGAAGGTAAATAAACTTTTCTATGAATGCTCGATTACTTACAAAATAACAAAGTAATAATATATTTTGCACCTCTATACAGGAAATACATATATTCTTAACTTCAAACAGATGTTCTAGAAAATTTATTAAAGATGGCTCCTACTAAAGAAAAACACAAATTATAAGATCTTGGACACACTAAGAGGTTTCTCAAGTCTGTACTTGATATACCTTTTGCATTCAAAATAATCAATGCATTGCTTTACATAGCCAAGTTTGATTCCAAAGTTAAAATATCTCAAAAGGTAACTTGGTTAAGCTCAAGAACTCATTTGTATCTTTCCATAAACACTCATATACCTTTAATCAATTAATTTACTACGAAGCAAACCCGTTTTTACCAGTGGTAGTAAATTTCCAAACAATCAAACAAACAAGTTCTTATTTAAGCTTGCTATATATTGATCATACAACACCCAATCCAAAAAAACAACGAAAAAAATTGAAATAATTTTCGTTATTTTAGTTTCCTAGATATTATTGATCATAAAATGCCTAATCCGAAAAAACAACGAAAAAAATTGAAATACTCAAAAATACATGCTCAAGCTAAAGCATCTGCAGAATTCACAATCCAGGCCTTTATGATCCTCCATTTCATTGATTTTCAAAACAACCCCTAAATCATCATAAATAATTTCGTCTTCAGCATGTGTAATACCAGTCCAGGCAACCCTATTTAATCCGCCTACAACATATTGCAGCTTAGTCCTTGGAGCGATCTTTTTTAACTTCAGTATATATGTCAAAAAGTTAAAAAGAGGCAATGATTTATTAATTACATATCCAAGATCACCACCTACTTCTAACTAGAACTCTTTTTCTTTTTCTTTCATCCGAAATGATCAACAAAATAAAGCAATAAGTATCTTGATCTTTGTTGAATACATATTATTTTGCATAACATAGGGGCTTACAGTGCAATTAATTTAATAGAATTTATTTTGCATAATAAAACCTAAATGCAAATTTCCCAGCTACCTCCAATACCAATTACAAAACTAATTCAATTTTTGAATTTTATAACATAAATAAATGTGTTTCTTACCCTTGAGCTTTAGGACTTGTTGTCTCATAACACTTTTCTGGGATTCTACCTCTAGCGAAGGGAAAAGTGGAGTACCATGAGGTGTCAACAGTCAAACTATTAACTTGCTTTAACAACATGAAATTACTCACTCCATTATTTACGCCAAATGGAAAATTATATGCATGATAATACCAAATTGATCATTCCAGCACTTTTACCAAATGGAGATTTACTGCAAACAATTAAAAAAATACAGTGTAAGACCAAATTGCTCACTTACTCCAAACAATTAGCAAAAAGAAGTGTAAGACCAAATTACTCACTACAACACTTACACCAAATGGATATTTTCTGCAGAACAATTAGAAACCAAATTAGTCACTCCATCATTTGCACCAAATGGATATTTTCTGCAAAACAATTTAAAAGTGCAGTGTAAGACCAAATTACTCACAACATCAGTTACGCCAAATATATAATTTATTCTAAACTATTAAAAAGATGTAGGATAATACCAAATTTCTCACTGTAGCAGTTGTGCCAAACAGATATTTACTGCATTACAATAAAAAAAATGAAGAGTTAGACCAAATTGCTCACTTAATGCAAAAAAATTAAAAACAATGCAGTGTAAGACCAAATTACTCACACCATCAGTTGCGCCAAATAGATATTTTCTATACAACAATTAAAAAATGCATGATAATACCAAACTGTTCACTCCAGCAATTGTGCCAAATGTATATTTATTACAAAACGATTAAAAAAATGCAGCGTAAGACCACATTTCTCACTCCATCAATAGAGCCAAATGGATATTTACTACAAAACAACTAAAAAATGCAGTGTAAGACCAAATTGATCACTTACCTTAATTTGGGTTCTTCTCCAAGCCGGTTGATCATGGTGGAGAAAGGTCACCAAGTGGCGGGGTTTGGGAGGGTGAGTTTGAAGACAGATGCTATTAGATCAAAACTTTCAACCGAAAAACTTTCTTGAATATATGTAGAAGAGTGTTATTAGATCACAAATATATGGCTTGCAGTTGCAGGTTATACCAGTCATGAAGTATCATGTTTCTTGGTGGAAAATAATTTAAACAACTTATCGCCACAACCCAAAGCTGGAATATTTCTTACAATTAAGTATCTATAATTGAATATGAGTTAAGATGGATTTTATGTTAAAAAGGAAGAAAGAGCTTACTTGGATTCATCACAAATTGTATATACGCGCACTACAGGCATGCCAAAGAAAACTCATGAAATAGCAAAGTAAGTTAGGGCCAAAACCTACCAAATAAAAACTCATGAAATAACAACAAAAACAAAATTCAGTGAATACTAAAATTTGCAATTAAAAAAATGCAGTGTAATACCAAATTGTTTCCTCCATCAGTTGCGGCAAATGAGATGATGTGAAGATGGTAAACAATGGATTCACACTTGAAAAAAACAACAAAAATTGTAAAAACAAATATATGTATGCGTAGCAGCGTATGTGTGATTCAAACAATTAATTCGATGAGATTAAACAAACAAAATTGAATTAAAGAGTTAAGAAAGAAAGAAAGAAAGGGTGATGATCGCATGTAGGATTTCTAATTACAGAGTACAAAGTTGATGTCAAGAAAATCTCAAAACCTTATAGATATAGAAGATCGATTTAGAAATTAAGATTGAATTAATAATATGTTAGTGGGGATAGGACTTTGATTATTCTAACTTAAAAAAATCTTTTCGTCTACCTTCGGACATAGGAGTCGTTAATAATTAGGTCGGCTTATGTGTAATGGGTCTCGAGCGGCGCCGGTTATCACATAATGAAAACGCCAGTTTTCACAGAACGAAGGCGATGGCGTAGCCAAGCCGGTATAAAGGTCCCGTGGTGGCGGCGGCGGGTTTTTTGTGCTGGAGAGCGGCCGGCGGCAGTTTTCTTGCGGCTTGGTGGAAAGGTGAGTGTGAAGAATAGTCCTCGAGCCGCGACGTTTTTCTTTTGAGTGTGAAATGGAGAATGGTCCTCGAGTGGCGGCGGGTTTCCTGATGGTGGAGAATGGTCCTCGAGCGACGTAGGATAACGACGGTTTTCTTAGTGGTGGATAATGGCACATGAGAGAGAACGAACGGTGGAATGAGATTAGGTTCAAGAGTGAATGTGATGAGATTAGGGTATTGGAGGAGAACGCTTACAAAATGGTATTTTTTTCCCTTTGTAATTAGAAAAGAAATAATGTCTTGGATGGGAACGTTTACACATTTGAATTTTTTTCCCAATTTCTTTTGTAATTAAAAAAAGTAGTAAATCATTAATAGTATTAATGATAAGTGGGGCCAGAAACGATCCTGGCTGTTAGCCTCACCTTGTTTTATTCCCGTTTTAATATTCGACAAATCATCTTTTAAACTAAAATTCATTTTGGTATCTCTTTAAATGTTTTCCAAAACCCCTCATTAGATTAGTTGTGTTTTTATCCTTGAACTTTAGCTTAGATTCAAATGAACAGCTCCGCGGTACACCAGACAAGTCTTGCGGTACACCGCAGAGTCACGGACCAGAGGAGCGGTGCACAGGATCGCCCGTCAGTAAGCTAGTAAAATTGCACGGTACACCGGATCAAAGGCGCGGTACACCGGACCGATGCACGGACCAGGGGCGCGGTACATCGAGCAGTCCGTCAGTAAGCTTGAAATCTGGACGAACGTTTTCGCGGTGCACCGGACCATACCCGCGGTACACCGCACGAGAGGGTTTTCTACACTATTACAAGAGGACAAAGCTTATATCCGTTGGAGATAAAATAGATCCGTTAGAGATAAGCCTTATGACCGTTGGACCATATTTTCAGCTATAAAATGGAGTTCATTCAAGACACAACTCAAGCCTTCCATCTACCAATCTTAAGAGCAATTAATATTATCATTCAAGGAGGTTTCAAAGGAGCATTCAAGTCATATTCATTGTGAAGCTACTTAGTTCATATCCACTCATTTAGGAGTTTAGTTACAAAGCTTTTATAAGCACCCCTAAACACTTTTCCCTTTCCTCTTAGTTCTTGTAATAGATTAAGAGAGTAGTGTGAGCATAGGTTTTATGCTTGGTTCCTTGTGTTGGTGATAACACAAGTGTATTTTCCTTCAAAGGTTTTTGAAGTGGTTGTAAGGGTTTGTAATCTCACCCGGTTAAGAGTTACGAAGATTAGTGGAGAATCTTGCAAATCCTAAGGAGGCTTCCTTAGGTAGTGGATGTAGGGAAACCGAACCACTATACATCGTTGTGTATCGTATTCTATCTCTACACTCTTTACATTTCCGCACTCTATATGCTTGATAAAATGCCTACATGAATAGTTTGATAATATTGTCTTTTAGGATTATCTAGTTCATTACTATTTAGTTTGCTAAAACAATAGGATTCAAATTAGCTTTTAATTATTTACTTGAAATAAAATTAGCCGATTAATTTCTATTGTCCTATTCAACCCCCCTTCTAGGACGCATATAGACTATCAATTGGTATTAGAGCCTAGCTCTATTGTACTTAATCGTTTCTAGAGTTAATACGATATGGATTCTAATCAACCGGAAGGTTCATGTTCTACTAGACCTCCGCTTTTTGTAGGAAAAGACTACTTTGGGTGGAAAAAGAAAATGGAGATTCACGTCAAAGGAATTGATTACTTTTTGTGGCTTGCTATCAAGAAGGGTCCTTATATTCCTTATGTTACGGGTAGTACTACGGAGGTGAAAATGAAGATGATTACAATGATCAAGAAATAGCTAAACTCACCAAAAACAACAAAGCTATGAACATCCTCATTAATGGATTAAGTGTCACGGAATACGCTAGAGTTAGTGAATGCAATTCCGCTCATGAAATGTGGCAACTCTTGGAGCTATCATATCAAGGAACGGAAGATATCAAAGAAACTAAGATTGGTCTCTTTGTCACTAAGTATGAGCTATTTCGTATGGAGCCCGATGAAGCCTTAAATGCCATGCATCAAAGATTTTCTAACATTGTCAACACCTTGAAGACTCTTGGTCAAGAGTACACCAACAAAGAACAATGCCGAAAAATCTTATTTGCTCTTCCAAGGAAATACAAATCAAAAATCAACTCTATAATAGACACTAAAGATCTTTCAAAAATGACGGTTCATGAACTCATTTGCAACCTCATGACGGAAGAGCTTGTGCTTGAAGAAGAAAAGATAAGAGATGATGAGGAGAAGAAGATTAAGAAATCTATTGCTTTCCATGCCATGAGTTCCAAGTTGAAAGAACGAAAAGAAAGGAAGGAAAGTGAAGAAGATAACTCACATGAAGAAGAAACTAGTGAAGATGAAGGAGTGGCTATGTTAGCAAGAGATATGAAAAAATTCATGAGATACAAACGCTTTGCTAAGAAAGGAAGTTCTTCCTCACCATACAAGAAGAATGATAGAGCTATCAAACAAGATGAACCCACTTGCTATCATTGCAAGAAAGTTGGTCACATCAAAACCTATTGTCCTCTTCTTCAAAAGGAGAAACCTAAGAGAGCAATGCATGCTAATATCACTTGGGATACTCAAAATTCGGAGGAAGAAGAAAGTGATAACGAAAACGTCAATCTTGTTGCTTTTGTGGGAGAACTTGAAAATGATGAAGATGCTTCTTCGGATGATGATACCGGCACAACTCACTTTGCCTTTATGGCAAATCATGAAGAGGTAACTCCTAAATCTAAACTCTCTTTAACTAATGATGATGCTAGTGAACAAGATATTCATGAGACATTTGATTCTCTTTACAATGATTTTTTAAATTCTATTGAAACAAATAAGGTTTTAACAAAAGATTTAGAATTTGAGAAAAATAGAACTAAAGAGGTTTTGAAAGCTTTGGAAGATTGTCAAAATCTTTGTGATGAATGTATAGACGATAATGAAAAACTTCATCTTATTGAGAAAAATCTTTTGGAAGAAAAAGCTTTGTTAGAGAAAAAATTGTTTATCAAAATGCCATTATTTTAAAATTCACTAGTGGGCAAGAAAACTTGGATTTGATTTTAGGTTCTCAAAGAATGGCTTGTGAAAAAAGTGGTGTTGGATATGATCCATTCACTCACCAAAAACCTTTGAAAAATGTTTTCGTAAAATCAAAAATTTCAAAAGAAATTCCATCTTCTTCAAAATCTTCTATCACTTGCACCTATTGTGAAAAACTTGGTCATGATGCATCTCATTGTTACTATCGTAAATTATTGGATTTGGGATCTCTTGTGCCAATTTGGAAAAGGCCTATATAGGTCTTAAAAAGAAAATCCACTAACCCTCATGGACCCAAACCTAATTGGGTACCTAAAGCTTAATTTATTTTTGATTGTAGGGATTGAGCATCAAGAAGCAAAATATATGGCTCCTTGATAGTGGATGCTCAAGACACATGACCGGGAATCCTTCATTATTTACACGTTTATATAAAACAAAAGGTGATAGAGTTACTTTTGCCGACAATACTAAGAAACGCGTTTTGGGTAAAGGTAACATTGGTAATATGAATTCCTTACTTATCTCTAATGTGTTACTTGTTGAGGGTCTCTCTTTTAACTTGCTTAGTATTAGTCAACTTTGTGATGTTGGTTTTAGTGTTAAATTTGAAGCATCTAGATGTGTTGTTTTTAAAAATGATGAGTTAGATACTATGTTTATTGCAAAAAGATCGGATAATGTTTTTGTTGTTGATCTTGAAAGTCTTATGTCTAAACATATTAAATGCTTATCCGTGGTAAATGATAGTTGGCTTTGGCATAGACGTTTAGGGCATGCTAGCATGGATTTAATTTCAAAATTATCTAGAAAAAATCTTGTTGTTGGTTTGCCTATTCATAAATTTGATAAAGATAAATTATGTGATGCATGTCAACTTGGTAAACAACATCGTTCATCTTTTAAATCCATAAATAAGGTCATCACCGTTAGGCCACTTCAATTATTGCATATGGATCTTTTTGGTCCCGTTGATGTCACTAGTCTAGGGGGTTCTAGATATGTCTTTGTTGTTGTTGATGATTTCACTAGATATACATGGGTGATGTTCCTTGCTTTAAAAAGTGATGCCTTCAATGAATTTGCAAAACTTTGTAGAAAGGTGCAAAATGAGAAAGGCTACTCTATTACATGCATTCGTAGTGATAATGGTAGTGAATATGTGAATTCTCCTTTTGTGCATTTTTGTGATGAATTTGGGATTGAGCATAATTTTTCGGCCCCTAGAACTCCCCAACAAAATGGGGTAGTGGAAAGGAAAAACCGAACTCTACAAGAAATGGCTAGAACAATGCTAAAAGAACATAGCTTGCCTACATACTTTTGGGGTGAAGCCGTTCATACGGCTTGTTATGTGTTAAATAGAGTTCTTATTAGACCCCTTATTAAGAAAACCCCTTATGAGCTTTGGAATGGTAGACCACCAACTATTTCTTATTTTCGTGTTTTTGGGTGCAAATGTTTTATCCTAAACACTAGGGACTATTTGGGAAAATTTGATGCTAAATCGGATGAAGGCATTTTTCTTGGTTATTCCACTAAAGGAAAAGCCTATCGCATTTTCAACAAACGTACTCGTACTATTGAGGAATCTATGCATGTTGACTTTGATGAGACTAATCCGTTTTGTATCAAGAAAGTGGTAGATGTTGATGAAGATACTCCACTAGATCAACCCTTAGAATCTCCTACTCAAGAATTAAAATCTCATGAAGAACCTCTTAAGGAAAATGATCAAGTATTAAATGAAGCTAGTACGGATTTACCAAGGTGTTGGAAACATATCAAAGATCACCCAAGTGAATTAATTCTAGGTGATCCAAAAGAAGGTGTTACCACTCGCTCCCGTATTATTGCTCTTTGTGCTCATCAAGCATTCTTATCTCAAATTGAGCCCAAGAATATTAAAGAAGCTTTGTTAGATGATCATTGGATTAACGCTATGCATGAGGAATTAAATCAATTTGAGCGTAGCAAAGTTTGGACATTAATGGAGAAACCAATTGGCCCCACTATTATTGGCACTAAGTGGATATTTCGCAACAAGCTAGATGACACCGGCATCATTACTAGAAATAAAGCAAGGTTAGTTGCTCAAGGGTACAATCAAGAAGAAGGTATTGATTTCGATGAAACTTTTGCTCCGGTAGCTAGACTTGAATCTATTCGTATGCTACTTGCTTTTGCTTATTATATGAATTTTAAACTTTATCAAATGGATGTCAAAAGTGCTTTTTTAAATGGTTTTATAGACGAGGAAGTCTTTGTTAAACAACCACCGGGTTTTGAGGATCCAAAATTTCCAAATCATGTTTTTAAACTCTCAAAGGCTTTATATGGTTTAAAACAAGCACCTCGTGCTTGGTATGAACGATTAAGCAAATTTTTATTAGATGATGGTTTTAAAAGAGGAAATATTGACTCCACTTTATTTATAAAAAGGTCTTTAAAAGATATCCTTCTTGTTCAAATTTATGTGGATGATATTATATTTGGTGCTACTAATGAAAATCTTTGTGAGAATTTTTCTAAAAGCATGCATAAGGAATTTGAGATGAGCATGATGGGAGAATTAAATTACTTTCTTGGACTTCAAATCAAGCAAATGAAGGATGGCATCTTTGTCAATCAAGCCAAATATACAAAAGAATTGATCAAAAATTTTGGACTTGAAGATGCAAAGGAAATTGGAACTCCAATGAGCACATCCACAAAATTAGACAAAGATGAAGATGGTAAAAATGTTGATGAGAAAGTATATCGAGGTATGATTGGTAGTTTACTTTATCTAACCGCTTCTAGACCCGATATTATGTTCCCCGTGTGTCTTTGTGCTAGATTTCAATCCTCTCCTAAAGAATCCCATCTTAGTGCCGTTAAGCGTATTTTTAGGTATTTGAAAGGAACCCTTAGTCTAGGACTTTGGTACCCTAGATTTACATCTTTTGAGCTAATAGGTTACTCGGATGCCGATTATGCCGGTTGTAGACTTGATAGGAAGAGTACTAGTGGTAGTTGCCAATTCTTAGGTCAATCCCTTGTTTCTTGGTCTAGTAGAAAACAAAATAGTGTTGCTTTTTCCACGGCCGAAGCCGAATATGTTGCGGCCGGAAATTGTGTGACTCAAATTCTTTGGATGAAACAAACCTTACTAGATTTTGGCCTAGAGTATGATCGTGTTCCCATTCGTTGTGATAACACTAGTGCTATCAATCTTACCAAAAATCCCATTCAACACTCTAGAACAAAACACATCGAAATCCGCCATCATTTTATCCGTGATCACACTCAAAAAGGGGATATTGTACTTGAATTTGTCACTTCGGAAAATCAACTAGCCGATATCTTTACTAAACCTTTACCCCAAGATCTTTTTGAGAAAATTCGGTGTGAGATTGGCATGCAAATTCTCTAACCCTCTCTTCTTGCATTTTTTATTTAGTGCTTTTTGTGTATATTCTCTTGTTGCTAATATTTTCTTGATGTGATAGGATCCTTGAAGCTTCTAAATTGTTATCCATTTACTTCCTTAGTCCTTGTTTTACTCAAAATGTATTTTGACCCCTTAAAAATTTTCAAAAATCGTATCATTAGTTCTTTTTGTTGTTGACATAGGGGGAGAAATTTTAGTTAAACTTTTTCAAATGCATTTTGTGAGGGGGAGTTTTTATAAAAACTCTAGTGATTAGATTGAGGGGGAGTTTTTGTTCAAAACTTAATCTTAGGCATCTTCAAAAGTTTATGATTTGTCAAACATCAAAAAGGGGGAGATTGTTAGCCTCACCTTGTTTTATTCCCGTTTTAATATTCGACAAATCATCTTTTAAACTAAAATTCATTTTGGTATCTCTTTAAATGTTTTCCAAAACCCCTCATTAGATTAGTTGTGTTTTTATCCTTGAACTTTAGCTTAGATTCAAATGAACAGCTCCGCGGTACACCGGACAAGTCTTGCGGTACACCGCAGAGTCACGGACCAGAGGAGCGGTGCACAGGATCGCCCGTCAGTAAGCTAGTAAAATTGCACGGTACACCGGATCAAAGGCGCGGTACACCGGACCGATGCACGGACCAGGGGCGCGGTACATCGAGCAGTCCGTCAGTAAGCTTGAAATCTGGACGAACGTTTTCGCGGTGCACCGGACCATACCCGCGGTACACCGCACGAGAGGGTTTTCTGCACTATTACAAGAGGACAAAGCTTATATCCGTTGGAGATAAAATAGATCCGTTAGAGATAAGCCTTATGACCGTTGGACCATATTTTCAGCTATAAAATGGAGTTCATTCAAGACACAACTCAAGCCTTCCATCTACCAATCTTAAGAGCAATTAATATTATCATTCAAGGAGGTTTCAAAGGAGCATTCAAGTCATATTCATTGTGAAGCTACTTAGTTCATATCCACTCATTTAGGAGTTTAGTTACAAAGCTTTTATAAGCACCCCTAAACACTTTTCCCTTTCCTCTTAGTTCTTGTAATAGATTAAGAGAGTAGTGTGAGCATAGGTTTTATGCTTGGTTCCTTGTGTTGGTGATAACACAAGTGTATTTTCCTTCAAAGGTTTTTGAAGTGGTTGTAAGGGTTTGTAATCTCACCCGGTTAAGAGTTACGAAGATTAGTGGAGAATCTTGCAAATCCTAAGGAGGCTTCCTTAGGTAGTGGATGTAGGGAAACCGAACCACTATACATCGTTGTGTATCGTATTCTATCTCTACACTCTTTACATTTCTGCACTCTATATGCTTGATAAAATGCCTACATGAATAGTTTGATAATATTGTCTTTTAGGATTATCTAGTTCATTACTATTTAGTTTGCTAAAACAATAGGATTCAAATTAGCTTTTAATTTTATTTACTTGAAATAAAATTAGCCGATTAATTTCTATTGTCCTATTCAACCCCCCTTCTAGGACGCATATAGACTATCACTGGCCACCACTTATGTTGTGGCTAGAATCAATCCTGGCCATCACTTATATAAAACTTTACTTTATAAAATAGATGTGAAGTTTACATCATGGTAAGGCGAGTTGTCATTATTGACAACGTATCCCCAGAGTTTGAGAATCAAAACATATACCCGTCTAAAGCCTCCTTTTTTTGAAAATCGTCAAAAAGAATTATGTGTGATTATGACATGCTTATAAATTCCATATTTTTTTATTTACAAAGATGGTGGCGATTGTGAGATGAGACTGGTGGTGGCGTGAGGCAAACAGGTGGTGTCGCGATGATGTACGGGGAAGAGTAGTGCGATGGAGATGGAGATGGTGCAGTGAAACAAATATTGGTACGATTAAAAGTGGAGATAAAGATGGTAGAGTTTGATAGAACTTTGATATGATTGATAAAGCGTGAATGGACCCACCAGTATAAGCACATGAATGATGGATCTCTAATACTTCTCTTGATGGTTGCTCGAGCTAGATCTATCTTTTTCCAAGTCTGGTGACCTGAAATCAGACAAAGGCCAGGTTCATAAGGAGGTGTGAATCCCGGTGGCACTCCGATGGTCAAGTCGGTATTGGTACTGAGGACCGAGGAGAATATATATGAAATATGTTTGCCTATAATATGAACGGTTTCAAAAAATAATTTTTGATACCTCATTGAGCTCATGGCATGGATATTTATATATGATTAAAGAACAGTATACTTGGTTGGTTTCGTCATATTCTTCAAGGAAAGGCTCGTGAAACAAAGTCCTTATGCTCTTAGAGGCTATATAAGCACCTTGGGTACTCATATAGAGGTCCTTCGCTGGCCTCAAACACTTTAGAGATATCTATTTTTAGCAAAGGAGTTTTGAAAAAAACCTATAAAAGAAAAATGACAAACACCTAGCATGTAAGACAAGATAACTAGCTATGGGCTATACATATAGTCTAACAAAATGCATGTGATAAAGTAAAGAGTAAGGGAAGAGAATATGATATGCATTATTTAGAGTGATTTGACTCATATATACCTAGTCCACCACCTCGGGTTTATGCACCCTTAGGATGTTCAGTCCATCCACTATAACTCCTTATGTCTTTTGAAGGTGAGAGCACAAACTTTTAAAGCCTCTTCAAAACCACCTTCAAAGGAAACCATTAGTATTATATCCAACACTAGTAAATCCAGTGTACAATCTCCACTCTTGATATGCTACTTCACAAACCCGTGAAGCCTTATACTTACGTATCACCACACAAGCACCAGTGAACAATCGTCAGTCACGATCTACCACTTCAACTTCCATGAAATTATTGCATGTATTGCACCATACAAGACCCATATGCATTTGATACTCACAAACCCAGTTCACATACCTGTGAAGCCTTCAAATCTTGTGTTCACACCACACAAGCTCTAAACCTCTCTTGTCTATTCTATGGAAGATCACACTTTCTTAATAGACCAAGAGAAAAGCCTAGAATTTATGATTAATCCTAATCTACCTAGTTTAAATATTTATAAGTTAGTGGTAGCTAACACCAAGCCAAGGAAAAACATATTCATGTTGGGCATATTGAGCTGAAAAAGTACATATTTTCCTCCAACTATACTCATGAAAAGTTCAACCCTTCTTGGAAAGGTCATATATTTTTGATGAGTAGGTACAGCCATGCAGTTATTATCGCAAGGAGGTGGATAGCAATCATATGTTACCATAACTCTAGAATGCCAAGCATCTTGAAGGTTTTATCCTAAAATGGTACTGAAGATGGTGCACAACTAGTTATGTTATTTCTTTGATTAGGTGGTTTCCCCAAGTCGTGAAGAATTAGTAAGTACTTCTTTTCTCACTCTTTTCCTTCTTTAATACTTATAATTTTATCTAGGGAACTAATGTCTTCTAACATGAAAAGTTTTGTAACGAGATAAAATAGTTAATGTAATCTAGTTTTTTTATAAAATGACCTTCGAGCAGTTTGTTATAATATTTTTTTATGTTCATGATATTGTCAATTGTTTGTTTTATTGTATAAAAGTAGAAGACAATACATATAATAGATATGTGTTGGTATTCCTTCGGGAAGCCAATATTTCATCGATAAGTAATTATATTCCTTATGGAAGAATGGTTACCACTATGAACAACTTGATCGAAGAAACCTATTTGGCCATAGAATGGCTAAGTGATGTTATTCCTTTTGAAATCCAAGCTTCCATCCAAGGGAAAATCCAATTTTTTTTCTTATTGGGGCAAAAAGTTAAAACAAATACAAATTCTTGGGTCTATATTTATATCATGTGGTGGCTAATATATATTTTTACTCATATTTTTTCTCCTAATAACATTACAGAGCTAAATTTAGGTCAAACTAGGGTATATTTATTACTCATGTTTTTTTATAAATTTGGAAAAAAGCACTACATCCCGCAGTCAATGGAGGATGCATCCCTCATTTCTCTGTAAATCCCCAAATGCTGCAATCAGTATGTCATTGTGTTCCTTATGGAAGCATGGATGTGATTTGAGATTACAAGTAATCACCGGTTTTACAATAAGAAATGGATT
The DNA here is from genome assembly GCA_029959085.1 of Nemophila menziesii. Lineage (NCBI taxonomy): Eukaryota > Viridiplantae > Streptophyta > Magnoliopsida > Boraginales > Hydrophyllaceae > Nemophila > Nemophila menziesii. The sequence goes on from JARWIR010000003.1 coordinate 33,885,005, forward strand.
CCGAAAAAAGGTAAAAACAGTTTTAAACGTAAACTAACTATTACAATAAAAACTGGAAAAACGATTACAAGAAATCGAATAACAATACACGGAAATGCGATTACAAAATCGAATTAAAGATTACACGGAAATGGTTACGAAAAACAAACTTACACGGAAAATAAAACGAGCCTAGTCCTCGGTTGTTAAAAAGATATTCCGGGGGTATCCGGTTATCTCTAACAGAACAGAAAAACGTTTAGTGTTTTAGAGAGTGAGATAGGCAGAGTGTTTTTGGTTTTTTCCTTTCGTAATTCGTAGTTGTTGAGAGGGGAATGGGAGCTCTATTTATAGGGGTGAGGAGTGGACAAGCCTTCAGAAACGCCCCTATTGAATCCCATGATTCTCTCCCGGATTAGTCTTGATTGGGTTGACGTTAGGATTGCTAAGTAACCCCCACGTTTTGTAATATTCTGTAACAGCTATGACCATTGGATTTCCCACGTGTTTGACTTTTGACTTGAGCTGAATATCCTTTCCCTTTAACGCGTGCGAGATTAGTGGAGTCTTGTCTCTACGTTAAGTTGAGTAGTCAACTCTCCACACTATAAGAGCTGGTACAAAATCCATTTCATTTTTCATTTTTTGACTCCCCAAACTCCCCAAACTCCCCACGACCCACGACCCACGAACCACGAACCACGACTCACGACTCACGCTCCACGCCTCACGCCGTCACCGTCGCCGGTGCCGGTGCCGGTGCCGGTGCCGGTGCCGTTGCCGGGTCGGGTGGGTGGGTGGTGGTGGTGGTGCGCGCGTGTGGGTTAGATCATTGCTATGCCATGTGCATGATTATTGGATTATTGGACTTAGTTATTATCACATAGTATAAAAGTAGCTTTTTATTCTTATTCCCCACCGATGTGGGAAAGCTTTAAAAAACCAACTTCCATTCATCAAAAGTCCAATTGTCACAGCAGCAATTATTGACTTATCAAATGATCAGACATAGAGGATGTCCAACAATCCCCCACACATTTGAATGTCAATAAAGGTTTGATGAGAAGGTTCCAGAAAGAAGAATGGGTGAATTGTACTTAAGTGCCAATATCTTGCGATTTGAATTGACACGTAGTGAAGTGAGGCAACCACCGAATTCCGTTTAAGTGAACTTACTCTTGAACTTTAACGGTTATCGATCGAGACCCTCACAGCACATACTCTACCCGATTCAAGGTTATGGTTCCCTCTAACCTTACCTTTTGGTTCATCAAGCCCTTCTCTAAGGACCACCCTTTACGGGCTATGAACTTGGTGGATTTATTCATTTTGAGAGTGGTGTAAGGACGTCTCCTCGGCACTCTACCATGAATGTTTGGGTTTCAAAGTTACCCTTGAATTCATCAAGTTCTTCTCAAAAGAACCACCATAAAGGCTATGAATTCAAAATGTGAGTTTCAACACTCGGTACGCCTTTTTCATCAAGTCCTTCTCGAAAGGACCACCACAAGTGGCTATGAACAAGACGATTTAGGTTTGAGCCTTAGGGATGGTGAAATCACATTGACTCATTAGTCACATGTTCCCACTTAATGGGTTTTAGTCCCATCCCTCTCGACGTTTCCAGGACTAGTCTCCTGGTCAAGCCTTTGGTGAACGGATCAGCTAGATTCTCCTCTGATCGTACAAATTCCAAGGCTATCACACCATTCTTCAGTAATTGTCTTACTGACCCATGTCTGATGCGAATATGTCTCTTCTTCCCATTGTAGGCGCTATTATGAGCGACTCCAATGGCTGCTTGTGAATCACAGTGGATACATACAGGTGTGGCACTTCCTTCCCAAAGTGGCACATCCGATAAGAGACTTCTCAACCACTCAGCTTCTTGCCCAGCTAACTCTAGTGCTATGAACTCAGACTCCATGGTGGAGCGTGCTATACAAGTCTGTTTGGAAGACTTCCACGATACAGCACCTCCCCCTAAGGAGAACACATAACCACTGGTGGAGTTTACTTCGTCATTGTCAGAGATCCAGTTTGCATCACAAAAACCCTCAAGGACTGCAGGGAATTTGTTATAGTGCAAGCCTAGATCGATGGTACCCCTCAAGTATTTCAATAGACGGCGAAGTGCAACCCAGTGATCACTACTTGGGTTATGAGTATAGCGACTAAGTCTACTCACGGCATAGGCAATATCGGGTCGAGTATAGTTCATTAGGAACATTACACTTCCTATGATTTTAGCATATTCATTTTGGGATACAGCATCCCCTACATGTTTAGATAAGTTAATGCTGGAATCATAAGGAGGATTTACAGGCGTTACATCAAAGGAATTGAACTTCTTCAGCATCCTTTCCACATAATGAGACTGATTTAGAGTAATACCATTACTGCTTCTAATGATTTTTACCCCAAGTATCACATCAGCTTCTCCCATATCTTTCATGTCGAATCTGGAAGACAAGAAACGTTTAGTCTCATTTATAATATGAATAGTAGTACCAAAGATGAGCATGTCATCTACATAAAGGCAGATGATAACACACTCTGAATTTGTTACCTTGGAGTAAACACATGAATCAGAAGTGTTAGCTATAAACCCATATGAAATTAGAGTACTATCTAGTTTTTCATACCATTTTTTCGGTGCCTGTTTCAAGCCATACAAGGATTTTTTCAACTTACACACTTTGTCCCCTTGACCAGGGACCACACACCCTTCAGGTTGAGCCATGTAGATCTCTTCATCTAGATCTCCGTTCAAGAACGCGGTTTTGACATCCATTTGATGTATTACAAGTTCGTGAATGACGGCTAAAGCAATAAGGGTTCTTATCGTGGCAATTTTGGTCACTGGGGAATAGGTGTCAAAGTAATCTTGACCTTTCTTTTGGGTGAAGCCCTTAATAACAAGTCTGGCCTTGAATTTTTCTATTGAGCCATCGGGTCTCAACTTTTTCTTAAAAATCCATTTGCTACTAATCGCTTTGCTACCCCTAGGTAAGTCGGTTAATTCCCATGTATGGTTACTTTTAATTGACTCAAGTTCACTATTAATAGCCTCTTTCCAAAAACTAGCATCTATAGATTTTAACGCATCATCATAAGTTTTTGGGTCATCCTCCATGAGGAAGCAATTGACTACCTGTTCGTCTAATAGATCAATGTGAGAACCTTCTGTGATAAAGGCTGTTATAAAGTCAGGGCCGAAGCTAGACTCAATCCTGCGCCTCTTACTTCTCCTAGGTTCTTCCTCAGGAATACTGCTAGGCTCCATGGAAGTGGAGGGGTTAGGAAAAACATCACAAATAGGTACAAGATCATTAGTAGATAAGTTATCAACAGGTAAAGAAGCATTGACAGTATTTAAATCTTTCAAAGGAAAAACATGTTCAAAAAACTCAGCGTCTCTAGATTCACAAATAGAGTTATCTTCTAATGACAAGAATCTGTAAGCCGCACTATTCTGAGCATACCCTATGAAAATTGAGTCAACGGTTTTGGGACCAACGGTGACAGTTTTAAAATCAGGTAGTTTGACTTTGGCTAGGCACCCCCACACTTTTAAAAATTTCAGGTTTGGTGGAAAACCCTTCCACATTTCATACGGGGTCTTTTCTAGGGATTTATGAGGTACCCTATTAAGTACATAACAGGCTGATAGGACAGCTTCCCCCCACATGTTGTTTGGTAAACCTGAACTTATTAACATGGCATTCATAGTCTCTTTAAGGGACCTATTCTTTCTTTCTGCTATGCCGTTTTGTTGGGGTGTATAAGGGGCACTAAGTTCGTGGATAATCCCATTTGTTTCACAAAACTCTTTAAGGGAATTAGAACTATACTCGCCTCCTCTATCGGTCTAAGTCGTTTGATTTTACAATCTAGTTGGTTTTCAAATTCGGCTTTATATTTTAAAAACGCATTTTCCGCCTCATCTTTAGTTTTAAGAAGATATACTTTAGTAAACCTAGAGTAGTCATCTACGAAGGTTATGTAATAAAGTTTTCCACCTCTACTAGCGGAGTTTTTAAAATCAGCTAAGTCCGAATGAACTAATTCAAGTAGTTTAGTTTGTCTCGTGGTAACGGGTTTAAAAGGTTTTTTCGCAAGTTTGGACTCTACACATATTTGACATTTTTCAAATTCATCCACGTTGTTAACGGGTATTAGTCCAAGATTTTTAAGCCTTTTAATAGACGCAACATTTAAATGGCCTAGTCTACCGTGCCACGTTTGAACGGACTCAACAATGTAAGCGGAATTAGATGCATTCTCATTAAGGGTTACAGTGTTTAAAACAAACAAGCCATTATTAAGGTACCCTTTCCCCACGAATTCGTCATTTTTGGTGATAATGACCTTACCCCCCTCGAACACAAGTTTGAGACTAACTTTATTAAGGAGAGCCCCAGAAACTAAGTTCCTACGGAGAGAGGGAACGAAGAGAACATCATGTAGTTCAAGAGTCTTACCAGAGGTGAGTTTGAGTGGAACCTGACCTTTACCAAGAACAGTAGCGGTGGAAGAGTCACCCAAGTAAACGCACTCACCATCAGTTGCTTTTTCGAATTTCTTGAACAAGGCTTTGTTTGCGCAGAAATGGCGAGAAGCTCCAGTGTCAAGGATCCACTCGCTCTTATTCTCTACCAAGTTTACCTCAACCATTACCGCAGCGATGATTTCTTCGGTCTCAGTCAGATTCGCGGCAGCTTTGGGACCCTGGCCAGCCCTCTGGGGACATTCAAAAGCTTTGTGCCCTTCTTTGCCACAACAGTAACAGGCCCCTTTAGTTTTTTGAATCTTACCAGATATCTTGAATCCTCCACCTTGTTTGTTGGTGTTGCCGCGATTCTTATTTCCCCCAGACTTAGGTTTGTTGGACCCTTGTTGCTTTCCCTTCCCTTTGAACCTATCTTTGTTACCTTGGCCAGAACCTTCGACTAGATTAGCTTTGGAGGAATGAGAAGGGAAAGAAATTGACTTATCCTTTAGTCGATTCGCTTCTTCGACTTGGATGTGACTGATGAGCTCTTGGAGGGTCATTTATTTCTTTTTGTGCTTGAGGTGGTTGCGGTATTCACTCCAAGATGGGGGAAATTTCTCAAGCAAGATGTTGGCTTGAAGAATTTCACACATCTTCATGCCTTCGGCGATAACTTCCGCGCATAGGTTCTCGTACACATGGAGTTGTTCAGTCATGGGTTTCTGATCCGTAAGTCTAAAATTATACCAATTCCCAGTCACGTACTTTTTCTTACCCGAATCATCAGCCCCATATTTTTTCTTGAGAGTTTCCCATATGACCTTTGCCGATTTCTCTTTGGCAAGGAGGTCAAAAATGGGATTAGTAACGTGGTTCAACATCCAGCCCCGAGCCATGGTATTAGCTCTTTTGAACCTAGATTCGAGGGCAGCATGCCTAGCTAGCTCTTGTTCAGTATGAGCTCCAATCTCCAAAAGTGGAGGAGCCTCGACTATAGCAAAGTCAAGTTCATACTGTTCAAGGCATATCATTATTTTTTGCGCCCAACGCTTATAGTTAGAACCATTAAGGGGCTCTAACTTGTTTGCGTCGAGAATTGGCTTTGTGTTCAAAGAGGAACCAACAGCCGAAATCGGAAGAGCCATTTTCAAAAAATAACCGGTGAAAAAAGAAAATGAATATCTTTTTAAATTGTGATTTGTGATTACAAGTAATCACCGGTTTTACAATAAGAAATGGATTCCGAAAAAAGGTAAAAACAGTTTTAAACGTAAACTAACTATTACAATAAAAACTGGAAAAACGATTACAAGAAATCGAATAACAATACACGGAAATGCGATTACAAAATCGAATTAAAGATTACACGGAAATGGTTACGAAAAACAAACTTACACGGAAAATAAAACGAGCCTAGTCCTCGGTTGTTAAAAAGATATTCCGGGGGTATCCGGTTATCTCTAACAGAACAGAAAAACGTTTAGTGTTTTAGAGAGTGAGATAGGCAGAGTGTTTTTGGTTTTTTCCTTTCGTAATTCGTAGCTGTTGAGAGGGGAATGGGAGCTCTATTTATAGGGGTGAGGAGTGGACAAGCCTTCAGAAACGCCCCTATTGAATCCCATGATTCTCTCCCGGATTAGTCTTGATTGGGTTGACGTTAGGATTGCTAAGTAACCCCCACGTTTTGTAATATTCTGTAACAGCTATGACCATTTGATTTCCCATGTGTTTGACTTTTGACTTGAGCTGAATATCCTTTCCCTTTAACGCGTGCGAGATTAGTGGAGTCTTGTCTCTACGTTAAGTTGAGTAGTCAACTCTCCACACTATAAGAGCTGGTACAAAATCCATTTCATTTTTCATTTTTTGACTCCCCAAACTCCCCAAACTCCCCACGACCCACGAACCACGAACCACGACTCACGACTCACGCCGTCGCCGTCGCCGGTGCCGGTGCCGGTGCCGGGCCGGGTCGGGTGGGTGGGTGGTGGTGGTGGTGCGCGCGTGTGGGTTAGATCATTGCTATGCCATGTGCATGATTATTGGATTATTGGACTTAGTTATTATCACATAGTATAAAAGTAGCTTTTTATTCTTATTCCCCACCGATGTGGGAAAGCTTTAAAAAACCAACTTCCATTCATCAAAAGTCCAATTGTCACAGCAGCAATTATTGACTTATCAAATGATCAGACATAGAGGATGTCCAACAATCCCCCACACATTTGAATGTCAATAAAGGTTTGATGAGAAGGTTCCAGAAAGAAGAATGGGTGAATTGTACTTAAGTGCCAATATCTTGCGATTTGAATTGACACGTAGTGAAGTGAGGCAACCACCGAATTCCGTTTAAGTGAACTTACTCTTGAACTTTAACGGTTATCGATCGAGACCCTCACAGCACATACTCTACCCGATTCAAGGTTATGGTTCCCTCTAACCTTACCTTTTGGTTCATCAAGCCCTTCTCTAAGGACCACCCTTTACGGGCTATGAACTTGGTGGATTTATTCATTTTGAGAGTGGTGTAAGGACGTCTCCTCGGCACTCTACCATGAATGTTTGGGTTTCAAAGTTACCCTTGAATTCATCAAGTTCTTCTCAAAAGAACCACCATAAAGGCTATGAATTCAAAATGTGAGTTTCAACACTCGGTACGCCTTTTTCATCAAGTCCTTCTCGAAAGGACCACCACAAGTGGCTATGAACAAGACGATTTAGGTTTGAGCCTTAGGGATGGTGAAATCACATTGACTCATTAGTCACATGTTCCCACTTAATGGGTTTTAGTCCCATCCCTCTCGACGTTTCCAGGACTAGTCTCCTGGTCAAGCCTTTGGTGAACGGATCAGCTAGATTCTCCTCTGATCGTACAAATTCCAAGGCTATCACACCATTCTTCAGTAATTGTCTTACTGACCCATGTCTGATGCGAATATGTCTCTTCTTCCCATTGTAGGCGCTATTATGAGCGACTCCAATGGCTGCTTGTGAATCACAGTGGATACATACAGGTGTGGCACTTCCTTCCCAAAGTGGCACATCCGATAATAGACTTCTCAACCACTCAGCTTCTTGCCCAGCTAACTCTAGTGCTATGAACTCAGACTCCATGGTGGAGCGTGCTATACAAGTCTGTTTGGAAGACTTCCACGATACAGCACCTCCCCCTAAGGAGAACACATAACCACTGGTGGAGTTTACTTCGTCATTATCAGAGATCCAGTTTGCATCACAAAAACCCTCAAGGACTGCAGGGAATTTGTTATAGTGCAAGCCTAGATCGATGGTACCCCTCAAGTATTTCAATAGACGGCGAAGTGCAACCCAGTGATCACTACTTGGGTTATGAGTATAGCGACTAAGTCTACTCACGGCATAGGCAATATCGGGTCGAGTATAGTTCATTAGGAACATTACACTTCCTATGATTTTAGCATATTCATTTTGGGATACAGCATCCCCTACATGTTTAGATAAGTTAATGCTGGAATCATAAGGAGGATTTACAGGCGTTACATCAAAGGAATTGAACTTCTTCAGCATCCTTTCCACATAATGAGACTGATTTAGAGTAATACCATTACTGCTTCTAATGATTTTTACCCCAAGTATCACATCAGCTTCTCCCATATCTTTCATGTCGAATCTGGAAGACAAGAAACGTTTAGTCTCATTTATAATATGAATAGTAGTACCAAAGATGAGCATGTCATCTACATAAAGGCAGATGATAACACACTCTGAATTTGTTACCTTGGAGTAAACACATGAATCAGAAGTGTTAGCTATAAACCCATATGAAATTAGAGTACTATCTAGTTTTTCATACCATTTTTTCGGTGCCTGTTTCAAGCCATACAAGGATTTTTTCAACTTACACACTTTGTCCCCTTGACCAGGGACCACACACCCTTCAGGTTGAGCCATGTAGATCTCTTCATCTAGATCTCCGTTCAAGAACGCGGTTTTGACATCCATTTGATGTATTACAAGTTCGTGAATGACGGCTAAAGCAATAAGGGTTCTTATCGTGGCAATTTTGGTCACTGGGGAATAGGTGTCAAAGTAATCTTGACCTTTCTTTTGGGTGAAGCCCTTAATAACAAGTCTGGCCTTGAATTTTTCTATTGAGCCATCGGGTCTCAACTTTTTCTTAAAAATCCATTTGCTACTAATCACTTTGCTACCCCTAGGTAAGTCGGTTAATTCCCATGTATGGTTACTTTTAATTGACTCAAGTTCATCGGAAATTCAATATATTCATAATGGAGGCATGACTATAATCGGGAGCAAGCGGATTTGCTGAAAACTATTGGTTCATGGAGTGGTTAAGTGATGGTATTCCTTCTGGAATCCAATCTACCATCAGTAAGTCATTATAATCGAGCACATATTTATACAATGGAACATATTAGTCCATAAAATGGTCAAGTGTTGATATTCCTGCTCGATGATATACTCTATTTTCCATTAAGTTCAGATATTCAAATGTTTGAAAAGTAGTTCCAATTTAATTCTATTTTATTTCATTGTGATTGTGCGTTATGGATGAAATGTTTTTTTTGCTTTAATATTTATTGTTTTACACATATAAAGAAACAAGTTATTATATGTACCACACCACTCACATGAATGATCAGAAGGAAATACACAAATCTATTCATTAATCGCATAAAGATCTACTAGTCACATGAACATACATAATATCAACGTGCAAAAATTCAAGGAAGTTGAGAATATGTGGAGAATATAAAAACATTCTAATCTTCTGAGACATCATGGTAGTATAGGTCGTCCGCATTGAACACCCTTGGATCGGATTCGAGGTCGATTTCCCCTCTCTATGGGAGTTAGGATGAGGCACATAACAAGAGTGAATAGGTTTGTGCACTTTAGGGGAATCTCTAAGTAATATACGTCTTACTATCACGATATCATTTAGTATCCCCTTCATTACAACCACATGATAACTAGTGGCGACCCAGACTATCAGATGACTAGCGTCTTTACCACAATTTTTTTTGCTTCCACTTGTGCTAACTTTTACTTAGCCCCCTACCTTTCAAAGTTGTTTCTTTTCGAGCATGTAGATAATTTGAACATGCTTTATTACCAATATTTGGGCCTAAGTCAACATTATAACTTCTTAATATACCACCACTGCCTGCCTGTGAACTTCTTTAAGTTCTTTATCCATCTTCGTCTCCATGACGTATCAGTATGGTGAAGTAAAAGTTCAAGTACGTGGGTGGACATGTGATTCAGGATTCAAGTATATTTCCAATTAACCTCTAGGTTAGAGGTTACATATAAGGGTTCATATCTTCATATGAGAAAAAGTATAGTCCTCGTTATCTGAGCTTGAAGTATATGAGCCAACCAGGTTTTGCAAAAAGAAGATTTGTTTAATATTTACAAATGATGGTGGCTAAAGTATGGATGCATAGTTCATATAAAATCCCTATTTTTTTTTTTTGGTCTAATATAAAATTCCTATTTATGAATGTATTGATCATGGGGAAGTGGAAGGGATTGGGGTTGAGCAAATAAAAAATAAAAGACTAGAAAAAGCCAAAAACCAAAATAAATTGGTTTAGTTTTAAATTTTTTAAATCCATAAAATTTGAGTTCAGTTCGTGTAGTACGGAAAACCAAACCAATTATGATTATGTTTGGAGATTCACTGGTTGTCACATAACAACCAAAGATCCTATAAATATTGAGATGAATACATTTTTTGTTTAGAGTAAAGATATATACCACCCAAATTCATACCACCCAAATGTCACCCAATGACGTGGCGTGAATTGATTGGTTACAAATTGTTAATGCATTTATTTCCTTGATTTGATTAAAGATTTGTAACCAACCAATTCACGCCACGTCATTAGGTGACATTTGGGTGGTATATATCATTACTCTTTGGTTTATTATTTACTGAATAGATATTGATCTTGGTCACGTTTTTATCAATATTAAAATTATAAAGATCATATGAATATTTTTTGGTTTTTATCTAATTACTTTTCTTCCTCATTTAGAAGTATCGTAGTTATATTATTCTGCAAATATTTCTTGTGGTAACTACCCTGACATTTACTTGTGCAGACATACACCTACGGTAGATAATGATACAAGTTCCAGTTTATACTTGAATAAACTCAGTAGCATGGTTTTATGTATAGCTTCGTTAATTAGTGTACATGTATAACTTTATTAGCATGTTTATTAAAATATAAACTAATGAACATTTCTGTGCAGAATAAATATCTATAATAGTTATGGTATGCGAGACTACTAGCTACATGATATGATCTTCGTCCTACATCCAATTCTTTGTGATATTTGATTTATTATTGAAAGCAAAACCCAACCAAAAACCGAATATGGAACCAAACATGAACAACATGCCAAAACCAAAATTTGACCTGAAACTAAATCGGCAATTGAGTAACCAAAATGACAATAAACTGTCCAGTTTGGTATTTAAATTCTATAAAACCAGACTGGTGTCGCCTAAGGTGTGATAAAAATAAAATAAAATAAATCGGAAAACAATGCACTAATCACCCTAAACAAGAACGGTAATGCAAGTGTTACAGGTTGTATGCAAGTTTTAAGGATAAGAAGGATTCGTTCTCAGGGACTTAGTGTGTTATACGAATGAGCAAATAATCAGAGTAGCGATAATTAATTAAAAGAAATAGGAAATAAAGATGATTAACTGAGAGACTGAAAATTATACTAAATAAAAGTAAAGACAATAAAGTAAATATGAGAAAATATGAGATGAGAGTATAACTTAGGCTTTGGTAGTATGCACTAATCCTTCTAATTTTTTCTATCGATTTCAGATTATAAGAGAGATAATAGCTCTTAGATACTTAGTCAGGATTCTAAATTCCTACCTACACCTGGAGAACGAATAGGTAGGCTACGACACAACCACGAGGTAAGCTTAAATAGGGTTATCCTACGCCACTAGGTTCCTAAGCAGTTGGTGATATGGTGATTAAAACAAACCCTAATGACTATCTAGTTAGGCTGGTGTGGTGAGGACCAATTCCTTGTTCTAGATGTTTATGTGGTGTTTCAATAATTAGACACCCCTTCCGGGCGACCATCTAACTACTATTAGCACAACCCTAAATTGATCAGGTTTAAAACAGACAATAAATCCAAACACATAAAACAAATATATGGTTAAGTAGCTAGAATGAGATTAAAACATATAATTTCCAAAGAAAATTAGATAGAAAGACAATAGAATTCATAGATTATACATAATGCAAAACCCAAGTTATGGGAAAATTAGTTCATACCTAATAGAAATAAACTAAAAGATTGATACAAAGAATTCATCTTGCTCTCTTCAATGACTCTAATGATATAAAACTTAAGGACTAACTTATGGGAGGCAAGGATTATTTTACAAAGGTTAAAGGGTGTATTTATAGGTGTTTAGAAGACCTAATTCGTTTTCTTGGAGTGGAAGACAAGTAACTTGGACTCCAAGCCCAACTCAAATTCGTAACCCTAAAATATAGAAAAGGTAATAATCTGCCGCTGTTTTGTTTTGGCCGTAACGTCTTCGATACTTATCCGTTTGACGCGTTCCAATAGTCAAAATTGATCGTCTCGGAAAGCTCTATAACTTTAATTCAAACCATTCTTCCAAATTACTATCCAATCTTGAGTTATGATCACTTCTATGGTCGTAGGTGCTGGAATTCAATTTATTTGTTAACTTTATCTTTCCATATCTTATATTTTCTTTCCTTATCTCCAATTTCCATGCATATCTTATTTCCTTTATCTATTAGAATTGACTTGTAATCTAATTAATCACCTTATATATCTTTAGAGCTTCACAATTAACAAACAATTAAACCAAATATGCTCCAAAAATAATAAATCATTAAATCAAAATAGGAAAGTGCACTATATCATGAAAAAATCGAGTATTTAGACTTCTAAAACACTAAAAATGATGTCTCCAACTAATATTAAATCATCAAAAATGGGGAGACATCACAAACCATCCAGTTTGGCTCCATTTTTTTACCAAGACCGAGTCGGACAAAGCCATGCTCGAACGTGGAAGGGATACACAAAATTTCCATCATGTTATGATATTTCTCATCCAATTACCGTCCAAATTACCGTCCAAATAGGGTGTATGATTAAAAAACGTTCAACTTTCTTGAGAATACCAAATGGTTACCATTATGACTCTGCCATCTCTATTTTTTTATTGCCACCTGTAAAACACTCAAGGCTTTGCATGAGTAAGAATTCATAATTCTAAGTTTTATATGATGTATGGGTTGAATCATACGCCAAATGTAAGCCTACCTATCTCATGATATACAGCCTATAATATAAGGGATACTGTATATGCCTATTTCTTCCCGTCCTTTTGTTATCGAGCATAAACCTAGAGCATCACACCTCTCGTTTGTACGAACTAGGTTATAGAAGTCTCGGGCCAATGAGAACATCTGATTGGTTCGTCATGGGGCACATTTCATGTTCCAACTATTTCCTATAGGACTTCCTATATTTATTCTATACTCATCTAGATAAGCATGTCCAAATACACCATACACAACATGTGTCAACACACTACATATTTGGTCAGCAACCTACAAAGCCACGATCTGTGGTAAGTGTTTTTAAAAAGCTTGTTATAATTAAGTGGTTATTTGACGGGTAATGTATATAAGCCTTGTTCTGAGTCTGACTTGAACGTATGAGTACCATCACGGGCTTTGTTCTTAGGTGGGGTTAACAAACTTATTTGTTTTGTACAAGTGATAGTTTCGATTCATGGTATACATAAAGAGGTGTATTATTGATGTACATAGTTCCTTCTCCACGCCACAGATGAAGGATTTGCTTTTATACGTTATCATCCAGAATTAACTATCTCTCAAATGTAGTTTTAATAAGATATTAAGGAAAAATGGTCTTGCACTAACTACGTCCAACACTTTTTTTGGTTAATTGGGATGATGTTCTTAACTATTTACATGTTGGGGAACAAACTCAAAAATAAATTGGTACAACATTTTCAACATCTCTTAGGAGGTTATGTTTTCACATTTGGATTGAAAACTATGCTCGAATCTTTATCAATGCGTTATTTTTAAAATTTGTTATATTTTGTCTCATTTGTTATAATGTTAAGAGTAAAATGTTTATAGATAAAAAAGAAAATAATTTTACTTTTAATATTTAATAAAAAAAATTAGAGGAGTTGGTCATAAAATAATATATTACATAGAAGATAGTAAAGGTTATTGATATCCCATTTAAGAATTGTTATCTTCTTATTTATCAATAATTTTTTTATTAAGATCAATAGCTACTATTAGAGTCGGCCTACACCAAGGCAACCAAGCCAAACACTTTGGATCCCAAATTTCGGAGGGTTCCAAATAAAACATTGTATATATCGAAATATATATATATATATATATGTGTGTGTGTGTGTGTGTGTGTGTGTGTGTGTGTGTGTGTGTCAATTTTATGACATATTTTAGTTCGACTCTTAGTAATTACGTTAACCTTTGTACATAACCATAACTTTGTCATCTACATTTTAACCAGTTGTTTTATATTTTTTGTTGATTGTATTCTCTTTCACCAAAAAAACGTTGAACATAAACATAATAATAAAAAAACAAAAGATTTTATTTTTAATTCCAGAGACCAAATATCTATTTATTCTTCCATATAAATAATAATAATAAATATATATCTTTCAATATACAAATTAATAAATTACTATTTTTCTCTTTTCTATATGTACATAGATTTTTTTTTTTATTTATTATCATCTAAAATATAAAATTGTCTTTTAATCTAATCTTGATGTTAGTTTTACTTTAATTAATTATATATAATTAGTTATAATTTTATATATATATATTTAAATTTTATTTTTAACAGTCATGGTTATCTCAATTGACCAAGACCTTGTCTGTTATCTATAAGATATAAGGTTCAAATCTCATCCCATAACATAGGTAACCTAATTCTAGAGTTAGGTGTGTGGAGGCATGGCTACCTTCCGTGGAATTAGTCAGGTATTAGCCCGATCCACCCACGTAACAACCCACACAACAAAAAAAACATTTATTTTTATTAGTATTTAGTAGATATTAATATTTAGAAGAGATAATTCCCAATTAATTACAATTGCTCACTTTTCATTCTCAAAAAAAAGGAAGGAAGAAATTAGTTCCTACTTACTCACAAAAAATCAACTTAATTCCCAATTAATTACTTTTGGCATTTTTAGCTTCCATTTTTACCCCTTATAAATACCTACTTTATATCTTAATTAAATCATTAATGCTGAAACCCTAACATTTAATAATCTCCTATATTTCATTACCTTCTCTTTATTACTCTACAATTCAACGCTTAACTAAAGTCAACGTCACTATCTTCTCTCACACCTTCATCTCTCTCGCGGCATCATCAATTTCTGCTTCAAATTAATTCTCGAATTCTCTTGATTTTTGCTCTAATCATTCATACATATTGTATTACTACTTCACACGGTATGATTTTTGTTAACTCGCCGCATTTTTTTCTTAATTTTTTTATGCATTTAATCGTTGATTTTTTTTTGATAATATGAGTTGCTGATGATGATTTGTTGTTCGAATTTGATTTTTATCATGTTTTATCTCGTCAATAACTCTGTATTATTCATCTGATTCCCGCTTTTTGTTACATCCATGAAATTTTCCTATCTTTATTGTATTTCACAGTTATAATTTGATGTTTTGCTTATAATTTTGGTCTTGCATTTTCGTGTTTCAATTTCGTATAGATGTTATACACTACCTTGTGCTGGTTCAAGTGTTACTTCACATTTATTATTGTATAATTTTTTGATTTTTTGCTGTCTTTATTTTTAGTTTTTTGCAGGTAGTTCATTCATCATGTATTTTTAGTTGCTTTGATTCATTATATGTGTTTTGATTCACTATATGAATTGTGTTTATATGAGGTGTTGTTATCACAATTGATCATTTTCTATTTACTTACTTGGATTGCCTTGATGTTTATAACTCCATTTCTACCTATATGTCTTTGTCATGAAACTTCATAAGAGTTTCTGCTAATTTCAGGTTTTGTTTGAGTATGAACACTTTATGGACCTATAGTGCAATTAGATTCTACAAATTCTCCACATGTTATTGTGTATGCTTTATTATCTACATGAATATATTATATTGTTTATATTACGATTTTTTGTACAATAGATGCAATTTATTGGAATCTTTATGTATCGATCTCTCCCGATTTAACACAGGGACCTATGATGCAATTATAAAAGTGTTTGTATGCTTCATATCGCTTTTTTCTGCGTGTTTGTTAGTTGCAGGGTGCAACATTTTGTGTTGCATGAACACAATATTTTGGAGATTGTGTCTTGCTGCAACACATAACTCTCTTATGTTTTGTATATTTTTTTTATTTGTTTATTTTTTAATTTTTCACGCTATGTTAGTTGCATACTGCTTTCTTTATGTGTTGCATGAACACGATATTGGATGGTTTTTGTCTTGCTGCAACACACAATTTCTATGTGTGTTATAAGAATTTTTCTGTCCTACTGACTTCTTACATTTTCTTCTGTGTTTTTTTTTCTTTGCAGATCTCTTCTCCGCTCATGGTTATTTTCAGCTTGGGCAGATTCAGTCCGTCCAACAATTCGAGCTTTTCAGTTGTCTAGGTTCCATGGTTAGCTTTGTCGCTTTGAAATGGCCATGTCTCGATTCCGAATACATCTCACTTCATTACTCAATCGGAGAGTCAGGACGATTGTTTTTAGACGACGACGATGCTTATTGCAACATGCTCACTATGTTGACCATCAATCCAGTCTCGGTTTTTGAAATTGCTGTCACGGATTGTAGATATGTTCGTCCCGATTCTTCCTTGTCCATTGCTCTTTCCGAATCTGCTTGTCATCAACCTTCAGCCAGCTCATCTTCTTCGACTAGTTCCACAGTTGTTCACCCCGAAGATGACCCAACTGCACTTGCCACTGTGACGGTTCTCAAAAGCAACAGATGGGACACTTCTTTGCATAGTATTGGCCAATGTTTTTACGGTGGAGCCAAAGATTTACGCTACACACTGTGGAAGTACGCTAGGGAGCTTGGATTCGAGTTTACCCTCTAATGTAATTGTGTTGGCCGAATAGGCGCGCATTGTGTCCATTCCGAATCTTCTGGATGTTTATGGAGAGTATATGCAGCTGTCCAAAAGTCATCTGAATACTTTTATATTAAGAAGTTTGTATCATAACTTTTTATTATGAATCGTTTAATACCACTTGACTGTTTGTGATTTTGATTTTTTTATGTAATGGATCCTTAACTTTCTGAATCAAACATTATGTTATGTTATGTACTGTTTTGTGTGTTGCAGCTTTCCACAATATGTGTTCTCTTGTGTTGCAGCTTTACCCAATCTGTGTTCTTGTGTGTTGCTATAACACACAATTCTACTAATCGTATACTTATTGTCAAATTACCTATTGTGTCCTAAATATGTATTGTTTTGTGTGTTGCATTTTTCCACAATATGTGTTCTTTTGTGTTGCAGCTTTACACAATTTGTGTTCTTGTGTGTTGCTGTAACACACAATTCTACTAATCTTATACCTATTGTCAGAATACATATGATTATGACTTGTAATAACACACAATCTTACATGCACAAACATTAACATTTTGTCATTTTTTTTGGTAATGTTTTTTGTGTTGCATCTTTACACAATATTGTTTATTTTTTTGTTGATAGAACACACAATTCTATTGAGTTAGAATTGCTTATCAAGCTACCTGTTCTGACTTCTTTTTTTTATTTTTTATTTTGTGCGTATTTACTTATTTATTTATTTAGTTTTTTTCTTATTTATTGATTGTGTGTTACATCAACACACATTCATATTGATTATGACTTGCATAAACACACAATCTATCATGCATATTCCGTTATTATTTAATACTGCTTTATTGTTGTATATGATGCTTATTTATTGTTGTGATTTGTTGTTTATTATAATAGTTTAATCTTGATTTAGTGTGATTTTTGTAATACATATCTTAGATATTTTTTATGATTAGTTGTTTTTTCGGTTTTTTTTTTTGTGTTCTTGGAACACATAACTCGTGCATTGTGGGTTGATGCAACACATACAGGTTGCTGAAACACTTAACACATACAACTTTTGATATGCTGGAACGCAAAACAAGTCAAAAAGATACACATAATATCATTTAACCAAATTTGTCACAAAACAATTCAAAAACATAAACATAATATCATTCAACCAAATTTGTCACAGTCTTTCAGTTGACCTCCTCTTACGCTTTGCTCCTAACTTTTTGTTCTCAACCTTCAGACTCTTTGGAAGTCGGGGCAGCCTAACACGTTCATCCTTTGTCTCTCCGGCTTTTGTCTTTTCCATAACTGTATATGTATAAAGATAAGATTATTACTAAAAAACTAAAATCACATTGAATTATAAAAACTGATGAACACGTCAGATTCATGAGTTGTGACTTGTTGCAACACAAAATATGTGTTACACATACACACATTTTGTTTGATTGTGTGTTTATGTAACACACAACATTTCATTTATCACATCCACTTTATCAAATATGTTCAAATTACTGCAATCACACATTATTAACTAACACCTACTCATTTTGACTTACTGCAACACACAATAGTTGTTTCACATACACGCAATTTTTTTTTTTTATGTTTATGTAACACACAACATTCCATTTATCACATCCAGATTATGCAATATGTTCAAACCACTCTAATCATACAATATTGACTAACACCTACTCATTTTGACTACCTGCAACACAAAATATGTGTTTCATATTATCACAAATGTCCATATATATGTCATAAGTACTTGTGTGTCATGAATTGATCTATCCAGTAATTTTTGTGTTACTGTTACACACGCATATTGTGTTTGTGTGTAGCTGTAACACACAATTCTGCATTTATCATATCAATCTACGCAAGCACACATAAACAAATGCTCAATTTACACATACGCCTGACTTTCTACTCTATAATACTCATTTCCACACAAATTAACCGTCCATACACTTTATCAAATATGTTTAAACCACTCTAGTCATAAAAATTGACTAACACCTACTCGTTGTGACTTACTGCAACACAAAATATGTGTTACTGCAACACACACATTGTCTCATTGTGTGTAGCTGTAACACACAAACCTACATAAATCATATCAGTCTATGAACACACTCATAAACGCATTCTCAATTTACACATACGCCTGAGTTTCTACTCTATATTATTCAATTCCACACAAATTAACCATTTATACACTTAATTATCATCTGCGGTTCTATATACAACATAACAACAAACAAATTACTCTAATATTACAATATTATCATCTATTAACACTTTTACACACTAATCTACCAGCAACTATTCACATTAAACATGTACTTTTATAAATATTCTATTAAAATACTCATTTAACATCAAAAAGTGTTGTAAATTCAAGTACGAAACACAATAGAATCATAATCGAAGCAAAAATTGCTGAAATAACTGCAATTTGAAGTTATAAGTGTTCGTTCATACCTAGGGTTTCACTGGCTGTCGAACAAATCTTTCTCTTCTTCAATTCTTCTACTGCGTTTAGTGCATCTTAATTTATGTTGAAGTGATGTTGATGATTTAACAGTTTATAGTCGCTTGAATAATGTTTAATGGTGAATATGAGATTGTTTTTGAATTAGTTTATCGCCGGCTATGCTGTAAATATCGCCGCCTAGGCACGCCTAGGCGCCGTCTAGGCGTCAACTCCCCCCTCAACCGCTTACGCCTAGTAAAAATGCTAGGCATTTTTGCCCAACGCCTTAGTCGCCGTGGAAGAGGCGCCTAGCCCGCCTAGGCACCGATTAATGGTAAAAACGTGCCGCCTAGGCCCTCCATTAAATGTATTTTACTCTCAGAAATTCTTGAATTGATATTATAACTCTAGTTTTAGTATTTTTCATATTCAATATAGTTGTGTTAGATGAATTTTATGACTTAAATAGATAAAATTATCATAATTATACACGCGTATTACTAAATATATAAAATTGCATAGCAGGATTCAAAACCGCGTAATCCCGCCTAGCCCCGCGTAGTCCCTCCTAGGCGCTAGGCCCCAGTCGACCGACTAGGCCGCGGAACCTAGATCTACAGCATAGATCGCCGGAATGGGAGAGAAAGAACGTGAGAGCAGAGAGAGAGTGAAATACTGGTGCGTGTGTTTTGTAGGTGTATTAGTGTGTGCAGTTATGAGAAGTTTTGTATTTATATTATTCTATTAATTTTTATTTTCCTGTGTTGTTATTTTTTTGTTTATTTTAGTATTATTAAGCTAAAAGGATAATATGGTAATCGGCTTAAAATTTGTGCTTAATTGGGAATTATGTCCAACTTGTAATTAATTGGGAATACTTACGCTCTCCGCGTAATTAACTGGGCGTTGTCCCTATTTAGAAATGTGGAAAACTCGACATAATTTAATACCAAATTAATTTGAGTTTATATGATTCTAAAACGTCACAAAAAGCATAACAATATTTATTATACATTATGTTAAAAAAATTATTATTATACATCAAATATAATAATTATGATAACAAAATTAGATTTTTTACTAAAATTTTTTATTTTTAAATTTTAGCAATTATATTATTCATTTACTATTTTTTAGCTAAACAAAAAAATTATTCAACTAGACAACCCCATTTTTTATCCTACTTTATGTAACTTAGAGGCTTAGGTCAACCCTTATTACTATATTGGCCATACTATTTATGTAGTGATCAAAGATTTACGGGATCAAATTTTGCCCAAGTCATATGACTCTCAACATATTAAAAAGCAAAATACCTTTAATTGAATTGTGCTTATTTGTATTCCCTATATTTTTTAAGAGGAAATTATAAATTAAAGCTTCAAACTAAAAATGTTATTTATAAAGCCCCAACAAAATAATCCTATAAAAGGCCTAAATTTAATTTTCTGGTTTGCCTTTTTAGCATTATACCCCTTGTTCAGTTTTGTCGTTTTGTACATACTAATAATTTCTGTTTGGTACTTACCAAGCATACTCTGTTTGGCACGTATCAAATAATTTTTCTTTGTTATGTACCAATTGAATTTTGTATTTATTTTTATATTACTACTTAGGTTATAATAAGATCTGGTTAGGTACTGTTAGGTACGTACCCATGTTTGTTTTATGATTGTTATATAGTCATTTTTTATATAATTGCATGATAGGTCTCTAATAGTATTTGTGTATAAACTCAAATGGTTTTTGTCCATGTCAAGGTTATTGTCTGTGTTGGATATGTACTCAGTTGGTACGTACCCAACTCATAATAGGGGAGATGAGTTTGTATTTATTTATATTACCTAGTCTACCGTGTTATGATCCACAATTTGATTCGTATGTACCCATTACAATCCCATTGGTATGTACCATCTCCAATAGTTGTGCCCACGGGCGGATCCAGGGGTAGGCTGAGGTGGGTTGCAGCCCACCCCAGCCAATAGGATAACAGTACAATTTAGCCTGATTTTTTTTACAAAAATAGGTAAAAACATAACTAAAAAAAGTTACAATCCCCTTAATTGGAAAATTAACCCTCTGCGACTCAAAATTTGTACAATAATTTTACTAAAACTAAATAATAGCCCTCCCTAATTCGAAATTCTGGACCCGCCCCTGGTTGTGCCAAACAAATATTTTCTGCAAAAAAAATTTTAAAAAAAACAAATGAAACACTAAACCATGAAACACTCGCATTCAAACAAAAACAAAAAGATAATCTCTTCATGATAAAACCCAATGTATACGTACCAAACAGATCCAATTGGTACGTACCAAACAGATCCAATTGGTACATACAAAACAGATCTGATTGGTACGTACCAAACATATACTAATTGGTATGTACCTGTCAAATCCATTGGTACCAAAAGCAAAATGAACTCTCTTCACACTCGTTGGATCAAAAAACAAACAAACTCTCTTCACACTCGCTTAAACAAAAAACAAAGAGAAATCTCTTCACACTCGCTGGAACAAATACAATAAAAGAAAAGAAAAAGTAAATGTTGAAAAACAATGATCTCTTCACACTTAATAGGAAAAAAAACAAAAAAAAACCTCTTCACACTCAGTGAACAAAAACAAAAAGTATATCTCTTCAAAAAAAATATTATAAAAAAAAGCAATGAAACATCTCTTGACACTCACATATGCACAAAAAAACAAAAAGAAACCTCTACACACTCGCTGGAACTAAAAACTAATAGAAATCTCTTCACAATTTGGTGGAACAAAAAAATATAAATCTCTTCTCGAATCGCTGGAACAAACAAAATAGAAATTTCTTCACAAATCTCTGGTATAAAAAACAAATAGAAACCTCAGCACACTCGCACTGGAAATAAAGTAAACGTTTAAATTGTTTATCTTCTTTTGGTTTCTTGCAAGTCGTTTAATGGTGGTGGAGAATGGTCCACGATCGCGGCGGTTTTCTTCAGCAGGAGAGCAGCGGCGACAGTCAGCGGGGTTGGTGGAGAACGACTTGGTTCGAAGGTGAGAGGAGCAGCGCTTTTCTTGGCTGTGAAGAACGAATTGGTGCGAAGGTGAGAGGAGCGAGCCTTTTCTTGGCGGTGGAGAACGGCTTGCAACGAAGGTGAGAGGAGCGGCGGTGGTGTATGATGATGGTGAGTTTTGTGTCGGTACAGATTGAAGAGAAAGAGAAGAAGACGAGAGAGAGGGAGGGAGAGTAGAAAGAAAAATAATATGTAACTTTAATTGGGTTTTGTTTTTTTATAAGAGTAATGATATATACCACCCAAATTCATACCACCCAAATACCACCCAATGACGTGGCATGAATTTGTTGGTTACAAATCTTTAATCAAATCAAGAAAATAAATACATTACCGATTTGTAACCAACCAATTCACGCCACGTCATTGGGTGGTATTTGGCCGGTATGAATTTGGGTGGTATATATCATTACTCTTTTTATAATTGTGTTAGGCCTTCGGGCCTTTATAAATAAAACCCCTTTGTTTTAATAGGAAAGAATAGTTAATTCAATTCGATAACGAATCTTAACCTAAAATTTGTCTTTCAAGTACCATAATGTTTGTCAAAATAAAAAATCATTGGAACTAATTTAATGACCAGAACCTTGTTTTCCATTTAAGAAGGATAGGGTTCGAATTTCCTCATCCTTTTATTTGTTGAGCCCTTACATGATGACATCAATCTGATCGCCAACATATGAACATTACTGAATATAAATGAATTAGATATAGTCGGGTTTTCTATTTTCAAGTCAAAGAAAAATAAAGGTATATAGTTTGCGTCAACTAAATTTATGTATCATTTGAAGAAAATAACTTTACCTCACGTGTAAAGAAGTTTCTCAGCAGAATATCATCTTAACAAGTATTAGACGAATTGAAGCCGTCAAATACGACCCAAATATTTGTTATTCAATACATATCTAACATTACATTCAAATCTGTCACTTTTTTGCCGCCAGTTTTGAACACATGATGAGACTATTGAAACATTCTTGTTGGCTGCAAATGATCTTCATCTATATATATATATATATCAAATGAACCAACATAACTAATGATATGGATAACTCAGATAAGAGTAAGACAGAGGTAAAGTATCGGGGAATACGAAAACGGCCATGGGGAAAATACGCTGCTGAGATTCGCGATCCTAATAAAAAGGGAGCGAGACAATGGCTAGGTACATTTGATACAGGAGAAGAGGCAGCACGAGCCTATGATCGAGCAGCATTTTCTATGAGAGGTCACCAGGCTATTCTCAATTTCCCAAACGATGGACAATATAGGAATTCAGGTTCTGCGCCAAGTTCAAGTTCAAGTTCTTCTACTCAGCTATCCTTGGCATATTCACCTTCATTGTCTGTGGTAGAAAATGCCTTAGGACATGAGAGTTACACTGGTGATTTGAACTTAGCCAGTGTTGTAGAGGTAACTAACAAAGGAGAAGGCGAGCAAGCTGACGAATATGAGTATTTCGATGATAATGAGCTACTGGAGGCGATTCTTGGGCCTCGGGTGCAGAGGCAGAATAACAAAAGATCAAAGTTTGTATAATTAAGTAGTTATTTTATTTGAATTCTTTCTTCAATTATCTTTCTCACTTTGTAGTTTTCTTGAGTTAATATTGACCTAACAGAACGGTGAACGGATGAGCTATTGCAAAGCTGTTTCCATTCTTTGTTCGTTGTGATTCGAATGTTTTGATCTGATAATGCATTGATGATTCAATAGATAAACAAAATTGTACGACTATAGTTTATAATAGTTGATGTAACTTTGTTGTCTCTAGCCTAGGCGGTACAAGTAATTCATGAACAACTCAAACCGAACTAACCGTTACATTTATGAAACAAACAATCTTAAATTCTAACAAAAAAATATTATTAAAATGAGCTTGTTTATAAACCGTTTATTTATATTTATGCATTATAAATAAATATTTATTTATGCAAAAGTTAAATAAGTGATAATTGTTATAAACAAAGGATAATATAAACTAAAAGAGATAAAGAATTATGGAGAAATAATCTTATTTTTTCTTCAAGTTGTCTAACATACAATGGGACGAAGGTCATATATTTATAGGAGATGTATGACCTTCATTTCATACAACAAGTGATACCATAAATATGGGAATAGAAAAAGTTTAGGAAATCAAATAGACATTCACTACAAAATTACATTATTCACAATACTCTCCTTTGGATGTCAGTTCCTTATAAAATACGCCTCATTAAAACCTTGCTAAGAAAAACCCTGTGGGATAAAAATTTGAACGAAGGAAAAAGAGTACATATGCATAGGTTATTTTCAAATACTGTCTCGTTAAAACCTTGCCAAGAAAAACCCAGTGGGATAAAAAATTGGTCGAAGTAAAAAGAGTACAATGTCTTGTTCATGCTCCCTCTGATGCTAACAAGAGATCCCTAAACTGACGCATTTTGATATTGTGGACCAATTTTCTAAATGTTGTGGTTGACAATGATTTCGTAAATAAATCTCCAAAATTGTTACATGATTGAATCTGTCGAATGTCAATATCTCCATTCTTTTGTAACTTGTGTGTGTAGAAAAACATTGGTGAAATATGTTTCGTTCTGTTGCCTTTGATGTATCCATTTTGAATTTGTGTGATACAGGCAACATTATCCTCATACAATATTGTCGGTATATTTCTTATTGGGGATAACTCACACGTTTCTCGGATATGTTGAACTAGAGATCTTAACCATATATATTCTCGACTTGCTTCATGTAGTGCCAATATTTCAGAGTGATTAGATTAAGTGGCAACTAAAGTTTGCTTTATGAATCTCTATGATATCTCAGCGCCACCACAAGTAAATACGTAACCACTTTGAGATCTGCCTTTGTGGGGGTCTAAAAGATAACCAGCATCAGCATAACCCACTATTTATCATTCTGAATATTTTGAGTAAAACAAACCCATATCCGTTGTTTCACGAAGATAACACAAGACATGTTTAATTCCATTCCAATGTCTTTTTGTTGGTTCTGAGTTATACCTTGCCAATAGATTAACTGGCTGATAAGGCATTATATGAGATTTATATTTCAACATGCCCTCTCACGTGGATAGTATAATTCTCATCTCTCATCTCTCATTTTGTCTATTTGTAGCATAATTCTATTTGGTGAACAGAAGGAATAATGTTCAACAACACCATCATGGATAGTATGGTAATCTTCATCATCAATGACCTCCTCCTCCTTATATCCGACCCATATATTTATTATATGTCTTCCCAATATCCATTAATGTACATGTACTTATCAGTGCCTGAAGAAGGAGAAACGAATATGTTCGGTCAAATTAGAATAAAGTTTGGTCATCCATGAACATGTAAACAGAGATGTGCATTCAGAGAAATCCACGGACGAATGACAACTAAAAGTTAAAACTGTTAAGAGGAGGCAGATAAGGCATTATATGAGATTTATATTTCAACATGCCCTCTCACGTGAAGGCTTAGTAGGAAAGGTAAATCGATCTAAGCCTTACACGTGCAGGTTTCGAGTGAGTGGCGGTGAAGAGACTCGAACCTAGGATTTTAAGTACCTGGAGATCTGATACCATGTTAAATTGTCAACTAAACTAAAAGTTCAAACCATTAGGAGGAGGCTAGATAAGACATTATATAACATTTATATTTTGACACCCTGTTTGTAAAGCTCCCAATTACTATTCTTATTTTTTTTTTAAATGGTTTGGGTTCATGCCCTAGTTGTTTGGGTTTTCTTGTTTATCTTAATGTTGTTTTAGTTTTGTGTTTTCAGTTTCCAGATTTTGGTATATTTATAATTTCTTTTAGTAATAATTAAAATCATTCTTTAGGTTGAGGTCACATAAGTCATAACACATTCATGATATTTAATGAATAAATTATAAATCATTAAACACCAAGCATTCTCATATGTCAAACTGTCAAAAAACTATATATTAAAAACCCCACAGGCTTCAACTTCATGAAGACCCAATACCTCTTCCAAACGTTGGAGAAGATAGCTTGTATGGGCCACAATCCTCTAAGACTCTTTACGACTTGGGCTTGTAGTTTAGTGCAAGAGAAGGAATGGGATGTTCGATTTTAAAACCATTTCGGTAATCCAACAAAGCTGTTTTGGCAGTAATAGAAAGGCCACGTATTAAAAGATCTCATTTCAACAAGGAATAGAATGGATCCTTCTTTGGAGGGCATCAAGTAGTCTCTTCACTTGAACATCAATGACGAGTTTTCCTTTAAGAGTTTAATCTTTTGAGGATAGCATTAGATATTTTCATACAATTTGTCAAAACTTTTGGCAGAATGTCTTGCTAATTACAAAGAGTAGTGAATTGGTCTTGTTTCCATTGTTAAATATATTCTTACCATGATATATTTTACCTTAGTAAACTATTTTATATATTATATTTGTTTTCTTGTTAGCATAGTATTAGCTTTCTTGTTCACCAAGTTATTGGTTTTATAAATATGATCCCATTCTATTGTAATACAACAACCTAATATTCACAATGTAGTCCTTTGTTCTCCAGCCTTTATGACTCTCGCATTATTAATATATTATTTCTCTTTTCTTATTTTCTCTCTTCCGCTTATTTAAATATTTCACATGGTATCAGAGCCACCATCCATGGTACTCTTTCGTTATCGTTTCAATCGCTTCCGCACAAAAAAAAATCTCTTTTCACTTAATCCTTCGTGAAATTCAAAATCGTAATCCTCTCGAAGGATTCGAAGTCTATTTCCTCTCGTAGGTATCAAAATCTTATTTCTCTCGTAGAAATTCAAATTTTAATCCTCATATGATTCGAAATTACTTATCTCGGTAATTCACTCAGCATTTGATTTTTGGTTCTCGACTCATCACGCTCGACGCATTGCTCCACCTCACGGTCACGCCATGACATCAACATTGTCACCATATCAACTCCTCTGTCATTCTTCTCAATCAACGGCGCTCAAGACACCTCATCAACGATCTAGATTTCAAACTAAAGTTGTTCTTTATCCGACCTACTTGAATTTGAGGGAGGTGTTAAATATATTCTTACCATAATATATTTTATCTTATTAGATTAGTTTATTTTTGTATTATATTTGTTTTTTTGTTAGCATATTATTAGCGTTCTTGCTCACTAAGTTATTACTTTTATGAATAAGATCTCATTCTATTGTATTACAACAACCTAATATTCACAATGTAGTCCTAATCTTTTTTGTTCTCTAGCTTTTATGGCTCTTACACTATAAATATATTATTTCTCTTTTTTATTTTCTCTCTTCTGATTATTTAATAATCTCACATCTGATGTGATCAGAACTAGAGAAGCTTACCTTGCAATATCCGCAATATCCAAATCTCAATCTCGTTTTTTCTTCCATTAAAGCAAAATTTATCACTACAAAATATACTAGGACACCATTTTACTATCATTTAAGAGTTACGTTTAACCAATGCTTCTTTAACAAGTACACATATCAAAGAATTCAATTGAATCAATGTATATGTTGTAACAAGATTGAAAAAATGTAATTTTATCAAGAATTATTTCTGCTTTGGTGAATACCAAGAGACGGCCTTTGCTAATCCGAGAACTTTCAAAGGTATTCTATTGCAAACACGAGTTAATTCACACCAAGATTTAAGTATAGTCAATTTTCATGTCCCATTCAGCTTGATCTTTGTTGTTGGACGGACTTACATAAATGTAGCAATATTAGCTATTGTTACTTGGCAAGTTTTGTTCATCTCCATAGATGGCGAATTTCGACGCACCATTATTCATTTACTTTTTGGAACATCTTTTTATCATAATTTGAAGGAACGAAACTTTCATATTCGTTCCAACGTATCGCTAAAGGAAGAAGCTATGTATGTTAACTAAAAGTAAAGATGTTCATATTCGTTCCAACGTACCGCTAAAGGAAGAAGCTATGTATGTTAACTAAAAGTAAAGATGTTAGAAGCAAATTGTATATTGGGAAAACAATTTAAACACTTGAATCAATCAATAAAGGTTATTGTTCTAACCGGTAACTATATATGTGGTATTTTACATGCTTAGCTTATAAGGTTATTGCTAGTTTGATAGTTTGATAGTTTGCTAGTTTGCTCTCTTGGGTTTTTTGGTTAATTTCATTGTAAAGCTTGTTGTTATCTTGGGTCCTTTTTAAGTTTTGATAGTTTGTTTTGCTAAGCTACCCATACTTGTAATTCTTGCCTTCTTTATATTTGTATAATGAAAAACATTTGCTTATTTAGAAGAAGAAGAAAAGACAAGAGTTTATTGTTGGTTCATCTCTGTAGGAAAAGATGCCAAATTACATTTTTCCTGTGAGAAACATTCTCTTGCAACACACTTAAATTTTGCAAACTCACACACGTTACATAAATTATGCTAATGATCAGATTCGAGCATGAAAGATTCTAATACAGCTTCAGAATCTCCATTTTTAGATACATATGCACCAAGATACTCTTTGTATGTGTAATGCCTGTATCGTGGGAGATTGGTGGGATTGATGAGCTCTTTTGCAGGTCCAATGGCGTAGTCTTTTGTTGGAAGGATAAAAGTTCCAAGACTTGTTCGAATCTCCTCTGAATTTGTAACTACTCGATGTACCGGACTTTTCAGCTTCTCATTACTGATAATCTATTACTTAACACAAAAACAATGAATTTAAAAGTCAAATAGTATTAACTTACAAGGCGGATAAAGTTAATACTTAGCATAATGTCCACTTAGCATTTTCACACATATTAAGAAATGTCATTATTGAACCCTACATGTACAAAAATACCCCTAATAAATGTCATAATGCACACCTATTTCTATGCCTAGGAAAATGCAATCAAGTATAAAATAATAATTCAAATAATTATAAATTAAAAGAAAAGTAGGGGTAATAAGGGAAAAAAGTTAAAAAAGTTGTCTTGAAATGGTAAGTGGACATTATTTTTGGGACACCACATTTAGTAATGTGGACATTATTTTTGGGACGGAGGAAATACCTGTAATTGGCAGCCTATGATAACTATAAAAGCATTTGGGAGAGGTTCAGCCCAAATCCATTCTCCATCCTTAAGAAATTGAAGTCCTTTAACATTCCCTTGATGCAAAATGCTTATCAAGTTTGGGTCACGATGGCTATGCATTCCCAAAGCTAAAGTTGGATCTGGGCATGGAGGATAATAGTTCACTGATAACAAATTCACTTGGCTAAGCTCTTTACCAAAATACCCCTTTTCGAGTCCAACTCCTTCGCAAATCAACTCCAAAATTTTCAATACCATCTTTCTAACTTCACCTGAATAATTCCCTACAATCTCCCTGAAATGTTTGTGTTAGACACATCAAAATAATTTATCGAAACCGAGATAGTTCAGGGTTTTTTACCGATATTGAGTTGGCTTCTCGGGCCAGAAGGGCATGCACTCCTCCACAGGATGACAAGTGTGAGTCAAATTATCTCTCCAGAAATGTTTGTCTTCAAATTCATAGTTATATGTGCTTGTATAAAGCCTACAATGTGAATTAGGGTCCACGGAATAGTATTTAGCCTTCTCCTCAACTGGCATACCAAAGAATTCTTTGGATATATTTGTAGTATCATCGATTAGTCCTTCAGAAATTCCATGGTTGATCACCTAACAAAAAAAATTAAGGATTATTAGTTACATGCATGGCGGAGTCAGAAATTTTTCTTTTGTCCCCGAATTTTTAATGAAGTTATTAAAACGTACGCATTATAGGTCCCTATATATATTATTCAAAAGAATCTATATTTTATTAACAACAGAATATTAAAAAGCTGGAGGGGTAATTAGTGAAGATTCTGAAACTGTCACGGGTTGAAAAGTAATAGACTAACTCACTAACATGAATCAAAAATAGAAGTGACCTGAAAAAAGCCAAATTCTTGGCTTGCTTTCATCAAATACTGAATTGTATTAGCTCGATCATGATCCAATGCTCCAAAATCGATAACAGGGTTATTGTGGGTGGAAGTTGTTAGAGTTCCAGGTCTTTTATCTGGAGGAAAAATATATTTTTCGGGCATTGATTCGACATTCTTGTACCAGCTCGAAACAAGAGTACTTGCCATACTACTATTGTCTTTTAATGTTCCGGAGATGAGAGAGTTAAACAAAATATATATAGTTGAAGATGATTACATGTTATAGCACTTGAAAGAAAAATTATGGGAGTGGTTATGCATTATTGTGATTTATGACTAGATTAACAGAATCTAATGGGATTATATCAAATTCGATTCTTGTTCTCAAAAGTTTGTCGTAACAAAGTGCCGAGTGACAAAGATGAAGTGGTCCTAAAATGATATAGTATCAATTTAATGTGCCTTTTCAATAATATTCAGTTTGATTATCGAAAAACTATAGTCTTAAATATTTCATCAATTTGTCCTCGTCAAAAGTTTTTAACATCATGTTAAGCTATCTTCATCTACTACTTGTACGGGTTACATTTAGAATGAAATTTTAAAATTGATAAATGGTATTAATGGTTAAAGTATTAATATAATATTTAGGACATCGTAGGATCAAATTTTATCCCACTCAAATAATTCTTCAATAATAATAAAAAAATAAACCTTTTTATTTGTTTTTCAAATAAGAAGAGTATAGTTGTAACTGGTGGGGGCAAAACTGTGATAAAATAATAGATAAATAAGATAATAAATAAGGACACACAACCTTGTCTACCACGAGAAACTCACTGTAAGTATTACAAATCGTTTGCAAGTTTTAATGATAAGTCAAGTTCGTTCACAGGGATTTAATCCGTTAAATCTACTTGTATTAAATAAGCGTAGATGAATTTAAATGTTTATATAAAAATAGAATTATATGAATAATTATCTGATAAAAAATAATAAATAAGAATGCAGATAAATAAATATGAATGTAAGTTAGATAAATTAGGGTCACTAATATGAGTCTATCACTAAGTTATTCTAATCTTATGGTGAATTGAGCATTATATATTAACCAGGATTCTAAATTCTACCTAACCCCCGTCAGGGTGGATTTAGGAGCAACCTCTCCACTACTAGGATCTTGTGTAAAGAAACCTTGAGTAATGATTGGTGGTTAAATCAAACCTTTATGGCTATCTAGGTAGGGTCACTACTAGACGATTATGTGGTGTTGTCAATAACTAAGAATAGTCCTACGATTGGCCAAATCTAGGGTTGTAACAATAAGTCAAAACACATAATAACAATATACGCCAAGCTCAAATCAATTAAAATAACAAATAGTATTATGGAATGTAGACAAAATAATAACCCAACAATAAAAAGTAAAACTTACCGAATATTGATGTGTGTTTAATAAATATTGAAATAATTAGGAAGATAGAAATTGTTTTTGATATGTAGGTAATGTACATTATAGGGGGTGCTCAAACGGATCCGAAAACCTGCCCACCCGCCTAAACCGACCCAAAAAAACCAGCACCTGTCCACCCGATGACCCTATTGGGTCCAAAAAAATTGGTTTTAGGCCAGACTGTGGGTTTTGTCCTGCCCAAACCGCAGGTAACCGAACCCCGACCCGACAATATAGCATATGAGTTTTTTTACCAGCCATATACACTTGGCCCATTACGTTTAACATTTTGGCCCACATTTTTCCTTCTTTATCCTATTCTCACAAAACCCTATCTCACATTCGTCGTTCTCTCTCAACCTCATATCTCATCCTTCTCTTCTGAATGTTTAGAAAATCCGTGTTATGTTCAATAATCAATAATTTCCGTATCCTTATTCAGCCTTGTTAATTATGGTTATCTGTTGATTACTTCACTCTTCTAAAATGGGTACCAGAAGTGTGTTCGTTGATATTCTTATCCATTTTAGGTAATTTTTTAAACCTAATTTTTTTAATTTCTAATTAAATATCAGATTCTTCTATTGCATGTTTAAATGATTTCAGTTTGGTGGGTTATTATGGTTACGCGCTCTTAGTCCTTGACAGTCTAAAAACCCATTTTCAGGTAGGATTTTTTGTTTGAAAACCTTAGTTTTTATATTCTTATAATTAAGTTAAATAATTGTTGATGCTTTTGTAGATTGTTTTTTATCTGATTTGAGGCCGACTATGCGAATCCACGGCCACAGGTTATTACATTTGTAGTATTAGGGTAATACAATTAGCTCTTTAGTTGGGCTTGAATCAACTGATTATAAGAAATAAGAATATTGTCTGTTTTGACTTAGTTGTATTGGACTTGTACATTCATAAATCAGATTCCAATAACTCTTTTTGGTAATAGTTAAAGCATGTGCTTGGTCATAATTTTTGTTAAAGCACGTTATAAGCTTGGTAATTGTTATTTAAATATGATTTTTAATATCTAATCAAATGTTTGATAGTGTTTAAGTCTTCCTCGTGTTTAATTTTTCTTTTTTGAAATTTCCAAACTTTTCAGGTTTAGGCAATAAAGCTCGCAAATCGGCCTACTTGGTACCAATCTCTAACGTTAACCTTTTGTTACTATAATTGGTAAGCACCTTATAAATCTATGTATTCAAGTACTATTTAACCGATTGAATCAGAGAAGTATAAGAATTAATTATTTCTTGATCTTGGAAATCTTGTTAAATGATATGCAGAGAATGCATGAGATGAGACATTAGATGAAATCTTGGCTTGTTTTTTATATATATTAACTGAAATATTCGTATTTGTTAAATTTTACAGGTTATTATGGTTTGGATGAGTTAATTGAGACTTCCTAAGAGTCCACTATAACAAGTTTGTAGCCAATAACCTAAGGTATATGCCTAATTTTATTACTTACAAGTTACAAAATCTGAGGCTAACTCTTTAACAGTTTCTTCTCCTTTGTGTTGTAAATTTGCAGGAAATATGTTGGATTTGAAGTTGTTTTTGGAATCACTAAAGGATTTGCACCCCTTGTCGTATAATTACTATATTTTGCACAATTTAGGTTGCAAATTGCAATTCATTGTAATTTGTAATTTTATAAGTGATTCAGTTTTGTAAAAGTAATGTATTGTAATTTATGTATTATGTTGGGAAAACTGATGTTAGGAGAAAAACTTGATATATTTAGTAACTTTCTATTTTGGGGAAGTTTCTATTTATGGCAGGTTTTTTTGAATATTTGGTTTTTCTCAACTGTTTTAGGATTGTTGACTATTTGTTGACCATAACCGAAACCGACCCAAAACCGACCAAATCTATTCTAACCCAACCTGTAAGGTTTTGATAAAAAATTTAGGGTATTGGGTTTAACAAACTAAAACCGAGGATTAGGGTTGGGTATTGGGTTCACCCCTACAGGTCGGATAACCGACCCGTGAGCACCCTTATGAGTTTGGGGTGAGTTTTATGAAGAATTGTGTGTCCCCATTTGTTCTTAAAAATGTATCGGACCTATGGGTGGTGTACCGTGTCAAAAAAGTCATAAATATATGAATAAATAAGGTTTTGGCCGAGATTGGCCCGGCTAGCCACGCACATGGACGGCAATGCCGGCACGCAATAGCAACAATTCTCGCGGATATCGTAAAGCTGTTTTCAAATGGCCATAAACAAATCACCTTAAATAATAAAAAATCCAAAAGTAGCCCAAAACATCGATAAGGTAAGATCCAAACTGGAAAAAAGGACTATAGAGAAAGTAAAGAACATAAAGGCGGGAAATGCTTCCATGCAATAATGTGGCGGCCGTCATTAAAAACATGGTATTTACTTTATCATTTTATAGGTTCATAATTACAATAAACTTTTTCAGGTATTTACTTTATCATTTTATGGCTTATCGTGATTCCATAAAATGATAAAGTAAATACCATATTTTTAATGACGGCCGCCGCATTATTGCATGGGAGCATTTCCCCATAAAGGCCCAATACAAATGGTCAATGATCTTCCTGAAGTTGATTATATACAGTGTTTAAAAACTGCAATGTCAGGGTGTCTTGCGTATGCCATGTCTGCAGCCACAAATTATGGAAGTTGCATAATATCTATCTTTTCACAAATTCTGATCATGCGACCACATGACCAAAATTCAAACAAAAAAGTAAAAGAAGAAAGAAAAACGAAAAAAGAAAAATACTACATGAGCAAAGTCAAATTTGACTTAATCATAGTTTATTCTATTCACTGATATTTAAACCACTGTCTCATTCTTATATAGAGGAGGTTTAGTAGTAGGATGAGGCCCCTACTTATATCCAATGCATGTGAGGATAAGGAGGGGCATATTAATTTCGAGATAGAAAATATATAAATAAAAAATATATTAATTTTCGTTGGAGAAATTTTTTATCTTCTTAGAAGATTTTAAATCTTCTGAATTAGGTTTTTGTGATAAGTGGATCAATTGGGTTATGAATTGTATTTCTTCAGTTTCATTCCAAATTAAAGTTAATGGTCAAAGGCTCAAGAAGTTTAATCTGACACAAGGTCTGAGATAAAGAGATCCCCTGTCACCACTTCTTTTTTCTCTACCTACTGAAAGTCTTATTAGTCTTATTAATTATCATTGTCGGGAATGATCTATCAAAGGTATATCTATCGCCAGACATTGCCCGGTTCTTACCCATCTTCTTTTTGCGGATGACGCACTGTTTTTTATTAATATTAATCAAAAAGAGATTGAGACGTTCCAAGACGTACTGGAGACTATTGTAATGCGTCTGGTCAAAGAATTAATTTCGGTAAATCAACAATTTTCATTAGTAAGAATACACTGTCAGAGATTCGTAATGAGGTTTCTCAACAACTTAATATTGAATGCACGAATGATTTGGGGAAATATCTTGGTATCTCGCTATCTATTAAGAGAGAAAAAAGCCAAAATTTGAATTATATTAAAAACCGCCTTTTGTCTAAATCAGCGAGCTGGATTGCAAATTTGTTATCAGAAGGTGGTAAAGAGGTACTTATCAAAGATGTACTTCAAGCTATACCGAATTATGCTATGTCTATCTTTGAATTTCCAAAGACTTTATGTAAAAATCTATCTAGTATTGTGGCTATTTTTTGTGGGATTCTAATAACAAAAAAGAATTCACTAGGTGACTTGGAAGAAAATTGCAAGGTCCAAGAGAGTTGGCGGGCTCGGATATAGGAATTTTCATAAGATGAATATTGCCATTTTGGCAGCTCAAGCTTGGAGAATCATTAATAAACCAAATTCCTTTGCTTCTAGAGTTCTTAAAGCTATTTATTTTCCAGAATGTAACATTTGGAACACGAAACTTTCAAAAAAAGATCGTGGAGTTGGGCGAGCTTTTTTAAAAGAGTCCAGTTCCTTAAAAAGCATTGTATTTGGAAGATTGGTAATGGTACAAATGTTAATATTTGGAATCACTTTTGGATTAGCAAAGGTCGTTATGTCGAAAAGCCAGGAAATTGTTCGGTTAATATGGTTAGTGATCTAATTAATAAACAAGGTAATGATTGAGATTTTAATGTGTTAAGTAGATTATTTACGGAAGGGATGATAACATCTATTCGAAAAATTCCAATTATGAAGAGTAATTCAGTGGATAAAATTATTTGGCCTTTAACTAAAAACGGTGAATATTCAACAAACCCCGATTATCATGCTCTTGTTGATGAGGAAATTGCTAATGAGTCTCAATCCTCAAGAACTGGAGAAGATATGAAAGGTGAGCTTTGGATATTATTTGGAAGTCTAATGTGCAGGCTAAGGTTAAAAATTTTGTTGGAAATTGTGTAATAATGTTATTCCTACAAAGAATAACTTAGTCAGAAGAAGATGCTTAAATGAAGATATGTGTGAATTGTGTGAATTAGAAGGGGGAAACGTGGCTCACCTTATTCTTAAATGTCTGTTTAGCATGGAAATTTGGGCTCTGTCCCCCCTTCAAATTCGAATTGATGATACACGCAAAGATAATATAGCGGATTGGTTAATGAATACGATCCACAGCTTTTCCAAAAATAGGTGGAATAAAAAATTTGTAACGGCTTATATTTTTACAATAATGTGGAATATATGGAAAGAAAGGATGAAGTGTTTTCATGAAAAGAAATCATGGAATACTGAGGATATATTTTATCATACGAAGGATTGTATGAGCAGACTATTTGGACAATACTTGAGGGAGGATCAGGATTCTATGGATAGCAAAACCAAATTGATGGAAGAGGTGAGTAACCCTACTATTTGCGACACGGCTGATATGGTATGGATGTGTGATACTTCGTTCAAAGATAGTAATAGCGCAGCATCGGTGGCAGCTATTGGGGTTAAAACTGATGGTATTATTGATAGGAAATCATATATTAGATGCAACGTGAGTAAGGTTATTCAATGGAAAGCTTGGGCCATCTTGTTGGCCATGAGATCGTCTCATGATCTCTCTAGTCAGAGAATTTCGTTTTACTCTGACAATCTTGAATTGGTTCAAGGTATTCGAAAATCGACCGGGCTGCACTGGAGCCTTAAACCCATTCTTTCTGAGATAGAAAGATGGCTAGGTCTCTGTTCACAATGGAAGGTATATCATATTAATAGATATTTCAACACTACGGCGGATGCTCTTGCTAGGTGCACTAGGATGAATAAAGATCTATCTGGCTGGAAGAATTTTTCATTTTTAGATTCAGATGTTTTTTTAGATAGTCTTTGTAAGATGTTGTGGTTGTTGTTTTTCCGATTGACAAAAAAAATCTCATCCATTAACATATATATAGAGATAAATGAATCCTTAGATATCAAGGTATTCTACAAAATTCTAATATATAGGTTATATTGAACGAAAATCGTCTAGGTGGTATTTATTTGTTTCATAGCCTAATGTTTAAAAAATTGCTAAAAATATTAAGTATTTTTATCCGGTGTTGTGGAAGAGACGCCTAGCATACCTAAATACCAGACTAATGGCAAAAAAAATCGTCCATATTTTTTTTTCTCAAAAGATTTTGAATATCATACTCTAATTTAATATTGTTAAATATAATATATTATTGAGATAATTACCCAACGAGTCTTGAAGTATTAAGGATTTTCGGTAGATTTCTTCATTTCCTAATTTGCTTGCAACAAGTCCTAGAATTATTATGAGTTTGTTGACCGCAAAAAAGAGATCCATCTCGATGACATAGTCATGATAAAAAGAAATCAAAATGAATTGTTTGATATATGCTCAGTCTCCCTTCTTCAATTTCCAATTAACAACATGATCTTGACCTAATCATTTGTTCAATTTGGTCGATTTGTTACTTAGTTAATTCTTTATCTTTATGTTCCCACTAATACCTAATCCTCTCTTCAAGACCCAAGGACTCCAGCCAATATACTCTTCATACTAAAGATCAATTATAAAATTTAACATTATAGACCTAATTTTCTACTATCCATTATACCCTTCTAAGTTTTTTACCCACTATATATATTAAATAAATACACACATAAAGCACATTTCTACCTGCAACCCCTAAATATCTCCCCTCTCTCAACCCATCTCAGCCTACAAACCCTAAATCATAGGGTGATTAACACATAGGGTCTTAGAGACTAGATTTTCTTCCTATAGGAACCAGTGAGAATCTTACTTCTTTAAAGAGACCTCAAAGATGACCAAATACTAAAATACCCTTTACTAACACTAAAAGACAAAAAGAGTGATGCCACTATTAATCTCTCTTTACTACCCACCTACCTCCGACCACCGACCTCCGATCTCCGGCCACCAACCACCGGAAAAAATTGATGAGTACTCTATAAAAATTTATGAGTATTCTATAAAAATTGATGAGTACTCTATTAAAAATGACGAGTCTAAATAAGAATTAGTGAGTATTATTAAAAAAACCTGTATTATTGGAAAATGCTAAACAAAATACAAAGTATCACTTTTTCAACACATTATTACAAACTAATTACAATAAAAAATGGAGAAAACTAACTGGTTTGACTAGATCTAAACAAAAAAAACTCATTTGAAAAGTATTCTCAGCTTCTTCTTCGAGGCTCTCACGCACAGGAAACCCTCACCTAACGTACTGGATCTCGAACCACTCACAGGAAAACCGTCGAGTTCTTCACTGCTGCTTCGCCGGAGTACTGAACAGACAGAGCTCAAAGCTTCCACCATCCATGGAGTTTGAACAGAGCTCAAAAGCCTTCTTGGAGGTCATGCGGAACGGAGGCCCCTCAGTAGCAAAGTCACAGCGGCTGGGAGCTGCAGGCCTCGAATCTGTGCAGCAGCAAAGCTCAGGCGCTTCTCCTTCGTCGTAATAATCGATGGAACAAATGGCTCACGGACGGACCTCGAGCAGATTTGTAAAGGCGCTTCTCCTTAGCGACGGCATTAGAGGTGGTGAAATGATGAGCTCGCAGCGGTTGTCTTCTCTGGCGGCGTGAGTGAACGAGAAGCTTCGAGCACCAAAACCACAAACTATTGGAAGCAAACGGCGGTGGAAGAAGCATCAAACCGGCCATTGTTCTTGACAGTCTACAGATCTGGTGGTGGTGAGCTCGAACAAGGTGACCTCGATCCAGAAATCCATGGCTTGTTTCTCCTATGCTATGGTTTGATTTTGACAGGAAAAATAAGCTCTGTTTGGTTAAGTTGTGAATAGGATAGATTAAAGAGAGAGGGAGGGGAGAGAGGGAGTAATAAACAAATAATAAGGTTTTTTAAATTTTCTGAAAATATATTAGTATATATATGAGGAAAACACAAAAAAGGGTAATATTGTAAATGGTACTTTTTCATATAGTGTTAAAATCTATTTGAGGTCTTTAGTGAGAAGAGCAAAAAGATGGGGTTGGGAAAGGGCAAGGGGGTGTTTTCAAGACTCCTTGGGTCAAAATCTCTAAATCATATTCCTTTTAATGGTAGTCATGGAAATCACCTACATCTTCTGTTCTTGCAGTCATGTAGTTTGAAATCTAGGGTTGTTCATTATTTTTTCAAGATCTGCTAATGAGAAGATGGGATGGAGCTGAGTTTGGAAGAAGAACTCGAGATCCATGGTACAGGTCTACGAGCTTGGTTTGAGAGAAGAAGGTTCGACCTTCGCAGTAGAGAACCATGGAAACAGAGGATTTTTTTTCGCAAGTACATCAATACCTTGAAGCTTCATCCATGGAAATAACAGCCCTAGTATGCAGTTTCACTGTTAGCCCTTAGTAGCGAACCAAAACTTGAGTGTTCCATGAAAGATTTGTGAAAGTTAATTCAAAGCCTTAGTGTTTGAAGCTGGAAGATTTAAACACTGCCATGGCTTTTGTGTGAAGCTTTAAACGAAGATTTGAGGCTTTGTTTACTTCATTTCAGCCACGGGCCACGCAGAGGAGTGAAGCGGGAGAAGGAGGTTTCCTCATGAATTATCTACTTATTTATTTATTTGTGTTATTGTATTTTTATGTTTTTTTTTGGGTGAATGGATTTTTTATTATCTTAAGGTAGATTTTTTTTTTTTAAGGTTGAATTAATAATTTGGTAATAGAATAAATTTGTGTGTAATATTTCTAATACTCAGTGGTTTATAGGTTAGACTCAGTGTTTTTATGTGTATACTCAGACATTTGTTGAATGAACTAAAAAAAATTGTTGAGTATACTCAGTGAAATCTTGTGCTCAATAATTTTCGTACTCAGCGATTTTTTTCGATACTCAATGACTATTTTCGATACTCAATGATTTTTCCCGATACTCAACGATTTCTCTAATACTCATTGATTTTTCGATACTCAGTGAAAGCCCGATTAGTAAAACCACTGAGCACACCCCGGGTGGCGGCGGTGGCGATGGTCGGTGGTGGTGGTCGGAGATGGACAATATGTAGTTTTTGTTTTTAAAGTATCTTAGTATCTCGTGTGACCTTTTTAAAAGAAAAAAACTAAAAACATGTTCCCTATTGGCGATAAAATTAGTTTCTAAAACTCCATAAGTCAATCACCCTATATTATTGTTATATTAATTTTATGACTTAATTAGTTAAAATTATCATAATTACTATATATAAAAAATACACATCGAGATTCAAATACACCTAAATCTGTTGTAATCTCACTTCATGTTAGGCCCCAATCAACCCTCTAAGATGTGAAACCGCATTATACAACATAATATACAATGGCCAAACCGCATTTCACTGAGTATATTCAGAGATTTGCTGAATAAACTCAAAAAAATTGTTGAGCATACTAAAAAATCTGTTGAGTATACTCAGTGAAATCTTGTGCTCAATAATTTTTTGTACTCTACGATTTCTTCCGATACTCAATGATTTTTTCTGATACTCAACGATTTTTTCATACTCATTGATTTTTTTATACTCAGTGAAAGCCCGGTCAGTAAAACCACTGAGCACACCCCAGGTGGCGGCGGTGGCGATGGCTAGTGGTGGTGGTCGAGGATGAACAGTACTGATATTTAGTGACTCGGTGGTCCAGTGTTTTACCACTTGTTTTTCGTTTTTATGTGGTTTTTGTTTTTTAAGGTATTTTAGTATTTGGTGTGATCTTTTTGAAAGAAAAAAAAAACTAATCACATGTTCCGAATTGGCGAGAAAATTAGTTTCTAAAACTCTATAGATCAATCACTCTAATTATTGCTATATAAATTTTAGATTTAATTAGTTAAAATTATCATAATTACTTTATATATATAAAAAATACACATCAAGATTCAAATACGTCTAACTTTATTGTAATCTCGCTAGATTTAGAACAAAAAAAAAAATCTCGCTAGATATTAGGCCCCAATCAAACCCTAAAGATGTGAAACCGCATTAGCACAGTATACACGGGTCAAACTTACTCAACTTTCTAACTTTGTAGCCCATGTAGAAGAAAATTAGTATATATTTAGTTGCTCATATGTCATATAATAATATGATTGTGTTTAAGTCAACTTGTTTCTTTTTTCTTCTGACTCCAGCATTTATCTCCATGTCTAAACATCTTCAAACACTAAGTAACATGTGTTCCTCAAATCTTTCCCTATTAAATGAATACTTGTCTTATTTTATGTCATTTTGACTTTAGAACAAATCCTTCATAAACTCACTCATAATTCTTCATCATCATCATCTCACTCCACCATTCTCTCTCTTTCCTTATTCATCACATAATGTACATTCATGAATCTCAATCTCTTTCCCCAATCAAAAGCCAAATACCCACAAACATGGCTGTTCCAGAAAATGGTTTCCCAATATTAGCTATAGCAGTATTAGGTATTACAGCTACAGCTTTCTTACTAGTCAGTTATTACATCTTTGTCACTAAATGTTGCTTTAACTGGCAACAATTCGATCCTTTACGAAGATTTTTATTAAGAGCTAGACAACACGAAGATCCATTAATGGTTTATTCACCTACATGGCAAACACGAGGTCTAGACGAGCTTCTAATTCGCCAGCTTCCCACTTTCCAGTTCATAAAACTCGAATCTCAAGAAACCAATTTATCGAAATGTGTAGTTTGTTTAAACGAGTTTCAAGATCAAGATTTACTAAGATTACTTCCAAAATGTAGCCATGCTTTTCACGTGGATTGTATCGATATATGGCTATTAAGCAACACAAATTGTCCTCTATGTAGATCAAGTATTTCAGGGAGGAATCGATATCCGATTGATCAAATAATCGCACCTAACTCTTCACCTCAAAATCCACAACCATATATCGAAAGTATAACAAGATCAAGTGATGAAGAATATGTTGTAATTGATTTCACAGGGCAAGAAACAAGTAATGATTCAACTAGATTCTTGAGTAATCCAAGGGACCATTCATCAAGAAAATTTGAAGTAAAGCTTGGAAAATCTAAACAAAGAAAATTCCATCATCTTTCAATCATGGGTGATGAGTGTTTAAATGTAAGAAACAAAGACGATCAATTCTCAATACAACCTATTAGAAGATCATTTTCAATGGATTCTGCAACTGATCGACATGTTTATTTAACAGTTCAAGAGATTATACGCGAAAATAGAAATTTAAGACATGTAGTTATTAGTAACAATGAAGAATGTAGTAGTAGTAATAGAGTTAAAAGATCAATCTTTTCATTTGGACATGGAAGAGGTTCATCTAGAAGAAGTACAACAGTTCTTCCTATTGAATTATAGCTTCAATCAAAACACACACAAAGCTTTAGTTAGAAATCAATCTTTAACATGTATGTTCGTTCATCAATTGGTTATATTTTTAACAATAATATTTCACTTTTTTTTTTATTTTTTGAAATTTTGTTGTTTTTTATACAACATCGGATTCCTAATTTCTGGGAATTTTATATGAGAAGTGCTGCACTTAATGGAACCTTCAGTAAATAAGATTGAGATTCACATTGTCTGAGACAAGTTCAGACAATTTATAACTTCAAGTAAAATTTATATTAACCCCCCACGTGCTTTAGGCACAGTTAATTAGGATTTCTCTTATGTGAGTAGGATAATTAAATAGTGAAAACATAAACAAACAAAATAAAATAACCAAGATTTTAAATCAAAAGAAAATTAGAAATTTCTGTTTTTAACGAGGAACAGTTATTTCAAAAGAGAAGATTTAGTGTCCAAAAAAAAAAAAAAAAAAGAGAAGATTTAGTTTTATAGTTTGAGAAAACAGGCTAGTCCAAAAACTAACTTATATACAATAAAGAATTTAGAAGATGATACTATCTAAAAACCAGGAAATTCATGTACATTACACCATAAACTAAAGAAAAAAAAATCATCATCAAACTAAATTCGAAGGATCTTCAGGCCAATTCGAGAATGAAGAAGATGAATCTTTGAAATTTTCGGAATCTTTCTGATAAATATCATCAAAAGGAAGATTCATTTCTCCATTTTCAACATCATCCATGTAAAAAGTCCTCGAAAGTCTATTACTAGAATTTCTCCAGTCTAATCGATCATCTTCTTCTTCTTCTTCTTGGCTAGTTTCTGAAATATTTTCATGATAATTCGAAGAAATGTTCGATCTTATAAAATCTGGAGGTTGAAGAAAACTAGTAGCTTGAGCTTGAGCTTGAGCTTGAGCTTGAGTTGGTGCGGAAATTGTTGATTCTCGTGGACCCCACCAATTTGTAGGTTCGTTTACTTCTACAACAGTATGCTGACTTGGCGTTAACGTTTCTAAATGGTCCTCCGATTTATAAGGTTCTCGAACGAAATTTGGTGGTTCGAGAAAACTTGTATGTTCGATTTTACCTTGACGATTATTTCTATCCCACCAATTACTCTTTCTAGGGTTTATTACAGTGTTTATTTCATCCTCTTCTTGATGCTGTAAAATACTTTCGTGAAATAAAGGAGCAGAAGTTGAAGCTACTAAATCACCACTTTCTGATCGATTTTCCGATATATAACCCCAATTTTCATCGTTTTCTCGTACACTCGATCTTGTCCAAAATTCTTTACTTTGATCAGGATCGTGATGAGCTAATGAACGATCAGGATCGTGTAATCGTGAACGGTCAGGATCGGGTAATAATGAATCATGTTGAGGTTGAGATGTATAATAACAATCGAGAATGTAAGGATAGTTATTTAACTGATCATTATTATTCCCCATCAAATTTAACTGATTATTCCTAATGCAAAACGTGCATCTTTTTTCACCTACACCAGAATTTGGACTATGCGAAGGCATATTAGTGGGCCCGGGCCCACTTATCTGTTCACCAAATGTCTTAAGAGTTGCGAGAAATTGCTTTCCATGAACATTCGGTTCCCATAAAGGGTAACTACTTTGAAAACTACAAAAACATAAACAAAATTTAGGAAAATAAACTTACATTTACTAATAAAATTAAAAACTTAATTATATAATACCTCAAGAATGATTTCTCCATTTTACCCTGTGAACTTCTCTGTATCCGAGGTGTATCGAAAGGTGATCCGTATTTACTATTCCCATGGTTTTGAAAATCAAATATGCTAAAACTGAAACATAAATAATAACACAACTTATAAATAAACGCAAAAACTATATTAAAATAATAATATAATACAAAATACTAACCTGCACACATGTCCAACACCTTCAACTTCTATAGTAAAATCAGCTATAAATTGTAAAATATCATCAACCCTCTACAAATTCAAACAAAATCATACTTATTATAATATAACAAACAAACAAAAACACAAATGTAATTATTATAACAACCTTAGGAACCACAAATAAAAGCAGATACGGTGTAAGAAAAATCGAAGCCATTTCTTCAAGTAACATCATTCCAGTATACTGAACAAAGAGGGACAAATAAGTACATAAAACAAATGAAACACAAAGTATGCTTATAACATGTTTGATAAAATGACTAAACGAATAAAAAAATACCTTAAATAAAGTCTCAAATTCAACACGAACAGTATCAGAATTCTCTTTACCACGCCATTTTTTAGGCATATAATGTGTATGTTGTACAACTAATGACATCATACCTTGTGGATCAAGTACTAATAACTCATCCGAAACAGCAGCTCTACTAATAGCTGTTATAGTTCCAAATACAGCTGTATACCATAATAAATTTCGCCCAAATATCTATAAAAAATATTCAAAAAAACACTCATTATAAACTAACTAACTTAACTAACATAATAGAGAACTTACATGGCCTTCGAGTAAAGAT
Organism: Nemophila menziesii; assembly: GCA_029959085.1. NCBI lineage: Eukaryota > Viridiplantae > Streptophyta > Magnoliopsida > Boraginales > Hydrophyllaceae > Nemophila > Nemophila menziesii. The sequence goes on from JARWIR010000003.1 coordinate 33,929,854, forward strand.
TCATCGAGAAAAGCTACGATAATTAAAACAGCAGCTAAACCACCAGATACAAAGGAGATGAATTTTGCAATTACTGAAAGTATAGGGGAAGGGAATTGTTTTATATAGTTTGATGAATGGATTAAACTGCTATTCATTCGATGCTTGAATAAATGATCAACCTGAATTTTCACAAAAGGTTTTTAATGATGTAAGATATAAAGAAAATGAAAAAACATTACCTCGTTAAATTCACGAAACATCCATTTAGCAAGATTTGACCATCTTCTAGAAGAAGCAGTACTAGGTTGATTATAAAATTGTTCAGCGTATTTTAAAAAGAGATAAACTATCATAAATATTATAAGAAATGGTGAAAGTAATAGCATTACAAAACCAACTATCATAAGTCTTTTTCTTAATGCTTCAGGATCTGACAAAAACTCTCTCCTTAAACAAAAGTTTCTGCCAAAAAAAAAAAAAGTAAACACATTTAAACATGTTTCGAAACAAGTTAATTTATAAACTTACCTGTCAAACATGCTTTGAAGTATACACCAATTTAAAGTCCATTCAAGAGTTTTCGGTAGTATTAATCTTTGACGGGCTTTATTCGGGCCACAAGTAATAATTGGACCAGCACCTGGGACCCACCAAAAGATAGGAAAAGCAAGTACTCCTTTGTTTAACATTCCGATTAAGTAATTCTCTTTACGCATTAGCCTCATTACTATATCATGAATCGAAAGATCTTTTACTACACAAAGCTGTTGAGTATTTTGTAATTGAACAACCTTTTCGAGTATTAATTCCCATGACATTGTCTGAATTTCCTTGTCAGTAACATTTAGGCTACGAAAATATAATTCAAAAATTAATAAATCAAAATAAAATTATTCCGTGTATAATCTAATCATATACCTGTCGTAGTAAAATTTACGGACAGTGAGAGTAGCTTTTAACTGAGCGAAGAATCTTAAGAAACAGAAGAGTAAGTAAATAGAGAATATTCCTAAATATCCAACTATAATAGCTTTAGAAATAGTGAAAGGAGTTAATGGATATTCATGAAGAGCTTCTTTAGAAAGATCACATGGTTTAGTTCCAGATTCAACAGCTTCCATACCACATTTTGCATATCTAAGACCATACCAATCAACATATAATAAGAAAAAAGCAGAGAAACATATTATAAATATCAAGCTTAAAAGCTCGATAATCCATTTTATAATGATGCACCAAAGCCCTTTTTCGCAATAATAGTTATAAATTCTTTCGAAGAATAGATCTAAATCAGCAATTGGTTCGATATTTGATCTTTCATCGTTCAGAAACCTTGAAGGACTTTCACTACCTGGACTTGGTGCTCTTCTGTAATCTGATAATTCGATTTCAGGTGGTGTTATGTTTAGTAATGGTGATGTTAATGATGAACCATGTTTTCTCCATTTAAATATGCTTGTATGATTAGGTTCTACTTCTCTTTCACCTCTAAACATCATATATTTATGTACAGAAGTGAATCCATTCGTTGCTGAAATGTGAAAGCCAATCAAAAAATTAGAAATAATTGATACTTCTATTCAAACCTAATGAGAAAACCATGATCATGAGATTAATAACTTTGTTTATTTCTGGATAAAGATTTAGTATTTTGAATCAAAAATAGCCAATTACTAATAAGTATTGAAACTCATAATCGTGAACTGAAGCAGTGATCAATGAGATTCTTTTATCAATAAATATGATAATAAAGCGTAATTTTAATTCAGCGAAGAGAAAAAGATAAGAACTTTACCTGCCCAGCAAAAACTTGGGCGTTGATGAAGCTGACCAAAACTTCACCCTAGAAAATATCACAAGAAGAAAAAATGTAACAAGAATTGAAATTAAATTTAAAATTTTGAGTTGCTTGGCCAAAACCCCCAGTTAATGGGTTCAATCAATAGTTACACATAAAAAGTGAAAATCGGAAAATCGGAGTTTTTTTTAATTTATTTTTAGTTTGTGTGTTAGGGTGCAAAGCTGGTCTGCAAGTTATGAGGAGAGAGAGAAAGAGATGACGGAGGCTAAGCGGTGAGATTGCGTGGAAGAAAAGAAGAAATATTAGAAGAAAAAAATATATAAAATTCTTTTGGGTTTTTGGGTTTCTCTTTTTCTTTTCTTTTTTCTCTCTCTCTCCTCTTTGATGGAAAATGTAATTTTTTAGTTATGGAAAGTTAATTGAAATCTATGGATGCTTGTATATAAGGAGAGGAGAAGACGAGACGTAACGTGAGGGAGGTGGAATTGTTTCTTCTTCTACCTCTTTCTATATTAAATATTGTTTAACCAATAATTACTTCTCTTGTTGATTTCTTTTTCAAACTTAACAAGATTATCCTTAATACTTAACTTTCAAAAAAGTAAGATTTATATTTATTTAGGTTTGAAATAATTTTTGTACTGATTTTTTTAACTAATTACACTGATTTAAGGATTGTTTGCCTTAATAGCTCACATTTAGTTTTGGACTTTATTGTTTTTCCATAAGTAAAATAATTTTGATGATAGAATCTAGATTAGATTTAAGATTTATATTAAATAATTTAATTTCTTTTGATATTTTATTGTTTTATTTTTGGATTAAAACATAACATTAAATAGATGGAGAAAAAAAATCATATGATACTTGATAGGTTATAAAGTAATCTCGGAGAATGGATCAAAACAAGGGACCGAGAATCAATTATCTGGAATTAAATTACAATGAGAACTCCTAATAAGAAGGTGTCGCTCTACTCCTAAACCTAGTGATATGCTTGACAATAATATGGTCAAAATTTCCGTATGAGCGGGACTATCTTCCAATTAGTGTTTATTGTGGATTATAAGTCATGGTAACTCCAAGATAGTCAGAGTATGAATAGACATATTGTTGTCCTTGAAAGTACTAACATGTTGACATGTATTAAGAACTGCAACAGTCTCGCTTTCAATCACCTAACTCCACCAAATTTGTTATTAGTGTCTTTAGAGTTATCAATTCCCACAAAGGAACTCCCAGTAGGAAATCGTTTCCCACGAAAGAAGTTTCACAAATAAGGGAAGAAATTGAGTCCTCAGTGTCATAAGCCTCGATGATATCTGAATTATTCCAACCATTACGTCCTAGGGGATGGGCTGAGGTTTCAAGTGGTTGAGATGGTTCAAGTTTAGACATTTTGGAACAAATTTCGGTAATTGAATTTGTGGAAAATCGGATGTTAATCAAAGACGGTGTATGGAACATTCTGAATTTCGACCCGGAATTCATTGTGGCGCACAAATTTCTTATTTCAGCCGTGATTCCTAAAGATAAACACGATGCCAAGTTAATTGCGTATGAAGCTTGTCTTCTTTATCTCTTTTTCACCAAGCAGCCCATCAATCTTATTTCTATCATGTTTAAATGGATGAATCATTCTAATGCATCAAAGGGAAAAGTTTCTTACGGTATTTTTCTTTCTTGGTATTTTGCTAGTAAACACATTTCATTTGGAGGCTCTAGTGTTAAACCTGTGGATAAATCTTGGCATTTTGATTATGCAACTATTAGAAGAATGAAATTCGTGATTTATAATAATGCGTATGTGTCATGCTTACTCGTTAGTCAGATTTCAGATGAAACTCTTCGTAATCGTATTTTGTCCGCTAAAGGAAGCATTGCAGGTCCGGAATTTGACTCGCTTGATCTTCTACAAAATCCGGCCCCACAAAATCCCGCTCCCAATCCACATGCCGCTTCATCATCTAATCCTCCTACCGGTGATGTCTCCTCCTCCACTCGTCTTGAACAATTTATGGCTTTTGTGACACAAAAGCTTGAAACTTTGGAGAGGAAAGTTGATGCCATAAGTGATAAGTTGTCTTGCTCGGAACGTCGCTCTCGTTCTCGTATTCATTCTCCTCATGCTCCTCTTTGAGCTTATCTCGTTATCTACTTATGCTCTTTTAATTATGCTTCTTAAACTTTTTTTAATTATGGTATGTTTTGAATGTTTGGATTATTTGGTGTGTTTAGATATTCTTCATTATGTTATGTTTTGGATATTTGGATTATTTGGTTGCTTTAAATTATGTATTTCAGATGTTATCTTATTAAACTATTGTGTTGCTAACGTTTTCTTGATGATATAGGTGTTATTGCACTTCTAATTGTTACAAATTGCACTCTCATCCCTTACATTCTACAAATTGCATTTTAGGTCCTTAAAATTTGAACAATTACTTTTAGGACCCTTTGGTTTTGAAAAAAAAAATACATTTTAACCTCTAAGCTTTACTATCTTATCTTTTTACTCCTTGTTTTTCAAAACTTTATCATCGTTTCTTTTTGTTGTTGACAAAGGGGGAGAAAATTTTAGTTAAACTTTTTCAAATAGGAACAAAAACTCAATGCATTTTGTGAGGGGGAGTTTTTCAAAGTAATTATCTTTAAAACTCAAATGCTTAAGTTGAGGGGGAGTTTTTCGATTAAAAATGTGTCAAGGGCCACTTCAAAAGTTTACGATTTGTCAAACATCAAAAAGGGGGAGATTGTTGGCCTAACCTTGTTTTTAATCCCGTTTTAATATTCGACAAATTGTCCTTCAACTAAAATTATTTTACGGGTTATAAATATTCATGGTTTGGTACTTTTAAATGATTTCTAAAACATCCTAGTAATATAGTTATTTTAGTAAACTTTTTAATATATCATAAAAACATTAAGCTTGAGAGTTTTTAGTGCTTGGGTGTGGTACACCGGACCTGGAGTGCGGTACACCACAGTGGCACAGTCTACACCACGGACCATGGCTAGCCCGCAACAAGAAAACAAACCGAAGTCAGCGTGTTCATGCGGTACACCGGACCAACCCCGCGGTGCAACGCACGTTAGGTTTTCTTTAGCAAAAGAACAAGACAAAAGGCATATATCCGTTGCGTGTAAAATCTATCTGTTAGACACTTGTCTTTTGACCGTTGGGGGCTTATTTAAGCTACAAATAAGAGCTCATTGAAGGTACAACTTACACCTTACATCTACCAATCTTAAGAGCTATTATTGTTATTATTCAAGAAGGTTTCTAAAAGGATTCAAGTCATATTCTGCACATTCAAGCTATATAGTTATATCTACTCATTAAGGAGTTTACCCACAAACATTTTATCATCCTTTAAACACTGTCTTTCCTCTTAATTCTTATCCTTGTAATACATTAAGAGAGTATTGTGAGTATAGGTATTATACTTGGTTCCTTGTGTTTGTGATAACACAAGTGATTTGCTTCAAGGTTGTGAAGTGGTTGTAAAGGGTTTATGATCTAACCCTGTTTGAAGAGGTACGAAGATTATATTGAGAATCTTGCAAATCCTAAGGGGGACACCTTAGGTAGTGGATGTAGGGAAACCAAACCACTATATATCGTTGTGTATCTTTCTATCCCTACACTATTTATTTTCCGCACTCTACATGCTTGATAAAATGCTTACATCGATAGTTTACTTATATTGTCTCTTAGTAATATCTAGTTTATGACCATCTAGTTTACTTAAGCTATAGGATTTAAATTAGTCTTTAATTTTGTTTACTTGATATAAAATTAGCCGATTCATTTCCATAGTCCTATTCAACCCCCCTTCTAGGACGCGTATTGAATATCACTCTCTTTTCAATGTGAGATATCATGCTACTTCTTTCTCAACATATTTCGTTTCTTTTCAGTATTTTTTCTTTTACCCCGGTAGAGGGTTACAATATAAACTAGTGAATCATCATCGAAATAGAGCACAATTACATAAACTCAAAAAATACCCAACCCAATGATGTTTCCTATAATATGAACTCACCATTCCAAACTCAATCTCTAAAACGACTGTCTAAGCATCGCGAGTGCGGGTCATATGGAAAAGTCCTAAAATATAAGGGTATGTCTTGTAACATGGCTAATAAAAAGGATTTAGAAAGGCTAGAAGGGGGTGAGACGGATATATATATACTAGAAATGCCCCATACCTGAAGGTACTTGGGCTAAAACAAATTTAAAATTATCTTAAACTTTAACCTTAACCTTAACATTAACCTTAAACTTAACTTTAATCTTAACCTTAGTCTTAGCCTTAGCCTTAGCCTAAGTCTATTGCCTCAACCTCAACCTTAGCCTCAGCCTCTACCTCAGCCTCAGCCTTAGTCATAGCCTTAGTCTTAGCCTTAGTCTTAGCCTTAAAATGTAACCTTAACCTTAACCTCAACATGAACTTTAACCGTAATCTTGACCTTAACCTTAACCTCAAACTTAACCTTAACCTTAATCTTAAACTTAAACTTAACCTTAGCTTTAACCTTAACCTTAACCTTAGCCTTAAACTTAACCATAACCTTAACCTTAAACATAACCTTAAACTTAACCGTAACATTATCCATAAACTGTATCCCCTTAACGTAAACTTAAACCTTAACCATATCTTTAACCTTATCCTTAAACTAAACACAACATTAACCTTAACCTTAACCTTAAACTTAACCTTAACTTTACCATTAATAACCTTAAATTTAACCTTTAACTAAACCATAACCTTAAACCAAACACCTTAAACCCTTAATCTTCACATTCATCTTAAACTTAACTTTAACCTTAATTACTAATCCTTAAACCTTAAACCTTAAACCTTAACCTTAAACCTTAAACCTAAACCTTCACATTAACCTACATGCACCTTAATCTTCATCTTTAATTTTTTAATATTAACCTTGAACCTTAAATTGTAAACCTTAACATTAACCTTAAATTTAAGCATAACTGAACGTTAACATTTAACCTCAAACTTTACCTTAAACCTTGAACTTAAAACCTTAACCTTAACTTTCATGTTAACCTTAACTGTAACCAAATCAAAGTTCATCGCGGTAATATTCAATCTTAAACCTTATATCTTATTATACCTTAGACCTTAGACCTTAAACGTTAAATCTTAAACCTTAATTTAAACCTTAATCTTAACCTAACCTTGACCTAAACCTTAACCATAACCTTAGCTTAAACTTAATCTCAATTTCAACCTCAAGCTAACCTTTCCTTAATGTTAACATTAACCTTAACATTAACCTTAACATTAACCTTAACATTAACCTTATCATTAACCTTAATATTAACCTTATCATTAACCTTAACATTAACCTTAACCAGATGAAGATTCATCGCGCTAATATGCGACCTTAAACCGTATATCTTATTAAACCTTAACCTTAAACCTTAAATCTTAAACCTTAACTTTAACCTTAACCTTAAAAATAAGCTAAACCTTAACCTTAACTAGGAACCTTAACTTTAAACTTAACCTTATCCTTAAACTTAACCTTAACCTTAACCTTGACTTTCACCCAGGGAACCTAGGTTCGATTCCCGTCAATTGCATCTGATTTAGGGACAAAAGAGATTTCCCAAACTAAACTAAAAGATTTACATTTGTTACATTTGTAAATTAATAAACCAAACTAATTTACCTTGTGTGCTGCAAGTTTTGATTGCTCTTCACTTTTGGCCCCTCGGCGGTGGACTTATCGAGTAGTTGAAAGACACAGAATGCTTCGATTCTTCACCACGGAAATTGAGTGATTGTTAAGCCGTGTATTTGGCCGGTAAAGCGGAGATGCGAAAAACTAAAACGACCTTCACTAGAACTCTTCAAAGGCTAGAACAGCGAGAAGCTTTTCACAAATGGGTTGTGAAGACGATGAGGCGGTGGGGGTGTGAGGCTTGATGTTTATGGTTATGGTGATGGTGATGGTGGTGTCGACAGTGAAGGGTGAATGATGACGGCAATGTGAGCGGCTTGGTGGTGGAGAATGGTTTCGACTGGTTTCGAGCGGATGTGGAGAGGCGAAGAAGAGGGGATAGTAGGGTTTTGGGAGACTCAGACAAAGTTTTTTTTTTTTTTTTGCCTTCAGCTGTTTTTTTAATTGTATTAATGTTAAGTGGGGCCAGAATCAATCCTGGACACCACTTATGTTTAGCCATATTAAATCATGGCCACCACTTATGTTTGTCCAGATTTAATCCTGGCCACCACTTATGCGGGTAAATCTATATCGTAGAAAAAACTTCGAAATATAATATAGATATATACTAGAAATGCCCCGTACTTGAAGGTATTTGGGCTAAAACAAATTTAAAAATTAATAATAGATTGTGCGAAATTCATAAGTTAATTATATATAAAAGAAGTACAAATCATTCTATTATTGGTCTCTTTGTTATATGACATAGCCAAATTTACTCAAGTATGGTATATATAATACTCTAGACCTTATAGAGTGAGACACAGGAGAGCTTTCAAGATCTCTAGTAAAAAATGGTTTTACTTTTCCCTATTTCTTTTAGTCAATGATTTTTCGAAATTAATAAAACCTCAATCACCCTCGTCTCACTCATTAGTATGTTTTAAATCTTTATGTGTTAAGCGAAAGATATCAAACATACTAAACATACTCTTCTGGTATACACTAACTTGTACAAATTTTCTAAAAGCTTACATAGCGGTAAACGTTGTCGTTGGTGGTAATTGTAATAGTAATGTAATGCTTGAGGATCTTCCCTAATAATATACAGGAATATTCCTACTTCCATTAGGACATATCGGTAAAAATTGATGGAATTTGATGCGGGGACTAACGCTGGTAAAAAAACAAATTTCGAGCACCATACAGGTAACTTTTTAAGTTTAGTTCTTGAGCCGGTAAATGGCCTATACTTCAAGGACCATATGTGGATATTTCCTTTTTTTTCGGTTATTTGCACTATGGGTCCCTATAGTGAATTTCTATAAGTTAGTGCAATATAATTTCTATTTATGCAAAATAACCGATATCTTATTATAGGAACAACAAAATATTAATACAAAGAAAATAAATGAATCCTTGCACCATTACTTCACCTACCAACGATATGAGCCTAGAATCTCTTGCTATTTATTCATAATTGTAAATATCATGACCATCGATATTGGTGGTCCTTTGTGTGTTCTAAATAAATGCAAATAATAATCGAACCACAACCGCAAGTGTACGGTTGTCCCAAGTAGTAATTCTGATAATCAGATTCGTTCCAAGGACGGATGGTTGATCACAATGTCTATGCAAATAGTGATTGATGCACTTATGAAAATAAAAGAGGATAATTTGTTTGTTTTGGTTTTGTGATTTATTACTAAATAAATGAAAGACAAAATAATAATGCAAGTAAAAAGCTAAAACGCAAGTATGAGCAAGTAGTACTTGAGAGACACAAGGGTTTTCCTAACTATCATTCATTTCATACATTGTTTAAGGGACAAATTTGTAAATTGGTATTGGTCGGGATTCTATAATCTCCTTACCCCCGTCAGGGTGGACTAAGGAGCAACTTTCAAGTGCTACAAACCCCGTCAGGGTGATTATAGTCCACTCTCAAGTGATTAAGTCTAAATTACCCAATAGGCCATAGGTTTAATTAATCTCGTCAGAGTCAATAATTTCTAACCTATATTCATTAACTAGTTCGGTACCTAAACCCCCCGTCAAGGTGATCCAATCGCCACTAATTGGAATAGCCTAGATACTAAATCCTATCATTGGTTAATTACGTCAATAATAGTAATTAAAATGCAAATTAAAGAAAAATACAATTTACCCAATTTGATTTAAATAATAAATATCCCAAATTCAAATGTATAGAATGAAATCAAATTGGGATTAACCCATTATGCGTTCTCAAGCACTATGAATTGTTTAGCTCATATTAAAAAGAAAAACTAAATTAAAATAAATGGAATTCATAATTGATTACAAATAAAAGATAAAAGAAACCTAATTTCCGGAATTGGAATGACTGAGAACGGAGCTATAGACCCACTCCAGCTCTAGCAGCTTCTTCTTCCTTCCTTCTGTTGCTTCTCTCTGGTGTTTTTAATTGTAAAGAATGAATTGTGTGAAAAATAGAAGTCCAGACCTCCTTTTATAATAAGAAAAACGGATTAGGGCTTGGACCAGAAAATAAAAGCCTAATTAAATGTCCAAGCCCACTTTCTAAGCCCAAAATCCCGTAACTGATGACAGGCCTTCACTAAAACTGCTTTTCCCGATGCGTTACAACTCCGATTGACCTCATTCCAGTTGCTAAAGTTCCGTACTTCGATAAGGAATAATTTCTCTTCAAAGGTCAGCGGCTAAATCAGCTCTTAAGCACCTCGAAAACAGCAATCAATGGCCTGGAAAATGGATTTTCAGCTCTAAAAATAAAATCTTCGGGATTTCTCTTCAAGTCTTGACTCTATCTTTTGATCTTTGACTTTATCTTCGGATTCCTTTCCTAGCTAACATCTAAAAACCTGTAAACTTTACACTAAAAAATACCAATATTACGCGCAAAAGTTTAATAATTCAAAAATGCTAGAAATAAAAAGGTAATTCCGAAATATTGCATATTTAACCCAAAAGTCTATCAAATTAATTAAATAAACACCAAAAATGATGTCTCCTAAGGGTCTAAAATAAGAACAATTAGGGAGACATCAAGACCCCCAACTCAAACCTTTGTCGTCCCGACAAAGCAAAACAAAATAAAACGAGGGGTAGAAGCAAACGTATAAACACATAGAAGCTAGCAAATAAACCCTAAAGCAATTCTTAAGATAAATCTCATATAGAAAAACTTTAAAAACTAACATCTACATACACTAATCATGCAACATCAAACATAAATAATCTCAATCATAAAATTAAAGTCGCAATGCTTGAAGGTTACACTTGTACTCATCTCTGTATGATGGCTATAGGGTGGTCATTAATCCTACCTCGCTTTGAACGCTCCACCTAGGCTATTCCCTATCAACAGAATCATAAATTCACTATGCACTTTTAGGAATCACGAGGTCTTTACGGTTATAATATTGGCTTAAGGACGGGTATGGATGTATATTTGGTAAATTTGAAGTGAGCTTTTGGCTCTCTCCTCACTTACCATCAACATTGTCCTCGAGCTTGAGTTAACGCTCAAAAAGATGTTCTCACTCACCCATTACGCAACAATTTAGCGTCCCATGTCTGCCCACTATAAACTAGATGATTTTCAGAAGAATTCCACTTTGCCGGATGTTTTATTCTTTCATACTTTTCTTTTTCTTTTCTATTCTCTTTTTCTTCTCTTTTTTTTTGTACAGAGGAAAACCGGGTACCCGGATTTTGGAAACCGGGTTCCCGGATCCTACTGTATTGATTTTCAAAAAATTTCATTTTTTTCTTTCTTTTTCATTTTTCTTCATTCCCGGCAAAGGGTTACAAGTATATATCATCTGCAATTTGTGCTACAATACAAAGCACATCAATCCCAACCCATTAAAGTCCCCATATGTGGTCCCACCACCCCAAACTCAAGCTCGAGACATGTCTCAGGATTGTGATTCAAGTGCGGGTCATATGGTCATGCCTAACAATCTAAGGGATAATGGTTTATATCGTGGCTACAAAGAAAATGGCTAAAGGCTCAAAGTGGGCTAAGACGGATAATAATTCATTCAAGGGATAGAAAGCTAAAAGGCACAAATGGCTAACAAAGAACTGCCCCTATCATTTTCCTAAGTACATAGCTTGTCTTTAGCTCATATCTAGGTGGGTTCTCTACTAATTAGGATTTCACGTTCTACACACCAAACATATTCCTTGAGTACAAGCTTACTTCATTTGCATTGTTCATTAATTTTTCCTATTAATTACCTATGTTCGCATGCAATTGTAAGTGCGTTTTATGTTAATCCCTAAAGTTCACTATTTACTATCATTGATTCATCAAAAGTATGCTTAAAGGGACATTTAAAATCTTCTACAGTCAAACGCAACTCCGAAAATTATTTTATTGAAAGCAGATAAAACACATAACACATAAAAACTGGGATGAGGCAACGAACCCCACCCCAAACTCAAAAATGAGTCGTGTCCCCACGACTCTAAAAGACTCAAAGCAATAAAATAATATACACTAAATGAGAAGGATTAGAAAACGTATCTGAACCAGCGCGAGGCTGGTTTTCGGTGTTGCGTCCATGAACTTTATCTCGCGTCTAGACATCGTAAGTTGTTCTTTGAACAATTAAAGTTCAACTTGTATGTAACGTTTCCCAAAATATCAATCATCGCATCCCGATTCTCTTTCAACACCTTGATTTGTGATTCCAACTCATCATCGGATTGTTTTCTTCCTCACTTTCAGGTTCTGCAATCACTTCCCTCTTCTTCGGATTAGCCTTAATTTGAACCGCTTCAGTCTTGTTTGAAACTTGAAATAGGAATCTCAATAGCTTGTTCTTGAATAGCACCAAAAGCGTTCCTGTTTCTTGGAGAATTCCTTTGATAAGTACACATGAAAACGGTTCTGATAAGCATCTCTTTCCACCCCAAACTCAAAACTTCAATTAGTGAGAAGCTAAGGCTTAGAACTTTGATGTTTTGAGGCTTAAGACTTGAAAATTATGGTGGAATATGAGATGGGTAAAGGCTAATTGATGTGGGAGAAGAGGGAATTGGATTTAATTTGAAGCTTGGATAAAGAACAATTGGAGAAAAGTGGGAATTTTATCGTATTTTGGATAGGAGATGAGTTGATTGTATGCTTTTGTGGTGAAAGAGAGTAAGATTTGAGGATTGTGTGGTTGTAGCTGATGATGTTCATGAGATTCTGGGTTTTGGGAGTGTTTTTGGAGGCTGGGTTAAGGACGGAGGTAAAAATATAGGGCTAAAAAGCTGAAAAAAAAAACGGACTTGGCACAGATGCAAACCGGGTTCCCGGTTTTGAAAATCCGGGTTCCCGGTTCCGCGTCGCTGTGACGGCGCGAAAAAAATAAAAATACTCTTTTTTTTTTTTTTTTTTTTTTTTTTTTTTTTTTTTTTTTTTACCTCGAGACGCGCCAAACCGCTGGACTCCAAGACGCAGGGTCAGAAATTCTGCTCGCCGAAACCGGGTACCCGGTTTTGCCAAATGCGGGTACCCGGATTTTGTCGATGGCGCGAGTCAAAACGCGCCAAAACGCCCCCTCTGAAAACGCTGGACCAGACTTGAGGAAAATTACAGCTCCGAAACCGGGTACCCGGTTTCGCCAAATGCGGGTACCCGGATTTGTGTCGATGCGCGAATCAAAACGCTCCAAAACGCAGGTCACCAACACGCAGGGTCAGACTCTTCAACTGTTACAGCACCAAAACCGGGTTCCCGGATTTCGCAAACCGGGTACCCGGTTTCGACGCTGTTGTCGAACCCCACACGCCACGTGCTGCGTTTGAAGAGGGTGGTACCAGCTCCAAAACCGGGTTCCCGGTTTTGTAAAACCGGGTACCCGGATTCTCCTGGACATCCAACCTCTTTTTCTTCTGTTTTCGCCAATTCGACCCCAAACTCAAGTCCTTTTTACACCTGAAATCATCAAAAACAACTACCCTTCCTCATTTCTTAATAATAAACACTAAAATTACGAAAATCAAACTAATCTAAAATGCAAAAATTTAAAAACTCAGCTATTATACAAGAATTGGCTTTTGTTTAACGTCGTTAAGCTCGACGGATTACCTCAGTCATTAGTCATTGACATAACCTCCCCAGCAGTGAGTGAGGTTGTCAATATTTGCAAGTCGAAATTTGCATCCCTTCGCTTTTATGCCCACTAGTTTGTCTGAGATAATCTGTGCGACCATGAATGGTCCTATCCAAGAACTTTTTGATTCACGTACCTTTGGGCGGGGGTTCGGTTTCTTCATAGCTACTTCTTCACCTACTTTGAACCCCTTTTTCTTTCTCTCTTTCTTAGGTTCCTTCGGAACCTTCGTGGCACGTGCTTTCTCTTTCTTCTTCGCATGATTGAGTTGTGGATCCTTGGGGTATGGAGGAGCTTTAATTGGTGGTTTCTTTCGTAGCTCTTTCTCCTCCACCCCTAAAGTTTCCATAACACTAATTGGCTTTGTTCTTACCGGTTCCATTACATCTACACGAAAACATTCATCCTTGGAATCCGGAAACTTCATAGGCCTGAACACGTTGAATTTCACCTCTTCGTCTTGGATCCTCATAATCATTTCTCCATTTTCTACATCAATAAGGGTACGCCCCGTGGCTAGGAATGGTCTTCCCAAAATAATGGGGACATTCCTATCCGCGTCGTAATCAAGAATAACGAAATCAGCGGGAAAAATTAACGTACCTGCCTTAACGAGGACATCTTCGATTCGGCCTTCCGGATGTGCAAGAGATCGATCCGCCATTTGCAAAACCATAGAAGTGGGTCTTGATTCAATATTAAGCTTATCAAAGACTGATTTGGGCATCAAATTGATGCTTGCACCCAAATCACATAGCGCTTTTCCTTTCCACTCATTACCAATAGATATCGGAATTGTAAAGCTCCCAGGATCAACTAACTTTGGAGGTAATTTACCTTGACAAATAGCACTACATTCCTCAGGAAGACCAATCATCTCATTATCACAATATGGCCGTTTGTTGGTGAGGGCTTTCTTCAGAAACTTAGCATACTTGGGTACATCTCGAATAGCTTCTAACAACGGAATATTTATGCTAAGACCTCTTATTTTGTTAAAGAATTTTTGATACTCACCCATATCACCTTTCTTTTGAACTCTCGATGGAAATGGTGGAGGTGGACGATTGATTATAGTCTCATCTTTCTTTTTCGGAACCTCAACAGGCTTCTCCACTTCTTCTACTTCAACTTCTTTATCTTTATTCACCACCTCTTTTTCTTTTCTAACTTCTTTTTCTTTCATAACCGGAAACGGAGGTGGAGGAAGGTTCTTACCACTTCTAAGATTAATAACTTTACAATCTTCGATTTGTAACGGATTCTCAGTATCACTAGGAAGTTGTCCTTGCTGACGTTGATTGAGCTGTTTATTGATTTGACTCAGCTGATTTTGGAACATCTTCATATTTGCTTCAAGTGCATTTTGTCTTTCTATAGCTGCGTTCTGACGTTCTATCGCTGCATCCTGACGCTCCATCGCTGCGTTCTGACGTTCCATTGCTTGTGCTTGTAGAGCGATTAAACTTTCAACTGTTTTCTGAAGGGTATTTGCTCCTTCTTGTGGATGGGCAGGTAAAGCTTTCTGGTTCAAATTCTCATCATAAGTATTCTGAGGAGCTTGTCTCTGTACATAATTTTGATTCTGTCCTCCTTGATAGTTATTGTGTGGTCTAGGATTATAGTTGTCACCTTGGGGCCGCGGCTGATACGCATGTGTAGGATTGGCTGCCCCATTAGGATTCGAATATTGAAACCCAGGATGGTTTCTGTTAGGCTGATACCCATTACCACTCGCGTTAAAATTACCTCTGTTGGACATGAACATCACTGATTCTTGATTACTCGGACAATTCTCCTCATCATGATCATCAACTCTACAAATCGAACACATATAAACCTCTTGTGTAGCATGCACAGCTACTCTCTTACCCGAAAATCCTTCTTTTACAGCTAAAGTAAGCTGCTTCAATTGTTGCTCCAAAGTGTTTTGAATTTTTGTCTCAAAGGTAGCAAGTTTCTCTTCTATGTTAACATTATTAACACCCTTAACAGGTGTTCTCTCTGATTTCCACCCAACCTCATTCTTGACTGTTCGTTCTAAAATAATTTTGGCATGAGCGGGTTGAACTTGAAGGAAACCTGCACCACATAACGTATCTAACTTTTCTCTCGAAGCTCCATCAAGGCCTCTATAAAAAATCTTTAACTGTTGAAATTCTGAAAAACCATGATTTGGAACTCTACGCAAACACATCTGAAATCTAGTCCAACTCTTACCCACAGTCTCATCATATTCTTGACGAAAATTAGTCAACTCCAATTCAGCATCTAACCTCATATTACTCGGATAATATCTGTCGAAAAACGCGGCTTCCAATTGATCCCAATTGGTTATCTTCGTCGGATCTTGTGTATCATGCCATTCACTTGCTCCATCAATAACAAAAAATTTAAACACAGCGTAGTACATCTGTTCTCTTGAAACCCCTTGTGTGATATAAGAATCACATATCTGTTTGAATTTTTGTACCGCTCTAAGAGGATCTTCCGATGGTCTTCCACGAAAATTTCCAAAGTTTTGGAACTGAGCTAGCATACCCGAATCTGGACGGAATCTCGGAACATTAATATCTGGAGCACCTACTCCTATAGCTGGAGCGCGGAATGGAACTTCTGGAGGGCCATTAGTGAACCACGGATCATGATTCATCACTATTTGGACTGGAGGATTAGGATTTAGTGGTTGAACTTGAGGAATAACGCCTGGAGCTAAAGGTTGGCCATTTGCATCTAACTGGCCTTGTCCATTCTGTTGACCTTGAATAATGATATTCTCCATTCTGTTACTTAATTCTTCTACTTCTAAAGCTTCTCGTTCTCTTCTTCTTCTGTTCGCAAGTCTGATCAACGATTCTGGATTACTAAGGATCGGAGGTGCTGGCTCTAGATCCTTGAATAGCCTTCTTCGCATACACCAAACCTAAAAACCTGAGAAAGCTAACAAACAAAAAGCGTAAAACTGATAAAAGAAAATAAATGCACTTATCACTAAAGGATAAACACCGTGGTCACACGCTACCGTCCCCGGCAGCGGCGCCAAAAACTTGGTGGTCCTTTGTGTGTTCTAAATAAATGCAAATAATAATCGAACCACAACCGCAAGTGTACGGTTGTCCCAAGTAGTAATTCTGATAATCAGATTCGTTCCAAGGACGGATGGTTGATCACAATGTCTATGCAAATAGTGATTGATGCACTTATGAAAATAAAAGAGGATAATTTGTTTGTTTTGGTTTTGTGATTTATTACTAAATAAATGAAAGACAAAATAATAATGCAAGTAAAAAGCTAAAACGCAAGTATGAGCAAGTAGTACTTGAGAGACACAAGGGTTTTCCTAACTATCATTCATTTCATACATTGTTTAAGGGACAAATTTGTAAATTGGTATTGGTCGGGATTCTATAATCTCCTTACCCCCGTCAGGGTGGACTAAGGAGCAACTTTCAAGTGCTACAAACCCCGTCAGGGTGATTATAGTCCACTCTCAAGTGATTAAGTCTAAATTACCCAATAGGCCATAGGTTTAATTAATCTCGTCAGAGTCAATAATTTCTAACCTATATTCATTAACTAGTTCGGTACCTAAACCCCCCGTCAAGGTGATCCAATCGCCACTAATTGGAATAGCCTAGATACTAAATCCTATCATTGGTTAATTACGTCAATAATAGTAATTAAAATGCAAATTAAAGAAAAATACAATTTACCCAATTTGATTTAAATAATAAATATCCCAAATTCAAATGTATAGAATGAAATCAAATTGGGATTAACCCATTATGCGTTCTCAAGCACTATGAATTGTTTAGCTCATATTAAAAAGAAAAACTAAATTAAAATAAATGGAATTCATAATTGATTACAAATAAAAGATAAAAGAAACCTAATTTCCGGAATTGGAATGACTGAGAACGGAGCTATAGACCCACTCCAGCTCTAGCAGCTTCTTCTTCCTTCCTTCTGTTGCTTCTCTCTGGTGTTTTTAATTGTAAAGAATGAATTGTGTGAAAAATAGAAGTCCAGACCTCCTTTTATAATAAGAAAAACGGATTAGGGCTTGGACCAGAAAATAAAAGCCTAATTAAATGTCCAAGCCCACTTTCTAAGCCCAAAATCCCGTAACTGATGACAGGCCTTCACTAAAACTGCTTTTCCCGATGCGTTACAACTCCGATTGACCTCATTCCAGTTGCTAAAGTTCCGTACTTCGATAAGGAATAATTTCTCTTCAAAGGTCAGCGGCTAAATCAGCTCTTAAGCACCTCGAAAACAGCAATCAATGGCCTGGAAAATGGATTTTCAGCTCTAAAAATAAAATCTTCGGGATTTCTCTTCAAGTCTTGACTCTATCTTTTGATCTTTGACTTTATCTTCGGATTCCTTTCCTAGCTAACATCTAAAAACCTGTAAACTTTACACTAAAAAATACCAATATTACGCGCAAAAGTTTAATAATTCAAAAATGCTAGAAATAAAAAGGTAATTCCGAAATATTGCATATTTAACCCAAAAGTCTATCAAATTAATTAAATAAACACCAAAAATGATGTCTCCTAAGGGTCTAAAATAAGAACAATTAGGGAGACATCAGATATTCACCAAATCAATATATTCCCAGAAACCCACATTTTTCTTAGAGACCCGTGACAACAAAGTACACATTTCTCATAGTCTAAATGTCAAAGCCTTAGATCAAACAATTCATAGCTATAATGAACCAAGAGGATCACACAAACCAATATATTCTCATATTCAATGTTATTCAATGGATGTTATAGATTAGTCCTCCCAGCATCAATCCAAGATATACTCATCTACCTCCCTTTGAAGCTTGTGAAGTGTAAAGAGTTAAAGGCATTTAAAAACATATAATTACATTTGATAAGTAATTTAGGATACTTCACCTTTAATGGATATTAAATTAAGAAGCATCTCCCTTCTCAAGCTCCATCATTTTTACAGAAAATTCACACTCAAATAACAAAAATTGCTGCAAAAAAATTTATATCTAAAACTTAAACAAACCATTATTCAGAACAAAAAGTCAAAGGTGTTGTTGACTTGACTAATCTGCAATTCTGACTGACTAAATAAACGAAGAAACTCAACATTTGATGTTGAAAGTTCTCTAGGTTCATGAACATACCAAGGTAAAACTCGAAGTTTAGCAAGCACTCGCATAGATTCTTCCAGATCGTCACCATCGTCAGTTTTCGGAATCTGCACAGGCCTAGGAGAGCTTCGAGGCTTGTGAAGAGAATCTATTGATTCCTCTCGGGTTGAAGTTACTTTAACTAATATTCCCTGAGATTCTTTATAAATAAATTCCTTCACCACATCGCGAAGACCAGGGGTTTGTTGAGAAGATACTATCCCAGATTTCCTTGAAGGAGTGTCTGGAAAAATCATTCGATCAAATGAAAAGGTTTCTTGTTGAGGTGCTTTATTACAGTTAATTGAAGAGAATGGAGATGAGCGTGAGGAAGATGAAATTGAGGCTCTTGATGATTCTGTGGAAACTCTTTGTTTCTCTTGTACATTATTGTTTAAATTATTTTCCTGCGATAGCAATTTACATACTAAGGATTTGTCGATTGAACATAAGCAGATATTTGCAAGAAAAATCATTACCATAGAAGCAAATCTGTCCAGATTCGGCGCGTTATGAGAATTTCCACCATTGAAATGTGAAGAATTACCTGCAAACAATTACCAAAACGGTCTTTTCAAATACACTCTCTAAACATCCCAAAGTAGATTTTATATATTATTTTCACATCCACGATTTTTCCTCAACCTAAATACAACACAAAAATTCAGCACCTTTTCCCTAAAATGAATATTGTTGACCAATTCATATCGAAACAATCCTTATTGCTATATCTCGCTAGAGCAATAAACGATCCTTAAAATGGATTAATATACAACCCCGTAAAGGGAGTGGGAATATGTTATTGTAGAAGAAATCAAGAAAACACGTGGAAAATGTAACAAATTTATAATTCTTTCAATGTCAAGGATATCACAATAGAGTTGAATTGCACCACTGGTCCTTGCGTTAAGCAAAATAGTCAAATACATTAGTTTTAGTAAATAAGTAATCCATTTGAATACAACAAATCAAACACATTGATCAAAGTGAATCGATTCTTTAATATATATATATATATATACTGAAAGTATAATTAATGTTTGAGTTTCACAACTTGTTCATAACCTGGAGAAGAAGGTATACACGAAACGAAACACTACTTTTTCCAACACATCTATCTCTAATCACTATCTACTGGTGTACAATATTTACCCAACCATCTTGTCATACGTGAAGCCTTAACTATGACCCTAAGATCTTAAAGCTTTAGAAAGTTTAGACCTAAGTATACAACCTTCTTTTCATACTCTTTCATACTATTGAACACAGAGTAAAATCAATTCAGTAATAACCACAAAGAGGAAACGAAGTGCAATTATACAAGGATTTATAGGGACCTATTGTGCGATTAACTCAATATATACAACTTTGGGGAGTTACCTTAGTTCTTGGCTCCACCTAACTAGACAAATTACAATAAACTCAAAGATAATGTGGGCAACTAAGTTCTCTCTTAGTTTCTAGGTTCTTATATGCATTGTTCGTTAATTCTCTTTCTACACTTACATGATTTTATGAAATCATTCAAGTACACGTATCGATAATTTCAAAAGGCCAATAACTTTTATATATCATTGGCTTGTATATGCATGCTTTGTCAAGGGACAATTACTAGTTCACACCTATTTCCTATACTTATTATTTTTTTTGGATTTTTTGTATTTTTCTTAAAGAAAGTAAACACATAAAATGGGGACGGGGACAACTGGTACCCCATCCCCAAATCAAAGATGAGTCATGCCCCCATGGCTGAAAAGACTCAAAAAAACAATAAATTTAAGATATGCACCTAAACATATAATATACAACTACATATAAATAACTAGAAGGGATATATATATACTTATTTTGAGGTTCAAGTCCCCATGTTGTCGCACTTTTGTCTTTAGATGATTTTGTTATATTTAGACTATTGTCGACTATTGTATATTTATCAATTCACCCTTAAACAATAAACATAAATTCATTACTAGTGGAAATCACTTGTAATTTCTCTATCTATATTTCTCAAATGTTTTTCAGTTAATTGCATTTTTAGTTATTAGTTTAATTAACTATTAGTTTAAGTTATATTACTTGCTCTTTAGCCCTTAACAATCAAAACCCAAACAAACATTGTTGTTTTTTGACATTTAGTTTATCAACTCTTTCTAAAACACTTAACGAAAACACATATAGAATTAACAATCATAGTCCTTATGAATACGATAACTCTTATACTTATTATATATTACTAGTTGTCAGCAATCGTACACTTGCGGGGAGTAGCTCTGTTAGGTGTTGATTTATATATCATAACTTTGGGGACGACACAAATCAAAGTAAATACGATTAATCGATAACTAAGTACTCAAGAACCCACTGATTTTTCAAAGCCAAATGACTCAAGTATGCAGTATTTTTGAAGAATAACTACTCAAGTAAACAAGATTAATCAAAATCTAAAACTCAATCAAAAAATAATTATTCAAAACCCAAGGACATGATTTCAATACAAAATAACTCAAGTAAACAAGACCAAATGATAAATAAGTACTCAATAACCCGTTGATTTTTTTAACCAAATTACTCATTATGCAAGATCTGTAGATAAAAAAACTACTCAAGTAAAAAAAATTAATCAAAACACTACTCAAGTACTTAAGTACCAACCATGATTTATTTTGAATGAAAGAAAGAAAATCACATTATACATAATAAACATAAGGGATAATGGAATAAATATGGGAAGGGGTTGAAGATCAAATAAGGTGACAAGTAACTACACAACTTAATGAAATTGTAGTTTTAACATTGATGTGACTTCAAGGATCAAGCATCACTTGTAACATTAAATAAGTAGCCGTATGAAGTGGACATAAAGATCAAGCGACATTTATAAATATCCAACGTAACAATTTTTCCAAAATTATATCTTAGCATATTAGAAGTATCATAGGTATATAAAGAGACAAATCATCATATCAGGAGCATTATAAAATAAATAAAAGGACATAATATTATATAACGATCACCATGAATAACTAAAGGGCATAGCCACATACCAAAATAGAAGCACCATACGTAATAAACAACAAAACCGAATCAAACCTAATTGAACCAATTCGGCAACAAAAGGTATTTGTCAAACATTACTGATTCCTTTAACCACAAACAACATATTGGTTAACCTATTTCATTCAAAATCCATCAACAAATTATTAGTGCCACATCATATGATCTAGGGATTTCTGATTGGGCAATGGATTATTTTTTTAGACAGTGTAAGTGATTAGAAGAATACAGGTGTAAATTATTCATCCCACATACATAAATCCATCTAACTGATATTAATCATACATATCATAGATCCATAACCAAAAAAATAAGCATAATTAAATTTTCATTTTCACACTCAAATAGTCTATGTAAGCTTAACCCACAATAATAATCAACATGGATCACCCGAAAAAGATAAGCCTCCATAATATTCTATTTTTTAATTTTATTCTATATGTTCACTAAATTATTCAACGAGAGCTCAAGCAATAAACAATGCTCAACATGCTTCAATATTCGAAAAAATTGAGCATTAATACAGTTTTTCCTTTTCGGACATAATGCTCCGTTATCACCATCAAATAATCAACGAAACCTAAACCAAAAAAAAAATCAACATGCATCAACAATCGATAACCTAATCACAATAACTTTTTGTTTTCCTTTTTTTTAAATTTAGTTTTTTTTCTTTTCACCATAGAATAATCAACGAAAGTTCAAACCCAAAATAATATTGAACATGCATTAACAATCGAATAAATAGAATATCAATAAGATCATATCTTTTTTCCTGACATAATATAATATCTTTACAATCAATTAATACATGCATCAACAACTGGTAACCTAAATCACAATAATTTTTGTTTTTTTTTATTTAATTTCTCGTGTTTTTTTTTGTCCGTAGAGAAAATTCAAATGTCAACTGTTATTACAACTTTGTAGATGATTATTTAAAAAATCTATGCTATCAAAAACATTATCTAATTTCCAATGATCAAAGTTTCCAGTTTTTCTACACAATTTTGCTGCTAAATCCGCTATAGTATTCCGTTCCCTTTTGATATGGTACACCTTCCATTCCGGAAATCTTGCAAACCATGTCCAGATTAATTCAATTAGTGGTTGAATCTTCCAATCTTTCCTTTTTATGTCGTAAATTTCTTGTACGATTTCAAGACTGTCCGTGTAGAAATTGATCTTCTTGTAACTTAGATTTTCCGAAGCTTTCATTGCTTGTAGAATAGCCCATGCCTCGCCTTCTTTTGCGCTTCTAATTATTTTCCTTCTGCATTTTTTATTGCCAATTTTTCCATTCTTATCAATTGCTATCGAAGCAATCCCTGATGGTTCTCTCGTATTAATAAATGAGGAATCATTAAACCAACTAATATCAGCAGAATCTAAAATGTTATTATCCTCGGTGTTGCCATTAATAATATATGTTTTTTGCTCTTCCTTGTTGTTGATATTCGTACCCTTGTTGCTTTGATTCTTCGTATATATTTTTTCTGTGATTCGTCTAGAATTATTTATAATTTCAGTGACATCCCATTTTTTTTTTGCTCGTGATAACATTTCATTCTTGCTTTCCATAAGCTCCACAGTATCGCTATCATGGTACTAGTCAATCTTTTCTTGTCCCACCCATTATTTGTATAGTTCTCTATCGTTTTAACAAACCAATCTTTAAATAGATACTTTCCGTCTCTATTAATCTTTAATTGTAGTGGCGACTCTGCCAATACTGCTGAGCTAAGAGGACATTGCATGAAAAGGTGTTCAATTGTTTCTTCGCTATTCTCGCACCATTCACAAGTCACATTTTTAATGCATTTCTTCTTTGTTAAATTTTTCTTAGTTGGTATTGCATTCCTGATTATCTTCCATACAAAATTCCTCATTCTAGTTGGAACATTAGATGACCATACCATTAATTTCTCGTGTTCACCATCAATATAATCAACAGAAGCTCAACATACTTCAACTGTCGACAAAGTTAGGAGCAACAATGAAATATTCTCACCACAAATTAATCTAAGTAATAAACATCACCACTAATCTCAACCAAAAAGTATCATCGATCCCACAAACTCAAGAACAATATGCGAGCATCACATGAACCACCTAACAACCATGAACCATGTCATACCTAGGGCTGCAAATGAACCGATACTCTCACCAAGGGCTCGAGTTTGAGTTCGCTAAGGGTTTGTTTGAGTTCGACTCGTTAGTGCTTTAATTTCAGGCTCGTTTACTAAACGAGACAAACTCAAACCTATATAAGCTCGCCTCGTTAAACTCGTGAACATTTTGGTAAGGGTTCTTTAAGAGCTCGTAAATAGGCTTGGTAAATATATTCAATTAAATATTATATATGTATGTATGCGAAAAGTCAAAACTACGTAAGACTTTTGTATCGGTAACTAATCATAACTAAAATATTTTATATCTAATAAGTAATTTTTTATATCTAATAAATATACTACTAGTATCTAGGGCTGCAAATGAACCGATACTGTCACCAAAGGCCCGAGTTTGAGTTTGCTAAGGGATTATTTGAGTTCGGCTCGTTAGTTAACGAACCAAGATCAAGAAAGCTAAAGTTTAGTTCGGCTCGTTTCGTTTCAAACTCAAATCAAGCTCAAGCTCACTAAAATGTTAGCAAACAAACTCAAGAAAGCTAAAGTTTGGCTCGGTTCGGTTCGGTTCGTTTGCAGCCCTAGTCATACCCACCATGCAAGGAGTCACGCCACAAAACATTAATTTTCATTGGTTTAGGCACTGAATGGACTCATCAAATCATGCAAGGGTGATAGTCGAATTAGGCGTAAGTGGAAGTGAGGTGAAGGGTTGATTGGGTTTTGAGGTCAAGATCATAGGGGGTAGCTTATATGAATGGTCTGTAGATATGAATGATGGAGTGGTGAGAGCGGTGGCATTGGATGGGGTTTAGAGAGGCAAATGGGATATGCAATGAACATGAATTGATCGGGTAAGGGTAGTGATAAGGCTTAGGTTATGGTTGGGTAGTGATTAGGTGGGTTCATCAAGGGGTGAGCTAAATTAGTGGGTTTAGGCTAAGGAGGCATTTGAGCTAAGGTTGCAACTACTTTATTCTTTTTGGTTTAAGTTCAGTTAATTAATGGTTTGGTCCTTAAAATTAATGGACGAACCTCAAACTAAAATGTTTGGTTTTGCAAACTTAGACCGGTCTAAGAGTACAAGTTCGTTTCGGTTAGGTTTTTTGTCTGATTTATCGAGCCATCCAAGTGACCCGGTCCCAAGGCTTCACCCCAATGCAAGTTCAAGCTCTTCTAGGCAATAATATGAGTCAATGGTCAATTACACAACAAGTTGTCCCTAAAATAGAAAAAGATTAGTAGAAATTATAATATCTGTATTGTAGATTTCGTGCAACAAATTTTCTATACCATTACAAAAGGTCAAATACTTTTATGCCAATTTCAGCTCCTATCGGTCCAAAAAATAAGAGGCAAATAAGTAAAAAGAGCCCGTAAATTTCAAACCATTCAGAAAGGTCAAATATTTCTTTCTAATTTCAGCTTTCAACGGTCCAAAAAATAAGCCCAAATGGTAAGTCCATTAACTGGGAAAACTATTCAGATTCTTAACTCTAACGGCTCCTAAAATATATAGAATATAATTAATCACACAAGCAGACGTCTCCGTTAAATCACCGTTACATCGCCGTTATCTATACTTTTTTTGGCGCCAAGCTGACGTGTCCACCATCCACATCAGTTCCCACCTCAGCATTCCCGCCAAATAAACCTAACTATATACATGACCCCATTCCTCTTAGCCTCCTACCTCCTCATCTAACCTTCTGCAACTCTCAAATCCTTCTCATTACCTATTCATCAATGGAATCTATTGAAGCAACAGAGTTAGATTTGTCGAATGTGAAGATGAATCTAAGTTCCAGCTCTAAACCATCATCCTCACCGTCCGATCAAAAAGCTAAACTTTCAGATCAAACTCCATGGAACACCAAAACTCCAGAGAAGCCCATCAACCCTCCTCGCCGTGCTCGGAACAGCCGCACTGTAATGTCCGTGAAAGATGTTAGACAAGCGTCAATGGCTTTACGAAAGTCAGATCCACACACACCTCATAAACCCGACGCCTCATTGAGCTCCGCCGAAAAACTGATTGCTTCTTTGCCTGAATCTTCACCGGCGAAGCCCAAGAAGCCCGTTACCTTAGCAAAGCTCCCGGAAAAGTAAGTCCTAGTACCTAGATATATATTTATTAATATTATTTTCAAATTAATTATTTATTTAAATCTCAAGCTTAGTTGTTAATTATTATTTCAAATATTTAGAATTATAATATACTTAGAATTAATTTTGGTGAAATTTGCTTCAGATATGAAATGTTGGAGAAGTTCTTCAATAGCTTTGATAGTTCAATGCGTCTTCTACGAATCAAGGGATGTGCTACAACTTTAACTAATATTAGCGCCAAAGTGACTAGTTTAACCGATAGGTATGTGAATCTTAATTCATCCCCAATTTTTTTCTAATTCATTTACCAAATGTGATTTTTCTAATGGATTTTATTCATATTATAGGAGGTTTACAGATATTCATTTAGCTCAGCTAAAGTTTATTCTACCTGAAGCTATTGAGATAAAGAAAATTCTCGTCCGAGATGAGCGAACAAGTTGTATGAAGCCTGATCTTCATGTCACAGTAAATCCTAGTGCAATTGAGAATAAAGGAAAAGTCAAATCAGAAAGTCAAAATGGAATGTTAAGAGATATCTTTCGTGCACGCCTTCTAGATTTTGCTAAAAACCATCCTAAGGTAAACAAAATTCTGTTAATTCAACACTTTCAATTGTTTAATACATCTTACTAAGTGACCAATTCTTCTTTCAGGGAGATGATGTACCAGAGGAAGAGTTACCCGAGCCATTTGGTCGTGTAAAACAAGATTTGCAAACTAGTCCTTCACAATTCTCGGGTCCATCTTTGACCCCAATTTCACAAGTGCAACCTTCTAAAGCATCACATTTACCTCCTTCCTTTAAAAGAGGATTTTCTGCTAAAACTTTTAACCCTGTTAAAGATATAACTCTCCAAAATACACCTTCTGAAGCTCCTAAATCAGCTTCTGAAGCTCCTGAATCTCATGTTCTTGCAACTCCGATCAAAGAAATTAAACCGGCAAAGAGTGAAACTGATACTCCGGCAAGGATTGTATCTACTCCGGCGAAACTAATGAGTGCTACACCTACTCTTAGAGCACCAAAGAGGTGTTATATGAGTCCAGAAGAAGATAAATCAGTTAAATCACCGAATAAATTAGTTAGACGCCCTTCTAGTAACAGATCATTAACATTCGAAACACCTTCAAATGATGATGATCTCGATATTCTTCCCAAGGATTTGCTAGATTCCGTAAGTTTAATATTATTCAAATCTCGTTTATTTATTCCTCGTGTTTATGTATTAAATTTATGTACAGATAAAAGAGAAGGAAAAGAAAGTGATGATGGAAAAAGATCCAGCTATATCTGAAGCAAAAAGAAGGCAAAAAATGATAGCTGGATTACCAAAATTCTTTAATACAGTTTACTTTTTATTTCAATCGATTAAACGTTCTGTGATTACTAAAGAGGAGCTTGTTCATAGAGTTGTATCAAGTAATCTTGATATTGTTGATAAAAGTAAGTTATTTATTAAAAGGTTAATTTGGTGTTCAAATTCTTATATAAATTTTATTATTTACAGGAGAAGTTGAAGAACAAGTTAGATTATTGCAAGAATTAGTCCCTGAGTGGATTTATGAGAAATTTGCATCTAGTGGTGATCTTCTCTTCTGGTAAGTCATTTAATTTTATAATGATTGAATTTTTATTAGTATGATTGTTATTGATTGTTTGGTTATGTTTTGTTTTTGTAGTGTTAATAAGATACAGAGTCCTGAGTTAATACGTGCTAGACTTGCTGAAGCAATATAAGAGATACTTGGTTAACTTGACCAGCTTAGTTTTTGTGAATATGATCTTGTTAAAGGTCTAATATATATGGTCAGAGTGTGAGTTAAGGAGAAAGTTTTGGTTAAACTTCCCAATATTTTGTTGTGGAACAGTATAGTTCATCTCTGTTTCACATTAATTTAGTATTTATAATAGCAACATACAATGCACTTTGAAATGATGTAATGGTTTGATATTATTTTGTAATCTTGATTTTTTATTGACTATATTCTTCAATCTTTTTCAATATCTTTATGCTATCTATACCTGTTTATGTTTTATTTTTATAATTATGTTGTTCTTGGTATATTGGTATATTACTTAACATCATTGATCAAGGGAGGACAAATATGACCTGGATATTAGAAACTTATGATTTACCCCCGAGATTATTTACTGGATCAAAGAGTGCAACATAAGGGAAAAATTACTGTGCACTTGGTATTATCACTGTGCTTGTGGAATCGATGGCAAGACATTACCTTAAAGTCTCAAGGCCTGGCATAAGTTTGTTTTCTTTGACAATTATAAGTAATCTTATGTTTTTCTAGTTGATGCTTTAGAAGGTGCACAAAGGAGCAGCATCAACAGAAAATAAGGTTAAATTCTTATAAAAAGATGTTACTTTCTTAATTTATACCCCATTTGAACTGAAATTTTACTAGATTTCTTGATTTGCAGATATGTTTAGGAGTTAATGTGGATGTCACATGGAAAGTCGAAACACAGAATCTTTGACTAAAATCATAGACATAATGAGAAACCCAAGTTATGAAACTTTCATGGTATCTGCTTAGATTCATCAGAATTTTGAGTAAGCTTCAGATAATTCTTCAATCTTTTATTCATACAAAAACTGTACACATACCAGATTAATCAAGTGCCTTATGCACCAATGCATTATCCAGTTAGATATCCATGGCCTTGTGATGGTATGGATAACCCTATCCGCTCCAATCTCATACATACTTTCCTGGGCACTTAATGATAAAGCAATTGACGTGGGAAAATTCACCCAACAAACAAGGATGTGCAACCTTTGAAATGACTCGTGCACATGTGCTATCACTGACAAGTTGATCACCCAAATTAACAAAAATTCTGAGGGTCATGAGTATTTAGCCAATGAATGTTTTAGGAGGCAATAATCTTCTCAAGTTATTAAAATCTCACCACAAATTAAGTTTATAAATTACCCTTAATTACCTTACCTGCTTAGTTATTTGTTTTTTTTAAGTCATGGGAGATCTAAAAGGATCATGCGATAACATTTAAACTAGAACATAGTTAATCAAACCCGGGCTATGTATCCATCTTGGTGTTTTCCACCCATCCGGTCCTATGTGATAATGCTCTATAATTCTTTTGGAGGGATCGTTATGATGATAATATAGCTCCTGTTGTGTCACACCGTTACATGCTAGCCAATATTCTCCTCCCTGAAGATTTCTTTCAGATTAAAAGAACGATTTCTTATGACTTGCAAGACTCTCCCTTACCCGTTGAACCCAAATTATCGCTGGTCATCTTCTATGATCCACTGATCTAATGATATCAATTGCTTCTTGAAAGTCCACCTCTATTTCGACTTCTGCCATACCTAACCTTCCACCATAATAAGAACTTTTTTGTTAACATAGATGGTTTATGCCAGTTTACGTAGATCCTAACTTGTCCCATGGAGAAGATACACCGCCTATGCATATCTGTCACACCTCATTTTTACGTTATAATCTTGACTCAACATATCGCATGTTAACAAGGATCAATTTTTCTCATAATGTCTTGACAAAAAAAAAATCCCTCATAATGCAAGGTGCTTCTACTAATCCAGATTCGCCTGCCAAGTCATTAGAGTATCTAAAACATAAATATCGAAATAATTTAACTATTTCTTTTTTTTAATGTATAGGTATTCAGGCCAACTTTCGTGCACCACGACTATTTCCATAGAAAATATACACGCTTACTCATGCATATTCCCATTTAATCAGAACTAGGTTACCCATGTTCAAGAAAGAGATTCAAACCCTGTACCTTTTGCTTTCCCCCCTTTAAAGAATGAAGAAATAATTTTACTTTCGTTCAACGAAATGTGTCTTCAAATTAATATCTCGTTAAATTAAGTTTTAAAACAAGCGTGTGACCACAAGTGCCATGCGTATTTAGGAGACATAGTTAACTCGTGATATTAAGGTGAGTCAAGAACGATCCACAAACAACCATGAAAATGGAAGGAAATATATAAATTCTAATTTTGAATTTACTAATATGGACATGACAGATAGCGCTAGTCCCGCTGCTTTTGAGGTCAGGGAGGGGCGCTTTTTGTTTTTTTCTACCTGATCAAATAAAGAGATTTGCTGCCAAACTAACCCAAGCCCAAAAAGCTTAAATATATTTAAAATACCAAAACACCAAACTATATTTGACCGATTATACCCAGCCAAACAACCCTCCACTTTGACAACTAGTCCACTACGTTATATCAGTCTAGGATATAATTATTTTTTTTAACCATAACAAAAAAATATCATACCACATACTCGTCAACCCTAAATCCTAATAGTCTCCACCATCACACCCAAATCACCCAATCCTTTCATCATCACCACCACTACCTCATACAACTCCACCATATACCTTTCATGTCACCACCTACCACTTCACTGTTTAATTTTACCAGAGATGGGCCTATATTCCCTCCTTGTAAGGATAACATCTTCTCAAAATCAATTCTCATCTCGCAAGAGACTCAGAGGGGCGAAGGCACAATCACTCAAGTAGATAACACTAGTAACACGAAGTGGTTGCTAAAAGATGAAGAACATATTTATGTTCATGAAGCACAAATCCGTAAAGCGGAGGACTACAAGTCTAAGGAAAGTCGAAAACCCTTGATATGAAGTTACCCGTCCAATGAAAGATACAGAGTGCTATGGGCTAAAAGGAAGATGAGTAAAAACAATTATGAAGAATCTAGATGAGGTAAATGAAAAGAGCTTGTGGGGTTGATCCAGATGGGTTGGAATTGTCAGGGGATTAGAGCCCCTCTTACAATTCTGACTCTTAAAGAGGTTGTCGGATTGCACAAACCTCGGGCATTATTCCCATCTAAAATAAAAAGTCCGTCTTTTAAACTTTTTGAAATTGCTTGTGGAATTTGTTGACCATGTAGGTGTTGGGTTGTGGCTTGAAGTCCAAGCCCAATAGTTCAATTAAACTTGGAGACCAAGATACTTAACTTGAGGTTCAAGTAATAATATATTAGGAAATTATTAGACCAAGAAAGGTATTACTTGACTTGAGGATCAAGTAATAATATATTAGGAAATTATTAGACTTGTCCTCTAAGTAGTATTTCCTATATATACGGGGCTCCATAGTTTATAGTTCTTTGTATCATATTTCCTCCCCATAGGAGGGTTAGGGTGGGGTATGTTCCGGGGTTGTGTGATCATCAACCAAGAGAGGTGTGAGACTAAAAAATGAGTGTGAACAATACACTTGTGAGAAAACGTAAGAGTGATTCTTGTAGAACATAGAAGAGGGTTGTTCTTCTTGTTCAATGTTTTCTATATTATAGTGAAACGGTGTGAACCTCCGTTGATGTAGCAATTTGATGAACCACGTAAATCTTGTGTCTCTTATATTATTCTGTCATTCTTTTATCTCCGTTTTTTTATTTCCCAACAGTAGGGACAACGGGAGTATGGCCTTATACACAAAAAATTGTGAACTAAAATTAATCAATAAAAATAACAATATGTTACATTATGAAATAACAAATGAATATATTACAAAATTCATTACTATTTTTGTATACATCTCAACTGATAAGAATTAGAAAAAGACAAACTTGAAACAAATAGTGGATTATGCCCCTAAGGGTAAAAAATCTCCCTGAATCCTAAACCTACCATGGAATGTATAGGGAGATTTCAATATCACCTTGTATCATCATGAGAAAATAAGGGGTGGGGGAACCCAAAAGGAGCAAAAAAGCTTAGTATAGTTGAAAATTTTACGAAATTTAAATTTGAGTGAGGTACATTCTTATATATATACTTACACATGGACAAGTAAAAGAGAAGGAAAAGAAAATATAGATGTCTAGATTATGAAAAACGGGGAGACCTTTTTAAATACTCATGGATGGATGTGCTACCAGCCATAAGGTCTGACCACTCCCCAATTATAGTGCACTTTGAGCTTAAAGCAAAAAACTAGGAACCTAGCTAGTGATAGTAAAATTACCTAAAAAGGAAATGGATGAAATACCATCTTCTTCTCATACAAAAAACAAAGTACTTCGGGATAATATTAGGAACTTGTGTATCCCTCCCAAAGTTAAAAAATTCTTATGGAGGGTGTGTAAAAATGCCCTTTCCAAATTCAAAAGAAAATACAAGAAATCATAATCATGATAAGGAGGATGTTGAACATATCATATTTGATTGTCATTGGGAAAGAGATACATGGTTTGCAACCCCATGGGAATCCTCACAAACACCAAGGCACCCTTAAATTTGATAGATGGCTATTGAACTTGATAAGATATAAAAAGCATATGTATATGGGAAATCCCATGGTAGAGATGACTTCCATGATGGCCTAGTACATTTGGAAAGCCAGAATTGAATTCGTTTTCCAAAATATAAAACTTTACCCTTATCACAACTGCCAATAATGCAAGAGCATTTTGTGATGAGTTTTACCAACTTCACAAACGGCTCAGTGAACTTGAGTCTACAAAGAATAATATAAATAATACCTTGGAAAATGGCTTAAGACCAAGAAAAAAATCCCTATTAATATTAATGTTGATGCTAGTTTCCTTAATAATACTAATCATTTTGGAGCTGGTTGTATAGTATCCAATTTATAGGGGAATTAGTACGAGGACAAGTATGAAAATACAAGTCAGAGACAATATTGGAAGGCGAAGCACCAGGGATCAAGGATGTGGTTTTGATAGAACAATATTACCCTATAATTGATATTCATATACTTAATGATTGTAATTATATTGTTAGCTATCTTGCAGATAGGTCTGCCCCCTGATAGAAATGTTTTGATTGTGGCACAATCTTTCTTTACAACTGATATCCATATACTTAATGATTGTAATAATATTATTAGCCATCTTGCAGATAGGTCCTCCCTCTGATAGAAATATTTTGATTTTGAGTAATGATATTCGTCACCCTTTTTTGGTTCACCCTTGTATTACTACTCTTTGATTCTATATAAGGATATCGGTAAACTATCTAGAGGTAAAATATTGATTTCTTGTTTACACCTAGGAGTAAGAATAGAAGTGCTGATCGGATTGTCAAACACAACCTTGTGGGTTTGGTGTTTGGCAATTGGCCTACAACTCTCCTCTCTAATTGGCTAGATTTGTTTTTACGGATGGCATACCCACTGGTGTAGGCTGCTTTGTTGTAATGACTTTGATCTTGGGTCTTTTTAATGCATTTATGTTTGACTAAAAAATAGAATATGAAATTAGTCTTTTTAGATTAAATATTATTGGAAAATTAGAGGATTTTAAAAGAAGAGGGAAAAAACGTAGTGGTAGAAACACATTAGAGTTAATGCTCAATAACCCCTTACAGTCTTATCCACTATCCCGTAAACCCCCTGTCTTGTTTACCCTCCTAAGATATCTTGAGTTCGCTCCCAAAACTCAAAATCTGAGTTCTGGGAATAATTCCATAACTCAAAATTTGAATTTTGGAAGTTTATGGGTAAAAAAATGATGGATGTGGTGAGGGGGAATTAATTCTTAAAAAAGGGTGATTGACACATAGGGACTTGGAGACTAGCTTTCTTCCTAAAGAAACTAGTAGGAATCTTACTTCTTTAAAGAGACCTCAAAATAACCAAATACTAAACTACCATTACTAACACTAAAAGATAAAAAATGATGTCACTGTTCATCTCTTTCCACTACCACACCTATCTCCGACCTCCGACCACCGACCTCTGACCTTCGACCCCGATCACCGAAAAGAAAATGTAGAGTTTCAAAAAAAAATAATGATGAGTTTTCTGCAAAAACTGATGGATTTTCTACAAAAATTGATGAGTTTTCTACAAAAATTGATGAGTATTCTATGAAAATTGAAAAGTATACTATTAAAAAAACAGAGTATTCTATAAAAAACTAAGTATTATTAAAAGAAATTGAGTATCATTTTTACAACACATTTATTACAAAAAAGAAAAGAAAAACTAATTACAACATCTATTAAACAAAAGAAAAATAGAATAGCCTAATTACAACAAAAAAATTTAAAAAAAGGTTCAAAATATCTGGTTTGACCAGATATGAAAAAAAATGGCGCTCGAACACTGTTGCTTCCTAGCGAATCAGATCTGGCCATGATACCACCACCACACTGTTTCTTTCCGCCGCCCGAGCTCCGAACTGCTGACAAGACACCACCACCGCCATTACTTGAACCCGGAGAGGACAATAATGCGCGTTTGTGGCTCAAAGTAAACCAAAAAACTTCGTCGGAATTCGCCTAAGCTCGAACGGAAATGCAACTCCATGGCTGTAAGACGGAGGGTGGCACCATCGTTTGCCTGTGAATCAGTGACCTCGAACGGCGAGAATCAAGCCAGGAACGGAGAAGAGAAAGGCGGTGTGGGTTGTGGTGCTGCACTAGAATCTGTGCAGCAGTAGTGGTCTTCGAGCAGCAGTGGTCTTCGAGCGGTGGCTGTGCACGAACAGCTCCGGCCATGGCTGTGCACGAGGTCGAGCGGTGGTGGACATGAAAAACGCAGCTGCAATGCTTGCCTCCGTTCACCGGCGAGCTGCTTCGCGGTGGTGGTGGTCTTTTACAGATCGAGCAGCTCCATGGCAGCTCGAAGCGTGAGCTCGTGATACCTGGCGGTTGGGCGGATCAAATATTTTGCTCCGGCGGGGTGTGGATTTTGAATGAACGAGAGAGGAGAGAATTGTGAGAGAGAGAGGGGAGAGAGGGTGTAGGAATTAGGGTTTTAATAAAATAAATTCTGAAAATAAAATACAATATATATAGTAAATGAAAAACAAAAGAGTATATTTGTAATTGGGATTTTTGTCTGTAGTGTTAAAATTTTATTGAGGTCTTTAGTGAGAAAAATAAAAAGATAGAGTTAGGTTAGGACTAGAGGATAGGTGTTTAAAATCTCTTAGGTCAAAATCTCATTAAAAAAGTAACAATAGTAGAGTAGTATACGGATGTGCAGATTTCAATTTTAAAATTGGTAACTTGTACATATATATTAAAAAAGAAAAAATTAAATTTTTTTTTTTTTGGACATTTAAAAAAAAAAAAAAATTAAATTACAATCCGTTCCATTAAAAAACCATCTCATCTAAGTTTAAGTTAGTTTGAACGGGTTAGGTAGGTTAAGTGGATTTTAAGATTTGTATTGCAATATCAAATGGGTAAATGGTAATACTTATAATTTTATATTAACCTTCAAATACCCATTATGGTCAGGCCCATTGGCCTATCATCTATTAAGTAATGTCCAAACAACCCAGGTCTAGTTACATAACCCAATCCTACTATCAAGCTCACTGTATTACACTCCTAATATGAGCCGGACGGTAAATCAAAGAAGTCTATCCTATCAACTTTTCAAATTCAGAAAATATTTGAATTTAAATAAACAATTAGGGGTTTCAACCCAAACGAACCCGGATTTTCTCTTTTTTTCATTCTAAACTTTCTGAATATTATGAGATAATGACACTCAGGGTCTTGACCACACCCCCCTTTTCGAATTAGCACCCCCACCTAGAGCCTCTTCTTACTAAAGACCTCAGCAACTTTTTTACACATGAACCCCAAAACCCCAATTACTAGACTACCCTTCGTTTGTTTTTTCTACACCTATATATACGAATTATTCCATTTCTTATTTCATTCACATTGTAAATACAATTTCCTCACCTCACTGCTTCTCTCTCCTCTCTCCTCTCTCCTCTCAACCACCACCGCCACCACCTAAATGGCCACCACCACCGCCACCACCTAAATGGCCACCACCACCGCCGAAATGGCCACCACCACCACCACCACCACCGAGCACTCCTTCTCCTTCACCATAACACTCCACGAAATCGGTTTTCCATTAAGACATCAAAGCTGCCATTAATACATCGGAGCAGATCTGCAGCGAAGCTTCAAAAAAAGCCGGCGTGGTGAGCTGCAGCGAAGAGATCCGGCGAGGTAAGGAGCTTCCATTTCCCTGCGGTTTTCCATTCCAGCGAAGAGATCCGGAGGTGGAAGAAGGTGAAACGAGCTCACGGTGGTTGGGTCGTTGTTGCTGCGCGAAGAGGACCACTGAGCTCGCGGTGGTTGGGTCTTGGCCATGGCAGGTGAAACGAGATTCGAAGAAGAAGACCTCCGTTCGAAGAAGAAGACCTCCGGTGAGACTGAAGACCTCCATTTCGCCTGAGATGTGGAGCTCGTTGAGTTGCTGATTCCATGCTGCTTCACGCGAGAAGAAGAAGAGCTCCTGAAGCTGCGGTGGTGAAGACCTTTGAATGTGAAGAAGAATCGTTCGACTTTTTTTTTTTTTCTTTGTAAATGGTTGACCAGATCTAGATCTGGTCAAACCAGTTAGGTTTTTTTTTTAAACCTTGTAATAAAATGTGTAAATTTGCTTTTTTTAAATAATACTCAATAATTTCATTTTTTTAGCATTTCTGATTATAATCTTTGTGTATTTTAATACTACCCCCTAATTTTAAGAGTACTCAGAGAATTTCTTAGAGTACTCCGAGAATTTCTTAGAGTACTCCGAGTTTTTCTTAGAGTACTCCGAGTTTTTCTGAGAGTACTCTACATTTTTATACAGTACTCTGCATTTTTCTGGCAGCCGGAGGTAGGTTGTCGGATTTTAGAATATTCATTAAAATATATAGAGTACTCTATGTTTTTCTCAGAGTACTCTATGTTTTTTTCCGGTGACTGGTGGTCGGAGGTCGGTGGTGGGTGGTCGGAGGTCGGAGATCGGTGGTGGGTGGTCGGTGGCCGGAGGTCGGAGATAGGTGGGTAGGTGGTAGGTGGGTAGTAGTAGAGGAGAGAGAAACAGTGACATCATATTCTTTTGTCTTTTAGTGTTAGTAAGGGTAGGAAAGACTATTGTCAAAAATGAGGTCCCTAAGAATAACAACTTTCAAGACACTACTATATAGAGAAAAAATAGTGCTCCTAAGACCCTATAGATAATTCACCCGAATATTATATATTTTCTGAAAATCTCCAAATCTAAAACATTTTCAATTATAAAAAAGAGACATGATTGATAAATAAAAAAATATTAAAAACCATAAATTGTGACATCGAGCAATGTCGATCACGACATTGAGTGTCACTATCACTAATGATTACGCTGAGCAACGTCACACCTAAGGATGTCAATAGTCACGGTTAAAATTCAAAAGCCGATTATATAACCATGGTTAAAATCATTAGATTATGGTTTTAAAACATATAAACGATGGTCAAAACCGTAAGGTTGTGGTTTTAGATAAAAAACGGTTATGGTTGTGAATTTTTTTTAATATGTTCCATGAATACACAATTCTGAGATTTGTGTGTTGTAGGAATACACATAACTGGAACAACCAAAATCAAGTTTTGTGTATTCCAGGAATACATAAATTCGAGTTTTATGTGTGCCATGAATACACAAATTTGAGTTTAATGTGTTCCATGAATACATAAATATAAGATTTGTGCGTTCCAAGAATACACAATTCTGAGATTTGTGTGTTCAAGAATACACAGAATTGGAACAAACAAAATCAAGTTTTGTGTATTCTAAGAATACATAAATTCGAGTTTTATGTGCCATGAATACACAAATTTGAGTTTTATGTGTTCCATGAATATTTGTGTGTTCTAGGAATACACAATTCTAAGATTTGTGTGTTCAGGAATACACAGAATTGGAACAAACAAAATCAAGTTTTGTGTATTCCATGAATACATAAATTCGAGTTTTATGTGTTCCATGAATACCCAAATTTGATTTTTATGTGTTCCACGAATACACAAATTTGAGTTTTATGTGTTCCATGAATACACAATTTGAGTTTTATGTGTTCCATAAATACACAAATTTGAGATTTGTGCGTTCCAAGAATACACAAATCTGAGATTTGTGTGATCCAGGAATACACAAAATTGGAACAAACAAAATCAAGTTTTGTGTATTCCAGGAATACATACATTCGAATTTTATGTGTTTCATACACAAATTTGAGTTTTATGTGTTCCATGAATACACAAATCTGAAATTTATGCGTTCCAAGAATACACAATTATGAGTTTTGTGTGTTCCACAAATACACAGAATAAGTACAAACAAAATCAAGTTTTGTGTATTCAAGAAATACATAAATTCGAGTTTTATGTGTTCCATGAATATACAAATTTGAGTTTTTTGTGTTCCATGAACACACAAATCTGATATTTGTGCGTTCTAAGAATACACAATTATGAGATTTGTGTGTTTCAGGAATACACATAATTGGAATAAACAAAATCAAGTTTTGTGTGACCTGAAACACACAAAACCCTATAACATACACACACAAAAATAACAAAAAAATGTTGGACAAAAGATAATATATCAGATAGTTAAAAACGAGTAAAAATAGGGTATGTGCGATTAATAAAGAGAAAAAAACAATTTTGTTAAAGAAGAGAATCTTTTAGATCGATTTTATGACTTTGTGTGATACAGAAACACATAAATCTATATATGTGTGTTATAGCAACACATAACCTGGAATTTTGATTTAAAAAAGAATCTAAATTTAAAAAAAAAATCAAAAAACAAAATTTTTGAAAAGAATTCAGAAAAAAAGATATCGGGGAAAAAAATTTGGAAAGAAAGAATTTCAATTTTTTTAAAGTTTAAAAAAAATAAAATAAAAAACATAAAAAAATCATATAAGAACAATAATGGAAGGTAAATATGGCAATATGATTAACTAGGAATTAAATTGATAATTGTGAATAAATAAGAAATTTGCTTCTTCATTTTTATTGAAATAAAAAATAAAAAATTGTAATTAATCGAAAACTATCATTTATGATTTTTGATATTTTTATAAAAAAGGGAACCACACTTCCATTCCTAATTTTACCAATATCGATGGTTACACCTTGCATTATAAAGGTTATTTTAAGCACGGTTGAAGGTAGCATTGAATACAATTTAAACATTAAAAAGAATACTGAACATAATTATATAAGATTGAGTATCTCAAAAACTTTGATTAGATAATAAATTATGAAATTCTCTCTTAAAAACCTTCCTCTCCAAATACCAAAAACCTTACTAAAAAGCACTAAAATTTGAGTAATTCCTATACAATCTAGTGTCTTCAATCCTGCTAAAATCTTGAAAGACTCTAGAATTCATTCCTTCAATTCTTTCCTTTTGATTCCAAAAACCCCCCCTACTCAGCGTGTAGACTTCCAGCTTCCAATGGACTTCTATGCTCCAAATCACCCTTTAGCAAAAAACAAGGCTTTAGTAATATCTCCAGATAATAAGAGCTCGTTTGGGATTAATTATTTTAGAGCTAAAAGCGCTTTTTGATTAAAATTAAATTAATATTTTGACATCTTAAATCACTGTAAGTGATTATTTTAATAATCACTAATCTAGTGATTTTAAGTGTCTAAAATATTGCTATATATATAAAAAACGGGAACTAACTCTATCTACGGGAAGCTAAGCGAGTTCAAACTCATAGCTAAACTGTTACACATTGAAAAAACAAACCATATCTTCATCAAGAATCATATTAACAAGTGCTGGGCTTTAAAAAACAATGTTGAAGTTGAAAAATGTGGTGATAATACCTTTATCATCAAATGTGGCAATAAAGAAGACAGAATGAAGATATGGGAGCAAAGACCTTGGAATATCCAAGGAAAACATCTACATGTTAACAAATACGAGAATGGCGAGATCAAATCAGTCAATAACACAACTTTATTGACCCAAACAGGCCCAATAGCACAGAAACAACCGAATGAAATACGAGAGATTCATAAACGGTCCAAAATCTGAGTTTACCTAACACCTTTGTTCCTTCCGTCTTCGGCACAACAGGGAAGCACCAGTTCCCACCTGCCCCGGAGAGGCCAAACCCTCCATCTCAGATGCTTTTTGTGACATCCAGACCACCAAAGGTCGTTATCCCCTTGCTGTCGCACCACTTCCGCCCTCTTTGATAACCAATCTTCCCTCAATCGGCAAACCTCCAAACCTCGACGCCCATACGATGTCACAATCAGATTTGCGGAAACATGGATGTAGAACAAGGGTTTTGTTGAAAAAGTGTACCAATCAGCCCGAATAAACAAAACCACCACGAAACTCAACATAAAGGCCATCGAATTTAGAAAGAAACCCGCTTGTCGAAGTGAAATCTGAGAAAACCCTAGGTCTTAAGACTTTCTCTCTCTAGGCTAGAGAGAGAACGTCTTTATGAAATGTGACTTTATTGGTTAAAAGAAGGGCGCTCTTTTAAAACATTTCTCTCCCTGTTAGGATTTGTTTGAAAAGCATATATTCTAATCCATCTTCCATGAATCCTATGAAGAACATGGGTCAACGAAGTTGTCATGGTAATTCCTAATCCTATAGTAATTAATAGTTTAGTCATTAGTAGGTGTTCTTAATCATAAGCCACTAGTGACAGTCCGTCAATAAGCAAAGTTCTCACTTTCACGCCTCCCCATTTTGACTTAAAGGAGAGGCGGATCAAACCATTACTCATTACCTTCAAGACTTATAAGCAACTCTTTACATTACATGCTACTAAAAGGCTTAACCTACAAATCTATTTAACTTGATTTTTGTCCCCAATTCTATTATTTTGTGCGAGGGTGGGTGAGCAAGGTAAAACAAAGACGAAAATGATAATAATGATAAAAGAAAATAATAGATGCCTCACTCCTATCGTTTTAATTTGTTCAAAGAGATTTCTTTTCTTTTTTTAAGTAAAAGAGTTATATTACAGGAGAAAAAAAACAACAAAATACTGTAACTATAAAAGACACCAACAATATATTAATTCATCTCGGACAGAAATAATTACCAAGATGAACCATAAAACTTGAAAAATGATCCCCAAACAAAAAAATACAGGCAAAAACTACCAGGCACCAGTCGACCAACTACACAATCACATATAGTATATCCTATTAATTTTGAGACAATCTAGTAACTGACATCCAATATTACTTATCATTAATTACGATGAGTTTTCTTCTTTTTATGTCCAACTGCATAGTGTGACCTACTTGTAAAACTGGCACCATTATCCCTTGGCTATACTACTTACATGCATGAAGTAGGAAGAAGATAGAAGACAACATAATGAAGTTACTCAATAAGCAATCGAGTGTGTTTTGTTTGAGGATAAATAAATGGGCAGAAAGGAGGATGGCATCATATAATTTATTGTGCGTTCAGATCTTTTCTATCTCATGTTCCCATTTATAGACTGTACAATATTACTATACCATGATTAGCAACGTAAAATGTTTTACTATCAAAAGTCTTTTTGATTTTTTCTTTGAATATTATCATAAGTCACACGATTTGTGTAAATGTTCAATTTTATAGTTATAATGAAATACTAACAAAATCAAATTCGACCTTTTATTTAATCATCTAACATCTCACATGGTGGTTGTCTGCTATTTTATTATATACCGAATGTCTTGAAATTAGAATTGGTAAATCTGATCTATTTAGTTACTTACATCTCATGTTTGAGAAAGCAAGTATATATCTGATATCTCTAACACTTCAAAAAAAGGAATCCGACTTATCATAAGCATCCCTTAGGGCTGGCTTTAGGCTCTCCTCGTATCATATGCAGGTTGACTTCACGTTTATGATCTTATGTAGCCATGAATTCTCATAAATCTATTAATGGTAGAAAACTAGTTGAATAATTATATTCCCTCTAGCAAACTTTTAAAACTGTAGCTGTAAGCTAATGACTATTAATGCGAACAGTTACAAAATATAAATGAAAGAACAAATTACTAGCCATTTCGAGTTTAGCCGGACTCCATGAAAAAGAAAAGATTTGAAATCTCTGTGTTTATTCGTTAAGGCAACATCATTTTATATAATTATTCTTGTCTTACCAAAAAAATTTCCTTCCTTACTGAGCTTCTAACGGCTCTTTCATGGAGGAGGTGAGGCGGAACCCGCCGCCGCAGCCCCCGCAACCGCCTGATCCCAACACCGGCAAGGCACCTCGTCGAAACGCGGCAATGATGCACTCCTCTTCCTCATTACCATCCACTCCATCGAACAAAATTACTTCCATTAAGGACAAGGCTAACTCGGTGAAACGTTTATCGTCGAAACGACTCAAAGTTTTCGGCGAAGCTCCCCCTCAATCGACCAAGGAAACTGGGACTATGGACACAATTGTGCAGCGAAAGTTTAAAAGATCGTTGGACTATCCGGATAGAGATGAACTCTCACCTGTGGTGGCCGTCGAACATGATCAGAAGGAGGTGATGTTATTAGAATCATCGCAAGCTGTGGCAAACGTAGGTGGCTCGAGCGCGGAAGACGGGAGATCATTGGATACGGAAGCAAATATGGTCGTAAACCCGGTGTTTATTTCAGACTCTGATCATGACAGGGATTTAGTAGCTGCTGCAAATTCGTGCCCCCCCTCTCCATTGGCGCCAGGTAAGTCTCTTCCCACTCCAAATTTGTTATCTGCATATCAGAATGTGGCTACAGGTGAGGTGGAACAAGAACAGGAGATAGCTTCCAATTCGCCTATTAACCATAGAGCTCCTATCGCGGAAGAGGTAAGTAGAGGTAAAGCTCTCTCTTTCCTAGACACTGTTAGAAATGCTACAGGTACCGTGAGAGAACAAGATGGTTTGGGTAAGGGGACTACTCCTCGGGATGCTGATACGGAGTTTGCAAAAATGAGGGCTCATGGGAACTTCATAATGGAGGATGATGTGCCACTAGACGATGACACATATCCCCAATTGATCAGAACGGCACAACAAAAGAACGAGGGATGCAAGGTATGGCAAAATTCTATTATTTTACGCTTACTTGGACACAATGTGGGTTTCAGGTACTTATTCAACAAGCTTAACCAAATATGGTCTCCTAAAGCACATATGGATCTTGTCGAAATTGGTTTTGGATTTTTTATGACTCAGTTTAGCAGCTCGGAAGACTACGAGAAAGTACTGAATGGGGGCCCATGGATGATTCTCGATCGATACCTAATTGTGCGGCCTTGGGATCCGGATTTTATGCCACAAGATGCCCCGATTTTAAAGACTACGGTTTGGGTAAGACTTCCTTGGCTTCCGTTAATGAATTATACAGAGGACATTTTAAACTCTATAGGGAACCTAATTGGAAAGATGGTAAGAATTGACCCGTTCACAAGATCAAGAGCCAGGGGAAATTTTGCAAGAATAGCCGTGGAAGTCGAATTAGATAAACCACTTGTTCCGATAATCAGAATACAAAATCATTTGCAAAAGGTGGAATATGAGGGACTTCACCGTATATGTTTTAACTGCGGAAAATTTGGACATGTTAAAGATGAATGTGGGGTACAAGGGGAAAAAAGTGCACCCCCTGAGGGCGTACTGAATAGCGGGGTACAGGCGAAAGAAAGTAGTATTGGGGCAAGTAAGGGAACACCTATTTATGGGGACTGGATGATGGTGGACCGTTCTAGAGGAAGACCACGTACTATGGGTATTGGAAACAACCAGAGAACTAATCAAAAAGGCAATAGTAATGTCAATAAAAGGGTGGGCTCAACACCAAGTAAGAAGAAAAATGGGGTAGTTATTGATCGTGCCAATGTATCGAGGTATGAAGTTTTGGCTTCGTTAGAAGAAGGTGAGCCTAGTGGGAGTAGAGATAATGAAGTCGCGGAGGAAGTGGTTGTTGGAAAGGTAACTGAAACGCCAATTCAGCAAGTGGGAGAGACCTTGAAACATGGGGTGGTAGATATAACATCGGATGGTTTGGGAGGAGGTTTCTTTAATGAAGGTAATCAAAAAGTTGTAAATGGGGAGTTACTTGAGCATTCGAAGAGCCGTAAAGGGAATAAGATTTCGAAAA
The DNA here is from genome assembly GCA_029959085.1 of Nemophila menziesii. Lineage (NCBI taxonomy): Eukaryota > Viridiplantae > Streptophyta > Magnoliopsida > Boraginales > Hydrophyllaceae > Nemophila > Nemophila menziesii. The sequence goes on from JARWIR010000003.1 coordinate 33,973,835, forward strand.
ATAAGGGTGGGGCGAGCTTAGGCTTGGGACAAGAAGGTTCAATAGTAGAACAACGGGGGCTAGCTGAGGGTCAGATGGGCGCTACTGGTTCGGTCAAGAATGGAGCAACTAATGGTCAAATAAGTAATATTGCGCAGGTAGGTGGATCAGCTCAGGAAAAAGGCTGCAGGGACCTCTCTGCAATTTCGGAAATTCCCCTTGAAACTGCTACAGCTGTGGACCGAGTCCCTGGAACCACTTCTGATGGCCTGCTGCGGTCCTGTACAGTAAATGGTAAGGAGCGGAACTGTGAGAACGAGGCTGCTGACGTGGACCTGGGGGAACCTCCTGATCATCAGCATCGGCCTGGTCCTGCTCCAGGAGAAGCACGAGATGACAGCTCGGCCATGGACACCTCTGATGGGGCGCAAATCGTGGGATTCCATGATTTCTAGGGAAGTTTTTAATTGCTTTTCCCTTTTTGTTATTCTCTCTTTTGCTTATTTTTGTGTTTTTGCATTTTTGGTCCCTGTTAAATTTGTATTTATGAATAATAATAGAGATTACTCTAATAGGGGAAGTTGGTCCGAGATCAACCATCCGGTTAATGTTTTATTTTGGAATTGTAGGGGAGCGAATAGTGATGGTTTTAGACGCGCGTTTAAGGATTTGGCGGATAGGCATAAGCCAATGATTGCGATCATAGTAGAGACTAAGGCTTCGGGAGTGGAGGCGACTAATATAATCAAATCCATTCGAATGGATAAATCCATTAGAGTCGACGCGGTTGGGTTTAGTGGAGGCATTTGGGTCCTTTGGAATCAAATGGGGGTTTCAATCCAACTATTATCGGCTTCTAAACAGGTTATTAATTTAAGAGTTTCCAAGAATTCATGTGCTTCTTGGTTATTATCCGCAGTTTACGCGAGCCCGAAGAGTTGGATTAGAGAGGCTCTTTGGGATTCATTAGAGGTGGCGGCTTCTCAGATTACGGAACCGTGGCTAGTGGTGGGGGATTTTAATCAGATTGGGTTACCGGATGATCAGGTGGGTGGTGTGGTAGGTGTGACTCGTACGATGGTTAAGTTTGAAAGGTGGAGAGATCAATGTGGCTTAGAAGATATGGGTTTTGTAGGCCCTAGGTTCACGTGGAGTGATTCATGGCATTCGGGGGTTAGGATTCTCAAGCGTTTGGATAGAGCATACGGTAATAGGTTGTGGTTCGAATTATTCAGTGATTCTAAGGTCTCACATCTCCCTAGGGTACACTCGGATCACGCCCCTATTCTAGTTACACTTAATTCGCGTTCGATAAAAACTCCTTGTGCTAGAAGATTTAGATTTGAGGCTGCCTGGTGCTACCATGAAGGTTTTAGGGATCTTGTTGAGAAGAATTGGAAGGTAGATGGTAGAAGTCTTCAGGAAAATATAGATATTTTGCGACATGAATTAGAGGTTTGGAAGATGGATTTTTTTGGAGATATTTTTCGGAAGAAAAGAAGATTAATAGCGAGGATTGGAGGTATTCAGAAAGCGGTTCAGGTTTTCCATAACTCTTCGTTACTTAGATTGGAGGCGAGATTAGTTGGGGAGTTTGAGAGCTTATTAGAACAAGAGGAGATTTTCTGGTTTCAAAGAGCACATACTGAATGGGTTAATTCTGGAGAGCGGAACACTAGATTCTACCATTGTGCAGCTCAGGTCAAAAAGAAGAAAGGAGATGAACTGCGACTTCGTAACGAGAATCAAGAATGGATATCGGATAAAGAGGTCGAGAAACGTTGGGTAAGGAGATTCTTTGAGGAACTTTTCGCGCCAGAAGAAGATGCGCCTGTATTGGGGGGGCTTCCCAACCCAAGGAGGTTTGATATTGGAGAGATAGAGATGTTGGATAGAGATGTAGTAGATGAAGAAGTTCGGGTAGCAATCTTTCAAATGTCGCCACATAAAGCACCTGGCCCAGATGGTTTTTCAGCGGGTTTTTTTCAGAAATGTTGGGATATAGTGGGACCTTCAGTTTGTGATATGATTCGTACGGCTTTAATGGTTGGTAGGTTTCCTAAGGAGGTTCTAGGTACACTCATACACCTCATTCCAAAGGTAGTAAATCCGGATTCCATATCGCAATTTCGACCCATTAGCTTGATTAATGTATGCTATAAGATATGTATGAAAGTATTGGTTAATAGGATGAGGCCACTCCTAGCGAGGAATATTGGGCCCTATCAGAGTAGTTTTCTTCCGAATAGATCCACGATTGATAATGTTGTTCTTGTAAGCGAAGTTGATTTCGTGATGAGGCATGCGAAAGGGAAGAAAGGGTTTATGGCAATTAAAGTTGATTTAGCAAAAGCATATGATAGGATTAGTTGGGATTTTATTAGAGAGTCTTTGGATCTTCTTGGGGTACCTTCTAAGTGGGTATCAATTGTTATTTCGGGAATGGAAGACAATGAGCTTAGTGTTCTTTGGAGAGGGTTGTTGCTAGACCCAATCAAACCCAAAAGAGGGATTCGTCAAGGAGATCCTATTTCTCCTTACCTCTTTGTGATTTGTATGGAGCGCTTATCCCTATTGATTCAGGAGCTTGTGCGAGAAGGATTATGGAAGCCGCTTTTTCTAAGTCCAGGGGGGTCCCCTATCTCTCATATCTTTTTTGCGGATGATTTAATTCTTTTTACAGAAGCTACTGTTGATAGTTTTGTGTTGTTACAGGATTCACTTGATACGTTTTGTCGGAATGCGGGCCAAACAATTAGCAAAGACAAGTCAATCATCTATTTTTCGAAAAATGTAGAGGAAAGTGTAGCTTCGGATATTGCCTTGCTAAGTGGTTATAAGCGAAGTAATGGGATTGGTAAGTACTTAGGTGTCAATATACTATCGGGAAGGCGTCCCAAGGGTTTCTTTGGTGAGTTGATTAATGAGCTTCGTGGCAAATTGGCGAAGTGGAAAGGAAACACCTTATCTCTAGCGGGAAGGATTACGTTGGCTCATTCTGTTCTTAGTGCAACTCCTATGTACATCATGCAAGTTGAGAAATTACCAAGCTATATATGTGAGGAAATTGATAAAATCAGAAGGGAATTTATTTGGGGAACTTCGGAAAGCCAAAGAAACATCAATTGGGTTGCTTGGAGTGAGGTATGTAAACCCAAAAAAGTTGGTGGTTTGGGTTTGAAATTAGCTGAGGACATGAATAATGCACTCCTAGGCAAGCTTGGTTGGAAATTAATACATGACACGTCTACATTGTGGCCTAGAGTTATGAAGGAAAAATATTTCAAAGGACCACCTATGCAATATTTAACAAAGCAAACGGATTCAAGGATGTGTCGCTCAATAGTAAATGGATTAGAGGTGATCAGAAGGGGATCTAAGTGGGTGGTGCATAAGGGGGATATGGTCTCGTTTTGGTGTGATATATGGGTTGGGGAATCTCCGCTTATTGACCACACTATTGGGGTTTTTGAAGCTAGCGACTTGAGCAAAAGAGTTAAGGAATATATTCGAGAGAATGGACTATGGGATTGGGAGGCCTTTCAAACACTCCTCCCACCTTCTAAACTATTGGAGATAACGGAAGTTCATCTAGATAAAGACCCGAATTGTAGAGACATTGTGTCTTGGATGTATGAAGCGAATGGGGAATTTTCCGTACGTCCGTTGAACGAGAGAATGGGCATTCGGATGTAATCATGGAATATTTATGGAGCAAGATATGGAGTCTTAAGACAACGCAAAGAACCCGGGTGTTTTTGTGGAGGGCGGTTCGTGATAGACTAGCTACGCGAGGAAATCTTGTGAGGCGGGGGCTTGATGTTCCGGATTCTTGCCCGTTATGTGGGACGGAGACAGAGAACGCGATTCATCTATTTCGAAAGTGTATAAGAGCCAGAAGGATTTGGACCCTGGTGAGAGGTGAAATCCTTCGAAATGGCATGGAGGATGGTGATTTGGAGGACCACATGATGGATGTAAGTGGTTCACAACCTGTAATGTTTGATTTGGTGGGGTCACTGAGGGGCGGGGGGCTGGAAACTAATTATGATTATTTGCATCTCAGGTCCCTGGATTCCAGGAGTGTGGCGAGCAGGTCCCTGAGTACTCCAGGCTTGGCGAACTGCTCCTCCTCGTTCCTGACCGCGAACACCAGCTCCGGCAGCCTACTGTCCAGGTCTAGCGCCAGCAATGGAGGACGAACGGAAAGGGCTGCTTGTTCCAGCAGCTTTGTGGACGACAGCAGAGGGCAGCATCTGCTGAATGAGGTTCAGATGAGCATACCTGATACGATAAACCAGCAGGACAGAGATTTGGTGGGGAGGCTGGATGATCGGGAATGGTGGACGAGAAATATATCCAGCACTAAGTTTTTTGGAGGAGTAAGGTGGTGTGTATTCTTCGGTGCATTACTGGATGTTATTTGGAAACAACGAAACGAGGTGGTGTTTAATGGAACGGCTCCTATTAGTGAGATGGCGATGATTAGAAAAGCGAAACAAGTGGCGATTGGCATATCTAGATCATGGGGACAGGTGCAAGGGTCGATGGGACCTAGAAAGGCGTCGGTAACATTGATTGGTTGGTCAAAGCCTACTAGGGGTGTAAAGCTTAATACGGACGGGAGTGTAAACACTTGGAAACAAATTGGAGGAGGAGGGGGTGTTATACGCAATAGTAATGGAGATTGGCTTGGTGGTTTTAGTATGAGGATTGGTTTGCTATCGCCGGTTATTATGGAAATAGTGGCTTTATGGGAGGGGTTGAAGTTGGTGGAGAGATTGGGGTTCAAGGAGGTGATTGTGGAGGTGGACTCACGAGAAGCAATTGATTTGATTCGAACCACAGTTAATGGAAGGGGGCCAGGGGCCTGGTGGATAGGACAAATTCGTGTGTTTTTGGATAGGAATAAAGGAGTTCATTTACGCGGCATCTACCGAGAAGCTAATCGTTGCGCGGATTGGCTAGCTAAACAAGGATGGAGGAATAGGGCGGAGTATTTACTACTTGAAGACCCTCCCGATGGTATATGGAGCCTTTATACTAAGGACAAGATGGGATTTAAATCGCCTAGGGCGATATATAGTCTTGATTTGATCAATAATGGTTTAGATTAGTATGGTTTGAATAACACGATCCTTTAGGATCTCTGATGTAATCAAAAAAAAAAAACATCATTTTATATAAAAAGTTAATAAAATTAATCTGTTATGGATCACCTAGACTTTATTCTCTAATTGCTAAGATAAAGATAAAGCTTAACTGATTTCCTGAAAAATAATTCAAGGGAAATCTATTTTATTAGCGATCTAAATAGACAATTAAATATATAATTGTGTAACACACTCCTAAAGCGAAGAGTTCTAGGGATGACATGTATCGTCGCTAAAATAGTGTAAGTCGTCGCTAATGAGTGAATTTTGCCTTTGACGACGATTAGTCGTCATTATTAGTTGGTCGTTAAAGACCAGTTCTAGTAACAATGTGTCAAACGAGTGGTCTCTATTTGGTAGCGACAACCACAAGGTATTGGCGACAGACCACGATTTGTTCGTCGTTAAAGGTCTTTTTCCATTTATTTAATGTAAATAACGACCAATTACTTGTCTTAAGCGACGACTTTGTCGTCGCTAAGGTCTTTTAAATCAAAATGAATAGATAAATTATTATTTGATTAGAAAAAAATTAATTTAGCGGTTAAAATCACAACAAATATTATATTGTCACCGCTAGTAATCATAACACAACAAATAATGATAATTTTATTAAAATTCGTGGAGAAATAAATAGTCAACGCTAAAGTCAAAGTTAAAGTCAAACGAGAATTAGTAGAATATAAAGTAGTACAAACAAAAATCACAACTAAAACATAATCATCATCAGAGTTCTTTTATTTGTCGCGCTCTGAAGAAGGAGTATCTTGTGAAGGTCGTCATGACTAGGAAGGATCGTATCACTGTTAGATCTTACGTGCACTGTGCTCATTAAACCACGTCATAAATTGTCTGATATCCTTAAAACTATAACTCTCATGTGTGGCAGTTGTAGAATTGGTGGAGTAGTCGGTGCTATGGGGATATGGAAGGAGGCCCGACCAATCAAGTACGCGTTCACGCGGTCGAGCATGCCCGAAAATTTTGGATCATCTCAGGTGGGAGGTCGGTAAAAGGGTCTTTTATCTTTACCTTGAATACCGGGCCAACACCACACATCAAACTACTAGATCCCTTACCCATCACTATTTCATCCACATGAATCACCGAGTCAACCTGCTCCTGCCACAACAATCTGGTTGACATTGGCGTGGAAGATAGAAATGCAGATGCGCAACTTGTATGGATCAAGGGACTAGATCCTCTCTCAATTCGTTATATTACACAAAATAGATACATATTCCCTAACCTAGTAAAATAATGTTATCACAAATTGATATAGTGCAGTAGAAACTTACATCAGACTCACAAGAGTGCTAAGCACTCCACGATTCATCTTTAGTATCATATCTGACTCCCAAAGAAACACGATGGATAAAATAGCTGGAGACTCCAAAACTGATCCCTCTTCAACTTATTCCAAAGCAACCTCTGCTACTTTATCTTCCTCCTATTTCATACATCAGTTAATCAAACACATCCCGCTTAAAACATTAACAAATCAACGTATACCTCTAGTAGCATTTATTGGCTCTGGGATTAAGTGACCCACTCGTGTCCACCCGGGACTCCTTGCTTTGTCATATCCATTGCGTTTGCCTTAGTTTGGTTCTATATTTTTTGCAATATAGTTAGATATTCACATGAAATGATATGATATGATATGAATTTAATGCTTACATTAGACTTTTTGTAACCCCAAAGCTTGCAACATTCTTCCCACCCCACATCGATCATATTATCTGGCTTTAGAACCTTTCTACAAAAGTTCTTCTTGATATCTCGCTTGTTGTCCTTATAGTGGGAAGAGAAAATGGACGTCAAGTTATATCGTATCTCCGCAAAATCATCCCTAGCTCGCTATTCATTTGATAAAATTAATCTTGCATCCATATTCCAACAAGTTTATTTGTCACACCCTTCTACCATCCCTAAAACAATTAAATATCATGTGAAAATGGTTGATTACCTAACACCGTCTATACACCAGGTTCACTAAATTCTCTAACACATGGCTCTATGCCTTATAATATAGAGGCACAACCTATATAAAAAATCCTATGACCCGACTCGCATACTTTCCATATCTGATACAAGATCTCATGTCATGTCTAGCACACACAAATTAATTGTGATGATACCATTGTGCTTCACCTTGTCCTTCTCAATCGATTGGAGGGTAGCACATGCTCTCTTCTTCCTAATAACCTTACTAGAAAAACAAAACAAATTCAATTACGCTAATATACTACTTTATTTAAATCTAGTCGTCATTATTTACAAATACATATCGCGAGATCACACCTGATCCAATTTGTATATTTACTTTAAGAAATCCTAAATTTATTTATTGTTTTATTTTTATTAATAGTTTAATATATAAACCAAAGTTATTGTTTGTCTTTACATCTACTCATCTTTTATATAAATATTTGATACTCGAAAACTTAACCTTCATAATTAACCATTAATCCATGTGGAAACGATCTTACTTACTTTCTTTAAATATCTGGAACCATATGTTCACTTTCAAACAATGCGGCTTTGTACATTTTTCATCGTACCAATACTCGTTATCAACTGCCAACCATGATAGTGCATCCTTTGAACGCATCCATGAATGTCAGGAATTTGTGGTTGACAATTGCATGTACCTACCGAACATTTTTTGGTAACAAAATATAGTCTTCTGAATTTTTTTTCATGTTTGTAAAATTGATACACATATGTGATTTATCATTGAGATTAAAGGTGTAACCTCTACCTTGATGGTCCCTTATGTGCATACCCTTGGGAATGTAGGATAGGCAAAATGCAGTGTGTGCCTCAATCAACTAGGGTCCAAGATATACCATCGGGATTAGAAACCAAAGCGATATATTTTACCTCAAATATGTGTTTGTCTTGGAGTAGTCACTCCTCTTTCTCCTTAATGATCTAGTTCTTCTAATCTGGTAACATTATGCATTTCTATTGGGCATATCGAGCGTTCAGACTGATATCAAGTTTGTGTATTCCTATAACTAGATCAATGTCGACCATATACTCAGTCCTACATGCAAATATATCTAAGTGTTTAATCCAATAGAACCTTATGGCCAGGTCCCCTGGTAAGGACTCCCAATTGTTTTTTATCTGGTTCAAGTTTCACCCATGGCATGTCTACAAAGATATAAATCTCAAATATTACTACCTCAGCCGATAATTGTTATATATTAATATCTACCACACCGTCTAGTGTGTCATAGGGAATAACTTTTCCTTAAGGGCCCAAAATCTAAGGATTCCCTTGTACTTTGTATAGGCATGGAAATATCTTTTTGAAGGAGTGTTTCTTGCTTTATTACCAAGATATAACTTGTGACTTAGAGTTTTGACTTAGGAAGTTGCACTAGACTTCAACAGAAAGGGGTTGTTCTAAGATTTTTACTGTAGAACCCCACTAAGCATGTTGATGCGAACGTAAAACTTATTGAGCAACATATTAGAAGAGTCGTCCCAGGGTTGGATCAGGATGTTGGAAGAAAATATCAATTGTTTCTCCTCTTCCTCCAATGACATATGTAATTCTCTAGTGATCAATATGCCTTTCTTTATAGTGTAACTGGTAGGTATAGCCTCCATTACACTGCAATATATGACCCCATTAATTGTAACTAGATGACGTGCTTGTTTGGATAACATTAATTCAATTAGGAGATTGTTATGTTCTCATATATGTCGCCAAAATTATTTTGAATAAAACACACTTTTAATTCGTTAAAGAAAAACCTTTGTATTTTCACTTGGAAGACTCCTTGCGCCTAATTATGCTTAGCCTATCAAACGCAATAGAGCATTGCCACACTCGGGAGAGAGACTACTTAAGGTATCCATCGCTTAAGTCAATAGAGCATTATGTAATGAACTCCACAAGAATGTCATGAAGGAGAAAGCTAAAAGAGTAAGTTTAAGAGGGCATTGCATTATGAATAAGTTGATATTAGTTATTTTGTTGTAGTTTACGTGGTAGTTTCTATATAGTGCACTGTGAGTACTAGACTTATATGATGTATGTTTTTAATAATCAATACATGTAGTTAATGATCATTTAGATAAAATAAACTAACTTGGGCGATCTCTTGCACCTTTGTTTTGTGCCTTAGGGATGATAAGGTAGTGTCCATGACATATAGAGATGCCAATATTGCTATCATTACACATGTGCATGATCCAATGTGCTAAATCAACTAGGATGTGCCTAAGGCATTGATCGTACAATTGAGAGACAATTGATGCCTATCACAGTTACAAGGTTTATCATGTATGCAAAGTTAATATGAGAAATTCAAATGATCACCGATGCATTAGAGACTGAAAAGGTGGTCGCTTGTGGTCTTAAAAGTGGTCGCTAAAGGTGAAAATAACCTGTAATGACTGTTATTTTTATCGATGAAGCTTGGTAGCTAGTGTCTCGTCGTTAGAGTACCCCTTTGTAGAGAGCCACTAGTGTAGTCGCTAAAAGTGTCACCTCTACCGACATTGTATTCTGCGCTAAAGTTAAAGACCTTTCGCTACCACTAAGTGGTTGCTAGAACGTATAAACCTTTTTCGGCCACACAGTGGTCGCTAGTACTTCAATACCTTTCATGACCACATAGTGGTCACTATTACTTTTTTACCTTCTGTGACAACACAGTGATCGCTAGTATCTAAATACCTTTTGTGGCCACTTGGTGGTAGCTACGGGTTTGAAAATTATATATTCATTTGTAGTTCTTTATTATCAAACCTGCTAAATCCAAATTACACCAAAGGCATATTAAATCTGAATTAATAAACTAATTTGAGTTATTACTATATAAAAAAGGAAATCAATCAAATTATACTAGTAGTCTGTTTCGTATATGTCTCTCTTAATGGCAATAAACTCATCGTCACTATCTATATGCATCATCTAGTGGATATCAAACTCATCTGCGTACTCGTCCCAAGTATCATCTAGCCTTCCTCGTCATCTACCATAGATGGATTGTGCTCTAATCTCTCTTGGTAGACTTTGGTGTCTTTTCTATGATTCATGCTTAATCCATCTATCTCAGTGGTGTGATTCATTATAGGTATCAGATCAGAGGTATCAACTATCGACACAACATCCCAAACATCTGTACACCAACCATGATGATCATTCACTTCCTAAATAACTTTCAACGCAACACATCACAATTCCTTATTGTGCAGTAGATAATCAATATAAAACACATCCTTTGCTTGATTCTCTCAAATGTATGGTTCATCTTTGTACCAATATAAACTAGTTATTCTGGTCACACAGTGTTTGTTTTGCATTCTTCCTTTCCCGGTGTTATACCATTTGCAATTGAAGATAATTACCGAACATTCTTTTGAGAACCCACCTTGAATACGTTACTAATCCATCATACCAATGATCTTCTTTGGCAAAACAACAAACCCCGTACTCCACAACGACATGTTTTTCACCTTTCTCACGCAAGACCCACTTCACCCCATTCATGAAACACGAATCATAATTCCATAATGTAAGGTTGAAACCTTTTGCCACATACTGTAATACTTTGGTTACAATGGGATTCATGTTTCCTTCATGTAAAACATCTCATAATGGAAAAATTAGTGGTTTACACTATCTTTTTTGATACTTATATTTTGAAATATATTTATCTTATCCAAAAACCAATCGTAAGATCTACTTCGACGATTTTTTCATATTTGCATGACCATCTGCAACCACTATCGACTTGTGTTCCTTAAAGCACAAAATATTTTACTTACAAGATTAATAATAATAATAAAAACAATGAATATAGATAATAACAAACGTATTTTATATAAACTTGAATCTAATCACAAGATCGTAGAATGAACCAAACAAGCCTGTCACGTTCAATTTAGGGAAGATATACAAAGCTCTGTCTTCCTATTGGATGAGATTGACTTTTGAAAATTAATATATCTATTTGTTCTTAAAATTGATTTGCATATATTCCTGGATAATTAAACTTGTATTTTTTCTCTTTGATATAACGTGATATGAAAATCAAAGTCTCCTCCACAACCAACCTTGACTATTGAACAATATGAACTTGACACATTTCATATATCCTCTTTTAACTTCTTCAAATAACCCTCAAATGGGTACATACAACATATATGGACTGATCCAACAAGTAATGTTTCGTTGTAAAAGTGCACGATTAGATTTATCATGATATTGAAAATAGATGGTGGGAATATTATCTCAAGCCGATAAACTGGAATAATAACATACTTTTACCCTTTTCCCAATTCTTAGATTTCAACTCCTTTTACAAACCACACAGAAAACATTACACAAACCCATGATTACACTACTAATCGCTTTTTGCTCAAACGATCCTTGCACACTAGCACGAGATAAGAACTACATCGTAATGTGACAATCGTGGGTTTCATTCTGATAATCTTACAAAAATCAATCATAATATTGTCTCTCATTCTCGACGCAAAACTATAGAGAAAGTTTTGGGCCTTCAACCATACGAAAATCGCCTCTCGCTTATCCTAACTCACAATATACTTTGTTTTTGGTTGCATACGTTACCCCTTGCATCTGTAGACAACCACAATTCCTTTCGAATGCCTAGATCCTTCAAATCCATCCTCGCTTTCATGTTGTCTTCATTAAGTTTAAATACAAGATCCACAAATCTACCAAGTAAGTTATCACATAAATTTTTCTTGCAATGCATAACATTGATGTTGTGTTTTAACAAGTTTTCCGGCCAATAAGGTAACTTGTAGAATATGCGTTGCTTCCAGTTAAACTATTGAATACGCGTTCTATGGATTACCTTGCTACCAAAACACTTGTGTTTTATCGGAAATAGGAAGGTCAAATCATCAAGTTGTAGTTGGATACAGGCGGGACTATACTTTCTAAGAGGATATTTATACTCTCTCTTCAGATGCAATGTCGTGTTTTTTCAAATCAAATGTAAAGGTGGTAACCATCGTTTATAATCAAAATACATTACCCATCTTTTATCTCATAGAGAATAAATATAATTCATACACTCTGGACATGTCCTATTACCTTGACCCAACCCACCCAATATGTACGATCTAGTTGGATAATCATTAATTGTATAAATTATGCAACCACACGATACAAACACTTTTTGCTTATGTGCATCATAAGTAGGGAAGTCTGGACCCAAAGACACATTCACTGAAGGAATACATCCAAATCTTTCTCGTGTAAATGCAAACCACGAATCAGTAACGTTGACATGAGCGTCGATTCTTTCATGCACAACCAAAATGGTAAGTTCAAAATAATCAATATAAATGGGCACATACTAATGGATTTTTTTGTCCTAAAAATGGATAAATCCATCAAGTGCCAAGTACAAACGAACATGACGATCCTCAATACTAAACTCTAGGTGACGCTCGCCAAACATCTTCCAACTAAGGCCATCAACTGGATGACGCAAATCATTCTCGTCTGTATATTTTACAGTCTTGTGCCAAATTATTTCATTGGCAGTATGCATCTATTTGTACAATCGAACCTCTTGGTGATGTGAAAATAACATAATTCGTATGTGTCACTCTCTTACCCTTCTTGGGTCCCACCTAGATACCTTACAATTTGGACATGTCTATAATGATTTGTAATTATCTAGGCACAAAACATATCCGTTCAAACAAATATCAGTTGGTTCGTAACCTAAATCTTTAACTTCTTGTTAGAGTCTTCATACAATGCGGGTAAGGTTTGCCTATTGGGGAAAGCTCGAGTCAACAATTGTAAGAGCTCTGTTGTCCACTTATTTTTCACTTTTATGTGCATCAATTTTGCAATAAATTAAACGAAAATATTTTTCTGAAACCGAGATACAACTCGGTTATTCATTTCCGAAACCAAAACATCAAGAGAACCTACGTTACTTCACGGAACATTCTCGTCTACAATTTCCGTGTCCACTTCTTTAACAATGCCCCTTAAATTATCGATGACATTCATTATCTCCCTATCTACAATATTCTAAAGATCATTCGAGCGAACGGATTCAGATTTACAACACAAATTTCATATGTCGATAAAAAACAATTATTCAAAATATCTGCCTCAGCCTTAAGAGTGTTATTCTTACACCAATTGCATGTACATTGAACTACATTGAAACTATCCATGTGTGAAGAAGCAAATTGTATGAAACTCTTCGCACCCTTCAAAAAAGTCAAGTCTTGCTGCTCTTTATTGCTAGGCACGTCCATTTGGATTTCATTGAATCATAAACAAAGTAATCTGAATAGATATACAAATTTACTGAATAAATTTATAAATTATATTGACATTCAATCTAATATATACATGAATTAAATAAAAGAATTTAGCATATTTAATATAATCATTGATTAATATAACTCACACTAACCTTTTGCAATTTACATTTCTAATCCTTGAATATTTATCCATTTATTCATACAAATTTCTTAGATTATAGAAAATAATCATATATATTTACATATATTATGCAACAACAACTTTTGACATATTAAACGCCGTAATATAAAGTATAAAGGTTTTAAAACTTCTTGACAGAAGATCCTTTACCGACCAATAAGTTGACGCTAAAAGATTTTAACTTTTAACGACGACTAAGGTAGTTGGTAATAAATTTTTATTTTCCCCCTGTTATAACTTTAACGACCACTGATGACTTTTGGTTACTAACGACCACTAAGCGTCCGATATAAATTTTCTTTTTATATTTAAAAAAACAAGCATTGGAGACCAATGAAGTGGTCGTTAATGGTTGACATGTTTCTAGCGACCACTCCCGTACTCGTCAAAATTTTTAAATATTTTTTTTATATTTATTTCCGACAATCATTAACGGTGGCCAAAACTCCTGTATCTAGCGACCACCCTGGCGGTGGCCAGTAGTGTGGTCGTAAAAACAGCAATAGTGGACAAAGTTTCAAAATAATTAGTAACTCTTTAAGGAATATGCAAACTTGTATTATTTTATTTTATATCCAATTTTTCGGACAAGTAAAAAAACCTTCACCTTTGGTTAGCCAGTTCCCAATCTTGTGAAACGGGAATCCAGCAGGGCCGCCTGTCAATACCCTTTAGCCTTCTGTCTAGTCATACGCACAGTTCTGTTGGCCAAACCATTGAAACATCGAGAAATATCTTATATCCATTTTTTTTTGCATACATAGGAGGTTTCACAGCCGGTTTTTTACATCATAGAAACAAATAGAGGAACATTACAAATCTCCTAAATTTTCTATTACAATTCTCGGAGACGCCCATCCGCTCCTATCTCTCGTAATCCACTTCCAAAGGTAGCGTGGTGGATCCTTAAACTCAGTAGGGAAGGACCTACTATTTGCTCATTCTTTAGCAAATTTATCCGCGCATAAATTCGCTTCCTTGTACACATGGTTAAATTCGAAATTTGGATGGGCTTTTAATAAGTCCTGGCACTCGAGCCCCATATGCGAAAGCCGACTACTTGAGTTCCCACCGCCCTTCACTAGCGCATGGAGCTCATTCGAGTCGGTTTCGATAAAAAGCTTTTCGTAGCCTTTCCTTACAAAGTTATATACAAAGTTATATCCATTTCTATATACAAAGTTATAAATGTTTATACTATTTTTTTTCGTACAATATTATTTTTCTTTTAAAATAATCATAAATGGCAAGTGGTGAGCCATTCTCCGAATATATATAAATGATTATTTATACCATAATCTAGACAACACTTTTTTGTTGTTATAAAACTTAACCTTTTGATTTAAAGCTAAAAAAGGTAGATGACAATTTTAGATGATTGAACCATTTGTTTATGAATATCTTTATCCTACTTTATATTGTTGTTGTTCATTACCATTTACTGGTAGATTCATTGTGACACCTAATGTCACTTTTTTGGTAAAGAAAAATTATGGAAATGATTGGACATCAATGACTATAATCGCTTGAGATTTCAATGTTATATTGCATCATGAAATCCAAGATCATGTTGAGTTGGTGTGGTACATGAAAAATATGGTAATAAACATGTGTTTACAAAAATGCATGATACTACAGCTACCCAAAAAAATGCACTATAAAATGGAGGTCAAGTCAAATATATATGTACTGATCAACCACCAATTTTTGTCAGTTGGCAAATACTTTGAATATATAATTTTTGTTAAAGTTGAATAACAATATATTAAAAGATAACAGTTCAAGTGTTACCCAATGTCTTTGGTATTATTTTGGAAAAAAATTGTCTTTGGTATTATATATATTACGCAATTATTTTTAATCTGAACCAAACAAATCGCCTTTAAATTTTTATTTAACTGCCCAATCGACTACAAAGTTTTTACTTCTACTAACTAAAGAGAACTTAAGTGTATGAGTGATACAACACTCTTGAATATCCCTAATCAAATGCTTGATAGTATGAAAAGGTTTTAGCATTATTACACAATAGAAAACTAATGCCAATGAAATTATCACTCTCAATAGTAACTACTCCAGCTTGAAATTAAGTAGTAATTCTACAAGTTTGATATACGCCCAGTGCTTCAGCCTCCAAAGGTTTCAAAGGTCCCATGCGCCTAGCATTCCCATCCAAAAAATTGTCACAGTGGTCCCTAATTATATAAGGCACAACAGAATTAGGATTAATCTCATCAAAAGTTGCATCTATATTTATTTTTATTTCCTCAACTGGTGGTGGTAATCATCCAGTTTTGGATAAACTCAACCCTGAATTTCTAAAAACATCTTTCATAATATTAACTGTGTTAGTATCTGTGCTAATATGAATAACACTAATATTATTCGCATCTGAATTTGAATTTGAATTTGAATTTGAATTTGAGATCTCAGAATGTTTGCTATTAGCATAAAGATACTCATCATTGGCCCTGTGAATATATACTTGTTTACTGTTAAAAGTTAAACGGAGCGAGAAATTTAATTTCACTATAAAGACAAGTACATGCACTTTTGTTTACACTCGTTAATTAACTTATAGTGAGTAATCAGTTGTAAACATATGTAAGAATATGAAAACATATGCAGGAGTAAGGAAATATTAACGGTTACTCAGCTTAGCAGTTAGTAAGGGCGGATCTAGAAGATAAATTGAGGGGGGTTTAAAATATATGGGAGTTCGGGGGTCAACGTTTCCCGAATATTTTTAAAGTAAAAATAGGAGATATATATATATATATATATATATATATATATATATATATATATATATATATATATATATATATATATATATATATATATATATATATATATAGCAATGTCAAAATACAAATATGAGAATCCAACACTATTACGTTTCTTGTCTCTTTAATAAATGAGATTATACGTCCACAAAAATATGTAAATTAACACCGTTACACTTAATTTATATAATATAATTATAATTATATTAATTTATATGAATTACTAAGTATTACCATTTTCAAACACGAAATCGAGACTTGTATACAAAAATTGCAATATTTTGATAAGTCGGTCTTACGGAAATTGACAAATTTATAACTTAAATTTACTACACACTACACCGCATAAAGCTTCTCGTGACTACACGGGTAGTCGCTAAAGTATCAGCAAGTAGTCGCTAAAGCCACGAACTGAGATTTAACGACTACTTGTAGTCGTTAGTGATTAGTCGCTAGAAACTAGTCGTTAGAAATCATACCTAACGACTACGTATCATAAAGTAGTCGTTAGACCTGCTGGTGCTATTAGCGACTACGGTGTAGTCCCTAGAAGTCATGGTACTATTTACGACTACACCGTAGTCGTTATTGATCATAATAATAGCGACTACAATGTAGTCGTTATTAACGGGACTATTTACGACTACATTGTAGTCGTTATTGACGTATATATTAGCGACTACTGCGTGTAGTCATCTACGACTACATATAGTCGCTATTACCTTTTTATTTTTATTTTAAAAAAATAAAAAAATATGATTCTGAATTATTTTTAATTGCAATATTGCAATTAAAAATAATTCGAAAATCATATTTTTTTATTTTTTTAAAACAATTAATAATTAAAAAATACAATTAATAATTCAAAAATACATTTAATAATAACAATACCAATTATAAACCAAAATGACTAATTAAAATACGAAAATCATCCAAATTCGAGTCAAAGTCAATAAAAGTCAAACCAAACCAAGATAAAGTCAAAGTCTTAATACATAACCCATAAATAAAATATATAAACTGAAATAAACACCAACATACACTAGAGTCCTAATCTTTTGTAAGCCTCGTCTTCATCCTCAGACTCGTCTTCATCACCATCTTCGTCACTATCTTCTTCACCATCTTCTTCACCATCTTCATCACCGGTAGGAGGAGTGGGGTCCGTAGTCATAGCCTGGTAGGGGGGCATTCCTTTCTGTACCCTCAAGCCGTTAATCCACGTCATCGCATCAGTCACAATAGCCTGAGAATAAACAGGAGGCTCAGTGCTGGTAGAGGGTACTTCAGGGCGGGGGTACTGTGGAAGACCGCTAGCTAATAAGAGCTCATTAATTGCCGCCATCATCTCCGCATGCTGCTCGGCTTGGGCTGGGGTAGTCGAAGGACTCGAGGCATCATTCTTCTTCTTTTTCGGTCGACCAATGCCTGGTGTCCAACTCCTCTTTGGCGACCCGATAGCCTTCTTAAAAGTGTACCTTATGTACTCGATTTGCTCCTTTTGAGTCATGCCTTGACCGTCGGTTGACTCAGATTGACTCTGAGTCACCTGCTCCTTCATGGCATCCTTTAGCAATTTCTGTTACATATTAAACAATAAAAAAATATTAAATTCGATTTAAGATATAAATATAATTAACAATTTATTATTAAAAAAACTTACATCAGCTTTTTCATACCCCTCCGACCTCCACTGGTTTGTTTTCTTGTTTTTACCCACCACCTCGAAAAAACCGCCCATCCGCGGAATCAGGATTTCTTCTTGTGTTGCCTCATCCCTAGCTACCACCTTCCCTCTGGGATTAAATCCTCACCCTGTTTCATTCAAATAAATAAATAAATAATAAAAAAATTACGTAAATAACAAAGCACCTCATGAAGCATATCCCGAGTTCAGGAATATTTTCTCGACCCCGTTCCACTCTTATTCTTTTGTTTTTTTCGATTAAGGTTATTTTGTTTCGCTAGATGCTCAAAAGAAATTAAAATTCAATTATTAATAATATCAATTAAAATTTAAAGAATAAATTTTTTTAAAAAAAAATAGTATATATACCGCTGCTTGCTTAGAACCCCAATACCTACAACACAAATCCCATATCTCATCGGATAACCAATCCGGTTTAATACCCTTTTTGTAGTAGTCTCTCTTAGTGTTATGTTTATAGTCTTTATATCTTATTCTCATAGTATCGTCCAAGTTACTAGCAATCAACATCCAATCGTCCCTTCTCCTCCAACCAGGTATGTCGAAAAATTTCTATAACAAAAATATTATTTGAAGTTAAATTAAAATAATAAATTATTTTATAAAAATATTAATAGTTTTATCTTTACCGATAATCTCTTAATAACAACAAGTTTGTCAGCATTCGAGTCTATCATCTCGGTGTCACCCGAATGACCACCACCCTCATAATTAGGTCTCAAATCTTCGTAGACATCCAACATTTCATTTTCTTCATATTGAGTCTCGGGGATTTCCTCGTTCTCACCATGCTTTGTCCAAATCTCATACGTGGATAAAAACCCAAATTTTAAAAGATGTGCCCTAACTTTGACCACGTCAAACCGACGATAATTCGAACACTCATTACACGGACAAAACAAAGTTTCTTCAACATAAATGTCTCATAAATATAATGAATTTTTTTATTACATCACCAATTAAATACATAAAAATAAAATGAAAAGGAAGATTATTACATCACCAATTAAATACATAAATATAAAATGAAAAAAACTTATTACATCACCAATTAAATACATGAATATAAAATGAAAATAAATTATTACATCACCAATTAAATAAATATGTATAAAATCAAAAGCATATAAATTATTACTTCACCAAATAAATGCATAAATATAAAATTAAAAGCATACAAAATATAACATCACCAAATAAATACATAAATATAAAATGAAAAGCATACAAAATATTACATCACTAAATAAATATATATCCCATTTATGCATTTATTTCTCATACAATAATATATCACACATATATATATATATATATATCATATAAAATTATAAGATGTTTAGAGATACACAGTGATACTATATATTTAGCATTCACTATACAATTGTAATCAAATAAAGTTTTATAAATGAAAAATACCTACTTTTGGGCAAATTTAGAAGAAAAAATTGATAGTTGAGGAGGTCCCACGTTGTTGAATGACCCGGGAAAGGTTTTCTACGTGTTGAAATGCCTAATAATTAATTAATACTATTTAGCATTAACTACACAATTGTAAGCAAAAAAAAAATTGAAAGAGTTTTATAGAACAAAAAATACCTACTTTTGGGCAAATTTAGAAGGAAAGATTGATAATTGAGGAGGTCCCCACATTGTTGATTGGTCTGAGAAAGCTTTTCCACGTCTTGAAATACCTAATAATTAATACTATTTAGAATTAACTACACAATTGTATGCAAATAAAAGAAATTTGAAAGAGTTTTATAGAACAAAAAATACCTACTTTTGTAAAACTTTAGATGGGGAAATTGATAATTGAGAAGGTCCCACTTTGTTGATTGGCCCGGGAAAGCTTTTCCACGTCTTGAAATAATATTTGATGATGAATTGTGGGAAAAATTGGGAGAGTTTTGAGAGAATAGTTGAGAAATTATAAAATAATGGTGTTTGAGGATCCCACTTCGCAACTTGCTGTAATAAATACGCCACCACTAATCGCGACTTCACGAGTAGTCGCCAAAGACTCAAAAGTAGTCGTTAGTAATACCTTCTAACGACTACATGAAGTAGTCGTTAAAAAACCGATCACTAGCGACTACTCAATGGCGGTGGAAAAGTAATTAAAAAAATAAAAAAACAAACTAGGGACTACGTACGACGTTTTAACGACTACCTCATGTAGTCGTTAAAGACAAAAATTACTAACGACTACCATGTAGTCGAGAAAAATGTCTGGTAGTCGTTAAAGAGAAGTAGTAGCGAATGGTACTTGTCTTTAGCGACTACATCACGTAGTCGCAAAAAATTTGGCCGTTAGAGATCACGCGTGTAGTAGCGACATTAAAAATAAGGATTTTTTATAACGTTAAATCATGTTTAAATTTATTTTGTAAAAATTTTTCTATTAAATGTATATTTGGGAAAAAGATGATACAAATGCTAAGATTCACCTTTGCTCTATTGTGTATAAATACAAAACCACTAAGCTAAAAAGACTTATATGTCCTTTAGAGCTTGCACTCTTTACATAAATATTCTAAGGGGTGATTTGTTTTTTAGGATAAAATTATATTTATTTATTATAAAATTTACGGGTTCAGGGAGGGCTTGAGACCCTCGTGCCTATATAAGATCTGCCTCTGGCAGTCACCATATATCATCTATAACGTGAATTATTAGTGGTCTTTCTGAATGTTTTTCTCATATGATTAGTTTTTCTTTCCCTTATATAATTTAAAGGTCAATTCCTAATAGACATTTTTAAAGGAAACTTAATGAGACTAATATTATTCACAAAAGAAAATATATAGACTAATATCATCCTCATTTCAAAATGTAAAAACCCTAACTGAATAAGACAATTCTGGCATATATCATACACCAACTTTCTCTATAATTTTTTTACTAAAGTTATGGTCACAAGGTTGAGGTCTATCATTTTCAAAATTAATTATCTTGGCTAGTCTTTTATTAATGTAGACGAATACAAGACATTACTATTTTTGTTCATGAAATTATCCACAAATTTAAACATCTGAGGAGTAACTCTAAAGATAGTTACTCAATTGTCAAAATTGATATCCATAAGGTTCGTGATAAGTTGAGTTTGTCTTTTATACTTAAATTCCTTGGGAAATTAGGTTTCTCAAATTCTTGGATATCCTTCATCAGATCTTGCATTTTCTCTATTAAGTATGATGGTTTCCTTAATGGCCATTCTTCAGATTCCTTCACACCTTCTAGAGGACAGAGATAAGGGAATCATCCACCCGCATTATCTTTTTTCAATTGCTTCCAATGCTTTATCCTTTTTAATTGAGAAAGAATTATTCTCTGTGACTATAAAATACATTAGATTAAGTAAACATTGTCCCTCTTATCTATCACCTACTATTTGTTGATGACTCAATATTTATCCTGAACAATTCAGTTTTACAGATTCATTCTTGTAATCTGCTTTGCCTCAGGCTTATACCTGAATTCGAATAAGTCATCTTTCCTTGTTAGCCCTGATACTTCTCAATCAATGACTCTTCTCCTTACCCAATCCTTTAAATGTCTATCACTGCTGGTCTTGGCCTATTCCTTGGAATACTCACTTAATAGGGTAATTCTAAGATAAAAGCTATGGAAGGTCTAATATCCAAAAGTTGCTTCAAACCTTAAGGGGTGGAAAAAATCACTACTTTCAGTGGCAAGCAAAGTAACTCTAATTTCCTCTATTATCCATACTTTCCCTACTTATTTCATGACTTTTCACTCAATCCATAAATCCGTTATTAAAAAGATTTATTTCCTTACTAGTCATTTCCTTTGGAGAAATGAATATGACTTAGATCCACTGGATTAGATGGGATAAGGTAGCTTATTTAAAAAATTTAGGGGGTCTAGGGAACAAAAACCTTAAAATTTGTAATTTACCCCTTTTGGCTAAGCAGGTTTGGTCTATCCTCAACAATCTAAATTCCCTTATCTCTCTTATCCTTAAGAAAATCTATTTTCATGAGGTAGATTTCAATATTTCTCTCAGGTTTAGGAATGCTTCTTGTATCTGGAATAGCCTACTTAGAGGTAGTGTTTTCCTCATGTCCTATTATACAAGTATTGGTGATGGTCATTATACCAAGATCTGGCATGATAATTGGACAACTAAGCCCCTGGTTGAACCTGCCAACTATTGTGAGGAACCTGAGTTCCCAAAATTTTTAGCAGACCTATTTTACTCCTCCAAAAAGTCATGGAAGGTGGATCTGGTAAATTCCCTATTCAATGCATCTCAAGCCAAACTCATTATGAGTCTAAACATCCCCTAGTCTGATCAACCATCTATTTATTTCTGGCCTTATAACCAAAGTGGTACTTACACTTGCAAATCTGGGTATTCTTACGTTTTTGGATCCTTTGCTAAGCCACCTGATAATCTTAGCCTCTACCTTTACAAATCAGGACCTCCTGAAGTTCAGTTTGTCGTCCTTTACTCCCTCTAAGTTTAAATTTTTATTTTGGAGGGTCATTAGAAATGTTATTTTGACTGGAGATAATAGGTTCATTAAAAAATGTTCAAGTAATATCTCTGTCAGATCTGTTTCAAAGAAGAGATAAACATTGAACACTTAATTTTAGATGCGAATGGACTAGGAAGTTTGGTGTCCATCCCTCTATAGTGCAATATTGATCCTTTTTTTTTTGATTTGGATACTGATAGTTGAATTAGGCTTTTTCTAAACAGGTTCTCCTCTAAAAAGGAAAAAATGGAAGACTTTCTACACATTATTTTCCGTTTATGGACAATCTAGCATATGATTACTAGCTTTGTATTCGATTTTTCTCATATTTTCTTTGATATATGTCTAGCTCTCATTAAAGTTTTCGGTAGAGAGGGTTTCGGCACATCAGAGGACTCACAAGGGCATTAGCCTCCATCACTAGATCACTTAGAATTCAGTATTGTCCATCCCTTATCCATTTGGTCTCCACAAACACAAAACAACACCAAGATTAATGTTGATGCTGCCTTCAAGTTAGGTAAAGCCTTTGATGCCATTGTTGTTCGCAACTGGAAAGGGAAATTAATATATGCGTTTACCTAGAATACTAAAGCCCCTTTTGGTTTTGAAGCTGAAGCCATTATAATATGTAACGCTATTTATTTTTCATTTTACTGTGTTTCCCCAAGTATTATTATTGAAACTCATGCATAAGTTGTTTTGAAAGTCATTCGATCTTCAAGCCCTGCTTGCTGCTGGAGGTGAAGGCCCATTCTAGAAGATGTTAAAAGAATGATAATGTACCTTCCATTGATCATCATTAAGTGAATAAGAAGTACGCCCAATCGTGCAACTGACTAGATATCAAAAGGTTTTTTATCTCTATTCTTCCTATCAATTGGTGTAATAACTTGCCTAGTGATATAGTTTTTATTTGTGTAATGATGATACTTTTGATACTCAAGGGGTTGGTTAATTCCCCTTTCACTTTTTCCTTGATTAATATAAGCCTGCTTTGCCTTAATAACAGATAATAGATCCCAACAACCAAGTAAACTCTCCCTTAAAAGGCATTTGACGCGCAACAGACCAACACACCCTCCTTACTGTTAACTATTGCTGGTACATATAAAATTCTACCAGTGCTGATATACGCTTCCCTTTTATTTTTTTCAACTAAAAATCAGACAAAATCACAAAAGAGGCAAAGAAATATATTATGGATAAATAGATAAACAAATAATAAGTATGTTGCAGTTTGAATCACAATCATAAGATGTAGCAAAAAAATGAAGAAAAATTACTTTTTAAAAAAACTGATTAACTTATGGAAAAAATCACATAACTCAAAAAATTTATATATATATATATATATATATATATATATATATATATATATATATATATATATATATATATATATATATATATATATATATATATATATATATATATATATATTCATAAGAATAGTTTAGTTGTGCTACAAGAACATTGTTAAACAAAAAATATGATATACAACATATTCATGAATTATAATTCATGAGTATAAAAGTTTTATCCTTACTTGAAGAACAGTCTAAGTTATGGGAATGTCCTCATAACTTAAATTATTCTTCAAGTAGAAGGTAAAATACATAAAAATATGTTATACATATAATATTTATGCGTAATTGTTTGTTACTTCATAAACAATAAAGAAAAACTAAAATATGACAAAAATACAAAAATACAACAAAAAAAAGAAGAAAAACGGAGTTATAGAAATATAAACTAAATAATTTTTTCGTATAAGGATAGTTTAGTTGTGTGACAAGAATATTATTAAACAATAAATATTATATATAACATATATATGATGTATAGTTCATGAGTAAGGCTGTAAACGAGCTATACTCATGATTATATATATGATGTTATATTCATAAGAGTTTTATCTTCTACTTGAAGTAAAAAATTTCCTAACTCAAAATGTTCTTCAAGTAGAATTTTAAATACATAAAAATATGTTATATACATCAAATATTCTTATGCATAATTGTTTGTTACCTCGCAAATAACAAAGAAGAACTAAAACATGAAAAATAATACAAATACACAATAAAAAGAAAAATAATCTGAGTTATGGGAAACTCCCCATAGATTAAAAAATTATAATAACAATTTTTTTGCTTAAGTATAAAGATAAATAAGAAACACTGAAGTTAAAAAAACGGTTTCCTATAACTCAAAAAGTTGAGTTACGGGAAAATTTCAATAACTTATAATGAAAAATAATAAGTAAATGTTGCAATTTGAATTGCAGGCACAAGCTGAAACAAAGAATGAAAAAAAAAACTACTTAAAAAACAGACCGAGCTATGAAAAAATTCTCATAACTCAAAAAAATATATAATAAATAATTTTCTTTTTGCATAAGAATAGGTTAGTTGTATTACAAAATCATTTTTAAGCAAAATTGTGATAACATATTTATGATGCATAATTTATGAATATAAGAGTTTTATCCTCTACTTGAATAATAGTCTGAGTTATGTGAATTTTTTCATAACTCAAGTTGTTCTTCATGTAGAAGTCAAAACAGATAAAAATATGTCATACATATCATATATTACTATACACAATTGTCTGTTACTTAACAAACAATAAAGAAGAACTAAAAAAATGTCAAAAATACAAAAATGCAGCAAAAGATGAAGAACAGATTGAGTTGTGGGTTCATAACTCAAAAAATTATAAAATAAACAATTTTTTTTGCATAAGGATAGTTTAGTTGTGTAACAAGAATATTATTAAACAATAAATATGATATATAACATATTTATGATGCATATTTCATGAATATAAGCGTTTTATCTTCTACTTGAAGAGCAATTTAAGTTATAAATTTTTTTTAATAACTCAAACTGTTCTTCTAGTAGCAGGTAAAACAGATACAAATAAGTTATATACATCATATTTTCTGATGCATAATTGTTTGTTACTCACATATAATGAAGAAGAACTATAACATGAAAAAATATTGAATAAATTTTTTTGCACAAGGATAGTTTAGTTGTGTTACAAGAATATTATTAAACAAAGAATTAATAACTTATTAGGTCCAAATACACAAAACCCAACCCCCACAAAGTCCACAATTTTTTTACCCACTCAAAAGGTCCATACTATTTATTATTTACCATTCCTACCTCTAAATTATAATAAATGAATTAAACATTATCTTATATATAAAAATTATATTTTAAGATTAAAAAAAAAAGTCAACGTCAAAAAATAATGAAATATAAAATCTAAAACTCATCTCACCTCTACATAAAAGAACCCTCATCTCTTTACACTCATCTTCCAACCATGCCGCTCTCCTCGCCACAAAGGGGTCATTCTCCACCATCATCAACCTTGCTTAGCTACTCCATCAACAATCGAAGAAACCAAGCCAAAAAATAATTTTTTATCACTGAAACCACAAAAAATTAATTTAATTTAACCTAATCTCATCACTTTTATAATGTTTCAGAATTATCTAATTTAAGTTTAACTGCATTAGTATTTTTATTATATTTTTATACGAATTCAACAATGGTCATTAATATGTCCGTCGGAAACCATTTACCTTGAGGAGTGATGCACTTAAGTTAGCATAACTTATATGGGAGAGGTGATGGCATATGAGTTTTGACGGTCCCATGTTTTACCATGACCGTTGGAGTTAGCAATATGGTCTTACAATGCATTGTTTTGATGAGTTTTAGTTTTCATGTTTCCTTTTTTTTTTCCTATGAATGCGAGTGTGACTAATAGGAGTTTTAGGTTTTATGTTTAATTATTTTTTAACGTTTCCGGTTATAATTTTTTTACTGTCAACTTACTGTTTTGTACTATCACCCCATTGTTTTTGTACTATTAACCCACGGTTTTTGCTCTGTTACCCACTGTTTTTGCATTGTCAACCCACAGTTTTTGTGGTGTCATCCAAGTTTTTGCACTATCAACCCATGGTTTCTGTAGTGTCACCCGGTTATTTTTTATTGTCAACCCACTACGTTATATTTATTCTTTTAGTCACAGATTCTAATTGATTTTTTATGTTTTTATTCACATGTAGGTTTGACAATTCACGAAAGTGATTTAATTATCGGTTATAAAATAAATAAGTATTATGAAATGAGTTAGTTATATTATAGGAAATATTGTAATTATATAAATGTTTTGATTTTAGAATTTTGTAATGTTGGGATGTTTTAATTATATAATTTTTTGGTTATGGAAAGTAAATATTTTGTTATGGAATGATTTGTTTGAAAAGGGGTATTTTAGACATTTGTTTGGATTGGACCCTTTTGACAGGAATTGGTGGATCATGGATTTCATGAGTAAATCACCATTAAACAAAAGATATGATTATAAAATACTTATGATACACAATTCATTAAATATAAGAAGTTTGAAGATTAGTCTCAGTTATGAGAAATTTTTCATAACTCACATTATTATTCAAATATAAGGTAAAAAGACATATAAAAAGTTAAATATTATATACAAAGAAAAAAAAATTAAACTTCATTAAGTAACGAACAATAAACAAGAAACCAGTTGGGTTAGCTCGGCTGGGCAGAGCCTTGCTATTTCTTCAACACTTAAAGGGGAGGTTTATGGTTCGAATCCCCTCCCTACCGAGTGTAAAGTAAGAGATACAAGCCCGGATCACCCACGTGCCAAAAAAAAAACAATAAACAAGAATATAAATATGAAGAAAACTTAAGAAAGCTCGACTTCTCGGAAATTTTTGTGTAATACTCTGTGATTTTTATATAATACTTATTGATTTTATGTAAGTTCTTAATGATTTTGCGTAATACTCAGTGATTTTGTGTCATACTCAGTGATTTTGCGTAATACTCAATAAATTTTCAAAATACTTAGTTATTTGTGTTATACTTAGTTATACTTGGCGATTTTGCATTAATACTCGAAGATTTTATGATAATACATAGTGATTTTGTATAAAACTTAGTTTTTTATGTAAATACTTAGTGAATTTTGTGTAATACTCAGTGAATTATCTGAGTAGTGATTTTGTCGGTGAATTTTGTGAGTAATTATTTTACTGAGTATTATTTTAAAATATTGAGTATTATCTTGAAATCACTGAGTATTTTTTGGAATCACTGAGTATTTTTTGAAATGCTGATAATTAACACGAAATCATTAAGTATTAATGCAAAATCGTTGAATATAACACAAAATCACCGGTACTATGCAAAATAACTAAGTATTAACATAAAACTAATGAGTATTATACAAAATCACTACGTATTGATAAAAATCACAGAGTATTACACAAAATCACTATGTATTAACGTAAAATCACCAAGTATTACACAAAATTACTGAGTATTACACAAAATCATTGAGTATTGCAAAAATGGAGCTCTAAATGTAACAAAATAGAGCTTGAAGGTGTGCAAAAGTGGAGCTCGAAATGCTTCAAAAAAAGAGCTCGAAAATCTACAAAAATGTCTTAAAAGAGGAGAAAATGATATATATATATATATATATATATATATATATATATATATAGAGAGAGAGAGAGAGAGAGAGAGAGAGAGAGAGAGAGAGAGAGAGAGAGAGAGAGAGCTATAAAAATTTCTTGAAAAGAGAAGAGGGAAAGAGAGAAATCTACAAACAAAAGAAAATAAATGAATTGAAATGAAAAGGTTGGAGGGTTGATTCCTCTATATATATACTCTAAGGGTATTCTTGACCCATAATATTTTAGTGACCTCTTTAAAGAATGAAGTTAGCCATACCATACTTATATGCCACAAAAATAGTCTCAAGATTCATAGGTCAATCACCCAGATTAAATAGACATCAAAAAACACAGAATAATATATTGTTGCTAATGTTGGTGGCAAGTTTTTGGCCGTTTCCTTTACTCTATGTTTGATCCCTCGACCCATGCCCCTACCTATTAGAATATTTGATCTAACCAAATTTCCAACATCTTCTAGTTCACTCAAAGCCTTTTCTTTCAATTTCTCTAATCAAAACCTTTTACTATCTACATAGTTTTGTTTTCTATAATTGTTTGGATGAAATAAGTTTGGAGTGAGGCTTTTGTCCTCCTTGTGTTTTGTTTGTATGAGTGAGTTATATTGGGTTTTGTAGCTGGTTTCTTTTGCTCGTGCAACAATGATACGTTTGTGGTACGGTTTTTCCTCACTGTACTTTGTATCATGTTCACGTGATCGCTTCTCCTTCTTGTATAAGTGATTGGCACTATGATCTTTCTTGTGGAATGGAGATTTTGGAGGAAATGTTTGTCGTTCATTCTTTGCTCAGAAATCTCGACCTTGTTGTGTCTTGGAAAATAATTACAATCTGCTCGTGAGGGGTGGACTTTGGAGCCTCCGAAAAGGTCGGAGTTGTTGAGGTGTTTTTTTTATGAGCTTCAAATCTGTTTTGGTTTTATGCAAATTTTTCTTAGACTCGTGTGTTACTATTTGAAAGCCGTTCAGTTTGGTTTGAATATGCCTAGGGGTTTATCGTTCAATCGTTGGTCTTTTATCATTAATCTTGATAGTGATTTTTTTGGTGGCTCTTGTTATCTTTTGAATGGTTGGTGTTTGTACCGTTTTTTGCCCCTCGTTATGTTACCCTTGGTCTCCCCTTTACTGGTGAAAAATTTCATGGGGGATTACCAAGATCCACGTTTTTTTTCGGGTAGTCGTTAAAGTTTTTTCTTCGTCAAGAACTGTATTATTTTCGATTGTCTTGCTATTTGTGGAAGCTAAAATGGTAGTAGACATTTTCCTCTCTTGGGGGTCTTAAAAAATTGTTTTCCCCAAGAATCGTTTGATTTGGACTCTTTGGTATGGTTACGTGTACTGGTTGTGGCATCGTTTGGCGTGTTTAGCGAGGATGGTGATGTTCCGGTATGTTTGTGGGATGCTTAGCTCTAGTTTGGTTGTTTTTTATGTTGTCTTATTTGTATAGTTATTTTCGAAATTGGTTGGATAATCTGTGTATTCTCTAATCTTTTTTAATATATATCTCGGTTGGAAAAAGAAAGAATTTTTTTTGAGAGGATAATACAATTCAAGGCGTAAAAGTCCTCAACTTTATAAAATAAATCCTAGTTGCAATAACTTATTTTTTAAGGCCACTTTCCAAATTTCTGGTTGGGGTTTTGACATTTTTACCCTTGTTCGGAATGGGTACGGACCCCTCACGTTTTGACATTCATTCCTTTTTCAATTAAGCTGGTCTGTGATTTTTTTAGGTTGTTTGGTTAATTGGGCTAGCCCTATCAAGAATAAAAGCATTACAGGCTGGCCCCTTGAGGAACAAAAAAATCATTTAACGGGCTGGCTCCAGTACATTCACAATTGGGCCATCAAAATAAACATTAATACATGTTTTTTTTACATGTATGGGCTGTAGCCATACTGACCAAAAAAATAAACAAAATCGAACCACATTTGTACACCATAATGAGCGAGCCCCATTACTAACAAAAAATACATTAGGGCTGCAAATCGTACTTTGGAAAAAAAACCAACAAATGAACGAGTGACAATGGTGATGAAGATGAAGGCAGATTTGCTGCTTCTCTTCGTTTTCTTGGTGGTGGTGGCGGTTTTCCAGTGAAGCGACGAAGATGGACTGCATCGGGCTGAATATGGAGCTGGCCCCAGCATGAACACATCCTTATTGGGTCTGGCCTCATCAACACCAAAATCAAACACGACCATTGGAGCGCCGATCTCGATCAGATCTAACGAAGGCGAAGGCGAGGGGGCAGGTGCTGTGCAGCATATTGGGGATGGTGGGGGTGAGTGGTTATAGGGGTGAGTGGTTATGGTGGTTGTGGGTTTAGTCAGATCGGGTGGTGGGTTTTCTTCTGCACGACGTGGGGACGGTGAGAGGGCAGGTGGGTGGCAGTGATGACTGGGATCTGCAAGACGAAAGCAAGCTCGCTGGCGACGGGCTTCTTCTCCACGAACGGGTTTCTTCTCCGGGATGATGGTGGCTACTGGTTCACAGCAGGAGGTGATTTGGTGGGGTTCGATGAGTGGGTGGGGGTGAATGGTGTGTGGGTGGTGGGGCGGTCGGTGTTGATGAAGATGGTTGGATGTTGGCGGTGTTGTTGTGACGGGAGGGGGTGGGGGTGGGTTTCAGACGCGACGAGAGAGGAGAGTCAGAGGGGGTGGGGGTCGGCTTTAGAGAGAGAGAGAGAGGGAATGGGGGTGGGATTTTGTAGCAGCGTATAATGGGTTTTGATTTTAGGTTTGAGTTTGGGAGGGTTCCTGTAGGTAATAGGGGGAGAGGGGGTTTTTGGGTTTTTTTTACTCTTTTTAGTTGAGCTCTAAAGACTAGCAAAAGACTGATTGGGTTTGAGATTTAAAAAAAAAAATTAGATGCAAGTGGTTTTATAAAGTAAAATCCCCAAAGTTTGAGAGGTTGCAAACCCCATGCCTCTTTATCCATCAATGCTTGATGGTTAATTGAAAAAGAAAAATGGTGGATGACGGGGCGATAAGAAGCATTTTCATCCCATAAAAATTATATTGTTGGCCATATAAGTGGACTAGCTCGTAAAAGACCTCATCATTTTATAAAACGAGATTTTGAACTCCCTAAATCTCATAGTCCAAATAAAAAAACTCCCTAAATCTAATGGGCAAGAAAAGTAAAAAATCCAAAATCTTATATCGTCGTTTTACAAATTCTAACACTACTATCCTTTTCATAGCCCGTACTCATTCCCAATTGAATTGTATGTAGAAAAAGTTGTAACTCTTTACTCTTATGATGATGAGTAATAAGTAGAATGGTCAGTAGGTATATAATGGGTTGAAGCTTATCATGTTTGTTTCGAAGATGAGAATTACACCTAAAATTGAAAGAGGCTAAACATATATTATATCTTTTGTCATCATGAATATTCTACTCACTTTTTTTTGGGATATTTAAACTTAATTGATACGTTCTGGTTAATTATGTTATAACTAGTTTAATTGATAGGGTTATAATGTATACAACATTAATAAGACGAGAATAAAATATAAGTAATTGTTCTGATAAAGAAGTATCGTGTATGGATTTTTATTAGGAGTTGGGGGATAAGCGAAGATTTGAAAAATTGAAAAATTATTCAAAAAAAAAAAAGTGAGAAGATCAAGTAATAATTTGGAAATATTAGGAAAACCATCAAATATTAACCACGGTAGTTAAAACATAGTACTGTAGTGGAGTACATGATTTATAGCTTATACTTGAGGCGTAAAAGTGACATATGAGCTAACAAAATGCTTTTACGTAAAGATACTTTTATAATGCGGCGCGAGAACTAGAAGAGATATTAACGGTAACAGTAGTGCGTTAAGCAGTTCACACTGTAGAGAAACACAAAAAGCTAGTTTCATTGTATATATAAATTACACCGAATCTTCAAACTCTAAAAAGCCATTCACCCTTTCAAAATCCATTTTTTCAACAAAGCTGATCTCTCTTTACACCCAAACGCCAGCGTTTTAGCACTTTCCATTCGGAAAATCCGTCTTTTTAAGCCAATGGCAGTTAGTATAGTTATTCATAAGCGTGCTTCAAATCGCCGAAGGTATTCTTCTAAAAAATCATACTGTTGAATGAAATAGTGAGCAATTTCTTTTCCATTAAAAAGATTCTGTTACTTTAAGGAAACAAGAAGAAACAATATTCAAAGGAGAGGAATTTATGATTTCAGTTTCCAATGTCGTTTGATATATCATAATCTTTAAAGCTTGGTGTGTGCTCAAAAGTTTAGCTTACTTGTTGAATTATAGTTAAATTAGGGAGAATTAGTTGAAGAATTTGAAACTTTAGTGTGATTTCTATAGAAAAATTACATCTTTTAGTGGGTTTTGGTAATGGAGAATTACTTGACGAGTATATCGAATTTTGGAGTGTTTAATATTTTCGTAATTGAGTATATCTTTCAGCTTTAATTGAAAAAAACTGCATTTCTTTAGTAAATTATAAATATAAAGGTTTGGGGATTTGGGTTTGGGTTATTGAGTAGACAGAGTATGGAGAAGGATGATAGAATGCTACTTCCAAAGGTGGGACCGCCATTAAAGCGGAGAGCATGGTTAAGGGGGAAACAAGCAGGTAGAGGATCATATAGAGGGAGCTAGCATCTAGTATTGGGTATTAAGGGTTTTATTGGAGGGTTTTTTTTTAAATTTAATTGACCCAGCTTTAGGGTTTAGGATTAGGGGTGAAAATTTTGGTTAATTGGGTGAAAAAAAGATGGAAAGTCAAGTTCAACATGCTCTCAAAGCTCTCTGTTTCAATACTCAATGGAAATATGCTGTTTTTTGGAAGCTTCAACATCGTACTCGAATGTAAGACTCTTTAACTGTATTCAGAAAAGCTCTTTGTTTCATTAATGAATTAGTTGATTTTCAAATCAGAAAAGTTGTACCTCTTTTTGATATTATATGTATGGATTATAATATAGGATTTTGACGTGTGAGGATGCATATTACGACAAAGATACAATGAGTGACTCTCAGGATGAATTTTATTCAAGTGATCCACTTGGGTTAGCTGTGGCAAAGATGTCATATCATGTATATTCTCTTGGGGAAGGGTAAGATTTCTCACATATCTTACTTAACATTACTATCTATATAATCTAAATAATCCTTTAGTTTAATAAATACGGCCTCTAATTTCTATAATAAACAGGATTGTTGGGCAAGTTGCAATAACAGGTAAGCATTTGTGGATTACTTCCGGTGATTATGAAATGAATGCTGGATCTTTTTTTGAGGTATCCCCTTCTTTTAATAAATTTAACATTATTGTATGTCATTTTATTAAGTTATTACTATTTTCTTGTGTATTTTCCAGTATTGCGATGGATTGCACAATCAGTTTTCAGCTGGTATTAAGGTAAATTATCCATTTTTCATGCATAAATTTGGTAAGGGTATGTTTGTAATTTCTATTATATCGTATTGCAGACCATAGCTGTTGTGTCTATTGTCCCTTATGGAATTGTACAACTTGGTTCCCTAAACAGAGTAAGACTTATTTCAGTTTCATTTAAGAAATGTGAATTATATTTATTCCCTCATTTTATATTATTTTCGCCTTTTTTTTCTCTTAGATCACTGAAGATCTGAGGATGGTGAATAATATCCGGAATATTTTATACGAAATTCAAGATTCTATATTAGGGCCCACTTCCGAGAATCTTGGTGGGGCCACAATTAGCTCTTATAATAATAATAATCCTTTCGCTACTTCTAGCATGGATGTTTCATATTTGTCTCCAGAAATTTTTCACTCTGCACCTTCTAATAATCAAAACAGCTCACATTCTGTCCCAGAAATTTTAAATACACATTTACCCAAAGATTCAGAGAACTCAGAGCTTCAATATACAGAAGCACTTCATATGCCAACAAGGTTTTGTGCAGGAGATGAGCTTTACGAAGCATTAGGACCCGCTTTTCAAAAACAAACTAAACCTTACAGCTTGAATCCCGAGTTGACTAATACCGGAAAAGTCAACGAGATACCAGAGGAAATATGCTCTTCCAGTAGAGAGAATCTTCTAGAAGCAGTAATTGCTAAAGTTAATCACACTGAATGTGAGATAATTAGCCAAAAGACCATCGATAAAAAACCAGACCCTTGCTTAAGTGATATCGAAACTATAAGTTCAGTGGGTTATTCATTTGATCAGAGTTTTAACTCCTCAGGAGCATATAGTGTATGGTCTTCACAAGGCGTTTCACCTGCAAGTTCAAGTAAAGGTAGTGAACTTTTAGATCGGCCAAAAGAACCAGTAAAAGTACACAAGAAAAGGGCTAGACCAGGCGAAAGTAACAGACCTAGACCAAGAGATAGACAATTAATCCAAGATCGCATCAAAGAGTTACGAGAACTTGTACCCAATGGCTCAAAGGTATATATATATATATATAAATAAATAAATTTCCTATTTCGTCTGTTACATTATTTTAGTAAAAATTTGTTCATAATAAACAGTGTAGCATTGATTCGCTTCTGGAGAGAACAATTAAACACACGCTCTTTATGCAAACTATCACAAAACATGCTGAGAAACTAAATAAATGCAGTATATCAAAGGTATGATTTCATTTTTTTAAAATATTTTTTAAGCGCGATTGATTTTATTGACTCGCTCTATTACAGATGCTTGACAAGGAAATGAGTACGCATGATGAACAAGGCTCAAGTTGGGCAGTGGAAGTTGGAAGTAATCAAAAAGTTTGCCCGATAATAGTGGAGAATATAAACATGAATGGGCAAATGCGTGTAGAGGTATGAAAAATTCTTTTACCACTGTGATAATGTCAAAATATAGAGTCGATTTAGTACAGTGAAAGCTATATTAAAATTGATTCATACGTTGATTTAGATGTTATGCAATGAATGTAACCGTTTTCTGGAGGTAGCAGAGGCGATTAGGAGCTTAGGTTTGATAATATTGAAAGGGGTAACAGAAACCTCTGGTGAAAAGACTTGGGTCCGTTTTGTAGTCGAGGTATGTGTGT
Source organism: Nemophila menziesii (assembly GCA_029959085.1). Classification (NCBI taxonomy): domain Eukaryota; kingdom Viridiplantae; phylum Streptophyta; class Magnoliopsida; order Boraginales; family Hydrophyllaceae; genus Nemophila; species Nemophila menziesii. Next base: position 34,009,002 of record JARWIR010000003.1, read on the forward strand.
ATATATATATATATGTATATATTTTAATTTAATTATTTGATTATGATTTTCAGGGTCAAGATAATAGAAAAATGCATCGGATGGATATTCTATGGTCGTTGATGCAGCTATTGCAACCAAAGAGCTGAAACTGAAAATTTGCTTTTTGTGTTTTCCTTTTACCAAATTTATTTTTCTTTGTTTTGTAAGTGTGTTTAAACTGTATTATATCTAGTTTTGGTGTGATTATTTTCTATATTTTGCGAAACAGACTTGATTTTTTCTTGTATGTGTTTTCTGTTTTTAAAGATAAATACTTGATTTTTTCAAAGAGTGCTTCATTATATATTCAGTCAAGGTCCAACAATTGTTATGTTACTGTAGTAGCTCGGCCAAATAGTCAATATTCCATGCTTTATTAGATTGGCCCAATATTTACTTAATTGTCCATCAGTCAAGTCCCAACAATAATATTGTTACTGTGTGAGCTCGGCCCAATATTCAATGGGTTTTGATTAGAATCCCTAATTAGCTAAGATTGGTCGCTTGTTTGGTTAATCTATCATGTATTTATTGTTATTCTGGTTACACATTTGTTTCAGCATAGAATAGTGGAATACCCTATCACACTTATATTATTCAAGAGCAGAGCTAGAGGATTTTTTTGTTAAAGGAAATGGTAACACATCCCCAAAATTTTTTGAGTTAATTGCCTTGTAGGCATTTATATTATACAAAATTGTACAAAAGGTCTCTATATTTTTTTTAATTAAATGCACTATGATACCCTATAATATACAAAATTACATATATTTTCTCATATATATATATATAAGAAAAAAAGATATTCATAGAAACAATCAAAGAAGCTATTTACAAATTTGGAGGAAGCCAAGTGAAACTTTTGAATATCTAGAAAAGTATTTTATAATTTTTTATAACGATTCATTATTTTAAATTCAGGAGGGATTATTCTATTCCAACTATCAAGTAAGCTTTTATATGACCTGATATTACTCTTAATATAATAGCAAACTATTGTGTAAAAAAAAAAAATATACGGTTCAAGCGTCTCAATATCCTATTTTATAGTATATGTTCACGTGGACGGTTTAAGAAAAAAAAAAGATCCCACTTACATTTTAAGAGATATACAGTCATTTCTAAGTATTTAAAATATGAGGAAGATTTGAGATATTTATATGGAGCGATCTAAAAAGACAAACAGTTCTCAAAAGTAAAAACATTGACAAAAGCATAACAAAAGAATACCCCCATTTATCCTGAATCCAATAGGAATATGTTCCTCTTTTAGGTCAAACCATTTGAAAATTGAAACAATTATGTGATCAAAATAATAAATTTTATTCTCATCTCTCAGTCCCTAACTATTAGTAATTCATTTTGCTGGGCTTTTAAAAACATCGAAACCCACCCTTGAATAATGAAATCAATGGACTTCTTTCTAGTAGGATCATTAAATGAATATTAATGGGAAATTCATTTAATGGGAAAGTTGAATTGCTTTCATTAGTGACACATAATGCGACACTTCGTCCACCCAAAAAGACACACAAAAGGGTGCTCTAGTGGGACTAATACTTTCATAAAAAGCCAATCTTATTTTCCTTGTTCCCTTGGCATTCTTTTTTGGATGTGAGTGGAAGACTAGCTTGTATTAGTATAGTATGAGGTAGTTGTTTTTTTTTTTAATTCCTTGTTGCTACCTTAAGCTTTCGAGCTTAGGTAGGTAACACCCATGTATAGTGTACAGTTTTGATATTTAAATACAACCGTTTACCCGACCCAAAAAAAAAAAAAAAAAAAAAAAAAAAAAAAAAAAGCCAATTTTATTTTATTTCATTTTTCATATAATATATATTAATTTTAAAAAAATCAAAATACCCATGTACAATTTGAGCTCAGTTGGAATATTTATTTAGACAAGTTTAAATTTTAATAAAATCTCGTGATCAAATCGAGCCCATTAGAGTTTGTACTTGAATTGTTTGTTTATATATTTGTAAAATGCAAATAAATATTTTATTATTTCAATAAACATGTTATTAATACTTACTATTAATGATAACATTGTCCATTCAAAAAAATAAATTACGACATTTTTTTAAAGATTTTTTTATTCATCAATATAATACTTCACAAATCGATAATGGATACCATAAAAGAAATAACTTACTCGTGAATCATTCGAGTTTATCTTGAAAAAAGTTTGTTTGAATTTGTTCGATAAGTTATACAAACAAGTTTAAACATCTAGTATTAGACTCCATTCATTTAAAGTTCTAGTCTATATAATATGTAGACCTTGATTCCAAAAACTTATACATATTAATTTTAACCAATAATATAATTCTTTGACCTCAGCGATAGTCTTTTACCATCCTTGAGATTCCACCTTCAGAATAAGAGCAACAATCATTTAATTGATTTTTTTAGGAGGTTGGAGCTCCAAAAGTAATATGTGATAACATTGATAACATCTTATCCTATTATGCTCCAAGCTACCTTGTAAAAAAGAGATGAGAATTATACAATCCCAAACTTTTCCATTCAATTTTTTTATTGACCAGCAAGCTATGTTAAGGCAGTTTTAGGGCCTAGGCGATCGTCTGGGTTCTAGTGCCTAGTCGGAATTACCCAACGAACTTAGACGGGATTAAGCGATTTTTCAATTCTGGTATGTAATTTTATTTTTTTAGTAAAATATATATTTTAATTATAATAATTATAATTATTTAAGTCATAAAATTCCTCTAACAACAATATAGTGCATTTAACAATGCTAAAATTAGAGTTATGATATCAATTCAAGAATTCTCGAGAGTAAAAAAAAAAGAGGAGGGCCACCTCATCCATGGTGCTTAAGGCGCTAGGCAAAAAAGACCAACACTTTTACTAGGTGTAGGCGGCTAACGGACAAGTTGACACCTAGGCGGGAATTTCTACAGCATAGCAAGCAAATCTGTCGCACGGAGAGGATGTATGGTGCACGGAGATTAAGAAGATGGACTATGGTGCGATACTTCACCAGCTCCGATACGTGGGAGCTGGTTCTGGTGCAGTGCAAGATGAATATGAGGTTGGTGTGGTGCGTGGTAGTAGGTGTGGAGTGTGAGGAAGTGGTTGGGGTGCAAACTACGGTGCAATGCAAGAGAAAGAGAGAGGTTGAGGTGCAGGTGGCGGTGCACCCGATCTGAGCGGTGAATTTCTCTTGCTCACCGAAGAAAGAGTGGGGGTGCACCAGAGGTATAATTTTTTTATTATATTTGTATAAAGTGCAGGTGCAACTTAACGACTTCCAGCTAAATTTCAACCTTGTTTTATTTTATATACTGTAAAAGACTAAACCTGGAAGCAACTTCTCTGAATTTCCATAGAGTCATGCATCGATGGATTTAGAGCTTGTATGTGAAAGTTACCCCCATTATACGAAACTAACTTCTTGGAGATTTTAGAAGCCTAAAATTGCAGGTCCAACTCGGTGACTTCTCATCTGATTTTGAGTATTATACGTTCCATATCTTGTAAAATACTAAACATGAAAGTTCTAGGCAGCTTCTTCGAATTTCCGTAAAATCTTGAATTGAGGAATCCTGTATGCAAAATTTATGCCTATTATACAATAGGTTCTTTGGGATGCACCAAAGTTTCTTAGGGACACAATAATACAATTTTGCCATTGGTTGCACCCGAGCTAATTAGATGCACCAGAGATGTATAAGAGTACAAAAAATTACCAACTAACCCCACACTGACCAATTTTTCCATTTTTTGTTCACAATCACTTCACTTTCCTTTGAACACCCCAATCAAGTATCAGTTTGCCTCTTGATTCGCACTAACTTCCATTCTCATACTAGGTCTCCTAATACTTCATGTCATCTTGATGATCGAGGTGGTTTTCAACACTTCACCCTCAAACTTCACATCATAAGAACTCCAGTACACATCTCATCAAGAATAGTATAGTTTACCTTAACTAAGAAAAAACAACTATAATCGTATACCGTACCTAAAGAGTGATAAATTATGGGCTATCTCCAACAATCACTTTTCTCTAATTGAAAGCTTAAAAATTCCCGGATCCTTGAGACTTGGAAGCAACCTTTTTTGCCACTAAACAGTGACCTCATACATTAGTTCTACAGTCTCATATTGTTCAAATTTTATATTCTTGTAGAGTGTCTCCTTGAAGAATCTAATGTACGTTGGCACTTGCTTGATCGTTTTTAGTAAAGGGGGGTTGATTATCAAGTCCTTAGCATCTTGATGATTTTCTTATACTCTAAAGCATCACTCTTTAGTGTTACACTTGATCAGAAGGGTTGTGGTACGTAAACCCCTGGTGGCAAAACTTAAACTTTCTTTATCTAATGCACCCTTGGTGCTTCAACCGTTTTTGTGACCACTTCTCATTCCTTGTTGTCAACCAAATCCTTTACTATTAGCACATCCAAATTTGGGTTGTGAGGCTCTTTATCATTGGTGATCACTTTCTTTTGGGTTGAAGGGGACTCTTTACTTGCCACAACTATTGGTGGTGCCACAACATTCATACTTTGAAGGTCGATGACTTTACATGATTACAATTTACAATCAACATACCCATTGTGAAGTAGCTTGACATCAATATTCGTACCTTGAGTGATACTCGAGGGTGTTGACCTTGTTGTTAAGATTGAAGAGCTTGAATGATTTACGATATTTCTTGCTCCTGTATTTTCAAATTTTCCCCTTGTGAGTTAAGGGCCTCACTGATCTTATCCATCAACTCATTTGTCTTATCCATCTTCTCACATGTGAGCATTATGAATTTGTTGAGCATTTATGGGCCTCATCGATCTTATCCATCAGCTCATCTGTCTTAGCCATCTTCTTCTACGCGAGAATCGTAAACTTAGTGAGCATTTCCTCGAACTTACGTTTATCTTCTTGTGGATATGCCGGTATTGCTTTTGTTTAGCTAATTTGTCCGCATAAGAGTTACAGATTGGTGGATGAGTAGAATAATTTTTTTATGATTTCCCACTCTAATACTGTTTTTTGGAGGTTTGGCTTAATATTTAATTGCGTATTCACTTGCATTTGACCATTGAAACCCCTAATGATTGTTAATATTCCCTTTTGGGTAGCTTTTAACATCTTTTTGATAGCCTCCTTGATTACCCACATGATGGACGATATCCAATTTGCCTTGACATTCTTCCCAACTATGCTCTCCAATACCACTTGACATACCAAAAAATCGTGCCCGCCTTGATGTTTGTTAACAACATAAGCTTCTATTCATTTTCAATAACAACTAGTTTATCAGGTACATTAGTTTTTGTATCCGAGCGGAAAGTACCTCGAGAGTATCGATGAACAGGCTCTCTTGAAGGCCGACGACTCATCTTATTCTAAACAATTTAATAATTAGTCAACATCGCTCGATTTGTAAATACCATCATAAACCCCCACCACAAATAGTATCAAACTTCTCCATATAAATAACTTTGAGAATATTAAAGTACATGGCTAGTTGTGTATCGAGAGAGTACCCATGATTCGGGAAATTTTTCAAACACGTTTAGAATCTAGTACATACCTCTCCTAGTGATATGCCTTGTTGTTGATTGAAATGTCATTTAGAGTTAATTCCATGTAGTGCTTATGCCCAGTAGTTGAAGATCCCACCACATGCTTGCACCTATGATGTCTCTCTTTTTGTGATGGATTAATCCATTCACGAGACATTATTTTGGAAGTTTATTAGGCCTAAGTGTGAGATTTTTCTCTTTTATATTGTATATTGTACTTTTACTTCTATTTTTGGACTTATTACTGTTTATAGAGTTTTTGTGCCTTAATTGTGTGTTAAGTGTGTAGATTTTTGGTACATGCTTCATACAAGGTTCTAAAATGAGAAGAATAAGTCAATACGTCAAGATAAACCCCAAGTCAAAGCGGAAATTGAGCTTGGAGCAGCTTTGTGAAATTGGAGTGTTTGTTGGAGAAATCTTTACGCCTTAGTGTTTTAGTCACTACGACATATTGGTGAGAGTATTGGACATGATTCCTTTTGATTTAGAGAGAGAGAGAGAGAGAGAGAGAGAGAGATTGACATCAGTGTCGCGTGGAAAGTGACGGAAGTCAACTCGGAGCTAAGATGAAGAAGTTATGCCATTTGCTTCCACCAAGGTTCAAACTAAAATTCTGGTTAGTAAAATGGGATGTGCTCCTGTTAATCCTAATTAAGCAAGCCTAAAAGGGGGCCCAACTTTTTTTAGAATATATAAAGACATTTTACAGCCTCCATTTCATGTTCTATCATATTTTATTTATTAATTAAAGTGGAGAATCAACTATTCAGAGGGGAAACACTCAGACATAAGGAAGAGGAGGAACAAGTGTTTGTCTATGAACCCATCAATTTTAACTCAACCATTCATCATTTTCCTTCATCATCAAGAGTAACTTAGTTTTATTTTTACTTTTAAACATGCTTATGTCTTTAGTTAAATTAGTTTTTATTTAATTTTTTCTTCTATTATGAACTAAACCCTTATTGCTTGAGGATGCTATTGTAAGAATTTGTGTTTAGTTTTTTAATTGAGATATTGCATCTGCGGTATTTATTATATTTAATTGAGTTGTGTTTATTATTTTCCATTGCTTTATATGTTTGTATTAATACCACATGTACTTTGTCCAAGTAGTGGGTGGTTGTAAACTTGAGCTAACACCTGGATGGGGGTTTGTGTTACAGAAATAGCATATAACCGCCTAGTGCGAGGCATTGAACTGGATGGTCTTGTCCGCTAGGTAGTCATTAAGGGTTAGGAAATTTATTCAGCCGAAAACCTTAGGCGTGTACGGTTTCCTTCTAAGTCTACCTGGATGGGAGTTAGAAGGGTAGTTGAATCCCGGCTAAAGTGAACACAACCACTCACCCTTATCAATGACAATATTAATTAGTGGCATAAATAATTACTAGCAATTTCTTAAGCAACCATATCCTATTAGTTCATATATTTATTTATTTATTTACTTGTTTATTTTAATTATTAGTTAATTGTTATTGCTTTTACTTTCTTAGTTGTTACACATTGAAAACCAAACAAACATTCTCCTATTTGAACTATTTACTATTTTGTTATTTCGATTACAAACTTCATGCATTTAGACTAGTTTAAACATCACTAGCCTCACAGATTATTCCTCTGGAAAACGATAGCCCTACTTATCACTTTTTCTTGTCTTCACTCTATACACTGCGGAGTGTCACCCCATTTCTATCATTGCTTCATTTTATATCACACACCGGGGGACAACAAGTAAAAAGGCACTGCTACCGGGGACTACTGTGTAGATTTTTGTGTTTTTGTTTTAATGTAGAAGTGTCTAGTTTGTTTTCAATTTTATGGCATTTTTGTGGTTCTGTCTCTTCTCAAATTTACAGGTTTTGGTGTATGCACTCAGATCCTGAGAAGAGGCTTTGAGACAAAAGAAAAAGAAAAAGAGAAAAGAAAGCACGAGAGTTAATGACTAATCTTAACCAACCTCCTGGTTTTGATGCCAATGAGAATCCTATAGACCAAATTCTATGAGCTAATCCACTTGAGGGGGTTCAAAATACTATTCAACAAGGAGAAAACTTGAATGGATCCATTCCACCAAATGGAGCTAATCATCCAGTGCAAGGAATCCCTGAGTCCGGAGTGCCTTATCGTGTTCAACCTTTGTGGATTCGCCCTCTAGCTATTCAAGTCGCGCGTTTTAAGCCTGATATAGGTATATTTTATCAATTCCTTAAGTATGGGAATTATAGTGGAGACGAAGTTAATGCAGATGTGTGATGCCTACATTACTCAAGGTGTTACAATGAAAAAATGTACTACTTTATGTTCCAATATTTCTTAACCGGCGGTACGAGTGAGTGGCTAGATAGACAACTATCCGCGACTAACCCTGATTAGGATTCACTTCAGGCAAGGTTTTTTTATCAATTCTACCTACAAAGTATGAGGATGAAAGACCCGGTTGAGCTTACAAAATTCAGTCAAGATGTACAAGAGACCTTAGGGGAGACATGGACTAGATTTCAACAATAGTCTAATGCAACTATGCATGTTTTATAAAGGGCTTAATGGAAATTCAAGGTTACGAGTGGATAATTTTGGTGGTGGTGGTTTTGTGTCAATGGGTCCTATTCAGGTCGCACAAGCAATGCATAAGGTTATTGATACTGAAAGGAGTTGGCCAGTGGCACGAGCACATAGAGGTGTGCTAGATGTTAAGAATGAAAGTGCGATAGATATCAAACTCTATACATCGGAGAATCAAATGAAGCAGATGGATGTGGTTGTAAAGGAAGGAGTCCAATATAAGCAAAAAGAAGTGAAAGTTGTTCAAGAATCCTTTGTGTGTTCAAATTATGGTGCTAATGGTCATGTTATAAAGGAGTGTCAAAGTAACCAATAATCTATTGTGTTCGTGTCGAATAGAGGTAATCACTATGTTGGTGGTCATGGTTATATACAGCCTAATCGCAATCATCCTGGATTAAATTGGTCAAATCCTAATGGGGCGTAAAATCGAGGGAATTATCAACAACACCCCCAAGGACAATATTTTCAGTAAAGTCCTCAGAATCAATTCCAAGGAGGCCAAAAAACCGTTCAAGATGCTTATTCTTGAGAGTCTCGCGCAAAATGAACTTCCTGAATATCCACAAGAAGGTACCTCAAATGTTATTGTACAACTTTAAGCTCATTCATAACGATGACTCAAGAATATTTTAAGTCCAATCAAGAGAGCAGCCCCATTTTTGTTTCGTTTTAGTACGAGATCGAAGGGAAGGACGTAGGCACCTCTTCCTTAACTTAATAGAATAGGAACTACCTCTCGCCCGGGATTAAGCACTAGCTCAATCACTGCTACAGCTTCTTACCTTTGGGACAGGATTCCACGACTCTCCTATTTGAATGAGAGCCCTTATCTCGTTGCGGTATACTTTTGCTCCCACTTCCACTCTTTGTCCCACATACTGTGCTCGGACTGCTGGAGCAGAAACTAGAAAGAAATGTCGGGTCTAGGAAAAGCGAATTCTCGGTTAGCTACTTTTTTTAGCACAGGAGGGTGGTCGTAGATCAGGAAGCAAGTCTGACACTCATATTGGAAGAGACTGGCATCTTATCTTTCTTACGATTACGAGGCCCTTCAGGGATGAGACGGATTGAGTCGAAGTTTGAAGATCGATGTGTGAAGCGCTGAGGAAGAACTGCTTCTGAAACAAAAGCAATCGCAGCTCCTAGTCCGACAGTTCGCTCCGCACCTTAAGAGAAAGAGTTCCGGCATACTATTAGATTATGATACCGAACCCTTGGGGAACTTAACTACTTTGAGAGTAGAGTTAGGCCTTTTAAAACAGCCAGGAAAGTCTTCTCTTCATAGATTTATCGAAAGTATGCTTAAAGGGGTATTTAAAATCTTCTACAGTCAAACGCAACTCCAAAATTATTTTATTGAAAGCAAATAAACACATAACACATAAAAACTGGGATGAGTCAACGAACCCCACCCCAAACTCAAAAATGAGTCGTGTCCGCATGACTCGAAAAGACTCAAAGCAAATAAACTAATCTATACTAAATGAGAAGGGAAAGAAAAACGTATCTTAACCAGCGCGAGGCTGGTTGTCAGTGTTGCGTCCAGGTTGAGGTTTTGAATTCTTCTTCATCAATGGTTGCGTTTAAAGTGTTCTTCATTACCTCAAACTTTTCGTCAAATTTCCCACGTTTTCATCTGTTCCCAACTCTCTGATCATCATCTCTTCTATAAAAATCTTCCCTCAATACCCAATTTTCTCTCTTCATGTTCTTTGTACCTTTTCCAATCTTTATGGTCATCTTTGATGACCCCAAACTCAAAGCTTCAAGAACTCTCAAAAGTTTTGGATGAAATTGTGATTTTAGTGTTCTTGAAGGTGTATGGATATGAACTATGGTGTATTCTGAGCTGGGTCATAAATATTTCAAGGTTTGGGAAAGGTTTAATGGATAAACTTCAAGCTTAGGTGAAAGAAAAATTCGGATTAAAGTGTAAATCTTTGGTATTTTGGGAGATTTAGGGTATGATTATGTGTTTGGATGATGTTTAGAGAGAAGGATTGGTGGTATATTGGTGTTTTGATGATGATTTTTGGAGTAGTTGGAGGCTAGGATTCGTAAGTGGAGGCTAACTTGAAAAAGAAGCTAAAAATATAGGGTTTTAACCCTCAAAACCGCCTATCACATCAGCTAACCGGCTAGCCGGTGGCTGACCGGCATGCCGGCCGCTGTGTCGGCAAAAATAAATTACGAAATTTAATTTTTTTTTCTGACGCAAGCCTCCTTGCGTCATAGCTGATGCACTAACCTGAGAATCCATCGTCATTGATCGGCATGCCGTTCGCGTGTCGCTGGCGCAACCTCAGACGCAACGTGTTGCGTCAAACCTGACGCACTAACCAGAACTCTTCACTTCTCGGACCGGCTAGCCGGTCATCTGACCGGCATACCGGTGGCATCTCGCTGGCGCAAACGTGGACGCTACGTAGTGCGTCAAAGTGAACGCACTAGTCAGAATTTGGGGAAGTCTTCAGCGTGTCTCACCGGCTAGCCGGTCAGATGACCGGCATGCCGGCGAGCACAGTTTCTGAACTCAAATTTTTTGTTTTTCCATCTTTTCGACCCCAAACCCATGACTCTTTTATCCCTGAAATCATAAAAAACAACTACCCTTCCTCATTTATTAATAATAAACACGAAATTAACGAATTATATCTAATATACACTACGAAACTTAAAAGACTTAAACTAATATACAATGAATTGGCTTTTGTTTAACGTCGTTAAGCTCGACGGGTTACCTCGTGTATCATTCTTTAACATAACTTCACCAGCAGTGAGTGAGGTTGTCAACATTTGCTACTCGAAATTTGCATCCCTTGGCTTTTATTCCAACTAATTTATCTGAGATAAGCTTTGCGACCATGAATGGTCCTAGCCAAGAGTTCTGGTCTTCACGTGTCTTTGGAGGAGGTTTAGGCTTTTTCATAGCGACTTCTTCGCCCACTTTGAACTCCTTTTTCTTTCTTTCTTTCTTAGGTTCTTTTTGAACCTTCGTGACACATGCTTTAGCTTTCTTCTTTGCATGATCGAGGTGTGGACTTCCCTTGGGATTTGGAGGAACTTTAATTGGTGGTTTCTTTCTTAGTTCTTTTTCCTCCACTCCTAAGGTTTCTACAACCTTAGTTGGCTCTTTTGGTACCTGTTCAACTACATCTACACGAAAGCAATCCTCCTTGGAATCTGGAAATTTCATTGGTCTGAACACGTTGAACTTTACCTCTTCGTCTTGGATTCTCATAATCATTTCTCCGTTTTCTACATCAATTAAAGTACACCCCATGTCTGGGAATGGTCTTCCCAAGATAATGGGGACATTCCTATCCGCTTCGTAATCAAGTATAACAAAATCAACAGGAAAAATTAACGTACCTGCCTTAACGAGGACATCTTCTATTCGTCCCTCTAGATGTACGAGGGATCTGTCAGCCATCTGTAAGACCATAGATGTTGGTTTCACATCTCCTATCTTCAACTTCTCAAAGATTGATTTGGGCATAAGATTAATACTTGCACCCAAATCACATAACGCTTTTCCTTGCCACTCATTACCAATAGATATCGGAATTGGAAAGCTCCCAGGATCAAGTAGTTTGGGAGGTACTTATTCTGACATATAGCACTACATTCTTCAAGTAAATCAATCATCTCATTATCACAATATGGTCGTTTGTTGGTGAGGGCTCTTTTCAGAATCTTAGCATACTTGGGTACATCTCTAATAGCTTCTAACAATGGAATATTTATGCTAAGACCTCTTACCTTATTAAAGAATATTTGATAATCAGCCATATCACCCTTCTTTTGAACTCTAGATGGAAATGGCGGAGGAGGACGGTTTATTATAATATCTTCTTTCTTTTTCGGAACTTCAATAGGCCTCTCCACTTCTTCCACTTCAACTTCTTTATCTTTATCCACCACATCCTTCTCGTTTCTAAAAACTTCTTTCTCCTTCATAACGGGAAAAGGAGGTGGAGGAAGGTTCTTACCACTTCTTAGAGAGATGATTTTGCAATCTTCGATCTGGATTGGGTTTTCAGTGTTTCTAGGGAGTTGCCCTTGTAGACGCTGGTTCAGTTGTTTTGACATTTGCGAAACTTGATATTCTAACATCTGAATGTGTGCTTCAGAAACTTGTAGCCTTTGGGCTGACTGTGCATGGAGGGCAATCGTTCTCTAAAGAGGTGAACTTTTCTTCAATGTTTACATTATTAACTCCCCCTTTAACTAGTGTTCTTACAGTATTCCACCCAACTTCATTAGTTACCGTTCTATCCAAAATAACCCTCGCGTAAACGGGTAAAACCTGTAAAAATTCACCACCACATAGTAAATCTAAATCTTTCCTCGATTGCCCATCAAGACCGTTATAAAAAATCTTCAATTGTTGTTGTTCTGAAAGGTCATGATTGGGGACTCTTCGTAAGCAATTCTGGAATCTCGACCAACTTCTACCTAACGCTTCATCATATTCTTGTCGGAAATGTGTTAACTCGAGTTGAGCATCCAATATCATGTTGGATGGATAGTATCTGTCGAAAAACGCAGCCTGTAACTGTTCCCAATTCGTAATCTTTCCTGGTTCTTGTGAATCATGCCAATCACTCTGTTGGCATATAGCCTCCCTTAATAGGTTGTTTTAATGTGACAAATCCTCTTGTGTTTAGTGTGCTAATTACTATTGTTATATACATTCTATCTTGCACTCTATTTCATCAAAAAGCTCATTCTTTATCATTTAGATCAAAGCTTTATTGTTTTATCTTAAGAAAGTAATTCTCATACAAATGCTATTAACCTTATCTTTGTGTACATTGAGAATTAGCTTTAGTGATCAACTACAAAGTTTATAAGAATGATGTTCTCTACAACTCTCGTGAAGAAGGTTTTCTAATCCGAGCATCATAGTAAAAGATATACTCACTAGAAGGTGTCTTAAACCTTTGGTGCGGTACACCGGAGTACACCTGCGGTACACCGCAATGCCACGGACCAGAGGCGCGGTGCATAGGCTAGTCCGACCAGTAAGCTAAGAAAATGTGCGGTACACCGGACTGAGGCGCGGTACACCGGACTGAGGCACGGACCAGGAACACGGTGCATAGGATAGCCCGTCAGTTTACTATGAAATCAAGACGAGGGATTTTGCGGTGCACCGGACCATACCCGCGGTACACCGCAAGATAGGGTTTTCTGCAGCAAAATGAAGACTAAAGAATATATCCGTTGGGGATATTAATATATCCGTTGGAGACAAATCATATGACCGTTGGGAGCATTTTGCAGCTATAAATTGAAGGTCTTTCAAGACTACAATCACTCCTTCAACCCATATACACTAAGGGGCTTAATTGTTATCATCCAAGAAGGTGTCAAGAGCTTACAAAGTCTTATCTACTCAATTAAGGAGTTAATCCAATAAGCCACAAAATTTCTATCTACTCAAGAGGAGTCTTTCATGCTTAAGTGTTATATCTACTCAAGAGAAGTATTAAGCTAATAGTTATATCATCTCTTTAGGAGTTCATTAGCAAAGTTGTTTCACCCTTTAAACACTTTGTATTTATCCTCTTATGTCTAGTTCTTGTAATCGATAGATTAAGAGAGAATTTGAGTATCGATAGTATACTCGGTGTCCTTGTGTTGAGATAGCACAAGTGTTTGAGTATCGGGAGTATACTCGGTGTCCTTGTGTTGCGATAGCACAAGTGTTTGTCCTTCGTGTTATCGAAGAGGTTGTAAGGGTTATTGTGTTCTCGACCCGGTTAAGAGAGACACGGGAGCTTAGTGAAAAGCTTGAAATCCTAAGGAGGCTTCCTTAGGTAGTGGATGTAGGGAAACCGAACCACTATAAATCGTGTGTATCTTTCTATCCCTACTCTATTTACTTTCCGCACTTTATATGTTTGATAATATGCTAATATGAATATTGTGATATTGATTATCTAGTTTATCTAACATATTGTCATCTAGAGTAGTAAGAGATTAGAAACTCGTTTTACTTGATAAAATGCTTATATGAATAGTTTGATAATATTGTCTTTTAGGATTATCTAATTCATGACTATTTAGTTTTGATTATATGCTTACTAGTATGAATATCGTGATTATGTTTTTCTAGCTAATCAAACTTTGGTCTTCTAAATTAGTAAGAGATTAGATTATCGATTTACTTGTTAAACTTATATATCGAACCTTCAACTTATCCTTTGCATGATCTTATAAGTGTTTGATATATTAAGTTGACTTAGAAGTTTTCTCTTAAACTTATAATTATCCAAAAGATTTTTAATTAGGCATTAATCTTATTAGTAATCCTATTCACCCCCCCTCTAGGACTTTCACACTCACTCCATCTATCACGAAAAATCTGAATGTAGCAAAATACATTTGCTCTTTTGTTACTCCTTGAGTGATGTACGAATCGCAGATTTGCATAAATTTTGTATTGCGCGAATTGGATCTTTTCCGGGCTTGCCACGAAAATTTCCGAAATTCTGAAATTGAGCTAGCATACCCGAATATGGACGGAAACTCGGAACATCGATATTAGCTGGGCCAATCCCAAGAGGAGGAGCAAGGAATGGTTAATGTGCTAGACCGGTAAGGAACCATGGATCAGCTACTTGGATTTGAACTGGAGGATTAGGAATAACTGGTGGCACTATTGGCTGACCATTCGCGTCTAGCTGAACTCCTGGTTCATTATTGTTGTGGAGATTAAGATTATCCATTTCGTTAGCTAGTCTTTCTAATTCTTGTGCTTCTTGTTCTTTCCTTCTCTTGTTAGCAAGTCTGACTAATGATTTAGGATTATTAAGGATCAGGGGTAATATCTCAAGATCCTTAAATAGTCTCCTTCGCATACACCAAACCTAAAAACCTGAAAAAGATGAACAAACAAAGCTTAAAACTGAAAAACAAAAATGCAACTAACACTAAAGGATAAACACCGGGGTCACACGCTACCGTCCCCGGCAGCGGCGCCAAAAACTTGGTGGTCCTTTGTGTGTTCTAGAAAAATGCAAATAAGGATAAGAGAACCACAACCACAAGTGTACGGTTGTCCCAAGTAATATAAGTGATAATACAGATTCGTCCTCAGGGACGGAATGATTGACTCTAATGCTTATCAAATAGTAGTTAATTGCACTTGAAAACAAGTAAATGATTTTTAGAATTGTTTGTGTGGTTTTCTAATGCTAAGACAGTGAACTAAAATACTAAATTAATGCAAGTGATTAACTAGACGCAAGAAAATAAAGTGTTTACATAAGATGGGAAAAGCAGTACTTGAGAGACGCAAGGGTTTCACCTAATTATCATTCATTTCATGTCATGTTTAAGGGACAAATCGGTAAATATGCATTTGTCGGGATTCAGAACTCTCCTTACCCCCGTCAGGATGGACTAAGGAGCTACTCTCAAGTGCTACAAACCCCGTCAGGGTGATTATAGTCCACTCTCAAGTGATTAAGTCTAATTTACCCAATATGCCATAGGTTTAATTAAGCTCGTCAGAATCTCTAATTTCTAACCTACATTCATTAACTAGGTCCGTATCTAAACCCCCCTTCAAGGTGATCCAATCGCCACTAATTGGAGTAGCCTAGATACTAAGTCCTAATATTGAGTCGCGAATTCAATAAAAGTAAATAAAAGAAAATTAAAGAAAAATAATATTTACCAAATTTGATTTCAATTATTAAAATCCCAAATCCAAACACTTGAAATAAAATCAAATTGGGATTAACCCATTATGCGTTCTCAAGCACTTAATGAAACTAGCTCATACTAATGCGAAAAAATAATTAAAATAAATAAAAGTATTCATATTGTTTTACAGAAAGAAATAAAAGAGAAACCTAATTTCGGAATTAGATTGGCTGTGATTTGGAGATATAGACAGTCTCCAACTCTGTAGCTTTCTCCGCTTCCTTGCCTTGACTTCTCTCTGATGCTCTGACTTGTAAAAAGTGAATTGTGTTGAAAAAGTTGTGTGAAACTAGAAGTCAAAAGCCATTTTATAAGCTGAAAATCGGATTAGGGCTTTTAATGAGGATTAAGTGAATATTAGAAAAGCCCAAGTCCACTAATTAAGCCCAAATCCCGTAACTGCTGCACCACCTTCACTAAAACAGCTCTAACAGGCTCGTTTCAACTCGGATTGACCTCATTCCATTTGCTAAAGTTTCTTAACTCAATGGGGCACGTTTTCTCTTCACAAGTCAAAGGCTAAATCCACTCTTAGATAGCTCGGAATCAGCAATCTTTGACAACTTTCCAGATTTCCAGCTTAAAATAATCAATTCTTTTGGGATTTATCTTCATGTTTTGACTCCATATCACGATCTTTGATTTTATTCTCGGATTCCTCTACTAGCTAGTATTCAAAACCTACAAACTTTTCACTAAAATACACAATATTACGCGCAAAAGTTTAATAAATTAAAAATACTAGAAATTAAAGAGGAAAATCGGATTATTGCATATGTAGTCCAAAAGTCTATCAAAATAGTCGAATAAACACCAAAAATGATGTCTCCCAAGGGCATAAAATTAGAACATTTATGGAGACATCAAGGAACCACAATTACCGCAAATGTACGGTTGTCCAAGTAATATTCGATAAATCGGGTTTCGTTCTCAGGGACGGATTAGGTAAAACTCTAGTATTAATCAGATAGTAGAAATATTTGCTTGACAGAAAAATAAAATAAAAGATTTTTGTTTGGTTTTCAAATTAAAGATGCAATTAAATAAATTACTGAAATAAAATAAAACAAGTAAATAAGATTTAAACTTAACAAGAGAAAGAGAACGTGATCCTCGCAAGGGTTTCACCTATCCTATCTAATTAATGCTTTAAACTGGTATTATTGTGGTAGTCGGGACTCTAATATCTCCTAACCCCCGTCAAGATGGACTTAGGAGCTATCCTACGGTATTACAAACCTTGTCAGGGTGATTATAAGCTACTTTCATATGGTTCAGTCTCTTACTTCATTGGCTGCATGGTTAGTTAAGCCCATCAGGGTCAATAACGAATACTACGTGTCTATTATCTATGTCTGTAATTAAACCCCCCCGTCAAGGTGATCACTTTGCCACTAAAGTGAATAACTTAATTACTATGAGCTAAGTTTGATTCATAACTTCAAAATTAGTGATTAAAACGAAATAATAGTCAACACAAAATACATAGTCTAACTTAAACAATTAAATCCCAAATTCAGAAAACATAAATTAAATAAAATTGGGTTCAACCCATATAGCGATTCTCAAGTACTAAAGAAATTAGTTTATAACGGAATTAAAAACTGAAATTAAATAAAAGGAATACATAATTCTCAATACAGAAAAGAAATAGGATAACCTAATGGTTGGGTTGGCTGTTGTTGGAAGAACAAAATTCCTTTAACTCTAGCTTCTCCTCTGCCTTCTTGCTCTGACTTGAAAATATGAAGACTCTGATTAATTCTATGAAGTGTGTGTAAAAAGGAGGCTAAAGGGTCTATTTATACTTGTAAAAACAGATTAGGGCTTAGGTTAAGAGGATTAAGTCAAATTATAAAAAGCCCAAGCCCATCTTTTCATTTAATTCCCGTAACTGGTGTGCAACCTTTAGTAAAACAGCTGTAACATTTGCATCTTAACTCCAAATGGGCTGATTCAACTTGGAGAATCTTCCTAACTCAATAGGCTATCAAACCATGATTCACGGCCCAAGGCTAAATCCGCTCCTAAGTAGCCCAAAAACAACAATCTTTAACCGGCTTTCAGATCTGCAACTTCTTTAATTAAGTTCTTGGAAATTCTTTTCTTTCCTTTAGCTCCTCCACTCGATCTAAGACTTTAATTCTCACTTCTCCTCCTTGTAGTGGTTCCTTCATGAATTCATAAACCTAATAACTTTGCACCAAAACAAACAAATTAACGCACAAAATCTCTAAAAATGCAAATAGTCTAATTCCAATGGGAGAAAATGCAATATGATGAAATAAGCATAAAAGTCTATCAAATAAGTCAAATATTCACCTAAAATGATGTCTCCTAAAGGCTAATATTTAGAATAAATGGGGAGATATCAAGAACCCAAACTCAAACCTTTGTCGTCCCGACAAAGTAAAATAAAAATAAAGGCCTTTTAGGTGACACAGAAGGCGGAATCTAGCAAATAATCCCAAAGCACAACTTAAAACAAATCTCATATAGTATGATCTAGGAATTAATATACACATACACATGTCATGCAAAATCAAACACAAAATAATATCAATCAAAAATAATTTCACAATGCTAGAAGGTTACGCTTAGTACTTATATCAAGATGGTGGCTATAGGGTGTTCATCGATCCTTACTTGCTTTGAACGCTCCACTTAGCATACTCCCTATTAGCTGAATCACAAACTCACTATGTATCTAGGAATCACGAGGTCTTTACTGTTTTAATATAGGCTTAGGGACGGTATGGTATGTATATTTGGTAAATTTGAATTGAGCTTTTGGCTCTCTCCTCACTTACCAGCAACAAAATGTACAAGAGCTTGAGTTTACACTCGAATATCGTTCTCACTCAACCCATTTAACACGCTAATTTAGCGTCCCCAGATTAACCCAATAAGCACTAAAGATGTTCACATAAAAATTTCCTCTTTTTCGATCCAAATATATGTAATCTTTTCATATGAAATTTCTTTTTTCTTTTGTGTAGCTATGAATCTCTTTATTATGTTGATATATCATGCTATTTTTTTCATAAATTTTTTCTTTTCATATCTTTTTTTCATTTACTCTTACCCCGGCAAAGGGTTACAATATAATCACTGTGAATCATCATAAAAATAGAACATAGCACAATGGATAAGCTCCAAAAATCCCAACCCAATGTAAATTCCCATAATAGTGGACCCACCACCCCAAACTCAAGCTTAAGACAGGAAGTCTCATGATCATAATTCAAGTGCGGGTCATATGGAAATGCCTAATAAACTAAAGGGATATTGGCTTATAATGTGGCGACAAAAGAAAAGCTTAAAGGCTAAAAATTTGGCTAAGACGGATATAATTAATTCAGAGATAGAAGGCCAAAAAGGATTCAAAGGGCTAACAAAAAACTGCCTCTATCATTTTCCTATTTACACAGCTTGCCTCTAGTTCATACCTAAGTGGGTTCTCTACTCATCCAGATCTCACGTTCTACAAACCATTCATTTTCCTTAAGTACAAGTTTACTTCTTTTGCATTGTTCATTAATTCTTTCTATCAATTACCTCATATTTGCATGCAATCTAAGTGTGTTTTATACTAACTCCTAAAGTCAGCTATTTTCTATCATAAATTCATAAAAAGCATGCTAGATGGGGACATTTAAAATACTTTATAGTCAAAGCAACCCTTAGATTAATTTTATTGAAAGCATGTAAAACAAATAACACATAAAAATTGGGATGAGGCAACGAACCCCACCCCAAACTCAAAAATGAGTCGTGTCCCCACGACTCGATAAATACTCAATAAAGAAAATAAACTAATAAAACAAATGAGAAAAGGATAGGAAAACGTATCTGAACCAGCACGAAACTGGTTTCCATGGTTGCGTGTAGGTTAGGATCCTCTTGTTGCGTAGGTGGCATGTTGAACATTTCTCACTCCACGTAATATGTTTTGCATAAGCTACAACTCTTTTGTGACTTTTCCTATGGTTGTCAACACCTTGTCATGTTTATCCTACAATATGTTCATTCTTTCAACTACATCTTTCAACACCAAAAGTAATAGGAGGATCTTCAACTTCTTCTTTCTCTTCATGGTATTCTTGACCTCCCAATCTTTTTCATCTCAATGAACCCCAAACTCAAAACCTCAAATATTCAAAAACTAGAGAAGAGTTTTGAAATTTGATGTTTTGAGGATTTGTAATGAAGGATTATGGTGATCCATGAGATGGGTAATGATTATGTAGTGGATTTGGGAAGGTTTAATGAATAGGATTAAAGCTTTGATGAAGAGGCTTAAGGTTGAAGGAGAAGATTTCTTGATGTTCTTGAATGATTGTGGTGTTGGATGTGTGTTTGGAATGGATTAGGAGGAAGGATTGTATGTTCATGAGTGTTTTAGTGGAGTGGTGCAGGTATATAACGGGTTAGGGGTCGTTTATCATGATATATTGCAGGAGAGGCTAGGTTAAAAAGGAGAAAAATAGAGTTTTCATAAAGTTTTGGTAATTTCCTGCTGGTCGGGCCGGCATACCGGTCGGATGACCGGCTAGCCAGTCCCAGACCGCGTCGATATTCTCCTCTCGGCAAAGAACCCGTGTCAGAAACCCGTTGCATCGCGTTTTTTTTCGACACCGCGGGCTGGCATACCGGTCGGATTACCGGCTAGCCGGTCCTGTAAAGGCAGCTTCGGCAAAAATCTGATTCCAAAAACCCTTGGCCTCTTGTTCCTGCGCCGGCATACCGCTCCCCTGATCGGTATACCGGTCAGGTCGTTTCATTTTTCCTTTGTCTCGGCAAAATACCCGATTCCAAGACCAGAGGCCACTGGTTTTTCCTCCGCCGGCATACCGGAGATTTCGGCGGTATACCGGCCAGTGCTGTAGATTGTTTTTCTCTTTTCGTTCCTTAGCACCCCAAACTCAATTCCTGAATTATTCAACACACTACCTTTCTCATTTCTTTAAAAATAAACACTAGGACTCGACAATCACTTATAATTATACACTAAGAATTTGAAAAACATAAAGCAATAAACTAATATACAATTGAAATGGCTTTTGTTTAACGTCGTTAAGCTCGACGGGTTACCTCATGAATCAATTTTTAACATAACCTCCCCAGCAGTGAGTGAGGTTGTCAACATTTTCTACACGGAATTCGCATCCCTTAGCTTTTATTACCACCAATTGATCCGAGATAACCTTTGTGACCATGAATGGTCCTAGCCAAGAACTCTTGGTTACACGTGCTTTCAGAGTCGGTTCAGGCTTTTTCATTGCGACTTCTTCGCCCACTCTGAACTCCTTCTTCTTTCTTTCTTTCTTAGGTTCTTTATGAACCTTCATAGCACGCGCCTTTTCTTTTTTCTTAGCATGGTCAAGGTGTGGATTTTCCTTAGTATATGGAGGATCTTTATTAGGTGGTTTCTTTCGTAGCTCTCTTTCCTCCATTTATACGGTTTCCACAACCTTAGCTGGCTCTTTGTCTTCTTGTTCAATCACATCTATCCAGAAGCAATCCTTCTTGGAATCCGGAAACTTCATTTGCTTAAACACGTTAAGTTTTACCTCCTCGTCTTTGATACGCATAATCATTTCTCCATTCTCTACATCAATCAAAGTACGCCCCGTGGCCAGGAATGGTCTTTCCAAAATAATGGGAACATTCCTATCCGCGTCGTAATCAAGTATAACAAAATCAACAGGAAAATTTAACGTACCTTCCTTGACGAGGACATCTTCTAGTCTTCCCTCTGGGTGTACGAGGGATCTGTCACCCATTTGCAAAACCATAGAAGTCGGTTTTGCGTTTCCTATCTTTAACTTTTCAAAAATTGATTTGGGCATGAGATTAATACTCGCTCCCAAATCGCATAAAGTTTTCCCTTGCCACTTAGCACCAATGGAAATCGGAATCGTAAAACTTCCAGGATCAATTAATTTAGGTGGCAACTTACTCTGGCAGATGGCACTACACTTTTTTGGCAAACCTATCATTTCATTCTCAAGATACTGGCGTTTGCTGGTGCTAGCTCTTTTCAAGAATGTCATGTATTTCGGTACACCTTTGATAGCCTCTAAGAAAGGTATATTAATGTTGAGCTTACTCACCATATTCATGAATCTATGATATTCAGCCGTATCTCCTTTCTTCTGGAAGGGAATGGTGGAGGAGGACGGACTTCTATAGCATCTTTCTTCCTTCGATTTTCTGGAGTCTTCTCCACTCCCACTACTTCTGGTTCATCTTCTTTTTCCACCACATCCTTTAGCGTATTCTCTTTCACAGTTGTTTCTTTTTCTTTTATAACGGGAAAAGGTGGTGGTGGAAGCTTCTTACCACTTCTAAGCGAGATAGAGTTACACTCTTTGTATGGCTTAGGTTCTTCAATGTCACTTGGGAGTTTCCCTTATGGACGCTGACTCAATTGCTTCGACATCTGAGCTATCTGATTTTCTAGCAATTTAATTGCTGCGGCAGTAAATTGTTGATCTTGGAAAGCTTTTGTTTGAATGTTGATTAATGACAACAAGGTTGGTTGAACATCTAACACACCTTCTTGAGGTTGAGCAGGTAGAGCTTTCTGATTCATAGTGCCAGCATAGGTGTCTTGAGGAGGTTGTCTCTGAGCTTGATTTCCATAATTGTGTCCCCCTTGGTAGTTGTTCTGGGGTCTTGGCTGATAGTTATTACCCTGGGGACGCGGCTGATATGCGTGTGTCGAATTAGCGGCCCCATCAGGATTTGAATATTGGAAACCCGGATGGTTTCTATTCGGTTGATAACCTTGACCACCTGAATTATAGTTCCCTCGGTTGGCCACAAACATTACGACTTCTGGATTGTTTTGACAATGCTCTCAATCATGATCTTGTACACATAAGTTAGAACACCCATAAACTTATTCTGTAACATTAACATCTGCTCTTCTACCTGAAAAACCTTTTGTAACAGCTAGAGTAAGCTGTTTCAATTACTGCTCCAATGTGTTCTTCAATTTATTCACAGCACTACTTTCTTTGTAACTTCCACCTCAGATAGGTGTTCTCACGGTGTTCCAACCCATATCATTCTTCACTATTCTATTCAAAATAACCTTAGCATGAACTGGTTGTACCTTTAAGAATCCACCACCACAAAGCAGGTCTAAATCTTTTCTTGATTGCCCATCAAGGCCTTTATAGAATATCTTCAATTGTTGCAGTTCTGTAAGGCCATGATCAGGATCTCTTGTTAAATATATTTGAAATCTCGACCAACTCCTACCCAACGTCTCGTCTTGTTCTTGCTCAAAGGAAGTTAGAGCAATCCGTGCATCTAATCTCATGTTAGTTGGGTAGTATCTATCGAAAAATGCAGTTTGCAACGCATCCCAAGTAGTAATCGATCCAGGCTCTTGAGAATCATGTCATTCACTTGCTCCATCTATCAGAAAATATCTAAAATTTGCAAAATACATCTGATCTCGAGTCACTCCTTGTGTAATATAGTAGTCGCAAATTGGCATGAACTTCTGTACAACACGAATTGGATCATCCCTAGGTGCTCCTCGAAAATTTCCATAATTCTGAAATTGAGACAACATACCAGGATCGCGTCTGTATCTCGCGACATTAATATCAGCAGGGCCAATTCCAAGGGCAGGAGCTCGATATGGAGCTTGTTCAGGACCATTGATGAACCATGGATCATTAACAACTGGAGGTTGAACTTGTTGAAGAAGAGGGACATGAGGAGGATCAATCTCGTGTTCTTCGGCCATTGCTTCTCTGGCTAATTTCTCCTCTTTTTCCTTTGCTTTCGCTTCTTTCTTTCTTTTGTTTGCTTCTCGAACTAGGATTTCGGGATTCTCAAGAACCTCGGGATCTTCGAGCATATACCAAACCTGTAAACCTGAGAAAGAACAAACAAACCAAAGCGTAAAATTGAAAAATAAAATAACAATTAAACTATTAAACATTAACACCCGGGTCACACGCTACCGTCCCCGGCAGCGGCGCCAAAAATTTGGCGGGTCCTGGTGTGTTATAAAATTAATGCAATAAATCTAAAAATAGAGGAACCACAATTACCGCAAGTGTATGGTTGTCCAAGTAATATCCGATAAATCAGGTTTCGTTCTTAGGGACGGATTAGGTACGACTCTAGTATTAATCAGATAGTAGAAATATTTGCATGTCAAAAAATAAAATAAAACATTTTTGTTTGGTTTTCAAATTAAAGATGCAATAAAATAAATTACTGAAATAAAATAAAACAAGTAAATAAGATTTAAACATAAGAAGAGAAAGAGTACTTGATCCTCGCAAGGGTTTCACCTATCCTATCTAATTAATGCTTCTAAACTGGTATTATTGTGCTAGTCGGGACTCTAATATCTCCTAATCCCCGTCAGGGTAGACTTAGGAGCTATCCTACGGTATTACAAACCCCATCAGGGTGATTATAAGCTACTTTTAGATGGTTCAGTCTCTTACCTCATTGGCTGCATGGTTAGTTAATCCCGTCAAGGTCAATAACGAATACTACGCGTCTATTATCTATGTCTGTAATTAAACCCCCCCATCAAGGTGATCACTTTGCCACTAAAGTGAATAGCTTAATTACTATGAGCTAAGTTTGATTCATGACTTCAAAATTAGTGATTAAAACGAAATAATAGTCAACACAAAATACCAAGTCTAATTTAAACAATTAAATCCAAATTCAGAAAACATAAATAAATAGAATTGGGTTCAACCCATATAGCGATTCTCGAGTACTAAAGAAATTAGTTCATAACGGAATTAAAAACTGAAATTAAATAAAAGGAATACATAATTCTCAATACATAAAAGAAATAGGATAACCTACTGGTTGGGTTGGCTGTTGTTGGAAGAACAGAATTCATCTCGCTCTAGCTTCTCCTCTGCCTTCTTGCTCTGACTTGAAAATATGAAGTCTCTGATATAATTCTATGAAGCGTGTGTAAAAAGGAGACTAAAGGGTCTATTTATACTTGTAAAAACGGATTAGGGCTTAGATTAAGAGGATTAGGTCAAATTATAAAAAGCTCATGCCCATCTTTTTCTTTAAATTCCCGTAACTGGTGTGCAGCCTTTAGTAAAACGGCCTAACTTTTGCATCTCAACTCCAAATAGGCTGATTCAACTTGAAGAATCTTCCTAACTCAATAGGCTATCAAACAATGTTTCACGGCCCAAGGCCAAATCCGCTCCTAAGTAGCACAAAAACAGCAATCTTTAACAACCTTTCAGATCTGCAACTTCATTAATTAAGTTCTTGGAAATTCTTTTCTTTCCTTTAGCTCCTGCACTCGATCTAAGACTTTAATTCTCCTCCTTATAGTGGTTTCTTCATGAATTCATAAACCTACTAACTTTGCACCAAAACAAACAAATTAACGCACAAAAACTCTAAAAATGCAAATAGTCTAATTCCAAGGGGAGAAAGTGCAATATGACAAAATAAGCATAAAAGTCTATCAAATAAGTCAAATATTCACCTAAAATGATGTCTTCTAAAAGCTAATATTTAAAACAAATAGAGAGACATCAATAATCTACGAAATATCCAAAAAAAAAGACTAGCTCATATATTAAAAAAAAAGTAGCGATTTTTTTTTATACAAATTCCAATTATTTAATTATGAAGACACAATTAAACGATACAATGGTTATATAAAGGACCGGAGATAAAACAATACAACATCCTGATTGTGTCTAATCATTTTTAAAGTAGTTAATTTGTCATTTAGTTCCAGTGTCCAGTTTCTTTACTTTGTCTGTCCAATATGTTTTTGTATTTTCATTCACTATTACAATTAAATATATATTTTAACTAATAGTTAGAAAATGAAACTAAAGTAAAAAATAGGATTAATGTCCAATAAAACTTTCACGCTAGATTACATTTCTTCTCACTATAAACTGTCATTTATTTGTCCTTAAAAGACACCATGCATTTTTTGTTTTTTTTTGTTTTTTGCCCCACCACCGCCGCTATCGATCTTCTCTATAGCTTTCAAAAAGTTTCCATGTTTTTAAACCATTTGATACCACTGTAACTGTAAACATCAATATAAAAGTGAAAAGTAAATTTATAATATAACTGCTTAAAAATCAATCAAGATATTTCTTGAATATATATGTATCTAATTAATGATAATAAATTGCACTATAAGTCTCTGTTAAATTTTGACATAGCCTGTTATTTTTTTTTTTTGGCTTCATCTTGTATTCTTGGTATATTCTTTTTTTAGTGTTTGTGAATAATAAGCAATAAGTATATATTACAAAATATGATATACACCATATGTTTGTAGATTAGAGTTTTACACATATACAACTATTAAATACTATTTAAAAGTTGTTGACATTTTGTTTAAACATTATAATGATGGTAGCATGTAGTTGGTATAATTTGTTAACTATGATCAATTGTCTAAATTTTGTTAGTAGATATAAAGAAGGTTTGTTATTGGCGGTATTCAATAATTTAGAAGTAAGGAAGTTGTTGGAAGATATAGAGAAGATCGACGGTAGTTGATGCGGTAAAAAAAGGTTAAAAAGACCGTATCGTTTACGGGTTAATACACAAGGTTGCAGGGATTTAGTAAACAGTAACCCAAAAAACATGACAAATGTGTAAGTTGAAAAAAGGAGTTGAAGAATCCCACCTAAAAGAAATTAAGATAAATTTTAAATATAACTATGTATTAAAGTAGTTAAATTTAATATAACTGAGTGTGAAATAGTTATATCTATGCTTCATACACTAATTACACTTTCAAATTTTTTTTGTTTTTGTTTGGATCAATTACTTGCAAAGTTAAAAGTATGCAAGAATCCGATCAAATAAAACGGTACAAGACCGGAAGAGGTATCCCAATAATAACTCGAGAACTACCTCAAAAGGGGGAAATGAAGAATGATTTTTCATTTTTTTATTCTATCATATATGCTTTGAAGAGTATAAAATTTCAAAACCACTAGGTGACGGATTTACAAAATGACAAGCTTTTGCAACGAATATATTCCAACGCTACGTGTCAAAAAGCAGTCAAAGCAAACACTAGTGAAACAAAGAGGTGAGATCCATACTCTATTTTTTTTTTTTTTGTCAATGAGATCCATACTCTAACTTAAAATTAATTAGTCATTTTGTCCTCCCGGCATTTTTCTAGTTATGTCCAACCCAGCCATCCCAGTCAGTCAGTCAGTCACTAATTTGCTTTGCTTCAAAGTTCTACTTGACATGACCATATGCTTTCCATCACTTAATTGTAAATTTATTAATTTTAAACAAAAAAACAAAAACAAAAACATCACTTTCACTATACAAATATGCATGCAGCATCAAGTGATCTCTACAAAATGACCCTTTCATTGTCGTTAATATTGTATTTTTTATGAGTACTCCCCGTTTTATGGTTTGGACTTTGAAGAATTGCCTCCTCTTCAAACTACATTCAATCTTAATATATAGATTAAGATTACTAATTATAACAATCATATTTAATTTATTAGCATATAGGCTTTCTTTTAGCTCTTGAAAATGAAGCTTTTTATTTTGTCTCTTTATCTTTAAGCATTGCCACCTTCATGTCGCTTCGTATCCAAGCTGCTGATTTATCATGATTTATGTAGTTTGATTGACCACGAACTACATTGTTAGCTTTAATATATTATTAGGGGAAAAAGCACCGCTAGTTTTTCTCTTTGGAAATAAATATATATGGTCCAAATATTAACCATAACCGATAGATATCCGATCCGATAAGAAATCCGTTAATGTAACCGATGGTGCATCCATGAGGGTTTGGTTCTTACAAAAGGTAACCGGTGGATTATCCGTTAGGATTTGGTCTTTTACAATAATCCGACGTATAATCTGAAATCCGAATAAAAATTTAAAAAATAAAATATTAAAATATATATAGGGGTTATTGTTGAAAACATCCTCCTTAAACTCTCTAATTGTTTTTTTATGCCTTCAATAATCTTATTTATAAAAAAATGCCTAATGAAATAATTATTTATAGAAAACATCCCCTTTATATTTTCTATACCTTTATTAATTCCATCACATGCGCGCGTCCGTGAAATTTTTTTAAAATCGTCATAACTAATTCAAAAAAAATCAGAAAATTAAAAAAAAAATATTTTTGAATAAATCTAATTAATATTTACGTCTATGAATTTTTTTGATTTTTTTTGAATTTTTTTAATTTTTTCGAATTTTTTTAATTTTTTTTTCGCAGACACGGAATTCCATGTTTTAAACATGGAATTCCATGTTTTAAACCGTGAAATAAACATGGAATTCCATGTTTCAAACATGAAATTCCATGTTTTAAACATGGAATTTCGTGTCTGCGAAAAAAAAAATTAAAAAAATCAAAAAAAATCAAAAAATTCAGAAAATTCCGAAAAAAATCATAGACGTAAATATTAATTTGATTTATCCAAATATAATTTTTTTTGATTTTTTTGATTTTTTTTGAATTAGTTATGACGATTTTAAAAAAATTTCACGGACGCGCGCGCGTGTTTATTAGTTTTTTTCTTATTTTTTAATTGTTAATTATAAGGAGGCTGTTTTCAATAAATATTTTTTTGTAGGCACCTTTTTCTAAATAAGTTTTTTAATAGGCATCAATCAACAATTGGCTCATATATATACTTATATATAAAGATATTTTATATATGCAAATTTTATACATAATATTGACCAAATATAACTATTTCATAAATAAACTACCTAGTTGATTATTATTTACTTTATTACTATATTGATTAATATCATTTTATGATCTTTTAATAATTTTGTAGCTAATTTTAGAATTTTAAAAATATTTAATATATTAGTTTATTTAAATCCTTTTAAACTATTGCGGATACAAATTAACCATGGATAAACAGTATTCGTCGCGGATTCGAATTTGGTAGATAAAATTCGATGGTTAATGGATACAGATTTAGTTATAGTTTTCTTAATGGATGTGGATGTGGTTATACAATTTTTCGAGGATATCCGATCCGTTGTCATCCCTATGTGGAATGACTTATTTTACTATAAAAAATATGTTTAAAATAAAATTAAAATGTTCGTAAAAATTATTAAAAATATTTTTAAAATCTAGAATTAACTTTTTTAAGATATATATATCTAATATTTATTCTAAAATTGTTTTATAAAAGTTTAAAACACTTTTAAGAATTTAAAAACATTTTAAGTGTTTTTAAAAAAATAATTCAAATGAACACTTAAGGCCTGTTTGTATTCAAAAAGGAAAAAAAATAATAAAGAAAAGTAGAGAAAAAATATAAAAGAAAAGAAAAGAATAGAAAAATCTTGTTTGGATTAGGAATTTTTGTGTTGGAAAAAAATCACAAAGGATTTTGTGTATTTTTTATTTGGATTGAAAAAAATATAAAGAAAAAAAATTATAAACGTATTTTTTTTACGCTTCATGACATAAGAGTTCATGAGATATAATTTTTAAAAAAAATCACACCTTTAATTGAACAAATGTTAGTGACTTTAATTGGTGACAGGTATTGATTTTCACACCTTCATTTGAACAAAAAGTCTGATTTGTGATTTTTCGTATCTTGAATTTATTTTTTTCAATGAAAGTTTATACATCATGAATACGGAAAGAGTTATAAACAGCTCATCAAATTCTTGTCAATTTGAACTTACACAACTATATTATCAACCACTTGATAACAACAATTCTTTTTCCAAAGAATTCAATTTTCAAAATATGCATCAACAAACATCTATAATTTTTAAATTTATATTTAATTAATTATATTAATGTAGGATCGTTGTAAAATATCTTTAAAATTTGTATGTTAAACAAGCACTAAAATAATAAGGGACGATTATATAAAAAAATATTGTACTTGGCATATACAAAGGTGGCATGTCATCTTGAATAATTTTTAAAGGCAATGAAACAAGTTTAAAGTATTTTATCCACTTACTTTATATATTTTTAATTGGTATTAAACTTATCACTTTAAAAAAAAATTGATCAATTTTGCATGTTCTTAGAAGCATAGAAATTTAATTGGTGTTGAAGTTGAAATTTTAAAATAAATTATCAATTTCATAGATTCATAAAACCATAGATTACATTCACATAAAATATGAAAATCTATTAAAAAAAGAGATAAATAAAAAGGGTGATTTACTATTAGAGTCCATGAACTTTAGTCAGTTGCCCATCAGGTCCAACCCACCCAAAAGATTGAATTACCCTCCTCATACCATTGACTGTCTGTTGAGTTACCAGAACTAAAATCCCTGATTTCATGCAAAACTCATCAAACAACATTAATAAAAAAAAAACGAAGCGCCAAAACAAAAATTAAAATTAAACAACCCATCGTCTCCCTCCCTCTAACCCAGCATCCCCTACCCACGATTTTGTACACCACCAGAAACAGATCAATGGAAAAGACGAAGTTACCACAACAACCCACCGACGTGGAAGAATGACTGGTTCGAAGGAAGAAAAAGAAGATGACCCGACTAACCAATGATGTAGGTCAGAGCAGCGTTCAAAAAAAAAGGAAAAAATAAGGTACAAAGCGATGATGATTATGAAGAAACTGTTAGATTGAATACGAGGAAGAAGAAAACCCAAGTTGCTTATGGTAAAGGAATGACAACGGTTAGTCCCGTGAAGAAGAAAAAAACCGTTGTTGTTGATGGAAAAACTGAAGTCATTGTCTTTCGATGCGTATACATACCATTTACAACCTGACATGTATAAGAGTACAACGCATGGGTTATTGCATAAATATGAAGGTGCAGATGCGTGCAATAATCGGGATGTGTATTTAGTGAAAATATGCTTTGTCTATAATGGTTATGTGTGTGAGTAATCTTGGTGGGTTATGTGAACATATTGATGGGTTACATGTAAACAGTTGTATAAAAATGGTGGTGTGTATGTGTATAATTGGTGGGTTGACTGAAGTATTTGATGGGTTGTTTTTAGATTCGGTTTTGATGCAAAAGAGAAACGTGGTAGACTATACAAAATATTTGTTTCTGTATGAGTTGCAACGAGAGAATCGACTTGAGATTGTGGCTGAATGACTGAATAACTTCAAACGTGGAAGACTATAACAAATTTACCATATTAATTAGCTATGATTATGGGATATTATTTGATATGCGGTATAAAAGGAATACGTTACCAAGTGATAAGTATGACAGAATCTATTAGAATCATTTAATGTAGGGGTAACGATGGTATAAGCAAAAAAAATTGGACTCTTACGGAGAGAAAAAAATTTGGTGACTCAATAGGGATGGGTTATTGAGGTTTTGGACTTAATTGACTAATATCTCAAATAAAAATTAGCGTTATTTTGTTTTTATATTATTTAAAAAGATATTTTTCTTTTATATGACTTTGATTTGGAGTGATTGTAAACTAAGATTTATAGGTAATTTTTATAATCATCTTCTAATGTAAACAATGAAAAAAAATTAAAGATCATCTTTTTTTTTTTCCAAAATCTTCAATCCAAACAGATCCTTAGTTATACTTAATAAATATATCTATATATAAAATTAATTATATATATATATTATATCAGGTAAATTTTTTATTAATACACAATTTAATATTTACAATTTATCTATATATTTGTTTAAAAAATATATACAAAGATGAGATATTTTCGTTTAAAACCTTATATTTGCTTAACCTTTGAAATTTAAAATCTGTTAATTGATCATAATATATATATATATATATATATATAAATCAAATTATAACTTCAAATTTTGTTTGGAACTTTAAAAATTAGTTTGATCTATTAAATGTTGAGTAATAATTAACAGTATGATTGGACCACCTAAAATTTATATTATAGGATATATTTGGGTGATTGCTGTTTAGGTGATACCTATCATTACTCCCAAATGTTTCAAATTATTTAATTATCAAGCCAAAAGTCGTCTAAACTATATGAAATATCAATTTTCTTTTTCTCAATCGCTACATCAATTTTTAATCTTTATCATATTGTGTTACTAATTTTATCGAGTAGAATAATATTATAAACTAATAAAAAGGAAAGTAATAAATAAATAAATAAATAATGTTACTTGTCGAGATTTGGATTAAATCTGATATGTTTATAAGATACTTAAGTCACGTACCGGTGTGTTATGTTTGTTGACTTCAACTTTTAGGATACAACGACAAACTATTCGGAAGAAACAATTACACTAATTTTTTAGAGTTTCGACGAATTCGATAATGTTACTTCTTTTTATCTCTCTAATAATTTTAATGCTTAATATCTTACAAACACTGAATAAATCAAATGTTTGAGTTGACTACCTATTTACAGAAATTGAATAAGTGGCTAGGTATCCATTAGAAAGGGCTGTGACTTTAATAATTTAGGATTGTGTCTTTTAAATAAAAGACATAACTGTTGGGTTTAACCCAATGCTAATGAATATTTTCTATTTATTACACCTTTAACTATTGGATCTGACCCAATGGTAATACTAAAAACTCACACATGGAAAAAAAGTTAAACAACTACTGGACATACACAATAATAATAAGAATATAATTTTTATTTCTTTTCTTTCACATTTACTATATATATATAAACATATAAATAAATAAAATAATATTTATTTATTTATTTTCTCTAAAATTTCATGACTCAATTTATCATTCAATTTCAAATAATTTTTAACCAAGTGAATATATTACCTTAGTCTTTCTAATTAGAAAAACGTATTAATCAAGCCATCGACATCCTAGACAACAATGCTAAACACGAGAGAGAGAGAGAGAGAGAGAGAGAGAGAGAGAGAGAGAGAGAGAGAGAGAGAGAGAGAGAGAGAGAGAGAGAGAGAGAGAGAGAGAGAGAGAGAGAGAGAGAGAGAGAGAGGGGCAGGGAAACGTATAAGTTACCTATGTCGAGAAAGGTAGTTTTTGGCCTTTCCTTCTCTAGTAAGGGTTATCAGATTTACTTGTTAACCATTTAACGTGATGTCTTTAACTATTCAACATATGTGCAAACCAAGTCAGTATATCCTACATAGTATCCTTCCAAATATTATTTTGTTATCACGGTTGTATCCATTTACGGACCTGGACAAATCCTGGGTTTTCATAAATAACCGTAGAAGAATTTTGACTTAAAATATTATCGTAGGTTGGCCCAACCCATATTTTTCATATAGGTGGTCTCTTGTTTAGAGTATTTTGCGTTACTCTATCTTATATTATCTAATATACAAGAACCATTAAAATTTTAGCTTATCCTTCATTATTATAGGTAGTACTATCTACTCTGTACTAGAATAGTTTGGGAAGATCTCCCCATAGTGCGTCGCACCGAGCTGCAGTTTTGTGATTCACATTTTTCATTTGAACCTATATTGTGGGATCTCTTCTCTACTAAGTAGGGTTTTCATCATAGAAAATTAGTTTTTATAAGCTTAAAAATCATTCTCATTGCCAACACTCGTACTTTCTCTCTTTGTAGACCTTTGGTTAGTGGATCCTATATGTTATTCTTTGATTGAATGTAATCAATTGTGATAACTCCGTTTAAGATCAATTTTTTACGATATGGTGTCTACAATGTATGTGTCTAGACTTAGCGTTATAAATCTCATAGTGCCTAGCTATGATAACTTGACTATCGTAGTGTAAGCAAATAGCTGACACAAGTTTTGACCAATTTGGAATATCCACTAAGATTTTTTTAAGCCACTCGGCAATTTTGTCCAAAGCTATA
Source organism: Nemophila menziesii (assembly GCA_029959085.1). NCBI lineage: Eukaryota > Viridiplantae > Streptophyta > Magnoliopsida > Boraginales > Hydrophyllaceae > Nemophila > Nemophila menziesii. The sequence goes on from JARWIR010000003.1 coordinate 34,042,675, forward strand.
AAGCCAGATTCCATGGTAGATCTGGCTATGCACAATTGTTTAGTGGATTTCCAAGACACGTCTTATCCTCCAAACATATAGAAAAATCCACTTGTGGATTTTGAGTCTGTGGAGTATGATATCCAATTTTCATAGCTATATCCTTCTAGTATAGTTGGATATTCTGTGTATAAATGTCTATCGTTCATTGTATATCTGAGACACCTTAGAACTCTTAAAATAAAAATCTAGTGGTTCTTAACAGATTGTTTGTAAACCTACTTAGCTTGCTGACTGCATGAGCAATATTTGGCCTAGTGCAGTTTGTTAGGTACATAAGACTCCTTAACACGAGAGTTTTCTAATTGGTTGATAGTATCACCAGTTATTTAGCAATATGTAAGCTTACATCAACATGTGTCTTAGCGATATTTATGTTGCCATTACTGAATTTGTTTAGCATTTTCTCAATATAGTGTGAGTGAGATAGTACTACTTCTTTAGATGTTTAGAGAATTTTGATTCCTAGAATAACATCTATAAGGTCTAGATCTTTCATGTCAAATTTTCTTGAAAACATTTTCTTGGTGAAGGTAATATCACATCATTATTACTATCAATAATCAACAAACCGTCCACATATAAGCATACAATGACATATCCTTTATCATTTTGTTTTACATAAACACATTTCATATTCATTAATCTTGAATCTTTTCGAGATCATGACTTTGTCAAATTTGTCATGAAATTGCTTTGGTGCATGTTGTAGATCATATAGATAGATAACAAGCTTACATGCTTTCTTTTTTTTACATGGAACAATGCAGCCCTTAGGCTGTTCTATGTGTATATCTTCGTTTAGTTTTCCATTTAGAAAACTTGTCTTTTCATCCATTTGATGAATTTGGAGTTTGTATATCAAACCTATATCAATTAACATTCGAATGGATGGTATTCTCGTGACCAAAGATTATGTGTCAAAATATTCAAGTCCTTCCCTATGATTATAACCTTTCATAACAAGGTGAGTCTTGTACTTTTCAATAGATCCATCGGTTTTCAATTTCTTTTTGAATATCCATTTGCATCCTATTGGTTTACTCCCACGAGGGAGTTCCACTAGTTTGCATGTATGGTCTTGCATTATAGAATTTATCTTGCTATTGATCGCTTCTTTCCAGTAAAGGGCATCAGGATTTGACATAGCCTCTTTGAATGTCTGTGGTTAGTCAACTATCATATAATATTAGAAACCAGGACCAAAGGACGTAGAGTTTTTTATCCTCTTACTTCTTCTTGGTTCTTCCTAGTTTGGTAATGACTCTTGGTCTTTCTTCTTGGTTGGTAATGATTCTCGATCTTTCACTTCTTGAATTTCCTCATGTGTTCTTTTAAAGGAACCCGATTCTTGTGCGGTATTGTACATAAAAGGTGTTTTAAAAAATGTGCATCTCCTGACTTAATTACCATATTTTATGTGAATGTAAATGTGACAAGAGTTGTGCACCAGTAACCTATATGCATCACTATTGTGAGCATATTACATAAAGATGCAATCAATTATCTTTGGTCCTATCTTGAGCAATTTAGGAGATGGGATTGCTACCTTTTCCAGGCATCCCCATACTCTTAAGTATTTGAAGGAAAGGGGTTTCTTTCCATTATTCATATGGAGTTTTGTCAATATTCTTGTGTGTTACCTTGTTAAGGATGTGAGTCTCCATGAGCAAATTCTCTCCCCACAAGTTCTATCGTATCTCTATGTTAATCAACTAAACATTAATAATTTCCTTTAATGTGCGATTTTCGCGTTCAATAATATTTTTTTGTTGAGGTGAATAGGGAGTCGTGGTTTGACAGATGATTCCATGTTTGACACAAAACTCTTCAAAAGGAAACACATATTAATCTTCCATGTTTGTTCTACATTCTTAATATAATTTCTAGTTGGATTTCAACTTCATTTGTGTATTGCATAAATGTTTTTAAGGCCTTATCCTTACTTCAAAGAATTATATTAGACAACAACAATTCTTCAAGGAGACACTCTCCAAGAAGAATATTTTTTACCGAGTATGAGACTCTGACTTTAAATGAAGGGGGTATCAACACAAGTTCAACGAACCAAAGCTTCAAGATCTTGGAGGTTTTAACCTCCCAATCAAAATAGGTGGTACATTTGAAGGAAAATGACGTTTCTATTTATGTGATAGATTAATATAGTCACGAGACATCTTTTTGGGGTTATTTATTTCTTATTTTATGGACTATTCCCTATATTATTATAGTTTTTCATTTCCTGTCTAGTTTTATATATTTGTTACATTTAAAGAAGTTTGTGTGTAATTTGTGTGATAAGTGTGAAAGTCTTTGGTACTAGGATGTTATTAGATCCCAAGACGAGGATAAAAATTTGAGAAAGAAAGTTCAACCCCAAGTCAAGGCGTAAGCATATACATAAATGGTAAGGAAGAAAGATAACATACCTCTCGAGACTATTGCCTCGCTTTATCGGCATCCAAGATAGGATTTAGTGGATCTTTCGCTAAATCGTGCTTTAATTTCTCAAGGAGTGTCATGATGTGCACCTGATTAGCTTTAATTTGTGTCACATCATCAGCTAAAAAGTCTGAGCTGCTTCAACTTTATTCAATCGCTCCTCTACCTTTTCTCGCCAAATATGATCCTCTTCTTTTGATTTATCTTGTGGAGGTTTCGTAACTCCTGCTCCTCTCAAAATTGTCTTGATCCAAGTATTGTCTATATTATTACTCATATTATACATTAGTTTCTCTTCTTCACCCGGAATCACATTCACTTTTCATACAAGGCATGTGATCAAAGTAGGATATCTCACATTAAATAGCGTAAGGTGAGAGACCGAAAATCGCACCACCTCCTCAAAGATCAAATGTGCCACGTCTACTTCTTCCCCTCTTAAAATACAATTAAAAAAGATGGTGTTATCTTAGTTACATCCAAAGTTTGCATGTTTATAAAGGCGTTTGGTGTAAGAGAATTGTGCCAAACTCTAGTATTTGCTTAAAGATATTTGTATGGCCAAGGTGCCTTCAATCCTACCTTATGTGATTGAACTTTCTCTTCATCCAATACATGCTCAAACAGTTGATTCCAATCGAAAGTCTTGATATTTTCCACCGCTTCTCTAAACTTAAATAGTCTGGCAAATTTCTTGAACTGGTAGTGGTTTCTAATCTCTTCAACTATAAAAGGAACTAACTTTCCTCTAACTTGAACACGACCTTCACTATCTCGGCTGAAAAGGCCTAGATAGAATCCAGTTACTAACTCCATACATAAATTTGAGATTCTCATCATGAATTTAGACCAACCCAATCTATCTCCCATCTCTAAGAATCTCTTTTAATCACCTTCTCCAACTTCTTTTTCGAATACTCTCTCATGAGCAAAGGGAAAGTCCGGTAAATGTTTCTTTGTGGAAGCTGGCCTTTGAAGCTTCATCCATCTCGAACATATGAATCTCGATTTGTAGAGGTTATGGTGTCTTCTCCTTGAAAGTTGTAATCTTTTTGCTCTTTGAATTTACCACAACCGGCTTTACTCTACTTTCTTGACCTTTTTTACCCTTTCTCTTCATACTAGAACTTGAACTTTTCTCAATTGTCCTCCTCTCAATAGAAACCAATACTTATTTTAATTCTTCTTCATCTCCCTAACAATAGATAACGCTTTTGTTCTTTTCGTCATCTTAATTAACCTCCAAATCAAAGCTTTGAACACTCTTGAAATTTGTAACCCTTGATTTTAGGTTGAACAAGTGTTGTTTGGATTAGAAAAGGTGTAAGGATGATGAATCTCTTTGTGGTTAGGATGAACTCTTGCTTGATTGGTATAGATTTAAGAAATTGTTGGATAAGATTTGGAAATTTTGGGCTTTGATTCTTGGATTCTAGATGTTTTGATATGATTTGGGTGGTTGGCTCTTTTTTATAATGATGTTGGGAATGATTTGGATGTGAATTTATGGTGATTGGGGAGTGTTTTGATGTATGGTGAAGGTTTGTTGAAGCTTTAATGGAGGTAGGGAAGCTTTGGGGAAGAATGAGAGGCTTAAGGATTAAAAATTCGTGTTTAACTAATCTTCTCATCTCATACCGTTTTATAACCCACTCTGGTGGCACCGTGCGGTGCACTGGAAGGCTGGTGCGGTATACCGCACGAAAAATTTGTTGTACCTGTGTTATGGTATTGACGACACGGTATGGGGTAGGTTCTTCTCGTCAAGGAACCTGATTTACATACCGTTGTGACGGTTTGGGCTTGGTGTGGTGCACCGAACTGTGGTATACCTCGCAGATCTTCTGTTGGGAACCGTCATCACGGTTTGGCGCGAATGGCGATACGGTTCATTTCGCGCGAGACCATTTCATTGAACCATGCCACATTTGTTGCCTGTGGTGTACTGGAGCTCTGGTACAGTGTACCGTACAGAAGCTCTGGTTTTCGTCAATTTTTTACGATTTTTCTTTCTCACTCGATTTCTTAAGTACCTACACATCAAAAACACTAGTACCTTTCTCAATACTACAATATCTACTAAAAACAACTAATCTAAACATAAATTAAAGACTTAAAAACATAAAACATAAAAAACATTGCAGGTTGTCTCACGTACATCACTTTTGTTTAACGTCTTTCAAAGTTAGACGTGTTACCTCTATCAAGATTTCCGTAAATATCCTCCCCAACAACGTGCAAGGCTATGAACGTCTACTAATCTCCATTTAATTCCCCTCTTGGGCCTGATTTCTATCACCTTAGCTGAAACAACTTTCGTGACTATGAATGGTTTCATCCACGAATCTTTGTGACTTCGCAACCTATTCTCGGGTAAACGGGCTTTCCATACAACTTCATGGCCGACCCCAAACTCACTCATTGGTCTAGTATCCACAGGTTTTGCATGGATTTCTTTAGGGACTCTATAATGTGAAAGAGTGTCGATGATAGGAGTTGTGGGATCCAACTTCCTTGGTTTCTTACCCCAGACATAGAAGGACTCGGATACGTTTTTAGCACGGAGGGCAACTGTTCCCTCCTGGAAGTTGATGATGCTTTGACTTGTGGCCAAGAACGGCCTTCCAAGTATAATTGCAACCTGCTTATCTACATCAGAATCAATAATAACAATGTCAGTGGGGATGGTGATATTACTTGTTCGGACATGAACGTCCTCCACTGTTCGCCATGTCTTTGTCACTAAGCTATCCACAAATTGTAACTTCACGAGAGCTTTTTCCACCTTCTTCAGTCCAAGCCTATCGAACACGGACTTCGATATAAGATTCATACTCGAACCCACATCACACATGGCTTTCATTTTGAGCATACCACTAATTTGAATAGGAAGATTAAAGCTTCTTGGATATTTGAGCTTGAGTGGTAACTCCTTTTAAACTCTTCTTGCGACTCTATCAGTATGAGCCACAGTCTCTTTTCAGGCTTCTATACTCGCTTCTTTCTCGGGAATTACTTGCGTGAATACTTGTTGTGGTGTAATCCCTTTCTTCACAATCTCAAGCATTTGGGCGTTGATATTTTCTGGACTGTATGCCTCTACAAAGGTCTTGAGTTTAATATCAACCTTTGGACTTGTCTTAGGAATAGATGGTGACATTGTTTGAACAACTGCTCTTCTTTTTCTTTCTTTCTTTCTTTCTTTCTTTCTTTCTTTCTTTCTTTTCTTGCACAACAGGTGCAACTTCTTCTTTCCTCTCTTTTTAGGCTTCTTTCTCTTTCTATTTCTCTTAAGCTCTGGTAGCTTGAATCTCAATAACTGATCTAATCTCTTTTTTCATGTTCTTGAGAAGACCTATAAACTCGGATCTATCAGATGAATCTGAATCTTCAGAAAAGTCAAAGTCCTCGGGGCTAGACTTGGTTGGTTCTTCTTCAATTTCTAGAACTTCCACGGTAATTTCTGTAGCATGCAGTACTTCCTCTTTCTCTTCTATATCAAGGCAAATTTCCTTACAAGCTTTGAACCCAACATTGGCATCACCTCATTCAATGGCTTTCAATTCTCTTGCTTCCACAATATTATTTAAAACTTTCGTTAATTGATATACTTGTGTGCCTGAATAGAAGCCTCTTGTTCTCTGAACTTCTCATTGTGTGATTGCGTATTACTTGTCACGAGATCCATAAAATTTTGTAATTCCTTCTCAAACACTACACCTTCTTGAGGATGTTGTGGTAATGCCTTTTGAGATAGAGTATCAGTATAAGCATCATTGTCAGGTTGTTGTGGAGGAGCTGGTCTATTAAAGTTATGATTTACTTGATAAGGACCTTGACCTCTTGGTTGGTAAGTGTTGTTCTGGGGACGAGGTTGATAATTACCTTGATTTGCGGGCCCCTGAGGATTTGAATACCGCATATACACCGATGATTTCTATTAACAAATTGGTAATTTCCTCGGTTAGATATAAAATAGAAAGATGCTAGATTTCTTTCACACTCTTATCATGTACTGTTTGATACCTCACACTATGGACAACCTTGTGCTTCTTGCACTATATTTGTTGCAGCTAAATTCTGACGTCTTTGTTGCATCTCAAGCTTTATCTCTTTAACTTGATTCTCTAATGTTGTTAATTTAGCTGACTGGGAAGTTTCGGTATTCAATCGAAGTGTACCTTTGGTATTTGTAATAGGAGCTCGCAAAAGTCGCCAACTCCTTTCTGTTTCTATAATACGTTTCATACCTTCAGAGGCTTTGTAGGATCCATGGACACAAATCCTCCTCTTCCAAGATTATCTACCCTCAATCTACTTTTTGCATTAACACCTTTATAAAACATAGCTAACTGTAGGGCTGGGGTATAACCATGGAGTAGACATCTAGCTAACTTCTGTTGAAACCTCGTCCATGCTTCTCCTACTTCTTCATCATCCTCTTGGCGAAAACTAGAAAGCTCCATCTGATCTTTCAGTCTCATACTCTTCGGATAAAAAAGGTTAAATAACGTGATTTGTAATTCATCCCAAGTATTAATTTTTTTTGGTGGTTGTCTATCTAGCCACTCACCAGCACTTTCGGTCAAGAAGAACGTAAACATATGACAATACAGTTGCTCGCGTGTAATGCCAGGAGTAATATAGGCATCACAAATCTGCATAAACTTCTGAATCGCTCTTACCAGATCTTGAATTGATGCACCACTATAGTATCCATAACTCGCGAATTGACTGAGCATATACCCGGATTGGGTCTGAATTTATTATTCTAGATCACTAGAGGACGATAACCTAAATGTTGATCTCGAAAAGGTGCTCCCAAGCCTGGGAGATCTTGTTCTCTACGCTGATTGTTTCTGTTATCTCCTAGTGGTGGTACTAGAGGAATAAGTGGTTGTACCCGAGGGACTGGTTCTTGACGTTGATTGTCATTCGGATTAAGATTAAGATTATCCTCAGGTTTAATTGGAATTTCCTCTTGTTGAGACATGTATTTACTTTGTTCTCGTTCTTCTCTCAAGCGTTTATTGTAGGGCTTGAAAACACTCTCAGGGTTCTCGAGCATACACGAAAAGACCCGAAAGAGACAAAAACAAAAAGGAAGCATAAATCTGAAATAAAATAACTAGAAACTAATACACTAAAAATTAAAGCCACACACTAACGAGACACAAGTCCCCGGCAGCGGCGCCAAAAACTTGGTCGGCTAGGGTGTGATAAAATAAAGATAAATAAGATGCAACTAACACCCTAACCTAAACATGATACTCACTGCAAGTATCATAGGTCGTACACAAGTTTTAATGATAAGTACAGGTTCATTCTCAGGTACTTAGTGTGTTATACAAATGGATTAACAGAAAAGCGTAGTAATAAATAGTTAAATGAATTTAAAGGCAAGAAAAGTAAACATGAATGATTGATTGAGGAAATAATGAGTAAAAAAAGTAAATACAATAAATTAAAGATGTAATTAAGATAAGAGAGTATAGCTTAGGTTTTGCAAGTATGCATTAATCCTTCTATTTCTTCTACTAGTTAATAAGGGTGATTAAATTTTTTAGATAAGTAGCCAGGATTCTATATTCCTCCTAACCCCCTTCCGGGTGGACTTAGGTGGTCTAACAATTACCAGGGGACTTGGGTAAGGGGACCCTACGCAATGATCTGGGGTTAAATCTCAAACCCTAATGACTATCTAGTTAGGCAGCCATTCTGGATCACTACCGCACACTAGACATTTATGTGATGTTTCAATAATTAGACACCCCTTCCGGGTGACTATCTAACTACTATTAAGACAATCCTAACGTGATCAAGATTAAGACGAGCAATAAGTCAAAGCACATAAAACAAATATATGGTTAAGAAGCTAGAATCAATTTAAAAAGGTTTTCCCCAACAAACTTAGATCGAAGAAAATAGAATTCAATATTATACATATGCAAAACCCAAACCATGGGAAAATTAGTTCATGATAACAAGAAAAAACTAAAATAAAGATACATACTATCAACTTGCTTCTCTTAAATGACTTCTATGATGAATTATACTAAGGACTAGTAAGGAGAGGCAAGGAATGTTTCCAATGATAAGAGGGTGTATTTATAGGTGTTAGGAAGACCCTAGGTCTAAATTGGTGAGTAAAAGGTAAAATTTGAGTCCAAGTCCAACTCAAATTTGTTTCCTTAAATATAGGAGAGAGGATAAACACCGTTGTCTTGTTTTGGTCGTATCTCCTTCGTTATAGTTCGATTTTTGCCTACTTTATATCAAAACGACCGCAGTAAAAAGATCTACATTTTCTTCTTTTGACCGCTCATTCAAATTCCCTGCTGATTTGAAGTTATCTTCACTTTAGTGGACGTAGTTGCAGAATTACAGATCTACTTGGCAGCTTTTCCTTTCCTATTTTATCTCTACTTCCTTTCATCTCTTGATTCCTTCCATATCTTCTTTCCTTATCTCTTTATAATTGATTTGGCATCTAATAATATTCCATATATATTTAAAGCTTGACATCAACACACAAATTAAACCAAATATGCTCTAAAAATAATAATTCATCAAATTAAGACAAGAAATAAGAATTTATCAAAATACGAATAAAAATCTATAATTAGTTATCATAAACACATAAAGTGATGTCTCCAACCTAGATTACTATATCACGAATAGAGAGATATCAACAAGCATGGAGAATTTTACATAATCTGAGTTCCTTAGTTGCTAAAGTTTTAAAGGGTATCTAATTTCCGATATGTGGAACACTAAACTCAAAAACAAAAGGTCATGGAGTTTGGGGAGTATTTATAAAGATTTAATGTTTCTTAAAGAAGAATTTATTTGGCAAGTTGGCAATGGCGTTACTATTAACCTTTGGGATGATGCTTGGAATAATAAAGGATATAAATTGGACAAACCAACAAGAAGCAATTTGTTTAAGTTGGTGGGTGTTTTAATAATAATCTAACTAAGTAGAATTTTGACATTCTTAGGGCATTATGTACTTCTAGAGACATAGCTGAGATTAGGAAAATCCCTATTATGCAATTGGGAAAAGAAGATGTGATCATCAGGCCAGAAAATAAAGATGGTGAGTATTCGACTAAATGCGGATATCACGGGCTTGTTCAAAAGGAGAGTGAAAAAGAGGGGAGTCCTCTAAGCAAGGGGAGGACGATGATGGTAAAATGTGGAATTCTAATCTGGGATTAGAATGTACCTATTGGCGAGGCCTAGCGTGTGATAAAATAAGATATAATTAACGTGCAAAATAACACCCTAAAGCTACACGGTTCTGCAAGTATACATATCGTATGCAAGTTTTAGTTAAAAGATTAAGATTCGTTCCGCAGAGACTACGAAGGTTAGGAGAATCATATGCAAATACCAAGTGCAAATAAATTAAAGATAGGACAACTAAACACAAATAAAAGCAAAGACAAGTAAAGATGGATTTGAGAAAATAATTAACTAAATTAAACTAAGAATTAAAAGACAGAAACTAAATATAAAAGAGAAGTGATATGAGAATATAGCTCGAGTTATTAGCATGCAATCCCCACTAGTTTTGATGTTCTAAACACGTAAGGGTGAATTATGTAGTATTTCCCTAATCGGTCCCAATTCTCTATCGGTAGTTTCAAATAGGATTTACCTGTGTCAATAAGGCTTCCTAAGCAAACTTTTCCTGTAATTGGTAAATAGTCACAAGAACTAAACCATAGTGATTATCTAGCTAGGTTGGGTTGTCAAATCAGACCTAAGACTAGACGTTATGTGCTAAACATGCAATTAAACACCGTTGTCAATAGTGACCTAATTACTAGATGGTAATTCTAAATGGCCGCGGTTCCACAAGAACACAGAATATAATTCCAAACACATAAACAGAGAATAAAAACTATAATTCTATTTAAAACATTAAATTCCCAAATTAGATAGATGTCAACTCAAAACTAGGGTTCATACATTAATGCTAAAACTCAAGCTAAAGAAATTTAGTTCATGAAAGAAAAGAAAGAAATTACAAATTTAAAGGTAGAAGAAGACATTGTTGATGAACAACTCATTCCAGACTTCTCTCTTGTGTTGTAATCTTCCTCTTGGCTTAAGGTTTCACTAAGCATGATTTAAAAGTGTTAAGAGGCTGTATTTATAGTGTATAGGTTGACCTAATTCGTTCCTTTAGAGATAAGTTAAGTAATTGACTCCTAGCCCAACTCAAATTCGTATGGAAATAAAGATAAACACTGCTGGACCGTTTTGAGCATATCTTCTTCGTTATTGGTCGGTTTGAGCTCCATAAGATACCAAAAGAATCATAACAGAATTATCTCTATCCCTATGAAAGGAATCTTCTAAAATCGGCTTCCTTGTAGGAGTAATTACCACTTCTTTAGGCGTGTGCTGCAGAAATTCAGATTAGGCAGCTTTTCCTTTTCCATATTTTTAGCCTTTGTTTCCTTTATCTCCAATTTCCATGTAAATCTCTTTCCATAAGTTGTTGTCTTTGACTTGGACTCTAATTAATCTCCATAATTATCTTTAAAGGTTCACACTAAATAAACAATTAAACCCAATATGCTCTAAAAATATTATGTTACTAAATCAAGACCCAAAATAGGAAAGTGCACTAAACTAAGCTAAAATCAACCTATAAACTAATAAATAAGCCTAAAATGATGTCTCAGAAGTATATTTTATTAGAGTAATGATATTTGTCACCCCTTTTCATGTCACCCTTTTATCACCTTTCTATATATATGTTCTGATTTCCATGAATAGAAGATAGAGAAAAATTAAATAAGATAGAGAAATCCATTCATTGGTATATGTAGGCATACACGTAGGAGGTGATAAAAGAGTGATACAAAAAGGGTGACAAATATCATTACTCATTTTATTATCACAAATGAGGAGACATCACCTATGAATATTAAGAATTTCTTATGGAAGTTACATAATAACGCTATCCCAACTAAGTGCAACCTCAAAAATAGAAAATGTAGTGAAACTGATATATGTGAATGGTGTGAGGAGGGAGTTGAGTTTGTGGTGCATCTTTTTATCAAGTCTCCATTTAGTAAAGGGGTATGGGCAAGTTCTCAACTCCAATGCAAAGTTGATGAAAATTTCAACGGATCTTTTAGTCAATGGTTTAAATCGATTATCGATAACTATTCTAATAATGGATGGAATAGGAGGGTTATTACCGCAACGATTTTCGCAACATTATGAAATATTTGGAAGGCTCGAATGAATGGTTTCTTTGAGAAAAAGTCTAAAATATTTGGGAAATTAATGAAAAAAACAAAATCTTTGATGAAATATCTTTTTGTAGAAGAAGCCGAGACTAATGGGAGGGGCAGAGCGATGACAGAAAGAAAAGCTTGAATAATGTTGAAGAGTATCGTGTCTTTAATGACAATGCAGATTATACCTGGTTAAATGACGCATTGTTTACCAACAGCTGGGAGCCTGCCAGTATGGTGTCTCTAGGAATTAATAAGGAAGGTGCAATTAAACATAAAGTTATCAAAAGAGAAAGGGTGAACACGGCTGAAATACGGGTCATCCTTCAACTTATGAGATTTGCAGCAAATCTCAATCTTTAGAGTAGTTCTTTCTATTCAGATAAATTTGAAATTGTTCAAGATATTTCCAAAACGAAAAGAGTTAATTGGTGTATACGACCGATGATTATTGAAGCTCTAAGTTGGATGAAGAGATTTTCAAGATAGAAAGTCATTCATATCAAAAAAGAATTTAATGATGTAGCTGACAAAATCGTAAAATACACAAAGGCAGATATTGATATTTCTGGTTGGCCCATTGCACTCTATCATAAATTTATTTAGCTGTTTGTCCTCTTTATATGTAGAGAAAGGAAGATAGGATAGTTTGTTTCTCTTTTCCTTGCATTTGACAGATAAAAAAAATAGAGTAATAAGAGCATAACCCTCGTCTTAGAATCTTCTACAATAATTGAATTTTGTATCTAGAAGTAGAAGAATAATAGATATGCATTAGCACGTGTAACTTCATCGTTCTATTCCTAGTCGTCCTAGACTATGAGAAGAAAGCTTTGTAGATTTTTTTTTTTGGTCAATTAGCTTTAGTAATTTCGAACAAAAAAAAAAAGAAACAAATTAGCTTTAGTAGATTCAAAACCATTCATTTATCATATATCATACATGTATCCTAAAACGTGCGAGGCCGGGACCACGTGCAAAACTTATGTCTCCTTTGACCAGTCATACATCATAAGTCTGCATCACTACTTCTCACAAGCCACTCCTTAAACTTGAAGTTCTTAGTGTAAGCCAACGAACATGTTGCTTCATCCAAGATTAAGTTTGTTTGGTTATTTACTACTTTTTATTGAAGGATAAAATTGATTATATTCCCTTCATTCACAAAAACTTGCCAACTTTTTTTAAAATAATTATTACAAAAGCTGGTTCATTTAAAAAATGGAAAAACCTTCTCATGATATTTAGAATATTAAATTTTAACAAATTAGATATCTCATTATTTTCAAAATGGACATTTAGGTACATAATATTTTCAAAATGTTGGGTACTTGTTTCTCTTCTTATGAAACCTTGGGTATGCATTTGTCTAATACGCAAAACACCAAGGCCCTGTTTGGTTTGTAAAAACATTTTCTGTTTTTGTTTTCAAAATATATTTTCAGAAAATAATTTTCTTTTTATTTTCAAAATTTTCAGAAAATATGGAAAACGTCGATTTCACTTTCTCCAATATAGCACTGTTTTCATTAAATTTTCCAGAAAATTGTTTTCATTTTCTGTAGCCAAACACGTTTTTATTAGTATTTTCAAAAATATAGAAAATGAAAACAGAAAGCACCCATTATTTTCACGAACCAAACAGGGCCCAAGTATCTACGAGATCTTTTTCTCTTTGAAAAATCAAGATATTTTATTTTTCAACTTATATCCCTATTTAAATATTAATATATATATATATATATATATATATATCCAATTAATATCATATATATAAGAGAACATAGAATCTAGTAATTATTTTTTTAGTTTGTGAAAAAAAAAGTGTGACAATCTTTTGTGAATGGATGGCGAAGATCCTAGGATTGAATTTTACGCGAATCAAAATGGTTTCGAATTAAAGTGACTTTTAGATGTATGAAAAAAGGGTAAATAATGTATTTGATCCTTTATCTTATAACTTGGGCAGTCCGAGAGAGAATCGAAACTTGTATCTCTTATTCATACTTTCAAAGTACAGAAGAAGTATCAACGACCTGACCAATTGAGTTATCTGAACTGGTTGGTCTTGGTAATCTCTTGAAGGTATGTGAAGTTAATTAACAAGGGGAGGGTCCATGATTTTACTCTGGGAGGAAGGATAAAGTTAGAACAACATGGGGGTTCGGGCCGGTAGGCTTAAATTTTTTTTGGGTAATTTTTAGTTCAAGGGAAGGGGGGAGGGGGGTGGGGGCAGAAGGCTAATGTTGGTTTTTTACTAAGGGTTTTTTACCTAATTATTTTTTGCAAATATCTCACTACATCTAGGGTTTGGGGGGGGGGGGGGGGGGAGGGTTGCAATTCCCTAAGTCTACCATTCTTTCTAACTAAGACTCCGACTGGATCCTAGGCTATATATAATCACTACTTTACCAAATCTTTAAGTCTCTTCACCTTAGGTTAGGACAATTTTTTTTAATCAATGTTAAATAATCTTTCAACCAACTCAAATATTTACATGTCGGGTCCTTCATTTAAATTTATCATATCAAAGTCTTTGTTACTTTATAATTTGATAGAAGTATATTTGGTTGATAATGGTCTTTCAATATTTACGTATTATTATATAGAATTTAAATATTTATTGCTTACAATCCTGTTTCTTTATTTTGATGTTTGAATATGTGATCCTTATAATACATCAATTGTTTGAAACTAGAGCTAATAACATGTTTCGTCACTCATCTTTACAAGTTTTTGCTTATTTTGTCACATATGTTTCAAAATTGCCCATTTAGGTAATTGTATTTACACTTTTTGCCAACTGTTGGTCATTTAAGAAAGTTCTGGATAGTCAAAGGTGGTCAATGAAGAAAATAGTTTGTGCGACTCACATGCTTATATTTTTTTGGGAGTATTAAGTCCCATTCACTATAGTTTTTTAGTAATATGATTCACATCAAAACATAAACAAAACAAATTTTCCAAGGTATTCCCATTTATCCACACACAAAACCCTAAGCCCTTTCACGTCTCTAAGGGTAACTTATTTGTGATAATCACACAAAATTGGCGTGTACAATTTCTTTAATGAATGAAGCTTAATGTTCTCGTAGCACAATTGTAATCTTAGATGAGTTTGTACGGTATAATATGTTAATTTTCATTCGTGTTTTGTGTAAATTTTCTTAATATTCTTTTATGAGTTATGATTAAAAAGTGTATGTGGATGTTATTTATAGGTTAAAATTTGTGCTTGAATGTTTTGTCGATGATTACGTCTAATGTTAATGGGTTTGGGTAAAATTAGGGATTACAAAAAAGGTTGGTTAATTAGGTGTTACACACTCTTTATTATGGGTTAGGTTTACTAATTTTGATTTATGGTGTTCAATGTCATATTTTTTGTTTATGGATTTATGAATTAAAAACGGGGTTTTGTGTTTATGAATTGCAGATTTTTGGTTTGTAGTTCTTGGTTACATTTTAGTGTGATTAATATTTTCAGGTTAATATCTAGATATTAGGTATCAAAAGCATTCTAGTTCAAGAAATGACTCTGTACTGTAATTATCCTAATTTACTTTGCATTTGGACCTCTACTAATTTTCTAGATGCACGTAAATATTTATAAACAATATAATTTTAATTTGATGTACTTCCCATTAATTTGAGCAATCACTCCCCTATATTGGTGAATTGTATTACACATAACTGTGTTATTTGCTGCATTTTATTTTTTTGTCTTATTTATGTAAAATTGTTTTATACCTCTGTATTATACATAAGTCGTATTAAACCCTACATCTACTAAATATTGCACTTAGTACCATAATCACGAATTTACAACATGGTACACTTAGACCCCTTTATTAAACATACTTACAGTCAAATCCCTAAACATTTATCGTTAGACACCTTTAATAAACATAATAGTGATTAGAATCCTTCAATAAACATAATAGAGATTAGACCATAAATGTAAACAATATTACATTTAGCCCCACCACTGCATAATATTAAAATAAATTTCATATTTATACAATAGATTGCTTTTATACCCCAACACTACACAAAAGTGCAATCATACCCCTTTACTTACATGTTAATGAACTTATACCCCTGTAAAACACAAATTTGCAACCAAGTCCCTTTAGTTACTAAATGTTGCACTTGTATCCCTACACAACACAAAATTTGCAATCTGACTTGTATTTACCAAATATAGAAATTTACCTCTACGATACACAAAATTGCAGTCAAACCCATTTATTTAATAATTATACTTATACACTAGCACTACACAAAACTGTAGTCGAGTCCCTGTATTTACTAAATACTGCAATTATACCACTACCTTGTATAGAATATTGTACGGACTAATAACATTTATATTTTTATTATGATAGATAACGATGAACAACATAGGCTAGATGGTTCAAGTGATGATTCAAGTATAAAAAAAAAGGTATGGGATTTAGGGTTGAGTTAGATATGAATGATCCAATATTTGAGTTGGGAATATAGTTCACCGATAGGAAGGAGTTAAGTTAGCTTGTATATTTATGGCTAATCAAGAAGTAAGAGATATAAATTTTGTAATGACTATAAAAAAAGGTGAAGGTAATGGTATAAATGGACACAATAACTAGTTTATGTATGGAGTACATGTCAAGTGTACTAATGTTTGGAGGATCAAGATCATGGAAATAGAACACTCATGTGGTAAAAATCTCAACCATAGTCAAGTCACTATTCCAGAATTGACAAGAAGTATTTTGATTGAGTCGAGGTTGAATCTATTGTTGATGTTGGATAGATGATCTTGAAGCAAGTAAGTGATACCTAAACCACTAATTTCAATCTTAGCTGTCTTACCAAAGTAATTAGTATTAGTTTATTGTTCTAAACATGATTTTGTTAATTTTATCCTTTGATTTTATTGCTTTTAATATAAACTAATTTTATTTAGCTTGAGTTGGCCATAATGTATAAACCATAGATAATTCTGATTGATTTGTATTCTATTTGGGATATTTTACATTTAATTGAATTGAGTATTTGATTTCTGTTACATATAAATTGCGATTATTATTTGTTAATTTCTTGATCAAATACATACAAACCTTTAGTCTCGTAGACTATCTCTCTAACGGGGGGTTAGGCAACGTATAGAATACATATACGTTCGGTGTTCATTAGTGATCTTGACAGGCTTGACTAGCCAGATAATCGTATAGGGTAATTACCTTTAGCTCCGATCATCATGTAGAGTTCACCTAAAAGAAGTGTCTAGTGGTGTTAAGTAGCCTTCTAAGCTACCCAAAAGGGGGTTAGGAGGAAGTTTGAATCCTGATTAAGGCGGACTCCCTAGTTTTGCCATAATATATAGAATAAATCATTGTCAGATATCCCTCTTATTCTCGTATTCGTTAGTTTATTTGCATTATTCTTAGTTTAATTATAGTTAAGTTTAATTTATTGCATCTTAGTCCTTTAATTTAAGATCAAACAAATATTTTATCTTTTAATTGCTATCTTTTAGTAATCATAACTGAATCCATCTACGTTTCCTAAGAACACGACAATACTTAACCTCACCGTCCCCGTGGAGAATGATCTTTATACTTACTTATTAATTGTGAACGACCTGCGTACTTGTAGGGAGCGATCTCTAGGGGTGTCAATTGTTAGATTATTTTGTCACACCTTTATAGACAAAAATTACACTAAGAACTGACGTAATTAATGGTTGGAATGATTGGAAATGATAGTGTTGACTTGGTGTTCTTACTTCTTCTTCTCCCGAGCGTGTTCTTCTTTTCAAAATATGAAGTGTAACTCTTTTGATCCTAAAATATGATATTTAATGTGCAAAAAAAAATGGACATGTGGGCCCAGTTAGGTGGGTCAAATGTGGTCCAAACCCATTTTTAGAAATTTTTAACAAACTTGGGTCACCTTGGAAAAACTCGCATAACTACGTCTTCTCAACTCCCATTCACAAACCATTTCTTCTCATGCGCTCTAGAATTAAATATCTATCTTAGGTAGCTTGGGCTTGATCATAAACCTAACTAAATAATTATGGTGATTTTTCATAGTCGAAGATTATGTTTTCGGAATTATTCTTGACTTTCTAGGGAGACTTTTTGGTTTCCTTGTGAGTTGACTCAGGGTTGACTTTAATTTTTGTAAATTTTAGCTTCATCCCAGGGTCGCGGATCATCCTTGTACCTAGAAGCTACACATTCAACATATAATTATCTCAGAAATCTCGAAATATACATATAAATTCCAAAATGAGATCCTAAATCAAGTAATGTCACATAACAGGAATAATCCCACTCTAACGCTCTAAAAACCCCCAAAATGATGTCTCGTGAGTCTGTAAATATATCAATAAATACAAGACATCACAAAACAATGCAACTTGAACATGTTTGATCTTACGTTGAAAGATGAGAATGGTAGTGTGTTATTTGCAGGTTCAAGGAAGCATATAGACAATGACGACTGAGCCAAGAGAGACAAAAATATAATTAGAATATGTTGAGCTAGAGATCCAATATTAATATTGAGGAACTGAATGCTTAAAACTACGGGTTCTTGGAGATGATAAAAGAGAATACCAAGATGGGTGATTAGAAGAAATAGCTCGTAAGAGCTATGTAGATAGAGTGTGAGATGAAGAAGAGGATGGTCAAAACAAAGGAGTCAAACCTCCGAGACGAATACTAGGTTGAATGCCAGACCCAATTAGAGATTAAATTATGAAGAACTGAAGACATGACCTCCTAAAATTATACTAGGAGGAATTCCTATACATACTGGAGATTGGAACTACGAAGAAGCATCATCCGAACCTCTGAAGAGGATACTAGGAGGAATTCCTAGTCTAATGGAGGATGAGTTGTGAAGAATAATAACTGATATCCAAGCCAAAGAAGAACTGATACCCGAGCACTTTATATTAAAACTTGAAGACTTTATCTAAAGTGTTAAACAAGTAACCCAAATATAGGATATCCGAACACCTACGCAACAACTATATAGTACAAGTAAATAGTCGTTAATGTACTGGTAGGCAAGGAGCCATCAGATCAAGGACACGCACATATGACAAAGTACACGGGTATCCGAGAAAATTCAAATTGCAATCAACTAGATAGTGCCACATAGCTAGAGACATGGGATAAAATCTGCCTATATATGATGCACTATGGGACTCCTTCATTTGTTCCTTCTCTTCATATTTTTCAAAATCTTTTAGATGTTACATTTAAGAGAGTACCAAAGCAATATTCCTCGAGTATTTATTTGTATATCAAAAGTCCACACACATATATTTTTATCTAACTCATAGAGAAGTTTAGTGGATAAGATAGGTATAATAGGGGTTAATCTTAAAACCTACGGTTTGTTCTTGGTCTAGTGAAAAGGGTGTTATTCATAGGAGATTGATGGAGAGATACTATAGGAGAGACACTTATATTGAAGGCTTCATGGTGTTGAAGTGGTAGATTAGGGTAGATATTGTCTACTACATCCTTGTATGGTAATAGACAAGAGAAGGCTTTTGAATTTGAAGTGTTACATCATTGTAGAGATTGTATAATCATTCTTTTGTGGTGATACATAAGAGAAGGCTACACGGGCTTGTGTGATACATTGAGAGTGGAGATTGTCCACTTGCTTTCCTAGTGTTGGAGATAACACTAGTCTTCTTTTAAAGAGTGGTTTCAAAGAAGGTGTAAAGATCTTTGGTCTCACCTAATGAAACACATGAAGTTATAGTGGAGGAGCTTGGAATCCTAACGATGCTCATACCTTAGGTAGTGGACATAGAGATATCAAACCAATATAGATTATTGTTTTTAATCTATCTCCCTTAATTATTTAATTTGTGAATGCCTTTAGGATAATCTCAGACATTAATTTGCAGATATTGTTAGGCTTAGAATTTTGCATGCTAGGTGCTTCTTAAATTGCTTCACTTGATATTAAGCTTTTATTTTCAATAGAATAATCACATAGAGTTTGATTGAGTGTGTACACTCTTGTAGTAATATCTCCAAGTTATCCTCTAAGACCATCTAATTAAAGTTCTCAAGATCTTTAGCTGGAATCAAGTGACCCGATTTTGAGTTAGATTTCGTAATTCCGTATTGTCCTATTCACTCCTGTAGGAAATACTATTGGTGTTTCATATAACAATAATATAATTGACTAGTAGTAACATCGACCAAACACATAGTGAAACTTGTATAAATTTTAGGATGTGAAAAGTCCAAAGAATTTTGGAGGTGATGGCAGAATGAGCATGATACTCAGTCTCAAAACTTGATCTAGAGATAGTGGGTTGAGTTCTTTAACTCCAATATATGATATTTCCACCAATATAGATAACAAAACCTTAGTTGAACGTCTCGTATCTAGATAACCTACCCGGTCAGTGTCCCACTATCCAGAATTGTCATGAACGAGAAGGGAGTGAAGTAAACACCCACAAGATAATGTGCTTTTCACTTAATAAGGACTCTCCTAGAAACTTCTATGTGAGAGACACATGGTTGGTACATCGATTGTCATATAGAATTAAATACAAAGGATATACCTGGTTGAGTCATGGAGAGGTACATAAGAGAACCAAATAGATCTGCATGATCAGTAATGAGATAATTCTCTGGATCTTGAGGGCATGCCACTACCATATGTGTAGATATGTGTTTTTCTCCATCCATTCCATATCATTATAACAGATTCAAACAATACTTTGCTCGGGGTAGGAGAATTCTAGAGGAAGTGCAATGAACTTCCATGCCAAGAAAACATATAGATCACCCCCATCCTTCATAACAAACTATTTGGAGGGGGTCAAGATAAAGGAGGTAATGTGTGCTTGGCAGTCTCTAATCATAATGAATCATCTATGGAAATCAACAAGATAATAAGGCTCTCATCCATAACCCAAAGAAATAGAGAAACATCATAATGGGAACTGAAAAATCCACCAGATATTAGAAAGGCATTGAACTTGTGGTACCAGGCTTGTGGATCCTATTTCAGTCTATCAAGATACTTATGAAGCTTGCGGATATGAGACAAGAAATTAGAGTCCACAAATCCCCCCTAGCTGTTGCATGTACACAATCTTCTGTAAATCTCAATGAACTAATGTATCTTTAACATTTAATTGGTGAAGAGGCAAATTTTGAGTGTCTATAAATGAGAGAATAATACAAATGGTACATGAACAAACAATTGGACTTAAAATATCTTCAAAATCATGAATTGGTTGTTCATTATATCCATTGGAAACCAGGTACTACATATATATATATATATATATATATATATATATATATATATATATATATATATATATACATCTAGAGTATTGTTGTTCCAGAAGATGTGATAATAAATCAACACATAAGGAGGGTGTCTCCATACAAGTGTATAGGTCATTAACAAGTAATAAATTAAGAAGTATAAGGGTTATTATCTCCATAAGGACTATCAAAGTTACAATTAATGTGTTTATCAAATATGGTAGCGGAAATTGCAAGGTAAAAGACAAATAATATACATAATGTTTTTGTCGGGTTTTTTTGATTAAAATCTAAATTGAAAATAATTAAATACAAAATATAAATAAAATAATAAAGAAAGGGTTGACTATGAGAGAGATATGTTTAATTTTTGCTAGTAATTCCCAAAGTCAACTAAATTGATGTTTCTAAATATGAGGGAAAATTGGGCATTTCTCACTAGTCAGGATTCAACGATCTTCCCAAATCCCTCTCAAGTAAATAGGAAGCTATGCTACAACATTTCAGACATGACTAATTCAAACCCTAATGACGACTTGGCTAGTCAACACCCGTCGACTCACTAACACACACAAAGCGCTTATATACCATGTCTGTAATCAAACCCCCCCTTCCGGATACTAGCACATTTACCAAAACTACCCAATATGTGATAAATATACGAGTAGGATATAAGCACAAGATATATGGTCAACGGTATTAAAATGCAATTTTTTTATATAATATAATCCCAAAATCCAAATAACATCAGTTTAGTCTTCTAGGGTTCATACATAAGCAGTTCTCAAGCAAAAATAAAATTAGTTCATACTCAAATAATGAAAACCATTAGATAATAATGTAAGAACAATGTTCTCTATGAAAAACTAATGAATATATAGCTAAGAGTTTCTGAAAACAGAGGTAGAATGGTCCAACAATGATGGAAACCCTTGTTGTCTTCTTATTCCCTCTTCTCTAGGCGTTACTTTTCTTCTCCAATGACTAATGGTTGCTCAAAGATGACTTATCTAATGTAATTTTCTGATATATATATATATATATATATATATATATATATATATATATATATATATATATATATATATATAGGTCTAAAAATGTTTTACGGGTTTTGGGGAATTTTCGTTGACCTAATCCAACCCAAAAACGTTTTACTAAAGAGATTTCCGGTTTGAACCACGACAGCGTCATTTAGCATAGCTTCTTCAATTCAACTCCGAATCGCGAACAGTCGAATCCTACGCGTTCCTGACTTCGAATCCTATCTACATATGTAAGGGATACTCTACAATCCTTGTCAGATTTTCATGTCACCTCGAATAATCCACTTTCCAAATTTGGCTGACACAAGCTTTCACTTTCTAAAAGTTGTGGAATCTTCTTTTGTCGCCATAACTAAGGGTGATTTAGTTTTATTCAATTTATTATCATCATATCAAGATTTATATCTTCCAAGTACCTAAGTGCTACACAAATAACACAAAATTATGCACAAAAGCTCTAGAAATAGCAATATGTCCAAAAAAAACACCATAACTCGACTAGAAAGTGTAAAACATCAAATAATGGGGGGAAATCCATAAAATAAGTCTTAAAAACATCTTTCGTGACTAAATTATTATATCACATAATCAAGGCCCCAACTCAAAGTTTTGTCGTCCCGACAAAATAAGAATTAAGAATAGGTAGGGAAGTCTTTATCCAACTAGTCAAAGAAGAAGAAGAAGTAGAACATAATTAATGATCCTAAAGAAACTATCCTAGCAAGTATCATGTAGTAATGTCTAAGAACTAATTCACTTAGGTTGATATGGCGGTTATAGGGTGTTCATTGGTCCTAGCATAGTATCCAATTGTCCACCTTGCTACTCCTTAATCGATCAATTGTTACTTATCCTTGTTCTTAGAAATCCTAAGGAATTATTTTATAGCTTATGCTTAGGGATAGTGTGATACGTATATTTGGATAATGTGAAGTGAGCTTCTGGGTCTTTATCCTCACTAGCCATCAACGAATCTCCCTAAAGCTTGAGTTTCACTCGAAGATGTTCTCACTCAACCCAATTTTGATTCTCGTGATTAGCATCCCCAAATAACCCAACAACTCTCATGATGATTCCATAAACAATCCACTATTATGGTTCTTTTCTTTTAATTCTTTTTCAATTCAGTTTTTTGTAAGATAGTCATGACACTCATTTTGTGTGAGATGCCATGCTAATTATTTTCATTTCTTTTCACAGTTTCTTTTTTCTAGACCCCGACCAAGGGTTACAATAAAGAGTGGATCATCAATATATCTCACATATAAACTCTTACAAATCCCACCCAATGTCTTTCCCACCGATGAATCCCTCAACTACAAACTCAAACTCTAAAGACGACTAGTCTTAGTGTTGCGATTTAGATGTATGTCATATGAAAAAGTCCTATAATCTAAGGGGTATGACCTGTAATGTGGCGACAAAAGAAGGCTATAGGCTAAAATGGGGCTAAGATGGATAAATATTTCAAATTAAATGGATTAGCAAGCTAAAGGCTTCAAGTGGCTTACAAAGGATTACCTTATTCATTTTTCTAACTATTAGGCTTCTTTATACTCTCACTTTTAGTTCATAGGCTAAGCTGGTTATCAACTAGTTCAAACCTCACATTCTACACACCGCTCAAGGCTCCCTAAGATTCAACTTTTCTTCTATGCATTGCTTATTAATCTTTTCTATCATTTACTTAATGTCATGTAAATATATTAAGCTTGTTGTGACATTGTTCAAGAAAACACTACCTAATAACATTGACTCTACTAACATTATGCTTAAAAGGTACATTCAAAATATTATAATCCAAATCTCTATAACATACACTAATATTTTTAAAATTATGAAAATAAATAGAAAATGGAGATGGGGACAACAAATACCCACCGTCAACTCAAACCTGGGGCGTGTCCCCACGACTTGAAAAGACTCAATAAAGCATAAAATTTAAAAATATACACTAAAAACCTAAAATGCAATAGCTAACAATATATATATATATATATATATATATATATATATATATATATATATATATAGAGTCGTGCTTTCCTTTGCGAGAATCGCTCAATCCTCAAGTTTGGTAATTGACGTCCTCGATCCATGAAAATGCTTTGTGGCCTTGTTATTGGGTGAATGCCGCCCAACTCGTCCATTATTAAGGAAAATGTCAGTAATGAAATATGTAGATATTTTCCTGAGCTTTCAGTGGCCTCTTGAATCACTGGAAACGAAGCTCGTATGCAAAAGATAGACTCTTCCAGAAAGAGCTCCTGGGTATACGTTCTATACTTTTTTCACCAGTGGAGATGGTTTGGGAATGTTGATACGCGAATGGCAGCGGTATACCGCCCATTGGGTGTGGTATACCGCTCGAATGACTTTAAAGCTTCCGACTTCTTACAGCGTGGCCCAATTGTCACCACAATTTTTTTTGTGGAGTGGTATACCGCCTGTAGGGCACGATAATACTACTCAACGCCTCATTTTTTTTCTTTTTGTACAGTGGCTAAGTGGTTATGATGACTTGGGTGGTGAACAGTATAGCGCCCGTAGGCCTGGTATACCATTTGTAACAGCTATGAGCCTCGTTTTCTCCTCTAAATTCACACTAAACCTATTATATACAACCTACAAACACCCAAAAACACTACATACCTTTATCATCAGCTATAATACACACTAAAATACATAAATAACTTACTAATATACACTAAAAACATGAAATTAAACTAATAAAGCAATTAAAAACTGGGTTGGAGCACTTCTGTTTAATGTCGTTAACGTGTTAACTCTAAGATCATTTTGTTTAATGTAACCTCCCCAAAAAGTCGTGAGGTTACTTGGATCAACCAAGCGAAACGGCTATCAGTCCCAAGATTAAGCTAATAACTTGCGTGCAATTCTTTCTACCATGCACTTCAATCACCTTGGGTGAAACAACTCTAGTGACAATGAATGATCCACCCTAAGAGTTATTATATTTGAGTGGCGTGTTTTGAGGATCCATATCTTTCAATGCGACTTCATATCCTACCCCAAACTTAGCCTTTCACTCTTCTTAATGGGTTCTCTTGGGATGTTCTCAGTTGAGCTCTTGGTCACACTTTAAATTATTGACACATTCTGCACCTTTCTTCTAATTGCATTTCACGAGACATAGAATGTCTAAGATTCATCTTTGATTCTCAAAATAACAAAACCTTCATGTACATTAATCATCTTCCTCCCCATGGCCAAGAATGGGCGTCCCAAGATGGGAGGGACGTTTGCATTCGCACCATAATCCAATATAATAAAATCAGTGGGAATTCAAGATTACCTACTTAGACTTGAACATCCTTGATGATTCCCCACTAATTTTTCAATAACTGGTCCACCATTTGCAATACAATGGAGGTTGGCTTTGCTCTTCCAACACCCAACTCATCATATTAATATATACTCTTCGACATAAGGTTCACACTTTCTACAAAATAACACAATGTTTTACCCTTAAATGTACCACCAATTTTGATTAGAAGGTTGAAACCTCCAGAGTCTTTGAGTTTTGGGAGCAACTTCCTTTGCACTTGGATCAACACTTTGATAAACTTCTTGTACATGATGTCATAATTCTTTTTGGCTACTCTTGATGGGAATGGAGGTGTTGGACTAATTTCTTTTGGTAGTTATTCCACTCTCATTTTCTCTTGCACTCTTGGTGCTTCTATAGGTTTCTCAACCACTACCTCTTCAACCCAATCCTCCATGGTTACCTCATCTAACTTCATATTTTGAGGTTCATTCTTTCTTGTGACCTCTTCTTCACTAGGTTCTGGTTGTGGTGGCTCTAAAAAAATTCACTTCCAAGGCCAATTTTATTACACGATTCATACCCACCATTGTTCTCAACATTCTTCAGTAACTTAACCTCACCCTTTTCGCCTTGGGTGATTTGCATGACTTGGACTTGGTGAACTTGTTAAAGAGACTTCGTGATTTGTTCCAACTGTTGTTGCATACTCTTTACCGCTACCTCAATAGATTTGATCTTTACCTTACTGTGTGCCATTCTATCAATTAAAAATTTGATAAACGGAGTGATGTCTCCTTAATTGTTCTTATTTTCTACCCTTAGGAGACATCATTTTTGGTGTTTATTTGATTAAATTGATAGACTTTTGAGTTAAAAATGCAATAATCCAAAATTTCTATTTTATTTCTAGTATTTTTAATTTATTAAACTTTTGCGCGTAATCTTGTGTATTTTAGTGGAAAGTTTGTAGGTTTTGAATACTATCTAGGAATGGAATCCGAGAAGAGAGTCAAAGATCGTGATATGGAGTCAAGACTTGAAGATAAATCCCGAAAGAAATTATTTTTAGAGCTGAAAATCTGTTTTCCAGGCCATAGATTGCTGATTTCAAGGCGCTTAAGAGATGATTTAGCCGCTGACCTTTGAAGAGAAAACATCCCTTATCGAGCTACGGAACTTTAGCAACTGGAATGAGGTCAATCGGAGTCATAACGAAACGGGAAAGACCGTTTTAGTGAAGGTGTATCAGCAGTTACGGGATTTTGGGCTTAGAAATTGGGCTTGGATATTTAATTAGTGTTTTATTCTTAGGTCCAAGCCCTAATCCGTTTTTCCACTTATAAAAGGAGCCTTTGACTTCTATTTTCACAACAATTCAGATTCTACAAGATTAAACATCAGAGAGAAGCAACAGAAGGAAGAAAGAAGAAGCTGCAAGAGCTGGAGAGGGTCTATATCTCCGTTCTCAGTCATTCCTATTCCGGAAATTAGGTTCTTTTATCTTTAATTTTGTAAAACAATATGAATTCCATTTTATTTAATTTAGTTTTTCCTTTAATTAGTATGAGCTAAACACATTTTAGTGTTTGAGAATGCTATATGGGTAATTCCCAATCGTAATGAATTTCATATGTTGAATTTGGGTTTCTGTTAAATTAAATTAGATTGTGTCTTTCACTCTTTTCGATAAATTGAGAATATTTACTGTTTTTAGAGTCATGAACTAGGAACAGGTGTTAGTATCTAGGCTATTCCAATTAGTGGCGATTGGATCATCCTGACGGAGGGTTTAGGTACAGAACTATTTATTCAATCTAGAATAGAAGCTATTGATTTTGACGAACTTAGCTAATTCTAGGGCCAATTAGGTAATTAACTTAAAACATCCAAAAGTGGATCATATTTACCCTGACGGGACTAGTGACACTCTAGGATAGCCTTATAGTCCACCCTGACGGGGGTATAAGGAATTTAGAATCCCGACCATTGTAATTGACCGATTTAACCCTTAAACAGCATAGGTTATGAAATAGGATTAGGAAGACCCCTTGCGTTCTCAAGTTCTATCTTCTCATACTCGCGTTTTACATCATTTTACTCGCGTCTTAGCTTTTAATTGCATTTTCCATTTAGTCTTTATTCACTTAGAATTAATAAAAACAATCAATCAAACATTATATCTTTATTTGCTTTCATAAGTGCAATCATTCATTAGTGGATAAGCATTGTTATTAACCAAACCGTCCCTGCGAACGATCCTAGATCATTATTACTACTTGGGACAACCGTACACTTGCGGTTGTGGTTCAATTACTTATTGCATTATTTTTAGAACACACAAAGGACCACCAAGTTTTTGGCGCCGCTGCCGGGGATGGTAGCGTGTGACCACGGTGTTTATTCCTTTAGTGATAGTTGCATTTATTCTATTTTATCAGTTTTACGCTTTTTGTTTGTTCATCTTTTTCAGGTTTTTAGGTTTGGTGTATGCGAAGGAGACTCTTTAAGGATCAAGAGCTAACACCTCCGATCCTTAGTAATCCAGAATCATTAATCAGACTTGCTAACAAGAGAAGGAGAGAACAAGAAGCTTTAGAAGTAGAAGAATTAATTAACATAATGGAGGATATCAATCTTCAGAATCAACAAAATAATGGACAAGGTCAGCTTGACGCAAATGGCCAACCAATAGCGCCTCCAGGCATTATTCCTCAAGTTCAACCACTAAATCCTAATCCTCAAGTTCAGATAGTGATGAATCAAGATCCATGGTTCGTTAATGGTCCACCAGAAGCTCCATTTCGTGCTCCTGCTCTAGGAGTAGGTGCTCCAGATATCAATGTTCCAAGATTTCGTCCAGATTCGGGTATGTTAGCTCAATTCCAAAATTTTGGAAATTTTCGTGGTAGACCAGGAGAAGATCCTATCCGAGCTGTACAGAAATTCAAGTAGATATGTGATTCTTACATCACACAAGGGGTTTCAAGAAAACAACTATATTACGTTGCGTTTCGATTTTTTGTCATTGATGGAGCAAGTGAATGGAACGATACACAAGATCCTACGAAGATAACAAACTGGGACCAATTAGAAACTGCTTTCTTTGACAGGTTTTACCCAAGTAACATGAGGTTAGATGATCAACTTGAGTTAACACATTTCCGTCAAGAGTATGATGAAACTTTGGGTAAGAGCTGGACAAGATTTCAGATGTGTTTACGAAGGATTCCCGATCACGGCTTTACAGAACAACAACAACTAAAAATATTTTACAAAGGCCTTGATGGGACTTCGAGAGAGAAATTGGATTTGTTATGTGGTGCAGGTTTTCTTCAAGTTCAACCCGTTCATGCTAAAATCATTTTGGAAAGAACAGTCAAGAATGAAGTTGGGTGGACTTCAGTAAGAACACCGGTTAAAGAAGTGAATAATGTTAATATTGAATAAAAATTGGCTACGCTTGAAAATAAGATTCAAACTACTATAGAGCAACAGTTGAAACAGCTTACATTAGCTGTAAAAGAGGGATTTTTGGGTAAGAGGGTAGCTGTGCAAGCTGCACAAGAGGTTTATATATGTTCGA
The DNA here is from genome assembly GCA_029959085.1 of Nemophila menziesii. Classification (NCBI taxonomy): domain Eukaryota; kingdom Viridiplantae; phylum Streptophyta; class Magnoliopsida; order Boraginales; family Hydrophyllaceae; genus Nemophila; species Nemophila menziesii. Next base: position 34,071,651 of record JARWIR010000003.1, read on the forward strand.
TTTGCAGGGTAGATGATCATGATGAGGAAATTTGTCCGAATAACCAAGAGCCTGTGATGTTTGTGTCCAATAAAGGTAACTTTAATTCGAGTGGTAATGGATATCAGCCTAGCAGAAACCATCCTGGGTTTCAATACTCAAATCCTAATAAGGCAGCCAATCCTACATATGCGTATCAGCCGCGTTACTAATGTAACACTTACAATCCAATACCACACAACAATTATCAAGGAGGACAGAATCAGGGTAATTATGTGCAAAGACAAGCTCCTCAAAACACTTACGATGAAACCATGAACCAAAAATCCTTACCTGCCCAACCACAAGAAGGTGTAGTTACCCTTCAGAAAACCGTAGAAAGTTTAATTGCTCTTCAACAAGCATCTGACGCGAATATGAAGCTATTACAGAATCAAATGAATCAAATTTCAAAACAGCTTAATCAACATCCACAAGGGCAACTCCCTAGTGACACAGAAAATCCAGGACAACATGAAGAGTGCAAAGCCGTTACATTAAGAAGTGGTAAGAACCTCCCTCCACCTCCTTTTCCTGTTATGAAAGAAAAAGAATTTCCAAGAAAAGAAAAGGAAGTGGGTGAGAAAGAGAAAGAAAAAGAAAGTGAGGTTGAAGAAATAGAGAAACCAATTGAGATTCCAAAGAAGAAAGATGATATTGTGAGTAATCGCCTCCACCACCGTATCCATCTCGAGTTCAGAAAAAGGGTGATTTGGGTGATTTTCAGAAATTCTTTAATAGAGTGAGAGGCTTGAGTATTAATATTCCGTTGTTAGAAGCAATTCAAGATATTCCTAAGTATACGAAGTTCCTGAAGAGAGCCCTCACTAATAAAAGGCCCTATTACGATAATGAGATGATTGGTCTTTCCGAAGAGTGTAGTGCAATTTGTCAGAGTAAACTACCTCCAAAGTTAGTTGATCCTGGGAGTTTCACGATTCCGATATCGATTGGAGAAGAATGGAAAGGAAAAGCTCTATGCGATTTAGGTGCAAGCATAAATTTGATGCCCAAATCGATCTTTGATAAGCTAAAAATTGGAGAAGCAAGACCTACTTCTATGGTCTTGCAAATGGCGGACAGGTCTCTTGCAGATCCTGAAGGCCGAATTGAGGATGTCCTCGTTAAGGCAAGTACACTTATATTTCCCGTTGATTTCGTAATACTTGAATACGACGCGGATAGAAATGTCCCCATTATTTTGGGTAGACCATTTCTAGCCACGGGGCGTACTTTGTTTGATGTAGAGAATGGCGAATTAACGATGAGGATACAAGACGAGGAGGTCAAATTCAATGTATTTCGAGCTATAAAATTCCCGGATTCTCAGGAAGATTGCTTCAGAATGGATGTAGTTGAGCAAGCATCGTAAGAGGTATTTGATTGTTTTAATTATGATGATATTTTGCAGGCCGCTTTAACATTAGATTTGCCTGAGATGATGGAAGAGCTTACCGAAACAGTGGCAGCTCTCAATTCTGAAAATCCGAAGTATAGGCGTCTTGCCTATGAACCTGTGAGAGAACCGGGGGAGATTATTCCTAAAAAGGAGCTTTCAACTAAATCTCCTCCGGAATTGGAAGAAAAACCGTTACCATCACACTTGAGGTATGCGTATTTAGGTACTAATGAAACTCTACCTGTTATTGTTTCATCTAATTTAACAGGTCCTCAAGAAGATAAACTATTGCGTGTGTTGAGAGCCAACAAAGAAGCAATAGGTTGGACAATTGCTGACATCAAAGGCATTAGTCCATCCTATTGTCAACACAAAATTATACTTGAAGATGATAACGCACGCTCAGTTGAAGGTCAAAGGAGATTAATGCCCGTTATGAAGGATGTAGTGAAGAAAGAGGTGATCAAACTTTTAGATGCAGGGATTATTTATCCTATCTCGAGTAGTGAATGGGTGAGCCCAGTTCAGTGTGTACCGAAGAAAGGAGGAATGACAACAGTTCTTAATGATAAAAATGAAGCGATTCCTTCAAGAATAGTAGTTGGTTGGAGAGTTTGCATGGATTACAGAAAGCTGAACAAAGCCACCAGAAAAGATCACTTCCCTTTGCCCTTCATTGATCAAATGTTAGATAAATTAGCTGGAAGAGAATACTACTGTTTCTTGGATGGTTACTCTGGGTATAATCAAATTTACGTGGCTCCGGAAGATCAACATCAAACAACATTTACATGCCCCTTTGGTACTTTTGCATATCGCAGAATGCCATTTGGGTTGTGTAATGCTCCCGCTACCTTTCAAAGATGTATGATGGCCATCTTCTGGGATATGATCGATAATTTTCTTGAAGTGTTTATGGACGATTTCTCCGTGTTTGGTGATGATTTTGATAAATGTTTAGATAACTTGGAGAAAGTGTTAATCAGATGCAAAGAAACAGATTTGGTCTTAAACTGGGAGAAGTGTCATTTCATGGTTCGCGAAGGTATTGTTCTGGGTCACAAAGTTTCGAGTGCTGGACTAGAAGTCGATAGAGCAAAGATAGAGGTGATTAAAACTCTTCCCCCTCCTGTTTCTGTTAAAGGGGTAAGAAGTTTTCTTGGCCATGCTGGCTTCTATAGGCGATTTATCAAAGACTTTTCTAAGATTACTAAACCGTTATGCAACTTACTCGAAAAGGATTCCAAATTCCTTTTTGAGGAAGCGTGTTTAGCGGCCTTCAAAGCAATCAAAGAAAAGCTTATTTCTGCTCCTATAGTATTACCTCCAGACTGGAATTTACCGTTTGAGGTCATGTGTGATGCGAGTGATTTGTGTATGGGAGCTGTATTAGGACAAAGAAAAGAGAAAGTTTTTCATTCGATTTATTATGCTAGTAAAACTTTTAATGGTGCTCAAGTTAATTATACAGTTACAGAAAAGGAGTTGCTAGCAGTTGTGTATTCATTTGATAAATTTCGCTCTTATCTTCTTGGAGCGAAAGTTATTGTTTATACAGATCATTCAGCGATTCGATATCTTATGGAGAAGAAGGATTCTAAACCAAGGTTAATCTGATGGGTTTTATTGCTTCAAGAGTTCGATTTAGAGATCAAGGATAGAAAAGGGTGTGAGAATCAGGTTGCAGATTATCTATCGCGTTTAGAGGGTTCAGAGATGAAAAGTGGTACTGAAGCTGTTAGAGAAGAATTCCCTGATGAGAGTTTATTTGTTGTTTGTGATTATGAAGCTCCTTGGTATGCGGATATTGCAAATTTAGTGGTAAGTGGTTCTTTTCCTGAAGGTTCAACTTATCAAGAGAGAAAAAGATTAGCTCACCGTGCAAGACAATTCTTTTGGGAGGATCCTTTCCTCTTCAAGGTGTGTGCTGATCAAATGGTAAGAAGATGTGTAGCCAAGGAAGAAATTGAGGCGATTATAGCTGGGTGTCACGATTCACCTTATGGTGGACATTTTAAAGGAGATCGTACCACCGCTAAGGTATTACAATCTGGTTTTTATTGGCCTTCTATTATAGCTGGTTTCGTTATGGCAAAATGGGCTCCACCACAATGTGATATGATGGATTGTGCAATTCATGTATGTACTATGATGAGGTGGCCATTTACCAGAAACGAGTGGAAAAATGGAGAATCAAAGATGAGAAGGTTTGAATTGGCGCAATATTTGTTTCGCTCCCATAGTAATCAATTAAGAAACTGGGTGGAAGCTCAAGATTAAGTTATTACCCCGCTACTTTTATAATTATGTTATTTTTGTTTTTGGGCTATACTTTTATGATATTAGGTACTTTAGTTTTAAGTATTGGTGATGATACACTTGTATTTTGTATTTTGTGATCTGTAATCTGTGTTATGTTAGGTGAGTAATTGTTTTATTTGTAACTTGAAGTTTGAGGAGAAATTAGTTGTGACATCCAGGTGTTGTTTTTCGAAAAGGGCATTGAGAAAAAGTTAAGGGTGGGTTGTGCAAGGCTCCTGGCTGACTTGCGTGCCGTTGCCCAGTTCATCGGGGTAACAATTCGAGGTCAGTTTCTAGTGTCGAACCAAGCCAACCCATTCTGACTTCTTTCCTTTGCTAATTCGTATAAACAGAAGTGGTAATCCAGGATGCACTAATTTCTAATTAAACTATTCAAGTTGATTTTATAAGTCGTAATTATAGTATGCACTTAATTATATTTCCATTGTCGGTAGTTTTTAATTCAGATTTTAATATAATTAATGTTCCTAGGAAGAAATTTTTAAAGTTTAAATAAGGGGTAGAACCTCTTACATATCACAATACTACAAAAATTTCATACATGAGATTTTAGTTTATTGCAAACTCCATTTTGATACGAACACTTGAAAAACCTTACATAGTACTACATAGGGACAATTACAATATACATACTAGAAACATTACACAATATACTACAACACATAGTTGGTAACACCACTGGAAGACATAAAACACACAAACACAAATGAAGCACAAAACACACACACTACTTATCTAAGTGGTTCTTTATGCTTTCCACCTCCTTCTCTAGTCTTGATATGCTTTCTAGGATTTGTTTCAAAATCCCAAAAAAAACCCCTTCTCCACCTAACTCATGCACAAGTCGACCAACACCATTTTTGTGTAGAGTGACACTCTCGTTTTTCCCTTCATGATAGTCAACATGTCGTTTGTTGTGATTTTAAGAGGATATGTTCAAGGTTGATAAAGACTCATCTACCTCCTTCACTTTGTGGGACATTATTTCTTCGGTGGAAGATGAGGTTGTTAATTTTTCTAGAGAAGGATAATAAGAAGAATCACTAAGTGTTTGGTTAGAACTTGAGGTAATTAAGTCATCCTCCTTCACTTTTTTTACCTTACTATTTGAAAGCCTTGTATTTGGGCGTTTTGTATATGTGCCATCTCTCACTTCTTCATCTATGAATGCACAATGTACCCTCTTTGATGATGATATGTTGGCACCTTTTTTAGGTGTTTTTTTCTTGGATTTGAAAATCAAACTCCTAGGAGTTAAGCTTCTTGGGATGTTGTATTCTCTAGTAAATCTAGGTTTTAACAAATGTGCATGTGATTTTGGTATGGGTATCATGGTGTTAGATTTGAAGGTTAAATTTATGAAGATGGAGGAGGTTGATTATTGGAGAAGGGTGAAGTTGATGATGGTAGAAAGGATAGGAGGATTGGATTTTATTGATGAGAGGTGGCGTGTGATTTGGGTGGGTGGGTTTGTGTTATTGCATGTAACGGTTTTCCCAAGAAAAAGCAAGAAATTTATAAATTGTAAATTGTATACTATTGCCAACGGTAACTTTTTCATTGGCTTTAAAAGCAAGCTTTGGGAAGACACCATCTCCACTCAAACCCACTCGAAAGTAATTCAAAAAAAAAAAACATCCTTCTACCAAAGCCAACTTCTTCCTTTGATTTTGCTGCTGATCAAGAAAATTTATAACTATTTTTTTTACATCTTCAAAAGCAAACTAAGGAAATGGTCTCCTTAACAACAAACCATGGTGCTAATGAATTAATTCGTGTAGCTCCCATGAAATGCAAATGTAGGCCTCCAAGATATTTGCACCCTTATGTTACCTTAAGTGAAGACAAGGGTAACTATGGTGCCATTTATTTTGCTTGTTGGAGAGGTTGCGGGTTTTTCCGTTGGTGTTATCATTTGGATTCCAATAACGAAGCATCTTCTTCTAGTACGGTACCTCGAGAGGATATTCACCATCCTCGAGAAATACCAAGAACCGTGGGTGCTTTGGATGAATTAAAAACGGTTATGTATGTCTTTTGTTTCTTGTTAATCGTTTTATTGGCTATGGTTGCTTTGAAATAGAGTGAATCTGAAGTAGGAGGGGTATGCTAAACCCTTGCTTATGCAATTAGCTATTTTATCATGAAATGTTTGTATTTTTTCCTATTTAAGTTTAACTGAAATTTTAAAATTTGCATGCTTAGCTAAATCGTGCTTGTTTTGTGTATTATTCCAAAATCTTTATGTGATAAGATAAAAAATACAGTCTTCTTTTTTTAAACAAAAATAAAACATCATATATTTTATTTAATATAGTTAAATGTATATATAAACATATTCTGAGAATTTCTTAACTTATGTAACTTTTAATATATAAAACAAAATATATTCAAATTACTATATTTTCCTAATTTAATCAGCAGTTATGTGACTAATTTTTTAAAAAAGACCAATAATTTTAAAAAATCACTTCTCATTTTCGAGTTTAATAAGATCCTATTACTAATAGCAATGAAAAATAAATATATTAACCCTATTTATATTAATGTTTCGATTAACATAAACCAAACATTTTTTTAAACATCCAAATACCATTACATTTAAACATAAAACTTAACATTAGGAAGGATAAGAGATGTGCTCCATCATCCTACGTAATGTTAAAATTACACAAAAGTTAAACATAACCATAAAATACTTAATAATATAATATTAGAAAACATTAAAAACCCTAAAACCAGATTTATTTTGTTCCTTGTGTTGACGGATCCATCTTCTCCTCCATATCTTTTCCAACCATGGTGGTGCAAGGTAGAGCACTCGGCGGTGACTCGTTAGATGGCAAAGCTAGAGTGGGTGAGTTTGGAGATGGCAAAGCTAGAGTGGGTGAGTTTGGAGATGGCAAAGCTAGAGTGGGTGAGTTTGGAGATGGTAAAACAAATGTTGGAGTACCTTTAGGGCGGACATCTCTTTTTGTTGAATCGGTAGGTGGTGGTTGTTCGAGTGTTGGTGCTGGTAGGAGATCCGCCGTCGGCGAAGGAGGTGTGTATATTACTGCTAACGGTGTTGCTTCAACAAAAGTGGGGAGTGACTCAATCTTCCACGAAGAAGAAGACCATAGCTCTTGGGGAAGATTTCTATGAACAAGTTTCCTCTTCTTCTTTATCGCAATCGCCTTCCTACGGGTTCGAATGACAACCTGCTTAAGAGAGTCACCTTGATCCTCCTCCATCGACGAGAAATCCGACTCCGAGACGTAGTCCTTGGACATTATGAGTGTGGTGGTTTTTGAATTTTTCTGGAACTTGAACGAATGGCCTCAATGGGAAGGGTTCTTTTTTTTGTTACATAGGAGCTATGTTGTAGATCTCGGTTCCGCGGCCTAGGCGGTCGACTAGGGCCTAGCGCCTAGGAGGGACTACGCGGGGACTAGGCGGGATTACGCGTTTTTGAATCCTGCTATGTAATTTTATATATTTAGTAATACGCGTGTATAATTATGATAATTTTATCTATTTAAGTCATAAAATTCATCTAACACCACTATATTGAATATGAAAAATACTAAAATTAGAGTTATAATATCAATTCAAGAATTTCTGAGAGTAAAATAAATTTAATGGAGGGCCTAAGCGGCAAGTTTTTACCATTAATCGGTGCCTAGGCGGGCTAGGCGCCTCTTCCACGGCGACTAAGGCGTTGGGCAAAAATGCCTAGCATTTTTACTAGGCGTAAGCGGTTGAGGGGGGAGTTGACGCCTAGACGGCGCCTAGGCGCGCCTAGGCGGCGATATCTACAGCATAGCATAGGAGAGCCACTTTGGACTCGGAGTCATTGACTCGGTTCGAACCTGCACCACTAGATTGGAAGACCAAGGCTCTGGCCAGTGAGCTAATCCCAACTGGTTAATGGGAAGAGTTCCGTGGGTTAATAACCCATATTCAGCCTTTCCAACTTCCACAGATACGCACGATCTGTGAGAATGACTGAGTGGACTTTTAGGTGGCTATTATTCAGGATTTTTTTTTTAACATGCTTTTTTCAAACGAAATTTAGAGGCAAGTTTCCACAACCTCTTTTACGTGCTAGTATTTTATGTGGGTTGTGAAAATATTATGTATTTTTTACCTCTTAAATAAACAATTGTACGATAATGAAGACATAATTAAGATAAAATAAACGGGAAGACATCAATTAGCAAATTTGAATTGAAATATCGTTACGTTAACACTTAAAAACACGAAGAATAAAACACGATGGACATAGATAACATAATATCCGACGGAACTAGTCAAAAATCAAAATCGTCCGTAACCTAGAACTTGATATCCGTAGTCTTCCATTAAAATAACATCTCCATTATAATTGCGAACATGATGACAATCACCACCAATAACAACCCCGTGATTCGGTTTGACCCGAATCGATCGGCCTCAAGGAATTTCGTCCTACCGTCATAGTTGTTCACGGCACTAGCCTCGGAAATTAATCGTCCCCGATCCATAAAGTAAAGGTGGCACCAACAAACGAAACCGTGATATCGACAGTTGTGGTACAACTTGTCATGGTTACCGTTCCCCTCTTGAGTTGATGATAATTGGAGGGTGCATTTTTCACGACATGGACAATACGTATGCTTGAACCTTAGAACCATGTTCGCCTCGTATGTGTTCACTCCAAGACACCAAGCATCATCGGAACTTGCATTTCTAGCGTTGGAATCGTTCTCCTAATAAATAAGAAGAAGGAACAAATTAATCACTTTGATATTTTCCTACTCTATATTACGAAACAAAAAAAAAACAAATTGTGTAGCTACACGTAATTCACTTCCATGCATGAAACCTTAATGCTTTGGAAGTTTATTTAACCACGGCCATTCTTTGCAATGAGAATGGATGAAGACATTTACTACATACACTTATTCCATGCATGAAAGATAATTACTAATTTGTATAAGAAAAATAATAAGTGTGGAAAATGAAGAAAACAAATAACATTACGTGAATAGGCATCTTCTATGCTCGACTTTGTGTGTAGGATGGTTGGTGTGGGAAGTGAGAGAGATATGAACTGAAGGAAGCATCCACTAAATTTATAGAAAGATTAACAATAAATGTGATGGAAACCAAATATTGCCCAAGATCTTTCTTTAATGTAGTTGCTCAATTTATTGTTGTAAGAAGTAGTAAGTTAAAAGTAACTTGGAAATTTATTAGTGATGGTTGATAATCTTTAATTTCAAATAAATAAATAAATAATTATTTTTTAAGACACAAAATGTATTCTTAACAACGTAGTATTCGGAATGTTATTTTCACGTTCAATCCGACACGTCCGACATCCGTAGATTTATCATCACGGTAGTTTTACATAAATAAAAATAGATAATAAAAATAAATTACTTAAAAGATAATACAACATTAGGGTAATACCTATTACAATAATTCTTAGAATTTAAAAAGCTAAAGACTTCGGGAATAAAATTAGACTACACCAATAGAGTTCAGTAACACAAAATACAAATAGTCAAGGCTTAGAACAAGGGCAGCTCTTGTGTACTACGTTCGGTCTCGTTGGGTCCGGGACCGGAACGGGATAGTGTTATAGGACATGTGTTTTTTTGATGCCCAGGCAACCGACAGACGCTGCAGCGCCGCGGACCTCTTGTAGTTGTGCCCTTCGGGCGGGCAGTTTCGGAATCGTCTACATCATATAAAACAAGAGGGGGAACGTTAACTATACCACCGTCGTCGTTCGGGTAGTTGCTTGTTTTAGCCATAATGTTCGTAAGCCCTTCGATGGTATCTCTATACCCTCTCTCGCTCCTGGCTGCATGGTAACGTATATCTTTCCACTTCGCATTAAGGAACCCCATCCTACCAATTTCTTTGTCGGTGGCATTATATTCCGACAAACACTTCTCCTTGAGTGTCAAACTATTGCTAGGAGTCCAACGATATCGTACGCAACACTCGGGTATTTCTGTAACACCCTCAGCTTTCATCACGTAGAAAATATGACGACAAGGTATACCGTGTGATTCAAATAGGAGGCAAGAACACTCCATATGCACCTGTGTACCAATCCATGTTATAATGACCTTCCATGTAAAAGCCCTGTCCTTGTTTGAGCCAACCATGTAGATATGAGAGTTATAGGTTTCAACAAATCCACCTCTATTATGTATGGCACCTTGATTAACCAACTCTTTTCGTACTTTAAAAAAAACCTCCCTAGTAAACTTTTTAATCGCATCCAACTCGATTTCTTCCAAAACAGTCGTCGTTACAGGTGTAGTATGGTTGGTGATATACTCCTCTTGGTTCGCGTTATCCCTTACTCGTACATACCAAACAAGAATGCTTTCACTAGCTCCACAAATTTCTTTTGTTTATTCAAGAAACGTCTCAAGAAGGCGTTCATACCTTCACAGCGCTGGGTAGATTTGAGGAACCCGAAAAACTTACCGCGTAGATAGGCTTCTGCCCACATCTCCTTCTTTTCATAAGTTTCTATTATCCACCTGTCCTCTTCTAGATCATTGTCCTTTACCATCTTCCACCAAGCATCTTCAAATAGCTCTTTAGTGTACGGAAAGGACATAAGGTGTTTGAAAATGGCCCCAAACCCTTCAACCTTTACGTTAGTAACTGCGTTTCGATTAAGATGCCAGGAACACAACCTATGACCCGCCGAAGGGTAAATAATTTCGATAGCAGCAGCCATTGATCTATCACCGTCAGTTAACACAGATTTTGGTTTTTTTCCATTCATGACCGCAGTTAATGTTTCGAGGACCCATACATAAGCCTCAGTGGTCTCGTTTTTCACCAACGCAATTCCAAATATACAAGTCTCCCGGTGGTTGTTGACACCCGCAAGAACAATTAGAGGAAAACAATAAGCATTTGTCTTGTAAGTAGCGTCAAACACGAGTACGTCTCTGAACACTGCAAACTCTCTCCTAGACCTCCCGTCACAAAAGAATAACTTGTCGAGACGGTTTTCCTCGTCGACCGTGTGCTTAAAAACAAACAACGGATCATTCTCGCACCTACCCTCCAGGTATGACAAGGCGATGTTCACATCTCCCTCGCTGATTTCATCTGATCTTATCCGGCCTAGTACGTTGTACAGATCCTTCCTCATAAAACCGATATCTTTATACCCTCCGGCCTCTTTTGCAAAAATATCCATTATCTTGCACGTTCTTACCCCTGCGTTTTGAAGGGACAATGCTTGATCCAGATGTCCTTCGTCAATTTTCCTGTGAGATCTAAGGTACTGGGTCGCCGAATCTGGTGTTAAATCGTGGTTGTGATCGGGCTGAAAGTCGGACACCACGTAACATTCAAACTCGTTGTCGTACTTGATGCGAAGCCTGGCCCTACAGTTGCATCTTGTTTCAGCCCTGTGATCTCTAACCCTGTCCTTCAGTTCTAGGTACTTCTTTTCCCTCAAACCGGCACAAGAGCACAAAAATATCCGGTTGATAACCATACCTCCCCTACTGCTAGACTTATCCACCCGATCCCTCCGAACACCAAATCCTAGGGCTCGACCGTACATGTTGTAGAACATGTAAGCTTCATCCTCAGATGAAAACCGGAGTTCTATTACATTTGCACGGGTTAGTGATCTAAGCTCCTCAGCTCCACCATAATCAACCTCCTTATCGAATTCATCCTTTACTCTCGAAGCACCTACACAATTGAGTTTTTCAGGACAATAAAGTTTAGTCTACCATTTATTTCAAATGAAAACAACCTAATATGACCAAAAGTCAACTAACCTTGACCGGTTCCCTACTAAACACCACTAAACCACAAATAACCCCTAAACACCTAGTTTCGAGTAAAAACAGCCTAATATGACCAAAAGTCAACTAACCTTGACCGGTTCCCTACTAAACACCACTAAACCACAAATAACACCTAAACACCTAGTTTCGAGTAAAAACAACCTAATATGACCAAAAGTCAACTAACCTTGACCGGTTCCCTACTAAACACCACTAAACCACAAATAACCCCTAAACACCTAGTTTCGAGTAAAAACAACCTAATATGACCAAAATTCAACTAACCTTGACCGGTTCCCTACTAAACACCACTAAACCACAAATAACCCCTAAACACCTAGTTTCGAGTAAAAACAACCTAATATGACCAAAAGTCAACTAACCTTGACCGGTTCCCTACTAAACACCACTAAACCACAAATAACCCCTAAACACCTAATTTCGAGTAAAAACAACCTAATATGACCAAAAGTCAACTAACCTTGACCGGTTCCCTACTAAACACCACTAAACCACAAATAACCCCTAAACACCTAGTTTCGAGTAAAAACAACCTAATATGACCAAAATTCAACTAACCTTGACCGGTTCCCTACTAAACACCACTAAACCACAAATAACCCCTAAACACCTAGTTTTGAGTAAAAACAACCTAATATGACCAAAAGTCAACTAAACTTGACCGGATCCCTACTAAACACCACTGAACCACAAATAACCCCTAAACACCTAGTTTCGAGTAAAAACAACCTAGTTTGACCAAAAGTCAACTAACCTTGACCGGTTCCCTACTAAACAACACTAAACATCATTTAAACACTAAATACCTTATTTCGAGTATAAGCTTCCATATGTTGACTACATGTAAACTAAACTTGAACGTAACTATTACCCGTAACCATATAACGTATCCCGTAACCATATACTATACCCCTTGAGCCATAAACCTATACCAAAAACTACTAAACATTTTCCCATAAAACAAAACCGTAACCATATAGCACATAACTATAAACCATTAACCATAATTGTATAATTCGAATTTGTTCATGTAATTTCTAAATTATAGAGAGAAACATAACATAGTATCCTAATGATAACTTCGACTATACCTATATAAGGCCATGGATTAACTAATACCCTAAAACTAACAAAACATAATATCATTACTATAACCTAATTTTTCCAACATGCAAAAGTAAAATATTACATTCACTAAGATATTACCCACATCCATCGTAACATAATCAACATGCAAAACGAGATTAAAAAGTTACTAACCGCTTGAGTCCATCCCGTTTTCCTCGGAAGTTGCCCGTTCCACGATCTCCCGACTATATTAACCCAAAACCTTCCGACTATATAACTTAACAACGAAACTGGATACTTCAAATGGACCTCTCCACCCTCATTTTATAAGCTCGGATTTAATCGGTAGGTGATAAACCATTAACCATACTTAATTATCCTAACTACTACTTCAACCACCAACCATATATATCTTGTCACCATTAATGAATTCATATATGCTAATTTTTTAAAAAAAAATTCTAAAAAATCATCTTTACGAGATGTTTACTCTATAACTAGAATGTTAATCGAAAAAAAAAAATTAACCATGGTTTATTAGAGACGGTTTGATGCCCGGTTCCATTAAAACCGATATTTTGCACTATTGACCACAACTAAAATATTAAATACACCACTCACGTAAGGACACTTGGCAAAAAAAAAACAATCATCATATAAAACAAAATAGTGGTCAATAAAAGTCCACAACGAAAAATGGGATATTCAGAACAAATACACAACGAAAAAATTACACTACCACAAAGAGGAAAAGTATGCTTGGATTGGACATTTAATAAAGTATTCCCAAAAATCCCCAGCTTGACACGTTGCAAAGATTCAAAAATGGTGCATTTTCTACATCTGCAATATTCAAACAAAAAATTACAAAGCGCCGCAATTCACAACGAAAATAAAAACACCGAAAAACAAATCAAAACGATTTTCGGCAACTCTGGAAACTAAATCCTCTACTATTCATGATTAGACAATACAATAAAAGTAGCTTTATGTCAACCTAATCAACGAATGACATGTAATTATTATGGCGGTGGGGGTAATATGGTAAAATCACTTAACTATTATAAAAACATTATAAGTCAAAGCCGCTACGATCTTGCCATTTGTCATCTGCAATGCCACGTGTCAGCATCCTATAGGGGCGCACATACACCCCAGGCATGGAAGAATTTCGCCTTAAGGTAGAGTTCTAACTTTTAATTTTATTTTACAGCAACCCATCCTGCCCACGTGCGTTTTTAACCCCCACAATCAGTTCCAACCCCTATTTAATATTCTAAAACCCTCATCGCTTAGAGTGTTCTTGGGTGGGTACCACAAACTCACATCTCATTGTCATTCCGTAAGTATGATGATAGGATTTACGTAAATAAGTTAGACGTAAATTTTATATTCAAGAAAAAATTTCTTAACCATGGTCTAAATTATAAGTTTTTTCTTGATTTATAGTATAAAGTATATGATTTTTAGGGAGTTTCCAAGATCTTTTTAGTATGTCTGAATTGTTTTTTAATACATGGGTTGTCTGGTCTAGTTTTCGCGCACCACGACTAATCCCATGAGATATATACACGCCTCCCCATGCATATCCTCAGGTAAATCAAAACTAGGTTACCCATGATCGAGGAGGGGTTTCGAACCCTATAACTCTTGTTTTACCCCATTTAAGGGCTAAAAAAATAGCAAGGCTCTGGCCATTTTAGCTAACCCAACTTGTTTAGTATGTCTTAATTGTTTTTTTTTATAAATGGGTGTCAGGGTTAGCTTTCGCGCACCACGACTAATCCCATGAGAACTATACACGTCTTTCCATGCACATTCTCGCTTAATCATCACTAGGTTACCCATGTTTAGGGAAGAAATTCAAACTCTGTACCTCTTACTTTACCTCATTTGAAGACTGAATATCAAGTTTCTAGCTAATTAAACTAACCTAATTGGTTTAGTATATCTTAATTATTGTTAGGTGATCTTGTTGATGCCGTTCTACTTAATTTTTTTAATCATATTTAGCTATCTATATAACATCTAAGTTAGTCTATAATCGAAATATGTGGAATTTAGCAAACACGTTGGTAATACTCCAAACAAGCAAAATGAAGATATATATGTGGACCTTGTCCAAAAAATATATATATATATGTGGACCACTGTTTTGTCCTTTATGAAAGCAATGTTCCTGGTGGTGACGTGGATAATAGGGTGTGGAAACAATATTGCCACTCGTGCGGCGTAGGCCTCATCACTCCCCAGCTGGGGTGCACGCATAGCACAGCAAGCAATCCCAATGAATTAATTATTAGTAGTATCTCATACTCACATTCATGTATGCCTCCATCCTAGGCATATGTTCTTTTGTTTAATGTCTAGATAAGAAAATAGTATTGGCTCGTCCAAAAAAAAAAAAAAAAAAAACAGTATTGGTACATGCATTATTTCTTCCTTTAATCTTATTATGCAAAAATAATAAATATATTAAAAAATTATACTTCCTCCTTTTCATTAAAAGGAATCTACAAATTAGTCTAAAAGTCATTCAATTTAATTTTTAAAGTCTAATTAAAAAATAGACTAAGTAAAGCCTAATTTTATTTTTTAATTGGATTTTTTTTCCAACTTCACCCTTTTCATTTTTTTTTTGTTTTCAGTATTCGTTCTTTTCTTCTTTTTATTAATACGATGGATCTGTGCCCATGGGGGTGTACCTATGTCTGTTTTTCAGTTTTTTAAATTGTGTGAAGTGATTTTTATTTTAATTGCATTATAAGTCCTCGTATCTTTTAGGTTTTGTCCATGTCAAGGTATAAGAGGATCCGATTATTGTACCCTAGGGTACAGACCCTCGAGTTTGTACACTACCACATTTACAAATCTCCCACACACGCATAGGAACAAAAACCATTTAAAACAAAACACATATGGACCATAGGGGTTGTACCCAAGTCTCATTTTTTGTTTATATGTCCATGTCCAATGTGTAGAATATGTCCAAAGTTGTACCCTAGTCCACTCAATTCATAATCGCATAGGAACTAAACAAAAACCCGAAAAAAATCCACTCGTAAGGGGGCTGGACCCAATGAGATATACCTAAAGGGATAGAAATGGCTTTACCTGCAAAACAACAGTTAAAAAAACAATGGAACGTTTTTTTTAAAATGGGCTAGACCCAACAAAATATAAAACAACAAAAAGCAAGCCCAAAAACGTGTTGGACCCAACAAAAAATAAAACAACAAAATAGAAACCCCAAAAACAAGCTGTACCCAAAATGGGCGGTACCCACTCAGTGAAAAAGAAAAAAAAATGGAACATTTTTTTTTAAAAACGGGCTGGACCCAACAAAAAGCAAGCCCAAAAACGGGTTGGACCCAACAAAATAGCAAACCCAAAAAGGGTCATACCCACTCGGTGAAAAAGAAAAAAAAATAGATCTCAGAATGAGATCACGAACGCTGGTGGTGGAGAAGCGCCTGGGTCGATACGTGTAATTGGTTTGAAATCTTTAATAGTTTCTTGGATTTCATCTTTCAGAACCAGGTTAATAAGAGTATCATTTATTTTTTCCAAGAGAGATGTTGTGATTAAAGAATCAAAGACAAGTTTAAATAGATCATCTTTAAGGATATCCCAGAATTCTTGATAGAAATTCCCTAGGAACTATCAGGTCAGGGGGCTTTTGAACCCGACATACTGAACATGCCATTTTTCACTTCTTCAATATATGTCGTATGCCTCATAATATTCTCGACCTTTTACACACTATTCGACTTAAAGAGTTTTTATAATATTCTTGGATAGTGACATTAATAGCCTTGGGGTCATCAGTCTGGGTACCATCTTCCGTTTTATTAGTGTAATGCGATTGATTTTACTTTGTTTGAGAGTAGAAGCATAAAAAAACTTAGTGTATTTATCTCCTTTTTTGATCCAAAGGTCTCTAGCTCTATCGGCCCAAAAGGATTCCTCCATGTCTTACAAACTTTCAAGTTCCTTATTAATCTCACTCTCTTTTTCTTGATTATATTTTGATGTCACGTCATTTTGAATGTTGATTAAATCCCGTTTAAATTTGTCGATAAGTTTCCTTTAATTAAGACACGTGGCATCCCTTTTATGACAAAAATCCTGAATATTGTTAATGTTACATAATTTATCACACGAAGTCTCAACCACATCGTGACATTGATTATTTTTCATCCATCTCAATTTGAACATGAAGTATTCATTAAATTTTGGTTTAGAGTTATCTTTTTGCATAATAAGAGGAGAATGGTCTGATCCGATAGATGGAGAGATTTCAAGCATTGCATTAGGAAAAACATCGCACCAAGATAAATATGAAAGAGCTCGATGGAGTCTTTCTTTAACATTTTCTTCATCTTTCCTTTTATTTGTCCAAGTGAAGAAACAACCTTTACCGTGAAAATCCACAAGATTATTATTATTAATAAAATTGTTAAAACGAATGATCATATCGAAGTTTTTAGACATTTCGTTAAAATCACGTATAAAGAGTGTTTGATCATTGATCTTAACGAACCAAGATGTAAGAGACGACCAATTTTTTTTGTCTATCTGTATCGCTATAAGAAGCATAAACACAAACAAGGTACCAAAAAAGAACATTAGATTCATTGATATTTGCGATAACAAAAGAAGCATTAGAGCTTATAACCTTATGCTTTACACAATATTTCCACAACAAGAGTATATCCCCGGACATATGTTTCCTCTGGGTTCTACAATGTGTGAATTAAAAATTTGAGATGCAAACACGATCTAAGATCTTTACTCCTAATTCTAGATTCAAGAAACCAAGAAAAATTAATATCTTTTTTTACATAAGAGACTTAATAGCTTTTTTAATCAAAGGTTCCCTCACCTCTTAACAATTCCAGACAAAAACACTTTTTTTGTTCAAAGGTGCCCTTACCCCTTAACAATACCAGATAAATCACTATCCATCATTCCCAGCCACTTTGAGGGACTGATGCTCCACAAGAGGGTCGGGAGAAACATTTTTCATCACAAGCTAGGCACGGATACTCATGACCTCCTCAGAATCACTGTTGCTACTAGAACCACCCTCTAAATGACCGTATTAATCAACACCATTGCAAAAATAAATTATTTGCTGGATCGAGGCTCCATCTTTATCAATAGGACCCACCTGATTATCGGTTTGATCGTTCATCATCATATGTTGTTTAACCTCGTAGAATCTACATATAAATCATCAAAAAACATCTGCATATCACTGATTCTTCTCTCCATGGTATTAAAATCTTTGTGATTGAATTTTGTAACTTAGACCACCCAACATTGAAATTTGGAGCCGACTTCCTTTTAAGATTTTTTGGACAAGAAAATCTCTTAGTTGAAAGGATAACGCTACTCCTCGGCTTAGAGTACCATTTATTATCAAAATTGACGTCATGCGTATCGTGGTGGCTAATCTGAATAGACTGCGAGTTTGGAGATTCTTCATCTGACTCATAAAATTCATTCTCCAGGTTGGGATTCACCAGCGCTTCTTTCCATTTTGATTCCTTGATTTCAGTACGCTGCGTCATAGTAATCATCGTTCCACCCTCAACATCCTTCCTATGCTCCAGCATAAACCCCAAACCAGCCACTGCATTAGTATCTTCTGAGTTTGTAACCAGATTTTTACTACTTCCTCCAATCTCGTTCATGGACCACTGATTCTTTCCATCGCTCATCGTTCATCGCCTTATCCACACCATATGTGAACTTTTTGTACATAAAAATCAATATCACTTTTTTAAGCAATGATATCTTGATATCTTAAATATTTATTACAAATATAAATTTTTAACATTTAATTAAACTGATAATCGATTCAAATAATCCACGTCTTGTAAAACTTCTTACATCAAATTCAGTAAAAAAAACCATACTATTATACTTCTGCATTCTTATTAATGCACTTTAATTACTGAATGAACAAAAGTAATATTCTATCTCCATGTGCCTTAATTAATATACTATCCTTGTTTTCTTTCCAATAACAATTTATCGATTCCATAAATCACGTTTCTTACCATGATTTGTACATTCAAACCAAAAAATAAATAACTAACAAATAGAAAAATATTTTGTAGAAGTTAAAAATAATAAAAAATAGGGCACTAATTATGGGTTGAACGAACGTTTATCATGGGTTTTCTGGCGATGATTAAATATTAAATAAATTGTGTGCAAATGAACTAGTATACGAAAATAAATGGGTTGTGTGCAAATTTTAAATGGGTTGGTTTTGAAAAATGACTAGGTCTTGTGCACTTTTGCATAAGTTACCTTCGAAATAGACTGGGTTGTGTACATGTTTTAATAGGTTGCCAGTGAAAAATGATTAGGTTGTGTGTACATATGAGTGGACTACCATTGAATGATTAGGTTGTGTGCACGTTTGAATGGGTTTCCAGGGAAAAATGACTAAGTTATGTATATATATTAATGGGTTGCCATTGAAAATGGTTGGGTTGTGTGTTTTATCACTAAAACCCATTCCAGCCAACCTTGATTTTTCTTCAAAAATTATATATATATATATATATATATATATATGTATATATTAATTTGTAAAAGTATAACATTAACGATTTTGGTCTTAATGGCAATGGTTATGGCTTTAATGCGTGATAACCTGCAAATCTTGGTTGTTCGAGATTTTTTTAATGGTGGTGGTGGCGGCGTTAATGGTAGAGGTTGTTGCGCCTATGGTGGTATTAATGCTTGTGGAGTTAATGGAAGTTGTGGTGGCGTAAATGAGTATTGTATAAACATTTTTAAAGGAAAACACGGTGCATGATGATGTTAAAATGGTCGTTAGAAGATGCCATGTCGGTTTCAACGTGGTGGTGGTAGTTGTGTTATAGTGGTGCAGGGTAGAAGATTATTGTTGGGGAGAAAGAAAGAGATTTGAAATGAATTAGATATGTAATAAATAATACGCTCGTATGTATAGTAATGAATATTTGGGAAAGGATTTGATTTGATATCCTCAAATTCCGTTATGATAACAATACAATTTGATCATAGATATTTATTATCTATTATTTAGCAACTAAATTAAAGTGTCAAATGGAGATAAAATGGATATAAAAACTTTTTTTGTTACATGGGAGGTCTAAAAGACCAGGAAGTGATACTATTAAAACTTATTAGTTAGACAAACAGTGTACGAGCCAAAGCCCATCCATATCTGTCTCTAGTTAGTAACCGCCATAGCCCGTCTGGTGGGTCTTTCATCCATGTTGGGTCCTTCAAACTTGCCGCACCATATTTCGCCAGTCAGTCCGCACATATATCGGCCTCATGATAGTTCCAAACAAGCTCAAAATGTTCATTTATTGCTAACAAGTTTTTACACACCCGAATTAAATCATCCGAAGTTCCCCTTGAGTTCCTATTGCCTTTCACTAGCGCATACAACTCACTCGAGTCCACTTCGATAATCAATATCCTCACACCCTTGTTCACCGCCAAGTTTAGACCAAAATGAAGGGCCAATAATTCCGCTCCGAACGGTGCATGCGCATTGCAATAACCTGCAAACCCATCCAAATAGTGTCTATTATTATCGCGAAATAGCCCCCCAATTCTTGCGCTTGATGTTCCCAAATCAAATGACCCGTCCACATTTAGTTTAATTCCACTCCCGGGTTTACTCCACCTCACAAGAATATTATTAGCCGAAACGATTACACCACCATCTCTTTCATACCCCCACGCTCTAACAAAATCAGCTGTCGGGAACCTAGCCTTAGCGATTAGATCCCCTTCTGTCTTCGACTTTGCTGAGGGATTAAAAATTCCCTTTATTACGATCCACCCAAACCTTCCATGCACATGAAGCTGCTAACACTCGCCTTTCCAGCCCATTAACCAACGAGCTATCCGCTAACAGCTCCACCACTAATCTGTTGAAACCGGCGCTTCCACCTACTGCTGTGTCCTCCCCACAACCACCAGATTCAACTCGATAAACACACCAGCTGCAGCAGCTCCAGGCACTGGTGGCATTAGACGCAGCTGTTCACTAGGAATTGCAGACCTGTTACCCTCCTGAAACAGGTCCCTGGACCGAGCAACACCAACCCTAGAAGCAGCTCCCAGTTGCGAATCTGAGATCCCCTCTCCTTGCCGATACACGCTCCTTGCTACTGGCCTAGACTCTCCACACAACACTCCTAAACACTTCCTCATAATTTGACTATATTTTCTACAACTACAG
The DNA here is from genome assembly GCA_029959085.1 of Nemophila menziesii. NCBI lineage: Eukaryota > Viridiplantae > Streptophyta > Magnoliopsida > Boraginales > Hydrophyllaceae > Nemophila > Nemophila menziesii. The sequence continues at coordinate 34,092,547 of JARWIR010000003.1, forward strand.
AACAGATGATTAGCTGATTCTTCACCTATACCACACTCCTGACACACCACGCTAACATCTACTCCTCTTGCACTCAAATTCCTATTTGTGGGTAAACGATCCCAAATGGACCTCCACAAGAAAACCTTAATCTTTTGCGGGCATCTTAGTTTCCACACCAAGCTCCAGTTGAATTTCGATTCCCCCTATTCCTAAGCACGTTATCATAAGTCGATTTTACCGTAAATATACCCGAGTTCTCAAACTTCAACTTAACAAAACTCTCATTTCCCATGTCCACTTCAGTCACTCCCTCCCTGAGTACCTCTATACCTGTTAAAATGGCCTTGTAAACTATAGAGTCAGTAGGTTTAACAACGCGACTTAACACTCCTTCTCAAAAATATTTTTGTTTAAAGGATCGAACCCAAAGAGCCTGATCACTACAAAGAAGTATCCATCCTAACTTGGCCAATAATGATTTATTATACTTTTGAGCACTCCTAAGACCTAATCCCCCCTTCTTCGGTCGACACAATATATCCCAAGACAACCAGTGAATCTTTCTTACATCGGTTGATGAACCCCAAATAAAGTCACGAATTAATTTATCAATCTCCTCGTACACATTTACCGGGAGCTTCATAGTCTGCATAATGTACGTTGGAATCGCCAACAAAACCGATTACGCTAATGTGATTCTACCTGCTATAGATATGTTCTAGGTCTTCCAATTTGGTAATTTATTCTGCATACTAGCTAAAATCCTCCGGAAAAAACCTCTTGGTAGCCTCTGAGAACGAATTGGCATCCCAAGATAAACACCCAAAGAATCGCTTTTTGTAAAACCACTCCTATCAGCAAGCTCTAATGCCTTCTCAGCTGATATATTTTTCGAAAAATATATCACTGGTTTCTCCTCACTAACCATTTGCCCCGCTTCAGCACCTCCTTACCAAGTATTGATACATAATAATGGAGGTTGTGTGAGTAAAGAGAATCTAAACATTTTAAGAAAAATACAAAAACACTTCCATAATATTTGAATTAAAACTCTCCTCCTCCTTACCGCCACGACACCCCTCTTCTCCTCCTTCTTCTAATCGACGACGGTTTCCTTTTGTGCTCCATCTTCTTTTTCTTTTATTTAATCCTTTTCCTTTTCGTTTTTTCTCACCTATATCGTAGTTTCCCACCCTTCTTTTCTTCTTTGTATGGCTGTATATTTCCTTTCTTTTATTTCTTACCAAACAATTTGTCGTAGCTTTTTGGTCGTGTTTTGGAATCTTCATGTGTGATAGGTTCATTTTCTTCACCATATTGTTTGACTCATTGCCTTTTGACCTTTGCAACCCAGGTGTTTGTGAAAATATCCCATGTTGTTTTGGTTGTTTCCTTTTCAGTTCATTTCCTTGGAGTTGATTGAACTGCAATGGTAGTTGAGGAGGGGGTGTACCGACGATTTGTTTTTGCTTGTTATTGGTTATTGGTTTGTACGTTCCCCCTTCCCTGTTTCCATTTTCTAGATTTTTTTTGTTCCCTTTTTTTGAAGTTTCAATGACAACGGGTGGTGTGTTTGTCGTTCGCTCTTCCTCTTCGTTTTTTTAAAACTCGTTTGGCATGATGCTTTGGAAGCGAATTGTTTATGTGGGATGGTCACTGTTTTGGTTAGCTTATGAAAATTGTTTAGATCTTGTGTCTTGACTTTCTTTCACAATTTTTTTGTTTATTATAGGCTTGGCAGAATCAGCCTGTAATTTTCTCGGTGTGGAAGTAAAAATAGAAGGTTTTTGACGTTCACCTTTTATTCAAGTTCTTCTATTTCGGATGTTACTATAAGTAGGTGTATGTCCGTTCTCATTATTTGGTAGTATTTGTTGTTGGTTAGGGTATGTTGTGAGTGTGTTTTGAGTTGGTTCATCCTGTTTCATTATGACATGTTTGGTTTTCTACTGCTTTGTTTTCGTATTGTTTCCCCTCCACCCTTTACAACCTTTAGTGTGGTGCACATTCCACCCTTGTTGTTGGTGCAATCTTCAGAGTACGATTGCTTGCCTGTTTTGTAGCGTTTATGTCGGGTTGCAGATTGCTTTGTGTTTGGTAGGTTAGTTGGTCGGTCTTGCATCTCTTTGGTTCATACTGGATGATCAGAAAGAGTTTTGGAAATTACTCGGTAAACATTGTAGTAGTGGGATCTATTGATTGGTGTTTGTTTGGGTTGTACTCTTTGGCTATTTTTCATGTATTGATATTTCTTTATTTTGTTATTACCATGATTGGTTGGGCAATCCATACATTATGTAAATTATTTTATATTTAATATAGGTATCATTTGACAACCTCAAGTACACTGTTTAAACTAAACGCAATAACTTTTCAATATCACCTTTCCAATTTTTTAAATTTATATTCTAGCACTAATTCAATAGTTTTTCTAGTTTGATTAATTAATTAATTTTAAATATTTTAATTTTATATTACTTTCTATATCATACAAAATACTAAAAGTCTTTTTTAATATTCAATTTATTATTCTAATTATTTTATTTAAATATTTTAATTTTCAGAAATATATATTTTGGTTTATTTGAATATATTAAAATGTACCACTTTCCATTTCAACGTGAATGAAACAGGAGAGGTTACACGTAAGAACACAAAATGCATTAAAAAAATAGAAAAGCAAGTCAAATATAGCAAAGAAAAAACAAAAATTAAATTTTTAAAATTGGGTTTCTCTTATTTTATGGAAATTGTTAGAGTCTACAAATTAGATTTTTAACTCTCCATTTTAATTTTTTTATTATAATCAAGGGTGTTCTTCATTAAAAGTACCAAGTTATGTTAGATTGCAATAAATAGTAAAAAATTAGCTAAAAATAAACCTAAAATATTAGATCATCGTTAATAACAAATTGGTTTTGATACAACCAATTGTGAAAAATAACGAAAATAGCGGAAAGAATAATTGATGTCTTTTTACTTGACATGCCTAAACATTTAAGGCTGATCGTATTGCTAGAAATATTAAACGAAGGTCGGAAAAAGATTGGACCATTTTTTAGGTGGAATCTCAGATTTTTGAAATTAAGGATAGTATGATTTACTTGTATGTTGCATAGATATTGTTTTATGGGAAAAAAAAAGATAAAGGTAAATGGCTACTGTGAATAGAGATGGACAAGAAAGTTAAAGAAATTATGTTGAAATTTTATAAAGGGTTAATGTCTAATAGGCATCTGCCATCTTACACTTTTATCCATAAATGTACCGTATTTTTTAAAGAACAACGAGTAATGGGAAACTTTCCATTACTCAAACTTTGAGTAATGGGAAACTTTCCAATACTTAAAGTTTGAGTTATGGGAAGCTTCTCATAACTCAAACGATTTTTTTTGGAAAGGAAAACGAAAAAAATAAAATATATGTGTCTTTTATGGGCAAAAATATGAAAATTGGAGTAAGAGAAAATTAATTCTAACTTGAGATATTTATTGGGCAATAATCCTTTTATAAATATGGAGAAATTTATAATATTCTATTAAAATGCATGAAATGTATTTAGTAAATTACACCACGCAAAAACTTGTATAATCACATATCTCTCAATTTCATTAAATATACGGCTCCCTAGTCAATTAAGCGAAGGAAAAGTAGTGTCAAGTATTAATTACTCCAAGTAATTAATATATCGCGATTTTCATTTTTATTTTCTTACTTTATATTTTATATAGCATTAATTATTAAATTTATTATTTTATGTTATTTTATTTTTATCTTTAATATATGTGTAATTTTTTTCTAAAAACAGTTAATAAATTAAACAACTATTTTCAAATTAATTGTGTAACATTCATTAACTTTATTAATATATGCATCCAAGTAAAAAATAATATTTAAAACAATAACAAGGGAGTACTAGTTACGAATACAAGTAATAGGAATAAAATTTTAACAAGTAATACATATCTCCTAGCACTCAAGGGTGGATCTCGATTAATGGGCGAAAATACAACAAGTTGCGAGATTTAGGGCAGTTGTCAGGATAGTTGTAGGATTGTGGGCGGCTTTTAGCTTGGGGAGGGGACGGATTTTGACTCGACGACGGATTTTTGGCATTGGAGGGGGGAGGGGAGGGGGTGGGGGGGTTACGAAAGTGAAATTTTTTAAAGCATTTTTGCTAAAAACATTTCACCCATTTTATACTGTGCTTCGGGATTGCCTCTCCTTTGATCCGCTATTTCTAGTACCTTAGTAAAATTTATTCATCAAACTTATTAAGAAGTAATTACTTGTTAAGAATACATAAGTAGTATTACAATTTTAACAAGTATTACCTTTTCTAAAAATAATGTTTATTTACTAAAACTTACGTTCCAAAAATATTTGTCCATTTTTTTATCGGCCGAACGAAACACAAAACCTGTCCTAATCATTCAATGTCGTTCTGATGCCCCCTCAACACAGTCTGTTGTCTAGTGTGTCGTGCTGCTTTGTTAGCCCATCTATTAAGCCGTCTAGGAATGTGCATGAAAAACAGATGGTCTATGTCTATTTAGTATTTTAAAATATTTTGTCTCATATTTTGTATTGTTATCTTTATTAAAATATTTATATTTTTGTTTTTAATAAATATTTAAAATATCAAGATAGTTTATGAAAGATTTTTTTAAAATAAAAAATATAAAAATTTACTATTTTAATCTAGGTGAAAAAGTATAAAATGATAAATGGAGATTATATTTTGGACCTACGAGAGTATTACATTTCTCTCAATATTGAGTATATAAAAGTGCTAACAACTTTAAGATATTCAGAGACTTTATATGTGCAACTACTCGATCCCTAGTCAATTAAGCGAAGGAAAGATATTGTCAAGTACTACTATTAATTACTCCATATTGAGGCAATAAATGTCACATAATTCAATATATACACCAGACCAAATCTGTTGTTTACTTCCCTTGTTTTCATGAAATTCGCGGACTTCCATGTTTTACAGAAATACATGGGCTTGATTCTTGAAGAATGAGCTACATAAAATGTTAAATGTGTACTTTCAGTGCATTATTGCTAATAATTCTCGTAAATGCACTTAAAAGACAATTGGAGTAATGAGTAATTTATTATCGATTGAATAAATAAATGCATGTTCACCAACACCAGTTACATGGAAAAAATAAATTCTAAATCCAAAATAATTGTTGCATAATTAACCAGCAACGTTAATAGTCATGTTTTAGACAACTTATTTATTAGAGAGATTTGAGTCAGTTTTAAGCATCTTCATGCAATAGATAAGTACAATCCTAAAAAAGCTTTGCCTAAAATATAAGGTTGTCTTTGTTAATTAGTTGTACTCTCTTATAAGATTTAACACTTTTACAGTGAAGAAACTGATTTGGTGAAAAAGGTGGAATTATTTACAAAGTGATAAAAAAAGCTTATATGCATGAATGGGTTGGTGATAGATAGTACGGAGGATGAACATGCCTCACACTTGTTATGCAATTATATGAAAGAGATCACGATCATAAAACTCATTCTTTATTTTTATCTTTTATTATAAGGTGAAGATTTTAGAAATTATAAGTACATTATACAATCCTTAATTTTTGTAGAGGATAATAATTTTTATTAAAATTAAAAATTACATGAGTTTTTTAACAATAAAGAGAAAATAAATTTGAATTTGATCTCAACACCATTTTAGTCCAACTTATCATACTGAAACATAACATGAAACATTATAGACATGGCACATGAAATGTTATGTAACCAAAAAAAAAGTGATGTACTAACCTTATCCAAGTAGAGTACGAAAAACGTCATTCAACGACTTGATCTCAATACTATGCACAAGGGGATAAGTGAGGTTTGGGTTCTTCCAACCAAGGGAAACGGGATTACTACCACGTAGAAAAACTCTTGATCCTACCCAAGTACACACCAAGGGTTCACCAACACACCCAACCTTTTATAAAAACACCAAACAAACAAATTATTTTTTCAGAAACACTAGAGTCATGCTTTAGAGCTAGATACATAATCTCACTAAAAGCGATATGCACAAGAGGCCGAGAAAACATTTGTCTATTTGACTCCCTAAACAGATGGGTCAGAGAACAAGCACCAAGCTCCATGCAAACACACAAAGTTACGTAACAAGGAAAATACCCTAGGGCTCGATAAAATTCCATGTCGCGTATACGTAAAGAGTATGTACTTGAGGATGTAAAGATCACCCTTCCCCTCCAACACACCACGAGCAACACACTTTAACAAATGTGATGTTCAATTTGTGTCATGCCATCATGTAGTTTTCGGTTTATGTTTTGCATCTATTTTAGGGCCTTTAGTGAACTTGCATTCCCTATTTATGCATATATTCATCTTTTGTTGTCTTGAGTGATTTTTCCATGATCTGGTCGTATCATGCACTCTTTATGTATTTTTTACCATTTTAGGGAAAAGACATCTAAACAATGAAGAATGCCCAATGGTGGAAGTGAGACACCAAAAAATCAACCTACAAAGAGTTAGAAGTTTGGAAACGTGAAGAAATAGACGAGGAAAGTAGAGAGTTGATCCAAATCAAACTTTGGAGCAAGGTTAGGATGTAAAAAGCGATAAGAGAGGTCACATAACACCTGGACATGAACCAACCCGATCTTGGTGAAACTCTACCATATTTTGTTATGGCATAAATCACAAGAAGCAAGAGATCAAAGTTTAAAGGACCGAGTCAACTAATTGTTTGGTTCTAATTAAGTCAACTAGCGTATGGAGCATTATATATATATATTATCTTTTACCCATTTGTACATATTACATTCTACAAAATAGATAAGCGCAAGAAAAACAATAGAATTTCAGTCTTTAGCTTTATCTTGGAAAACGGGAAAATCGATATCTACTCTCTCTCTCTCTCTCTCTCTCTCTCTCTCTATCTCTCTCTCTCTCTCTCATGCTAACGTGAGATAAGCTTTTCATCTCTGTTGAGTAAGGGTTGAGTTACTAACTACTTGGTATACAATTCTATCCTATGTTTTAGTATTAACTCTAAAAATTATTCAATTGTGAGTTGAATCGCGTTATAGCTTGGGATTAAATTGGGACCCATTTTATTATATTCATGTTAGCTTGTGGGTTAGTATTTCTTACTATTTATATAGCAGAGGTTAAAGAACTTTGTATTTTATCATGTTTATTATTATCATGTACTGGATCTGGCCTTGTATAATAATTGTGTTTGTGTATGTTTTCCTCTGGGTTAGTATTTTGCCCCTCTTTAGGTGACGACCATAAGGTCCTGAGCATAACCTAGGGTGTTGTACTTCTTCATTTAACCCCTCTAAGATTTGGTGTGTGAGACCATGTGAGAGAGTTTAACGAGTGAGCTTATAACCTTCATGTATTGTGGAAGCACACACGAAGGAATTGTTGAGTCCTGGTTAGCATGGAGAGAATTCGTATTTTCCCTTAGATTCAAGGGTAGCATATATATAATAAATTTGTAAATAAATGGTATTCCAAGCTATCCCTTTGATCACCCTACTTAGTCTAGATTTACCCTCTTAATTTAATGCCATGCTAATTGCCAAAGTCTAGATTTGCACTCTTACTTTAGTGTCTTTCTAATTGTCAGATTAAAATTGTTTGTCATCCTATTCATACCCTTTTTATGTTTACATTAACACAATAATCTTAAAACTAAAACTTTGAGCATACATAATATATAGTCTCGTTCCCGGTAAACAACACTCAAATTTTGAGTTCTTATTACTTAAGACCATGTATACTTGCACAAATTTAATTGGTTCTCTCTCTTTAGTTTTTCATCATTTCTCCCTATATCATTCATTAAGCATATCAAAGAACCCTACAAGTTTGCGGCGTCGTTACCGGGAAATAGTTTTCTAGATAGTGTTTTGATTATTTCAATATTATACTGTTGCGGGACTCACTGTTTCTTAGGATCTTAGGCGTCACAATTTTTTCAAAGCAAGGAGACTTGAACATCCAATTATAAAGTAGCACTAGTCAACTATATATATCAAAGTCAATGCAATGTGCCAATGCTTGGGTTGACTTTCAAATTGCCTCGAATTGGGATCTCCTTACCAGTGATACAAGACACTAATTTAAACCCAATAAAGGGGTGATCCAATAATTCAATCCATACAAAAAATATAGTACATTAGAATGATAAGATCCAAACAGCGTATTACAAAAGTTCATGAGACATTTTGACGCATATACCCCAGAAGGGATCACAATCGAGAAAATATATATTCATATGTTTCCATTCTTCTTGAAGAGAGAGGCAAGTGAGTGATTTGATGAGTAAATACTAAATGAAATGACCATGTGGGTTGAATTAATTGAGGCTTTCTTGAAGAAAATTTACCCCACTAAGCATGAGATTGTAAGCATGCCTGGATTCAAGGCAATCCATAAGAAAAACTAGGAGAAGCTTGAACAAGATATCAAAGTCTCCTAATTAAGTTTCTGAACCATGGAATTTTGATTAATGAACAAATCAAGCTATTCTATATAAGTCTTGATTATGAATCCACCATTCAGTTGGACTCTCACTCAGAGCGTCTATGATGTCAATGGTATTAGAGGCCTTAGTTATATTAAATAATTTAGTGATAAATGAGAGAAGGTGGATGCCACCATAAATCCAATGGATACACAGGTTCCTAAACATATGAAAGACATTTCATCAACGAGGCTCTTGCTGAAGTAGTTAGTCTTGAAAGGATTTTAGATTTGCATCGCCGTGAGAAAAAAAAAGGGTGAAGCCCCCGTACAGCCCTATATGTTTGCCCAAAATGCAGAAACCGCCCTTTATTTTTTTTTGTCACAAAACGCCCTATACGGAAAAAAATTTGTCACCATTAGCCATTTTCTCCATTTTTTGTTAGTTGACCGTTAGTCAATGCCATCTGGTGCCACATCAGCGCCACATCAGCGCCACGTCACCGCCACGTATGCTCCACCTAATCCACATTTACACCTCATTAATTTTTTTAAAGCCCATCTTCTTCTTCTTTCTACCGTTACTCCATCAACAATCTAAGAACCCAATCTCATACTTTCTGGGTCAGTCGACCTTGTAAAAAACCACTTCTTCTTCTCCAACCACCCTCCCAACACCAAATCTCTGTATAAGGAAAAAAATATAAGATCGATTCACAGATAAGCATATTAGATCCGACATAATAATATCGATTTAACAAACTAAAAACAAATCGAAGTATTTATTATTCAATGTATACCTACGATCTCAATTTCTTTTCGAAATATATCTTTTTCCATTCTTAGTTCTTGAATAATGTAATGAAAACGGCTTTCTATTTATCTCGTTAGATTGAGTAATTTTTCATGATATTCCTTATAAGAAATATCCGGAGCTATACAGGGAAGGAATAAGAAATGCATTCTTTAAATGGAGAGTTGTGGGTTCATATGCATTCTTTGCGATATATCAATCTCTGATGTTTTACTATTTTAACGGCTTCAAGTAGTAAAGCTATAAACTTTAATGGGAAGATGTTTCGTTTATGGGATGTTTGGATTAATGCAACTTTCTACACAGAAATCAAAACATAATGGATTTTAAAAAATTAACATAAAATTACTTTAAAAAATCCAATAAATTGGGCTAAAAAGATATTGGAAAATGCCATTGATGTGCATCATTTCTTTCGTCGTGGAAAAATTATTATTTCAGTTGATAAAAAATACGCCGAAAAGTATTGTTTATTGGCCACTGACCAGAACTACTATGATCAAAATAATTAGTAAAGAAATCTAAACGAGCTAATATCTTAACGACCAACATTTGCAGCCATCCATGAATTTTGTAATATTTGACAAATTACATATGTAAGATGCGAAAGAATGACCAAGGTAAATAAGAAGAACCCTTTGTTCTGATTAATATACTTAATGTAAGGCTTAAATCCAATATCCCCAATTTCTTTTTGAAAGCCCATCCACTTTTATGACTCATTAATTCCTTTACTATTATATCACATTGTTGTTTTATACTTTAATCTGTTTTTCTTCTTTTCTCTTTTTGAAGCTCTTGAATTGAACCAGGTCTTCGATTATTAGTAAGACTTTGTAAATGTAACTTTATGTTTGACTTATCTGTGAATGGATCTTATATTTTTTTCCTTATGCAGAGAGGCTTGATGTTGGAAGGGCGGCTGGAGAAGAAGAAGTGGTCTTTTACAGGGTTGATTGGCCCAGAAAGTATGAATTTGGGTTCTTAGATTTTTGATTGAGTAACGGTAGAAAGAAGAAGAAATAGTTGGGTTTTAAAAAAAATTAATGAGGTGTAAATTTGGATTAGGTAGAGCATAAGTGGTGGTGACGTGGCGGTGATATGGCGCCAGATGGCATTGACTAACGGTCAACTAACATAAAATGAAAAAAAGGGCTAACGGTGACAAAAACATTCGTAAAGGGCGTTTTATGACAAAAAAATGATAAAGGGTGGTTTCTGCACTTTGGGCAAACATATAGGGATGTACGGGGGTTTCACCCGAAAAAAAATGAAAAGCAATTCAAAGAGTTGATTGATCAAAAGAAGAATGGATATTCAAAGGTAATGAAATGATTAGATGTCACAAACTCGTGGACAAATTTAGTCGTGTCAAGGCTAATGTTCTACACTCTATGCCATCTACGGAACACCCAAGCGCATGAGATTCTTCAACAAAGCTATTCCCAAAAAAAAAAATTTACATATTTTGAGGTGGTAGCAATAGAAAAGGATTGTAGTCCTACAATATAGGAGAGAGTGTCCCAAAAACACAAGGGTTTGGGGGAGGGAGGGATCTCAACCTCCTAGTAGCTCTTAGGGACAACTTCAAGGGAAGGCGCTATGTGATCTAGGTTCATGCATAAACCTTATACCAATAACTCTTTTTGAGAATATGCGTTTGGAATAAGCTAAGCTAACCTCTACTTATACACGAGTTATGAGAAAAGGGGAGCTGGAAGTCAATTTGTGTTGATCTTCGAAGTCCTAAATTATCCCATATATTTTTTGCTAACGATTTGATACTATTTGTTGAAGTGTCTATTTCATATGTTACGGTTATCCAAGAGGTGATGCATGCCTTTTGTGAAAGGCTGGACATGCTATGAGCCCCAAAACTCATTTATATATTTCTTGTTAAATATTGAGGAGAATGTCAAGGTGGAGTTAACTACCCAAAACAGATTCTTCTTAAGCAATTCATTTATAACATACATATGAGTACCAATTCAAATGAGTCGCTTTCCAAGGGTTTCCATAAGTAAAACACGGAGCGATGAGGGATAAGTTATCTATTTGGAAGGCCAAGTCTCTTTTCACTTGTCGGTCGTTTTATATTGGCGCAATTGGTTTTAGGTGCAATACCAACATATCAAATGCAATTCATGAAACTTTCTATATATGTGTGTGATGGTATTAATCGTATTGTTTGTGATCTCATATGGGGTTTGGTGCATGAAAAGAGGAAGATACACTAGGTGGCTCGGGATCATGTATATAAGCCAAAAACAGAGGGTGGATTGGGTTTGAGGAATATAAAGAGTTATAATGTATAAATTGGGTTGGAAGCTCCTCCAAATCAAGAATGGGGTACGGGTGGGTATTATCAAGCTAAAGTACTTTCGGGAATGACTAATGTATCAGGAACCTAATACCATGGTCTCGACTATGTGTAAAAATACACTTGTGGGAGAAAAGATCCTCCAGGAAGGTATGATTGAGTTATTCGGACTGGAGGTGAGTTAATATTAGTGGATTGAGAAGCTTTGAGTTTTTATCTGGTAAAATTGGCGTATAATTGCCTTATATCTTCACATGGTATAACAAATTTTAAATAGGAGCAGGTTTGGAAATTAAAATGCTCGCAAAGTCGAGTGTTTGTATGGAGGTCAGTGTGAGATCGTTTACCAACTACATGAAGTCTATATAAAAGAGGGGTATTATAATCACTGAAATGTATGATATGTGTTGCGGCAAGTATGAGTTCACGACATATGTTAGCGGAGTGTAGCCTAGCAGATGGATCTTGGAAATTCACTTTAAGTACTAGAGTGTAGTAGCAAAGATCATCTAGCGGGGGACGGGAGGATGTATCAAGTCTAGAGTCAGCAATAGGAGTTGTGCATGCTACAAATCAGGCGTGGACAAGCTATTGGAGGGAGGTACAATAATTGGAAGTCATCACACGGGTGACTCGTTCAAAGTTTGTGACTACGGGTGATGATATTGGTCCAGGAGCTAAATAGGAGATGCGCAGGAGGTATATTCAGGGAGTCCATGCCATAGTAATGTGTTACATCAGTAAAGAAGTGATAGTCCTAGAGGGGGGTGAATAGGATTACAAATAAGATTAATGCCTAATTAAAAATCTTTTGGACAATTATAAGTTTAAGTAAAAACTTCTAAGACAATCAAACACTTATGGGATCATGCAAGGGATAAGTTAGAGGTTTGATATATAAGTTAAACAAGTAAATCGACAATCTAATATCTTACTACTCTAGAAGATTATATGTTAGATAAGCTAGATAATCAATATCACAATAATCAAGCTAGCATATAAACAAACATATAAAGTGCGGAAAGTAAATAGAGTAGGGATAGAAAGATACACGTGATTTATAGTGGTTCGGTTTCCCTACATCCACTACCTAAGGAAGCCTCCTTAGGATTTCAAGCTTTTCACTAAGCTCCCGTGTCTCTCTTAACCGGGTCGAGAACACAATAACCCTTACAACCTCTTCGATAACACGAAGGACAAACACTTGTGTAATCACAACACAAGGATACCAAGTATACTCCCTATACTTGAATTCTCTCTTAATCTATCTATTACAAGACCTAGACTTAAGAGGATAGAAACAAAGTGTTTAAAGGGTTGCTTATAAAAGCTTGTAACTAAACTCCTAAAAGAGTGGATATGAACTTTATAGCTAGTAAACTCCTCTTGAGTAGATAGAACCTTGTGGCTTATTTGATTAACTCCTTGGAAGGACTTATAAGCTCACTAAGATTGATTTTGACTATGTATAGCTCTTGACACCTTCTTGAATGATAACAATTAAGCTCCTTAATGTTTGTAATTAGTTGGTGTATTTGTAGCCTTCAAAGAGCTTCAATTTATAGCAGAAAATAGCTTCCAACGGTCATAAGGCTTGGGTCCAACGGATCTATTAATTTCCCAACAGATATATTCCTTATGACTTAACTTTTGTGCAGAAAAACCTTTCTTGCGGTGTACCGCAAGTTTCGTGCGGTGTACCGCACCTCAACGGTTAGATTTTCTAACTCTCTGACGGGCTGGCCTATGCACCGCGCCCTGGTCCGCATTCTTGGTCCGGTGTACGGCGCCTCTGGTCCGGTGTACCGCGCCAAGTATCTTTGAAGGAATTTGACCTATGCTATGATGCTCGGATCAATAAATCTTCTTCACGAAAGTTGTAGATAACATCATTCTTATAAACATTGTAGTTGATCATTAAAGCTATATCTCAAAGTGCATAAAGATATGAATAGAAGTGAATGCAATGAGATATAATAAGAATGGTATGAAAAGTATTTTTGATGAATAATAGTGCAAGATAGGATGAATATAATAAGAGAAATTAGCACACTAATCATAAGAGGATTTGTCAAATTAAAACAACCTATTAAGGGAGGCTATATGCCAACAATCTCCCCCTTTTTGATGATGACAAATCCTACACTAAAACACCTTAGGAATGATATGAAAGTTTAAGCATTCATGAAATTAAGCCCCCCCTCACAAAAAGCATATAAGATTTGAGATGCATTTGTGAGTTTTAAAACGTGCAATTTTTGAAAGTTTTAGTGCACATATTTCTCCCCCTTTGTCTTCATCAAAAAGACGGGGTTAATAAAAACAACTAAGTATATAAGAGCAAAAACTCAAGTGAATAGATAAAAAAATGATTTTTAAAAGTGTGCAAGAGTTTAGAGATAAAAACATTTTTATAATGAGATGCACAAAGATAGATAATTGAAGAGCTAAGAGATAGAGACTTTTTACCAACTCCTTGATCGATAGATATACATTTCATATGCTTTCTAATGACACACACGATTAGTTGCAATGTATGAGATAAAGGATTAGCCAAAGCATTAGAGTTTTACCAAAAGCTCCCCCTTACAAAGTGCATAGAGTTTGTTTTAATTTGTAAAAGTTTGATCAACAATTTCTCCCTAATAAGAATATTTGAAATTATTTTAAAAAAGTTTAGGGGTAAAATGTAATTTTTGAAAAGTATAGGTGACAAAAATTATTTTTCAAAAAAGTTTTTAGGGACTAAAAGCAATTTTCAATCATTTTAAGAACTAAGACAAATGGAACAATCTATAGGGACTAAAGAGCAATATACGATAAGATCAAGGATTAGATATGCAATAGTACCTATATCATCAAGGAAAAAATTAGCAACATTAATATCCAAAGCATATAATTTAAGCTTTTAACATCCAAGATAAAAACATCAAACAAAAACAATTATCCAAGTTAAACATAAAGCATCCTAAACCATTATCCAAATAAAACACGTAGCAATAATATCCTAGACGTCCAAAACACGGACCCATAAACAATTAAAGCATAAACATCACAAACTTAGTCCAAAACACTAAAAACACATAAAAACACTTAGAGAATAAAATGAAGATTTAAAAACCAAACACCCAACACGACCATTTAACGAAATTCCCGGGGAGAGCGGCTTCTAGAACGGCTTCGAGGATGTGAAACATCATCTTTGATACAAGAAACATCATTCTTAACACAAGATAACTCACTAGCAAGATGTCCTATTTTCTCTTCCAATACCCCAAATTTCCTTTCTATCTTTTCTTCTAAAACCTCAAATTTTCTACCAATATAATCTATAAACCGAGACATAGCACCTTCGAAGCTAGAAGGATTAGGAGGATTCTCATGAGTGGGGTTTTGAGGAGGCTCATTTGGGATAGGATTTTGTTGACCCGGAATATCCAATAGTTCAAGTGAGTTAAGTGCCGGACCAAAAATTCTTTCTCTAGCTTGTATGATACGATTACGAATAGCAACATCCGAAATACGATTAATAACCGAATGCGAAACATAGGTGTTATTATAAATAGCAAATTTCATTCTCTTGATTGTGCTATAATCAAAACACCAAGCTTTATCAATAGATTTCACATTAGTACCACTTAAAGAAATTCCACTTCCCTCAAAGATCTTAGTTAGAAAAATACCATATGGGACTTTATCTCTTGCGGTTCTAGCATGGTTCATCCATTTGAACATGATTGCAATAATATTAATCGGTCGTTTCCAAAAATCAAAAATAGGAGATAAGCTTCATAAGGAATTAATTTTGCATCATGTTTGTCCTATGGAATTATGGCTGAAATAAGAAACTTATGAGCCACAATGAATTCCGGATCAAAATTACGCAAATTCCAATTTCCATCGGCAACAAGCATCCTACTATTAACAAAATCCATAACCTCATTTTGACCAACTAAATCAAGAGTAGAGCCATCCCAACCACTTGACCAAAAACCACTAAATCCATCCAAAGGAATATGATAACGAGCACACAACACATGTAACTTTAACCGTAAAGGAGTACCCGAAACTAAAGATTTAATTAAGTTATCAGCACTATCATATTCAAAATTAGTGTAGAATTCTTCAATCAATCCACTAGCTAATTGACTACCCGTAAATTTGAATACATTAGCACAACCTTGAAAAGTAAATAGTTCAAGAAGAGAATTTTCACCCGATGGAAAAGCCGAATCACTAAATGTTCTACCCGGGAGAGGATCGAATGGCCGGAGTGGAGGAGGTGATGGTGACCTCGCCGGAGATGGCGCACGGCGGCGGCTGGAGGAGGCTCCGGTGGTGGTTTTCTTCTTTGGAGCAGCTTTCTTTTCTCTCATGGTGAAGAAGGGAAGTGGGTAATGAAAGAGAAAGAGAGAGAGAAGTGATTTGGTGGAGTAGATGGTGTTTCCAGGCGGCAGAATGGTGCAGCAGTGGCCGGAAATCGCCTAGGAGGAGGAGAGCTAATGTTTAAATGGTGGAATGAGGAAGATAAAAGGAAAAGGGGGCTAATAACGCTGACAAAAACCTAAACTGCGGTGTACCGCAGAAACCGTGCGGTGTACCGCACTGCAAAAATAAACTGGGCGAAAAAATAAAGGAAAAATAAAACTGCTGAAACCCTAAGTCGCGGTGTACCGCGGAGTAGTCCGGTGCACCGCAAAAACGTTCGGTTTAGACACTAAAAATGAATTTTTTGGTTCTTTTAAAAACACCCGAAACACATTCGAAACTTCCCCAAAAGATTCGGAACGGTATAAAACATATAAGAACATTTTTGTTTTGAAAAGAAAAACCAAGGAAAATCCGAAAACTCATAAAACAGTTTATTTCATAAAAACCCCTATGTTTTCTAAAAGTGCAAAAAGACCCAATGTAAAAACAAAGCAACATTTAAGCAAGAAAAGGTCAAGGTACACAAGATAATAGCACATAGAGGATAATTCACATAAAACACATAATAAAACATAAAAATAAAAAGAAGAAAGGAAAGAATTCACCGTATTTTCCTTTTACGAGGTTTGAACGTCCTTTTGCATATTAATTCCATTTTCTTGACGCTCAACACCTCCAATGAATATTATTATGGTAGCCGAGGTGGAATGGATCCGGAAATGTGGTTAGCATTTGTCACGATCCATATTGGTTTTTCCCACGAGGGTATCAAAGATCCACTTTCAAGTTTTTCGTGGTAATGGCATGTAGAAGTATGATGACCGGGTTTACCACAATAGTTGCAAGAACTTCTTTTTCGAATAGAACTACCATGTGAGGGTTTTGAACACGAAGTTTCCTCATTCTTTTCACTATCCAAATTATCACTTAAATACAATTTTTCTTTAAAAAAGCTATTTGGATCAAAAGGAGTGACATTTGAAAAGGGATGATTTTTTAAAGTTTTAAGAGCGAGGGAAAAAGCTTCATCCAATTTTTTCAAACCTCCTATATTTTTCTTCATAGGATGTTGACTTTTATTTGAAGAAAAGATGTTTTCAAAACAAGGGTTTTTAGTATTTCCAAGAATATCATCTAAAGTGATACAACAATTAAAACAATTCTTTTGCTCAACTTTACCCCTTTTTAATATGAGGTTATTCAAATGGATTTGAGAATCAAGAATTTTGAGAAGGGATGAAATTTGCCTAATATCATCATAATTATAAGGAAGAGATAAAGAGTTAGGATAGATGGCTACCTCATGGTTTGGTTTAGGATTGTCATGAGATTCACCATGGATTAAGATTTCTTTTTCTTCATCATTTTCGACAATTCCATATAGAAACTCCAAACGATTCCAAAGCTCTTTTGCGGATTTACAATCTAACATTTGTGAGAAAATTTCTTCGGAAATTCGACGAATTAGAGTGTACATTGGTTTTGCATTTTGAGTGAGCTTAGCCTTTTCCTCAATGGTGAGTTCATCAAAATCTTTTTCTTCTTGATTTAGCTTAAGAACTCCCGCTTCATTTAATTCCTCTTTATATGGAACGAATGGTCATTCCATAACAATTCTCCATTGATCGGGATCTTCGGCTTTGATAAATTCCTCCATTTTTGTTCTCCAAGCAAAATAGTAATTACCTACAAAAAGTGGAGGTCGAGTAGAAGACGACTTTTCCAAAAGATTAAATTCCATATCGTTTACTCTACTAACGATTAAGCTATTCACGTAGAGTTAGGCTCTGATACCAATTGATAGTCCTAGAGGGGGGTGAATAGGATTACAAATAAGATTAATGCCTAATTAAAAATCTTTTGGACAATTATAAGTTTAAGTAAAAACTTCTAAGACAATCAAACACTTATGGGATCATGCAAGGGATAAGTTAGAGGTTTGATATATAAGTTAAACAAGTAAATCGACAATCTAATATCTTACTACTCTAGAAGATTATATGTTAGATAAGCTAGATAATCAATATCACAATAATCAAGCTAGCATATAAACAAACATATAAAGTGCGGAAAGTAAATAGAGTAGGGATAGAAAGATACACGTGATTTATAGTGGTTCGGTTTCCCTACATCCACTACCTAAGGAAGCCTCCTTAGGATTTCAAGCTTTTCACTAAGCTCCCGTGTCTCTCTTAACCGGGTCGAGAACACAATAACCCTTACAACCTCTTCGATAACACGAAGAACAAACACTTGTGTAATCACAACACAAGGATACCAAGTATACTCCCTATACTTGAATTCTCTCTTAATCTATCTATTACAAGACCTAGACTTAAGAGGATAGAAACAAAGTGTTTAAAGGGTTGCTTATAAAAGCTTGTAACTAAACTCCTAAAAGAGTGGATATGAACTTTATAGCTAGTAAACTCCTCTTGAGTAGATAGAACCTTGTGGCTTATTTGATTAACTCCTTGGAAGGACTTATAAGCTCACTAAGATTGATTTTGACTATGTATAGCTCTTGACACCTTCTTGAATGATAACAATTAAGCTCCTTAATGTTTGTAATTAGTTGGTGTATTTGTAGCCTTCAAAGAGCTTCAATTTATAGCAGAAAATAGCTTCCAACGGTCATAAGGCTTGGGTCCAACGGATCTATTAATTTCCCAACGGATATATTCCTTATGACTTAACTTTTGTGCAGAAAAACCTTTCTTGCGGTGTACCGCACCTCAACGGTTAGATTTTCTAACTCTCTGACGGGCTGGCCTATGCACCGCGCCCTGGTCCGCATTCTTGGTCCGGTGTACCGCGCCTCTGGTCCGGTGTACCGCGCCAAGTATCTTTGAAGGAATTTGACCTATGCTATGATGCTCGGATCAATAAATCTTCTTCACGAAAGTTGTAGATAACATCATTCTTATAAACATTGTAGTTGATCATTAAAGTTATATCTCAAAGTGCATAAAGATATGAATAGAAGTGAATGCAATGAGATATAATAAGAATGGTATGAAAAGTGTTTTTGATGAATAATAGTGCAAGATAGGATGAATATAATAAGAGAAATTAGCACACTAATCATAAGAGGATTTGTCACATTAAAACAACCTATTAAGGGAGGCTATATGCCAACAAGAAGTACAAATGAGATCCTAGACACGAGTTTATCTCCTAGAAACGACTATGAAGTGGTTAGAATTCTAGTTATCATCAAAAGAGAAATGTGAAGGGTTTAAATGGATAATAATTATTGCATCTATCGTGTGCGTAATAAGGTCTCCCAGGAATGTGGTTGCCTTTGGTCAGGAATTTCCACCAACACGTGTTGACATTTTGAAAACAAAAGTTATAGAAATAGTGAGTGACTTTGTTTGAGTGTTGAGAGGGGGAAGAACACGATGGAGGGATCATTGTGTCGAAAAAAATGTAATAATTAAGTGAGTTAAGCTACATAACCAGGTTAAATTTAATGTAGATGACTTTTTTAACAGATCTAAGAACAAGACAGGGATAGATGGAATATTTAGAGATATTGATGGGACATGCTTAATGGGGTTTTCAGATCCTTGTATTGCAAACTCACCTCTCTTCTATGAATTTTTGGCTCTACACTATGGGTTACGATGAACCGGGAATCGAGTGTTACTGAATTATGTACCGTTACTAATTCAAAAGAACTTCACACACTAGTGAAGGGCAGTGTTAGTTCTAAGATTTGGGATTGTAGAATATTTGGAATTTCTACAGAGAAATTCGGCATTCAAGGTAAATAATATTTACAAAAATATGTGTGTGGATTTCTTGGGAAAGAAGCGAGCATAATTGATTGTGGAGTCGATGAAGTTCAACGACCCACCTAATTACCTTTTGAGAAATATTACGAGGATAAGAGCGGACGCTCGATGCTTAAATATATTTTAGATTCCCACTAATGGTTTTGTAAGTTTGATAACTTACAGTTGTTTGCATTTTATGACGCAAAAAAAGAATCCCAAATACAAAATAGGGGTGAATTATAATATGGGAACATCAAAACCAAAAGATGAGAGTCAACAAGGCAAAAAATTCATGTGTGATGCTATAATAATGCCTGGGTCGGCCAAAAGATACCACCATAAATATTTGTGCTTGTACGCACTTTATAATTCCACATGATCCTATTCACCCCCTCTAGGATACATTATTGAATTTTCAATTTACGACTATGGGTTCTCTTGTTTATTGTGTTGTCACAAGTCTGATTCATGGCTTGTTGCACTAATTGTTGAAGATATTGAGCCACCCTCGGAGGGAGTAAATTTTCCTTGATTGTTTATTTGAAAGTGGAAGCTGGTGGCTCCTTAATGGTTGAGGAACCGCATTAGTTCCTTGTGTCTCTTCATTTCTCTCTACGGAGAGAGATTTTCCCCAAACTTTCGAAGCGACATTCTGCATGTCCTTGTGTTTCATTTGTCGCGATAAATATTTTCTAGTTTGTGTTAACACCGCATGATTTCAATGGGTTTCAAACTTTGATTTTCACATATGCACCAACTAATAGAGAATAAAAACTTCATAATACAATTTGTTTGCGTAGCAATCAGAGTAGACCCACTGGAGAATTTGTTGAGACAACTAACGAGTATGCTGAGGCAAAGGATGTGAGTTGAACTCCATAACTCACTATCGAGTAGGAAATTAACTATGGAGTTTAAGGATGTATTTAATGAACATTAATAATGAGGGGTGAATGGATACCATTTTGGGATATACGTCTGGGGTACTTATAGAAATCAAGGCCCATTATGCCGTTGTAGATTTTTATCATTTTATCCTTTTGGGTTTATGAGGAAAATATGGAAATAAATTAATACAAATAAATTTCTGTTACTTACGTCATGTATGGTTTGATCTTGTCGTAATTATGCAAAATATACCAGTTGATCTGCTCCTTCCCTCTATATGGTAAATGACCAAACTCTTTCTTACCACTAGAGTACACTGGCTCTAAAAAACGGATAGCTCTTTCGGTTTGGGCAGTGGGTCGTTGTATCTACCCAGATCATTAAACTTTATTTTTTCTCTTATCCGTTGGCAACGTATACTTTTCTCTCGCTTGAGTATCTCTTTACCTCCTCTTGATGTCAACCAAAATTCTATCCTGATGTCCATATCTTTAAGATTCATTCTAGCCTTCACTTTATCTTTGTTTATTTTCCCATCAAGTCCTACAACTGTACCGAGCAAACTGTCTCACACATTCTTCTCGCAATGCATAACATCGATGTTATGTTTTAAGAAATTTTCCGACCAATAAGGTAAGAGATAAAAAAAATACTCTTTCCCTTACTATTGAACTCACGAGGACCTGGTTTCTTCGTCGCCTTGCCCCCAAAATCCTTGTGTTTACCGGGAAACACAATGGGCAAACCATCTACAATGTCTAAATATCAGCAGACTATGTTTTCTCGGGGGAAGGGGGGGCTATAACCGGTACTCGAGTACAAAACTTTGTCTTTTCTAAATCGATGTCTCAAAGGTAACCAACGACCAGGATCAAAATAAACTACCCTTTTCTTCACCTGCTTCGACGGATTAAAATCGATGCATTCTAGGCAAGCTAAGTAACCTTGATCCTGCCACCCCGACGTGTATGACCTAGCGGGGTAATCATTGATCGTGGACAATAAAGAAACCTTAATTGTAAATTCTTTCTTCGTATGAGCATAATACGTAAGGATACATGTTTCTCACAACATCTCCAACTCATCTACAACAGGGCAGAGAAAGACATATATGTCCTTACCAGGTGAATGAGGACCTAGAATCAACAAACAAAGTTGAAATGTGGTTTCCTTCATGAATACCTACAGTGGCAAGTCGTCGACGGTCAATATAACTGGCCACATGCTATATGATTTGTTCTGCATAGAATACGGACAAAAACCATCAATACCCAGACCCAAATTTACATTCCGAGGTTTACTAGCAAACTTAGGATGTAACTCTATGAATCTTTTCCAACTATCACCATCAACATGATGGCGTAACACATGGATCGGTACTCTTTTCGGTATGGTGCCTGATCATGTCTTCGGCGATGTGCTTCGAAGCATATAGTCGTTGCAACCTCGGGGCAATCGGAAAATAACAAAACTTTTTATGGGGTACTTTCTTCCCTTTCTTCGGATCCCATCTAGACTCACTACATACTGGGAACTTGTCGAGAAATTCATTCTCCTTGTAAAAAGGACACAATCATTCAAGCAAACATCAATCGTAGTGTAACTCATACCCATACTTTTCAACTTCTTGTTGCATTCCTCGTTCGACTCGGGCAAATTGTGAGGTTTGGGCAAAACACGACCCACCAATACCTAGAGCTCGGTGAAAGATGAGTTAGTCCACTTGTTTTTCACCTTTATGTGCATAATATTTGCAATGAAATCAAGAATTCATCACTATAGGTCCAAGGTATAATTCGGTCTCCAATTCCTCGAACAAAGCTTCGAAAATTCCACGACTTGTTTGATGTGCACCTCCCACCTCGGTATCACCCGAATGACCACCAACATCGTAACTGAGCCTCAAATTGTCATACACATTCAACATTTCATTTTCTAAATTTGGCACAGGTTCTTCAGGAATTTCTAATGTTTCATCGTGTTTTGTCCAAACCTCATAAGTGGATAAAAACTCATCCTGTAGAAGGTGACACCTAACCGTTTGGGTGGGATATCAACGATTATTCGAATATTTAATACACAGACAAAACATATAACCATTAAAACCATCTTTTTTTCCAACAGAATCGATAAAATATTCTACACCATAAATATATTATTCCGTAACACGATCAATCGCTTTGATCAAACTCTTATCAAGACCTGAAGCCATATTATAATAACAATTTGATATAACTAAGCAACTACATAAATATAAAAATAAAATAAATAATTATTACCACCTAATTGATAAATAAATAAAAATTGCAACCCAAATGAATTAAAGAATAAAAATTACAAACCATTGAATAAACAAAAATTACAAACCAATAAATAGATTAATAATTTTATATAACTAATCAAACAAATACAAAAATATAAATAAATAAACACATGCACGATTTACGACATACTAATAAAGAATAAAATGATAAGCTAATCAAATCTTATAGCATGTAATCACAATTATATTAAAAAAAATTGAATTCTAAAAAAATTGAATTTTATGGAAAATACCTTGAATTGGTTGGAGAAATTGAAGATTGACCACGCCCCACCTTGAATTTGGACCCGGTAATGGTGTAAAAAGTATTTATTAACCTAATCAATCATTATATCATGTAATTCACAATTATATTCAACAAAATTAAATTTTCAAAAATTTGAATTTTATGGAAAATACCTTGATTTGGTTGAAGAAATTGAAGATTGGCCTTGTCCTACCTCGAATATGGACCCTGGAATGATGTAAGATGATTTGGAGAAGCAAGTGGTAAAGATTGAACAAATAGGAGTTAGAGATTTGAGAGAAAGTGGGATAAACTTTTTTTGTTGTGTCTGGTTTGAAAAACCTACTGTCTTCTTTAAATACATTTTTTATTAGCGACGGAAAAAAGTCGTCGCTATATTATTAAAAATCGTCGCTAGGAACGAGTATTAGAGACGACACCAGACGTCGCTAGTAGCATAGATCTTTTGCGACGACTTTCTCGATTAAAAAAACAAAGGTTCGCGACGAATTTTAGATTATTTAGCATCAAAATCGCGGTGTCGCTAACCTTAAAGCTTAATTGCGACGAAATTAGTTGTCGCTAATCAGGTTTTGTCGCTAATTACCAATAATTGCGACAAGATGCGTGTCGTCGCTAAATTCGTCGTCCCTAAAGAACATATATGTAGTAGTGATGTTCGGTCACACTAATCGTGAGTATATTTGTTTTACAGGCTAAGTTACGAGAATCTATATTTATCTCCGTTGGTAATTTTATTAAGGTTGATTACTCTCGACACTAATTATATTTGGTAAGCAATGGACCTAAGATTATGAATAATATATGAATAACATAAAAAAGAAGAGAAAAGGTAATATTTTTTGAATTGTATTATATCATGATATATTTAATTATAATAATTAAGAAATATCTAAAAATAAATATTATGAATTTGTTATCGATATACTTTTATTCTTTTAACATCATACACACTCTAATTTCAAATTTTAGTTTATTTTTTATTTACACATTCATACCATCTAAATTCATAATATCCAATATACCATGCATGACGTGTTATAATTTGAGTAAAAGTAAATCGTCAATTTATTTATTTTTCGATTTGATTGATAATTTAATTACACTCAAATCACGCTATGTCATTGATGTTATATTAGATAATATGAATTTAGGTGGTATATGTCATTGCTTAACTAAAAAACTATTAATACGCTATATTTATTATTAATAAAGTATTTAATTTTAAATATTTATTAGAAATATAAATTTTAATATATTAATAGAAATAAAATAGAAGTGAAAGGTTAAAAAATATTTTTTGATTTTTAAAGTGAATAAGTATATGAGGAGAACGGTTTACCATGTAAACTGAAATGTGGGGAAAGGTTTGGGACAAAGTTTTAAAAAAGCTGATAAGAGAGATGCTGTCATATCAAATAGGATGAATTCAGGTAGGTCTAAAGAGAACAAAACAACATTAGGAAGTGGCTTTGGAATGCGAAAAGGTTTGTAAGGACATGAATTAATTTTTTCAGATGTATTTAAAAGTTTAAACAGGGATCAAATTATATAAGTTTATATGGCGTGCTCTTTTATTAGATTAGTGGTAAGACTAATATATTATAAATTTTGTCTAGAAATTATTATTTAAATTGATTCCATTTGTTAACATGCCTTCTTGTCTGCAAAATCACTCTTTGCATTCATTCTCTCTCAACTCAAGTGGCCAACAAGTATTTCCATGGATAGATAATGGCTGCCAGGGGGTGACGCCATGCACGAACCTTGTTTAATTTGGTACGTCCCAACTGTATCACCCATTAGCCATCACTAGATTAGCCTTATCATTATATTAAACCTACCCTATGTACCCTCCAATATGCTTTAATTTTAACCAAAAGTAATGGAGTGATCCTTCCCTCTTTTAACAACTGGGGATCTCACTTCGGAAAACCAGTCAGAGCTTGTCGCTGTATATGTAATTACGCACATCCAAACAGAAATATAAAACGGGTAAAATTATGAATTACTCTATGCCATCCCATGTTTAACCCATCCAATCATATCGTAACTTCTTAAAAATATTATGAAGTAGTTCATAGTACTTGAAGTGAATGGTTAAGACTTGAAATTATAGGAAAATTCGAGTACTACTAAATTTCAAGTATGGCGATAAGAATTACTATTAACTTACATGACATAATGACATCCTGCATTTTGAAGCTTTTAATATATAATCGGCAAATGGCTTTTTAACTAATAAGCCACTTCCTATTGCCTAGAGACAATTATTAAAGGTATCTATATATCTTGCTAATTAATCTTTTCAAACACTATTGTTGCATCAGCCTCTAAAAAAGAATTTTACAGCTACTACACAAGGCTAATTATGTAGACTCACACTATATACTCTAGTATTATAGTACATCCAATATAAAGGTTAAAAGGGGATAACCCTTTGCAAAGAATCGAGAATTGATTCAATTGATTACTTATTAGAGTTGTACGTGGGACCTAATTTATATAATTGTAGCTAGGTCTACATGTTTGTGGCTATGTGTTACACAAGAAAGTGATTGAAAGTGATATATTGATGATGATATACTAATTTAGATTTCTTTATGATAGTATTAATACTGTAGTGCTCAACAAGCTGTGACTTGCAAAGCTTAATTATATAGTACTACAGTACTACTCTTTTCTTTTCTCTATCATTAAAATATAAATGTGTTTCCCCAAGTCAGATGTTTCTATTCTTTTTTTTTTTTGGACAACGTCAGATGTTTCTATTCTACTACTATCTTTTGTTTTATTCACTTTCAAGTTTC
Source organism: Nemophila menziesii (assembly GCA_029959085.1). NCBI lineage: Eukaryota > Viridiplantae > Streptophyta > Magnoliopsida > Boraginales > Hydrophyllaceae > Nemophila > Nemophila menziesii. Next base: position 34,118,628 of record JARWIR010000003.1, read on the forward strand.
AAAGACTGGTAATTGTTCGAATAGATAAAAGCCTTTAAAAAATAAAAGGATCTTGGATTAAATATTATTAGAATCAGATAATTTACATAAGTATATAAAATGAAAAATATTCAGTGATATGCATTATGAGTCGCCTGACCATCGATCCTACCGGTCCGTTCAGATCCGGATTTAACGGTTCAATACACTAACGGTCCGGTTCGGGTTATAGGTCTCTTCCTTACCGGATCGGTTCCGTTTGATCCTAATAGTTTTGTTGATTATACTGGACCATTAAGAGAGATTGATAATTTCAGTCTTGGATCAGTTCTGGTTCTTTTTTTCAACGGTTTTGTTATAGATTCTTATCCGTTTCAAAATTAAATGAAGGCAAGATATTATTTTAGGAAGAAAATAGAATAAAAGCAAGGGTCGATAGCAATTTCAGCCCACTTACAGCAAGTAACATCTATATATGATCAAAATCATCTACACCTTGACCAAGCAAGCTCAAAATCATAATCACAGCGCCTACTCCATCGTGTGTAACTTTTACATTACATAAGTCAAATGTTATCCTGATGTAAAATATTATTAGTACTATGGAACCACCTTTCTTAAGTATAAATGAAATTGAAAAGTTTATTCAAGACAAGAGAAAAGAAGACTAATGAATGAATATTGAATATCATATGTTAATGCTCTAATTCGAAACAGTGTTGAATCTAACAAAAGAAATTAAAAGAGGCTTGAGAGTGCCGCTGTATGAAGTATGTGTTGGAGTTTAGCTTAAATATTTATTAGTTTATATAGACATAAATTCGATCAGGTTTCTTTGGAGGAGTAGAAAAGGTTTAGATTAATATAGAGTATTACTAAGACCTTTTCTTTTTTTTGATACACATGAGAGCCATTTTGGACTCGGGAATCATTTTGACTCCGATAAGATTCGATCCCAGGACCTCTCGGTCTCTGCGGAGTAGCCTAACCACTAGGCCAACTATCGATCTTAACTAAGACCTTTTCTATTCTATTTAAAAAGTGGAAAAAACATTTTCAGTTAAGAAATTATCCCACATAGGAGTAGAGATAAAAATATTACTAGCTTAAAATAGTTTACTAATCTATTCCTATCAAAAAACTAAAGGCTATGAAAGCTAAAAAGAAATAGGCAAAGCCCCGCACGCACCACCACCCGCCCGACGTGGGCCGTGGGGGAGTTGGGGAGTCAGAATTGGTCAAACACCGGAATGAATCTAGTCAGGCTAGTGACCAGGTTCATTGCTGAAAATTGAAACGTGTTGAAAGGCTTGCTCCTCACCTAAACTCCTATAAATACCACTCCTCCCCACTTGTCTTAGCTACGAATACACAAATCCATATGCAAAAACATTCTCAACTTCTCCTCTTCTTTTCTCTCTAAAAGACATAGTTGTAGAATTTGTTAGAGATAACCGGCACGCCGAATATCCTTTTAACGCCCTTATTTCCGTGTATTGTTTTCCTTTTTTCGATTTCCGTGTAAGTTCGTATTTGTATTTCAATTTTCTGTAATAGTTAGTTTACTTTAATTGAAATTACTTTTTCTGGGATTGCCATTTCTCTTTCTTTTAAAGCTGGTGATTTAATTTTTCCCTACAATTTAAAAAGATATTCATTTATCACCGTTTGTTTTTCTCGAAATGGTTTTTCCTATGTCGGCTGTTGTTTCGTCATTGAACGCAAATGCCTTTCCCGACGTGAATAAGTTGGAGCCCCTTAATGGTTCCAACTACAAGCGTTGAGCGCAAAAGATTTTAATCTGTCTTGAACAGTATGAACTCGGCTTCGCTATATTTGAACATCCTCCACTTATGGTGGATAATGGAGTTCCTACTCAAGAAGAACAGACTAGACATCTTGCCCTCGAAGCTAAGTTCAAAAGAGCTAATACCATGGATCGGGGCTGGATGTTGAACAACGTCTCGAATCTCATCTTTGATCTCCTTGCCAAAGAGAAATTGGCAAAGATCCTATCAATACAACTCCTCTCCACTTGTCTTAGCTACGAATACACAAATCCGAAAAGCAAAAACACTCTCTACTTCTCCTCTTCTTTTCTTCTCTGAAAGACGTAGTTGTAGAATTTGTTAGATTTAACCGGCACGCTGAAATATCTTTTTAACGTCCTTATTTTCGTGTATTGTTTTCCTTTTCGATCTCCGTGTAAGTTCGTATTTGTATTTCAATTTTCGATAATAGTTAGTTTACTTTAATTGAAATTATTTTTTCTAGGATTGTCATTTCTCTTTCTTTTAAAACCGGTGATTTAATTTTTCCCTACAATTTAAAAAGATATTCATTTATCACCGTTTGTTTTTCTCGAAATGGCTTTTCCTATGTCGTCTGTTGCTTCGTCATTGAATGCAAAGGCCTTTCCCTACGTGAATAAGTTTGAGCCCCTTAATGGTTCCAACTACAAGCGTTGAACGCAAAATATTTTAATATGTCTTGAACAGTATGAACTCGACTTCGCTATATTTGAAGATCCTCCACTTATGGTGGATAATGGAGTTCCTACTCAAGAAGAACAAACTAGAAAACTTTCCCTCGAAGCCAAGTTCAAAAGAGCTAATACCATGGCTCAGGGTTGGATGTTGAACTACGTCTCGAATCTCATCTTTGATCTCTTTGCCAAAGAGAAATCGGCAAAGGTCATATGGGAGACTCTCGAGAAGAAATATGGGGCTGATGACTCGGGTAAGAAAAAATACGTTACTAGGAACTGGTATAACTTTAGACTTACCGATCAGAAACCCATGACTGAACAACTTCATGTGTACAAAAACCTATGCGCGGAGGTGATCGCCGAAGGTATGAAGATGTGTGAAGTTTTCCAAGCCAACATATTGCTTTAGAAATTCCCCCCATCTTGGAGTGAATATAGTAACCATCTAAAGCACAAAAAGAAGGAAATGACACTCCAAGAACTAGTCAGCCATATGTAAGTCGAGGAAGCTATTAGGCTCAAAGACAGGTATCTCTCTTTCCCTTCTAAGGGTCGGGGAGCGTGCGCCCTCGATCAACTTATTGAGCATGTCACATCAACATATTTACTTGGAACATGTCGGGTTCCATGAGCGCCTAAAAATACCCCCCCCCCCACACACATATATCCTTCCCCACTTATTAGATATACCTGTGCAAAATTTGAGTGTCGAGGTGTCATTTTGGGAAGCAATCCTCTGTTTTAATTGAAGGTAACTCGGAAAGACTACGATCTTGAAACATAATAGCTTATTATTATAGATTATTCATTATTCTCATACCCAAAATCTAACCGGGATGCCTTCAAACAAGTTGGCTTAGCTCAATTGGCCAGAGCCAGATATTTTTTCTGCACTTTAAGGGTGTGAAGTGAGAGGTACATGATTCGAATCCCAACTCTGAACATGGTAATCTAGTTCTTTATTACTTGGTGATATACGTGTGGGAGACGTGCATATTCTCCGAAGGATCAGTCGTGGAGCGTGTAAGAACCCGTTTATGATTGATTATTTTAGAGTTAAAAGTGTTTTTCGATTAAAATTAAATTATTCGTAAAAAATATTAAAAATATTTAGACATCTATAATCACGTATCTATTACTTTTGCTAAAAGTGATTTTAAAGGTGTAAAATGCTTTTATGTATCTAAAATCACTTCAAGCCATTATTTTAAAAAACAATTCCAATTGAGTCTTAAGTTAGCCTGAACTACCCATATACACAAAAAAAAAAAAAATTAAAGTAGATCTGCTAAATTTTTGATAATCAATTTGTGTTTTAAATAATGGTAAATTTGTTAATCAGATATCCATGAACATATTCAGAGCCATACCAAGACTTGATTCACATTTTACTTATAATTTTTTTCCACTGTTTCTCACCACTCTGACTTTTATTGATTGAACGGTGGTGAAGAAGTCCAAAGGTGAAAAAGAAAAACTTTATAGAACCCAGTTTTATAAACCATTGAACTTTGTTTTACAGAACCCCTAACTAATTATTAGACCGTCAATTATTCACAAACTTCGTGTGGGACTCATATTTTCTAGTATTTCCCATCTCGTGGAAAATCGTCTTCGTACAGCTTAGCCGTCTCTAGTAGTATTTTGGTGATAGTCTCTATATGGAAATGGAGTATTCTATTTGATCAAATACGACAGACTCCTATGCTCCTTTCATTACAGTATTTCTGAAAGCAATTTCCGATTATAACACGGCGCCTAAAGATTATTGAGAAGAGACCTCTTCCTGTCTTATGCATCGTCCCGGATAAATTGCATCACTGGATCGAGGCTGATGTTCCTAGAACAGACCCAGTCTTTGCTCGCTATCAAGCTTTAAGTTTTTCACCTGATCTATAACTTAGTGAATCATAGCAATTCTTTATGCAGTCTATATTGTTGAAATAATAGCTTGTGAGGATAGTTTGAGTAGGAATTAGTGTTTTGGAAAATATTGTTAGGCATGTTACCTTTTACATCTTTTCGAACTTCATAGTTTAAGATTAAGCAGGAAAAGCTATTATATTTTTCTATTATCTATTATGAAACATCTGCAATATATTCATTACATTATATATTCTAGGAGGAATAGCTTATAGAATTTAGTGAAGATAGCAAGCTCGTGATTAGAAAAAGCTAGCTACAAAAACAAAGTTGTACTTAGTATATGGTGTAGCTTGCTAATCTATAAGTATTAGGCTTGAGCAGTAAATTCAATACTGCTTTGGAAGAAAAATTCTAGCTTAATTAATTCAGAAATAAATAATATATGAAGTTTAACTGAAGATTGATTCCAATAAGGTGAAAATGAATCTCTAGTAATCTTGCCGCTAATTAAGAACAAAAGAGTTACTGAGAACCATTGATGTCAAGTAATCTTGCCGTTAATTAAGATTGATTCCAACCATTGATGTACAGAAGAAACATCTTAATTTGCGAGAATTAATGATGAGTCATTTGTAATACTTCTTTTCCATGTCCTATATAAACCAAATTCTTAGCATTATATTGTTTTCGAATCTATATATGATATATATTGAAGGAAATTGCCAAATTTTATTATTTACTCTTTTGAGCTTTAGGAACTATTAAGTGGTAAACAGAGAAATGATTAACTAAATCATACTCTAACATCTAGAGAAATTATTTTTCCATCATACTCTATGGAAACATAATTTATTGAAACCTGTCAGAAATGTATGCTTCAATAATTCTATATTCAACAGTGTGATATACACTAACCCAGGCTAGTTTATAGATCAATCATTGGAACTGTAACATGCATTATCTTCTATTATTGTTACTATTTATTATTTATTTCAACTAGGACTGAAAATCCAGAGTTTCTACTCTCCTTTTAATATTATAAAAGAGAATTAACATTATAGGACATCCAAATTTAATCTTCACAATTATATAAAAAGAAATGAAATGATTATTATGTTACACTTTATTGGAAAGAAAGTGGCCAATAATTTTTTTCCAAATGCAACTAAATTATAATTTTCTTTTTGAGATACTAGAAAATATGAAAATATACACACACGAATGATCAAACAATTAAACTGAATATGCTAGCTATATTGTCCTTTAAGAATGTAGAAGGGAATCTGATAATAAAATAACTAAATTTTTTAGATGAGAGGGGTGCAAGAGAGTTTTAAATAGAAAAAATAGTTGATTATGTAGGCCAATAAGGGAACATGGAGTAATTAATTATTGAATATAATATGTTCCACCTCCCTCCTCTTCTGGTGTTTATAAACATGGTGATCATGGTTGCAAAAATCAAACAAGCTCAAAGCAAAATCAATCTCATCATTAACTATTCACTATATTGAGACATTATTAAACATGACTGGCACTGGATCTCCTTGTGGTGCTTGCAAATTCTTGAGAAGAAAATGTATGAGAGGTTGTGTATTTGCTCCTTATTTCTGCCATGAACAAGGTGCTACTCATTTTTCAGCCATTCACAAGGTTTTTGGTGCTAGCAATGTGTCAAAACTTCTTGCTCATCTTCCTGTTAGTGACCGGAGTGAAGCAGCTGTTACTATCTCCTATGAAGCTCAGGCTAGGATTCAAGATCCTGTTTATGGCTGTGTTTCACACATCTTTGCCCTCCAACAACAGGTTTGTTACTGTTAATAATTGTTATCTGAAATCTTGAAATTTTATTAGTCTCTTTGTACTATGTTACAAAATCTCAGCTTTGATGATTTTCCTCTTTTAAATGTTGGTTAACCGGTTCTTAATGCTAATAAAATGTTTGGTGATATATTATATTACTTGATTGAACCCTAGTTGCTTTTGTTCTCAATCTCATGAACTTATTCTTGATTCAAAATTTCAGGTTGTTTCTCTACAAGCACAACTGAGTCGTCTCAAAGAACAAGCAGCAGCTCAGAGCTTTGTTAATGGCTGCAATACTACAAACCCTAATGATAAAGTGTATGGAAAAAGCTATCCACAACCACAAGATATACAAAGTTGGATTCAATCACAAAATTCAAGCACAATCCCTCAATTTGATCAGAATTTAACCAACATGGCCTATTATGAAAACGAAACCATGAACAATAATCCTATGGGAAATTATGAAAATTCTTTCCTTCCTGAAGAGAATAATCTCTCATTCTCTAGCTACGAGGAAGGTTCGGGTTCAATGGATTCTCTTGACATGTCAGCAAGCAATACTCAGCAGTGGGGAGTTCAACACAATACTGATGATCTTCACTCAGTGGCTTTCCGATATATGCAGCAATATTCATGAGATCAAAGAAGAAACAAAGTTGAGGGTGAAGATTTGATCTTGATCCAATTTTTGTATTGCTAATGCATCCTTTAATGGTGTGCATTTCTTCTCCAATCAATGAGTTAGAAACCCTAGACATATTTTTCTATAACAAGAATTTATAAGCTCCTACGGTTGTTTTCTTAGTTCTTGTGTAACTTGGATATATAATTACTTAGAATATTAGTGTGAGTTTTAAATATTTCCCTTATTTCTTTTGCGAAATTACCTTTCCCTAAAGACCTATCTTAGTTGATCGTAACCTAACTCTTTGTCCTAATCTATATCATGGTAAAGTATCTGAGTTTCATTGCCACCTTAGATCTCCTCCTTTTAACCCTTGTACTTAATTATCCCCTGAAAATCAGAGATATATGAAAGTGAAATAAAGGAGGTTATTATTAGTGAACGAAATTCATCCTTCATACCAAGGGTACAAAATTCAAGAAGTTTGTGGTCAGGATTGTTCATGCTCGAGGATAGTCATGTCGATGGAGATAAAAAGAAGTACGGAAGTAGCATTATAATTTATTTTTTTGTTTAAGATTCTTGGTACAACATTTTATTATAGTCAATCAGGTACTGCTTGTCAGAATCATATTTGTGCATGTGTGTAATGTCATGTATAAATATCTTCAAGTTATCTCGTAAATTGTAAGAGACTTTAATTAGCACACATCAGACGATCGACGAACATGTTGCATTAATTTGTTTCCATTATCTGATAATCCCCAGAAAAGTTGTGGTCTTCCGTTCACATGTAAGTCATAGTTATTCTGACATCTTTTATTTAAACTGATGATTGCTCGTGTGTTCCTAACTAGGGAAGATGAACTTCACACTGTCTGAACATACTTGGCTGTCAGGAAAGGTACTGTGTCTCTGTATTAGTATCATTGGCTTTCAACTTGAACTTTGTTACGCAACCTTCTTATATTATTCTAATGTTGAAGGAGAAAGGATGATTCTTATTACCTGATCCCCGAGCATAGATAAATTTTTGTTTTATTACATTTGAAATTCAGCATGACTCATTTAAATAACTAATTCCCATAAGGTTTAATTAAAATCTCAAGGTTACTGGTCATTAAGTACTCTACGGAAACACTTGTCAATCTTAAGACTTTTAAGCTTTGCAAGTTTGAGAGTAGAGTAAATACATGGCCTAGCTAACCCTATTTAATTAATCAAATTATTGTCTAATTATCAAATTTTCTTTCAGTAACAAGTTAACTTTGTCAATCTTATTAGTTTCACAATGAAGTTACTCAATATGGCTAAAGAATATGTCTCTAGCGACCACCAAAGTGGTCGTTAGAGGTGCGTAAAATGATAGTTAATAGTTTTAGCGACCATTTTTTGTCACGAAAGGTTGGTCGCTACTATCGGATCGTTAGAGGTACCCTTTAGCTACTACGGGTTAGCTCTGTCGATTGCTTACCTCCAGCAACCACTCCAATGGTTGGCAAAGGTTAAATTGATTAGCGACCACTAGTTGTCCTAAACCTTTAACAACAGATAGTGGTCTCTGAAGGCTTGAACACATTGTCGCCCGTTTATTGGTTGCTAAATCCTTATTAGCATTAGCGACCACCACCATGGTCGCCAGAAGTCTAAAAATAAAAATATAAAAAAAAATTTAATTTACAAAATGATTACAATAATAGTTCCAATAAAATAAAAGTTTAATTACAAACTAAAATAATTAAAAATAAGATTAAATTACAAGAATATTAAATAAAATTATCAGAAATTGAAATAATAGTCTGATTAAAATAATGAAACTCTAGATATTAATAAAGTTAGTGGAGGGAGTTCTATCGGCAAATTGGGTCTTTCTCGAACAACTTGAAGTTGATCCTCCCATGTATGTATTACTCGTCAGAGGATTACAAGGCTCTGTTGGACCGGTTGGGACGATAATCAGCGGGGCATTACCTTGCGCCAGCATAACCTGGTTGAGTTATCCAATCAGCTGCAAATAGTTCTCGAGATTAAAGACTAGAATTATCTGAAGGGCTGGGGTAGTGTCAGTCGACTCTTGGTCCTAGGCTCCAATAGGGGCTGCAATTTGGGTACAACCATTCACGATCTCGACTATCCGCGTGAAACTATCTATCATCCATTTCAAAGTCATGCACATATCCAGGTCCTAGCTCTACATTTGCCTCTGGCTTTGGGTTGGAACAACTAGTCTAACTCCTGACTTCCAAACCTTTTGTTTGGGACTCATATGTTCATGTACCACCTCAATCATTATCCAGATATGATTTTCTCTGGTCAATGACTGTGCCGGTGTGGCTGAGGACTCCGAGACATTACCTGAAGTCTCGATAGCCTGATCAAGGCTGAGGACTCCAAGACATTACTAGAAGACTCGATAGCCTAGCTAATCAATCCTCCCCCTCTCTCAAGTCTACATGTAAGTTGAAAAAATTGTTATGCACGAAATTATAATTATTCAATTGCACACAAATTCTAACTTACATCGTACTGGCAGAAGAGTTCATCCCTCCAATCTTCGATCTTCTTCAGTCCAATTTATCTGTAAAATCCAGCCATCTTAGTCTTCTTCTACCTTTGAGCTAATGGTGTAGGTATAAGAGTGTCCGGATCGCCACATGTCTCCGGTTGAAACTCAGGGATTTCCTCCCTTGTGTCATGTAAAATGAGAAATCACGAGTTAATAATCTGAATATATTTTTTACAAAGTAAACGAAGAAAAAATACGATAAACATTATCTCCACCAGCCGGTGATGGGGCCTTGCTTGTCTCTATTCTTTTTTCTCGCAGCCGATCTCGCCCATTTAATTAATAATTTTATTTAATTGATATGTAATATAGCAAAAAATATATTAAATAATTTTTTATCTGAAATTCTTTACTACCCCACATCTGCAACCTAACCTCGATGTCATCTAAACTCATATCCTTGGCAGGTTGACTAGGCTCGAGCCAATTTTTGCTTATTATCCCATTTTGATGATTTGGTGACGTGAACCTATATGTTTGACCAGTCAGGATCGTTTCTTTATTCCTCCACGGGGAAACATTGCTACAAAAAAATGGAAATTATTTAGAAATTTTAATTCAACAAATATAAATTAAAAATGTAATTTACTTCGCGGTGAGTCAAATCGAATTTATTTTGCGTAGTGGGAGGCGATTATACTCGAGATAATATTTTGGGATATGATTTCAAGTGGTTCTTTCTATAACCCGTGCTACGTGGTGTAATGTATCCCTAACTGGTTTCTATGTGCCATTCTCCCGGCAAAAGTCTACTGGCACAACTTCAACATATATTGCGTTATACTTTTTCTTCGTTTGGAGAGTACTCTTACCCATCACCTTAGCAATCTGTTTTCATGTTCAATAAAGAAATAACCAATTACATAAATAAATATTCATACTTGGTAAATTAAAAAATTACGAATTACAGTTTACCTTGACTATTACATACTGAAACAAGACGAGTAGGTACTCTCAGTGGGCCATTATCGTCATTATCACCACCATGTCATCTAGATTTAACGTCAACCATTATAGTCAGACAATCAATTAATTAGTCAAAAACTTAATGGAGAAGTTATAATTCCTAGGGACTCAAGTTTTAATATTATGGGTTTTATGTATAATTTTATCAATTTATAGGGACTTTTTTAGATTTTATTATATTTTAGGGGTATAATTGCAATTGCAATTATATTTATGTACTTAGATATACTTTTAATATATTATAGGGACTGTTTTTAGATTTTACTAAATTTTAGGGGTTTATTGCACTCTTATTTGAATTTAGGGACTTAAAATTAAAATTTAATAAATTATAAGGATTATTTTATGATTTTATTACATTTTAGGGCTCTAATTGTCATTTTAATTATTTTTACGGACTTACATATAATTTTTTTTAATTAAATATAGGAGTTTTATCACAATTTTAATTATTTTTAAGGATTTATATTTAATTTACATAATATATAGGACAAATTTTAATTTTTTTTTTAAATTTTAGGGGTTTAATTAAAACCCACAACATCTTAAAAAATGAGTATTACCCCCTCCCCCCCCTCCCTAAACTTTTGAATAATTAACTAAACCCTAATTATGAAATATTAAATTTAACCCCTCTAAGATTGTTTAAAAAAATTAAGTTTAACCCCCAAATTATATAATTAATAACTAAACTCCCAAAAGTTTGACTTATGAAATTTGAACCCCCAAACTTATTAACAATTAAGTTTAACCCCCTAAACTTTATAAAAAATAATTTTAACCCCCAAACTATCTAATTATTAACTAAAATACCCAAACAATTGAAAATTTAACTTTTAACATCCCAAACTTTTGAAAAAAACACTAAACTATCCACCATCACAATTTAACCCCCACCCAACCTTCTAAAAATGTCACTTTACCCCCCCCCCCCCCCCCCCCCCCCCCCAAATTGTCAAAAATGTGTTAGTAGTGCCAGTCCATTCTAGCGACTTGGCGCTAGAACGCTTCATTAAGAAAGACTAGACAAAGAGAAAATCATTGAACTTTACACTTAAACACTTTAACCCTCACAAAACTATTCAAAATGTTAATTCTGAACCAAAAAACTGTCAAATTTTAAATATAACCCACCCAAATAATTTAAATTTTACTTTATTCTCTTATACTTCCGAAAATTATATTTGTCCCCTTATACTTTCTAAAATTAATTTTTACACCCCTAAACATTTGAAATTAATGTTTTGAACCATTAAACTATCAAAAAAATCATACACCTATTCAAACTTTCTAATAACCCCTTTATATTTTTGCTAATTAAAAATTAATTCCTTAAACTTGCACAAAATTTAACTTTTACCCCTAAACTCTCGACATTCAAGAATCGACCTCCTATACTTTCTAAACTTAGCATGAACCAGTAAAATACCATTACAAGTCCCTAGTTTTTGCAAAGTTACAGTAGAACACCAATCAAACACCCCTATTGTTTGAAATTTTCCTAAAATTACAATTATATAACAATTACACTAACATTGCACAACAATTTTCCATTTGAACCACTAGCATTCGAAATTATAGTACCCTACAATCAAATATTAAAAAAAAATTGAATAATATTACATATTATACTACAAATACATACAAAAATAAATTATACATTATATAAAACAAACACACACACACACATATATATATATATATATATATATATTAAAAAGTTTACTTGATTTTAGAAAATTGGGTGGTGGAAGAAATAGGGAGTAATGGGCATCAGATGACTTGGCGACGGTAGAGGACAACGGGACGGAGGACTGGGCGGCGACGGCTGAGGCTGAGGAAGCTTCATCGTAGGAGAAGATCTCTTATAAGTGGGGGTGGAGGAAATTTTGTAAGGAAGAAGTGAAATGAATTGGGAACCCACTGCTGGGTTTTATAATGTTTTTACCTTCTAGCGGCTAAGTGGTCGCTAGAGGTAAACCAATTGGCAGTAAAGATATGAAATTGAAATAGATGGGCAAGTTTGGCTGGCCAAATAACTAGTTGGTTATATTATCAGTCAATCAAGTGGTCAATAAAAGTATTAGACCACTAGTGGTCGCTAAGTTTTGCTCTAGCGACAATTTACCATGGCCGATAATTGGTTGGGGGGTTTTATCGGCTAATAAGTGGTCGGAAAAAGTATTAGACCATTAACGACCACTAAGTAGTCGCTAAAGATGACTTGTTTGGTTGGTGAAGGTTTCCTTTAAGTCCTTCTTTTAAAAAACATTCAAAATTTATCTCTGGCGACCACTTGACGATCGCTAAAAGTTTTTCTATAGCTACCACCAGGGCCGACCCTTGGGCAAAGCCACCAAGTATATTTTGGTTTTTCATGCCGACTCTGGCAATCACTAAACACGGTTATTAGAGTTTTGATCGCTGGAAGCGTGAACAATAATAATAATGTAAGGATAATCCTCTTAATTCATAAGTTGGTCATTATGTGATGTTTACTTGTTGTTTCTTTGGTTATAAAAAATATAGTATTGATATATTAATACGAGTTTCATTTGGAAAAACATGTTAGTTAAATACATACTATATGTTTATTGTTTAATCCCATCAATGGGGATTCATTTATAAGATATCAATCGTTTTTATAATATTTAAATCATGCCTACTTGAGTACAATTTAGGAGTCTGTTGAGTGATTTTCTTAGGTACATTTAGTCAAGAACCGGAAACGACTTGATAAACCAGATGAATCTCCAATTAGACTATCACTAATTACCTTCATTTCATTATGATATGCTTTCATGCCTACACAGAAGTATTTCTGAACCAAGGAATTTGATTTTTATATATTTATTTTGTTACATAAGAGGTCGTAAAGACCAGTTTATATTTATTTTTTGCTGGAAGCAATTTGATTATTTAATTATCCGATAATCTTATATATTTGATGTCTCCCCATTTGTGATAATTTAATCTTAGTTGGAGACATAATTTTATGTGTATTTATTAGGTTATAGGTCGATTTTCGCATGATTTAGTACACTTTCCTATTTTATGTCTTAATTAATTAATTTATTATTTTTAGAGGATATTGGGTTTAATTGTTTGTTAATTATGAAGTTTTAAAGATATATGGTAATTAATTAGACGCCAAGTTAATTCTAAGAGATAAAGGAAAGAGAATAAACATGAAAATTGGAGATAAAGGCAAGAAATATGAAAAAGGAAAAGAAGTTGCCAAATAAATCTGAATTCCAGTAGCTACGAGTATAAAAGTGATCATAACTCAAGATTGGCTAGGAATTTGGAAGAATGGTCTAAATCAAAGTTAAAGAGATTTCCAAGACGATCAGTTTCGACTATTGGAACGCGTCAAACAGATAAGTATTGAAGCATTTACGGCCAAAACAAAACAACATCAAAATCTTACATTTTCTGTATTTTAGGGTTACGAATTTGAGTTGGGCTTGGAGTACCTATCTTATACTCCAAGAAACGTTTTAGGGTTTCCTATACCCTATAAATACACCCTCTTATCATAATAAACACATCCTTGGCCAACCTTAAACCAAGAGGAAGCTTACAACACAAGAAAAGAAGTCTGGAAGGAGCTGAACACCATATCATGTTTTCTTCAACCTTTAAATTTGTAATTTCTTTCTTTTCTTCCATTAGTATGAACTAAATAATTTTAGCTTGAGATTTAGCATATATGTATGAACCCTAGTTTTTCTATTTGATTTGGATATTTTCATATTTAATTGAAGTCATGTTTTATTTTATGTTTATGTGTTTTGATTTTATGACTGTTTTCCTTGCTAGTGCACGAGTATAGGATTACCTTAATAGTAGTTAGATGGTCGCCAGGAAGGGGTGTCTAATTATTGAAACACCACGTAACGTCTAGTGTCCGATATTGGTCTTGACAACACCGATTCTAACTAGATAGTCATTAGGGTATGTTTTCACCACCATATCACCAATTGAAGGAATTGTACTGCTTAGGGCCTTGGTAGCGCTTGATAACCCTAAGTTTGGACTGCCTCGTGGTTGTGCCGTAGCCCCCTTAGTCGCTCTCAAGGTCTAAGGTATGGGAATTTAGAATCCTGACTATAGTAATATCACATGATTCACCCTTACCTGTTAGAATAAACAAGGCTAGTGGGAATTACTTGCTAATACCTCGAGCTAAACTCTCATACTACTTGTTCTTTGCTTATTTGACTTTCTGTCTATTAATTTATTAGTTAATTTTCTATATCTTAAAAATCAAACAAATATCATTTTTCTTTTATTTTCCTGCGTATTAATCTGATCTAGCTTTCATACCCGCACTTGATAATTTGTATAAGTTCTCTCTAACCTTCGTAGTCTATGAGGAATGAAATTTATCTATCATTTAAAACTTGCATACGTCTTGTGTACTTGCAGAACCGTGCTAGCCTAGGGTGTTTATTTGCATTTATTTATCTATTATTTTATCACACCTTAGGCGACACCAATATCTATGTATATTTTTGCTCTCATCTTTTGTACAAGTATTACAAGTATTACTAATCAAGGGACCGGAGTAGCTCTCCACATTGGGACGGACTATATTTTATTTGATTGAGAAGGTTGGAGTATAAATCTCATATTCGCTGTTTATCGTTTTTTTATAGTTCGAACTTTTAGTTGAGTTGGTAAGTTAACATGGTTCAAAGTTCTAGGTACTTGAGATCTTGGGTTCGAGTCTCTTCACCACCTCATTCCGATATCACCACGTGTATAGCTTAGATCAATCCATCTCTTCTACTAAGCCTACACATGACGGGACGTGTTGGAGTATAAATCTCATATTCTCTGTCTTCTTTTAACCAGTTTGAACTTTTAGTTGAGTTGGCAAGTTAACAGAGAAGAAGACCATTAATTGGCATTTTCATTAGATTAAGACCGATTTGTTTGCGATGTAATGATATCTAAATATGATTCAATAAGATACTCTCTCCGTTCCTAAAATGTTGTCACTTATACTAAAAATAGTTGTTTCAAAAAGGTTGTCATTTTAGTAAATTAATAGACTTTTTTTTACTTTCTATCATTTTTCACCTAATTAAATATTATAATATATATTCCCAATAATTATTCAAGATATCAAGACACTTTATGGAGGATATTTTAGTAATCACATGGATAATGAATGACATTTCTTAGTTTGTGTGCGAAATCAAATATGACATACTTTTTGAAAGGTATTTTTACTAAAACCACCTCTTAGTAAAATTATATTTTTTTCCGGTTCAAATCTTGTTTTTAAATGGTATTTTTATTAAAATATTCAGTAAAACATTATTTTTTAACAAAATAAATTTTATTTAACTATCTACTCAATAATTTACACTTATTATTTAGAAAAACATACGAGACTTCAATTTTTCTACGGGGTATAATTTCATACCACTACAACATACGACGGAAATAGCGACGACACGCGTCGCTGCTGTTGATGGGCTAGACCGTCGCTAAAGACCGTTTGGGTCATTCGCGACGACAAATTGTCGCCTATATTTTGTCGCAGATATTCGACGTTAGAAATATTTATAGCGACAAAAATCAGTGATCTTGCCGCCAATGACCGAGCCTGATTTGCGACCACTAAAGTCATCGCTAGAGACTTATTATTTGCGACGAACTGTTTTCGTCGCTATCCAAACCAACTAGCGACGAAACCGATCTGTCGTTGTCAATTTGTTTGTGCAACAAAGCAGGGTTAGTCGTTAGTTTAATGAAATACTAGCGACGACATGTGTCGCCTCTTTTACGGCGCTTATGGCGTCGTTAATAATGTTTTTTTAATTCTGAATTTTAATTTTAGTTTGTAATTCTATTTTTTATTTATATTTTTAATTTACTTTAAAAAAATCTATTTTTTGTTTTAATATTAATACAAATATATTAAATGAATAATTAGTGACATCAAATATTTATTAAAAACAATATTAAATTAAATTGAACTCAAACATCGGAAATAAAGTCAAACATCCGATAACAAGTCAAAATAAACATTTGAAATAAAGTCAAAACCTTCCAAAAGAAAATCAACACAAACTTAATAAAACTCAAGGATTATCCAATCGATCGACATCTTCTCCTTCTTCCTCTTCTCTCTCTCTCTTTCGGGGAGGATTAGGGCAAAACCTGCTTTGGACCTCAAGCTATTCAACGCCTCCATAGCCGTGACTACAATGCTGCAGGATCGAGAGAGGGAGGCCTTATGTTGCGCAAAACTCATTCATAGTGGTCATCATCAGGTTGAGTCAACCTCATTTTGCTTAACCGAAGGATTCAGCTCAGAAGTACGGGCTTTCTTCTGAATAAGACCAACACCGGTTACCTAATTCGTCTTAGGTGGGCCCATACCTTCTTCATCTGCCTCTTTCAAGGTGTCTATCAGATATTTCAACATCACTTTAGTAGATGACGTCCCATCGGATGACTCATCATGTGTCTCGGTCACTTTCCTCTTCAGCTTTATCGATAAATATCATGTTATTTGACAATAAAAGTTACTTAAAAATTAATTAAAAGAAAAGTTAGTTAAAATAAAAGTTAAATATTTAATAAAAATACTCACATTCGTGTTTTTGTACTTCGGGATCCTCCACTGATCCTCCACAGCATCGTACCCCATGTGCTCGAAAAAACCACCCAAATGAGGAATTTCCCTCTCCTGTTGTGTTTGCTCGTAAAAAAAACCAATAAACTCCTTGGTTAGTTATTTCATCTTACCATGTTCAATAATTTTTTTAAATAATTAAATTACTAATTAAAGTAATTAATATATTTTTATTATAAAAATACTGTACCTGATAAATGACATCCCGAGTTCGGGAAAAATTTCTCCATCCAGCCGCACTCGGCTTTTTTGCTTCTTTGGGTTTTTCTTGTCCACCTTTGCTTGGTTCGGTTTCAATATAATTTCAAAAAATTAAATACACATAACATATAACAGTTACAATAAAATTTAAATTTTATACCTGACTATCTATGTCATCAGTATCTTCTCCAAATATCCGGCAGAACATCAGGAGGTGTTATATTCTCATTATAGTAAGTTCTCTTCAAAGTGCCATTCCAATCCCTTTACCTCCTTATTGGAATTTCTTTAAATTATATGCGATTTTCTCCCAATTGTATCTGTTTCTCCATCCCTCAATGTCAAAAAACTCTTGTAATCGGGATATAATTGTTTGTGTCAAACCTACAGGCACATCTGCCCAACTCTTATAGCACGGTTGCCCCCTCCACTTGGGCCACGTGGTGTCCGTACTCGCATGTCGTATTCCAAGTATTGTCCATGATACAAAAATCGACTCGTAGGGGGTGGCCTAATTTGGCCAAGTCCTCTAAAGCAGTCTTAAGGGACGAGGGGCCTCAAGGTATTCTTCTCTTTTTTTCAGTTTTAGTAAAAATTTGAATTAATTTTTAATTGAAAAAATCATATTTGTTAACATATTTTATTTACTCGGTGGTTGGGTGCAGGTAGCTAAAGTGCGGTTGGGATTCCTTGATGGATCCCGCCCGTCACCATCACCATCATAGTTACGCGATAAACACCTGTCATCTAATATTTAAACGAAGTTTATATAGAAAAAATATATTACAATCCTTATGAATAAAAAAATAATTATTACAATCCGACCGAATAATTGAATTGAAAAATTCCATCAAATGAATAAATATATAATTATTACAACCCATTGAATAAATGAATAAAAAATACAAAGCAATGAATAAATAAATAGTTATTACAACACCAAAATAATATATATATAATAAATTTAACTATATATATAAAAAAGTAATACAATCTGTTTGAAATTTGTAACAAAAAATTACAATTCAGACCAATTTTACCTCTAAGTGTTTTTATTCTCAAAAAATTCTTTAAGTGTTTTTTAAGTGTTTTTCCAGGTGAACACGGACCCAGAATCAACAAACAAAGCTGAAATGTGGTTTCCTTCATGCATACCCACGGTGGCAAGTTGTAGACGGTCAATATAAACAGACAAAAACCATCAATACTCAGGCCCAAATATACATTCTGAGGTTTACTAGTAAACTCAGGATGTAACTCTACAAATTTTTTCCAACTATCACCATCAACAGGATGGCGTAACACATATGGAGCGGTACTCTTTCCGGTATGATGCCACATCATGTGTTCGGCGGTGTGCTTCGAAGCGTATAGTCGCTGCCCTCGGAGCAGTCAGAAAATAACGAAGCTTTTTACAGGGTACTTTCTTACCATTCTTCGGGTCCCATCTAGATTCACTACAAACTGGACAGTTGTCGAGGAATTCATTATCTTTATGATAAAAGGCACAATCATTCAAGCAAACATCAATCGTAGTGTACTCCATACCAATACTTTTCAACTTCTTGTTGCATTTCTCATAAGACCCAGACAAATTGTGAGGTTTGGGCAAAAAACACGACCCATCAATACCAAGAGCTCGGTGAAAGATGTGTTAGTCCACATGTTTTTTACCTTTATGTGCATAAACTTGGCAATGAAATTAAGAGAATTCGTCACTTTACATCCAGGATATAATTCAGTCTCCAATTCCTTGAACAAAGCTTCGAAACTGTCACGACTTGTTTGATGTGCGTATGTCATCTCGGTATCACCCGAATGACCACCAACATCGTACTTGGATTTCAAATCGTCATACACATTCAACATTTCATTTTCTAAATTTGGAACGAGTTCTTCAGGAATATCTAATTTGTCGCCGTATTTTGTCCAAACCTCATAAGTGGACAAAAACCCGAACTGTAGAAGGTGACCCCTAACTGTTTGTGTGAGAAATCGACGATTATTCGAACATCTAGTACACGGGCAAAACATATAACCATTAAAACCATCTTGTTTTTTAACAAAAGCGATAAAATCTTCTAAACCATAAATATATTTTTCCGTAACAAGATCACGCATTTTAATCCAACTTTTATCAATACCCGAAGCCATCTTTTAATAACAATTTGATATAACTACACAACTACAAAAATATAAGAATAAAATAAATAATTATTACAACCTAATTCATAAATGAATAAAAATTACAGCCCAATAAATAAATGAATAAAAATTACATAACAATGAATGAATAAAAATTACAAACCAATAAATGAATAAATAATTTGATGTAACTAATTAAACAATCACAAAAATGTAAGAAAAAAATAAATAAAAAATGAACATATGCATATTTTATACCATACAAATAAAAAAGACAATCATACAAAAAGTATTTATTAACCTAAACGAACTGTATAGCAAGTAATGCACAATTATCCTCAAAAAAATTAAATTTTATAAAGTTGAATTTTAGGAAAATACCTTGATTTGGTTGGAAAAAATGAAAATTGAGCATGTCCTACGTTGAATTTGGACCCGGAAATGGTGTAAGATGAATTAGAGAAACAAGTGGTAAAGATTAGAACAAATGGGAGTTAGGGTTTTGAGAGAAAGTGGGAGAGAAATAATTTTTGTGGTATTTTCGGTTTTCAAAAACCTGCTGTCTTCATTAAATACGTATTTTATTAGCGATGACATAAGTCGTGCAACTTAATAAAAAATCCTCTCTAGTAACTAAGATCTTCTGCGACAACCTTTTCGAGCATAAACATAATATAAAAGTAAAATAAGAGAATAGCGACGAATTTTTAATTACTTAACGTCGAAATCGCGTCGTCGCTAACATAAACCCTTACTTGCGACGAATATTTTCGTCGACTACTGTTTCGTCGCTGGAGACCTTACTAGCAACGAAAAGCATGTCGTCGCTATTAAAGCGATATGTAGTAGTGTATGGGCAAGCATATATATCAAATATACTTTACATAAAAAGATTATAGCTTCGATTAACAGACTAGAAAGTATCTTTCAGAAGGCTAAGTGGTTGGTATAAAAGACCAGAACCTTTAGTTTCTGTTTGGTTCATGAATATAATTGATATTTCATGTTCTATATTTTTTAAAATACTAATAAAACGTGTTTGGATAGAGAAAATGAAAACAGACTTTTAGAAAATCAGATGAAAGCGCTACTATATTGGAGAACGTGAAATCGACGTTTTCCATATTTTTAAAAAAATATTACAATTGAAAACAAAAATCATTTTCTAAAAAAATTACTCCAAAAACGAAAATTGAAAATATTTTCACCAACCAAATAGGGCATTAAGAAGGGGAGGCCATTGCTCCACATGATTTTACAAAAAGAAGAAAACATTAAAAAAAATGTTTAATTATAACTATTAATTTTCAAAAAAATTTAACATTTTTATTTTTGGCTTCTCTATTTTTTTAAATTTATATATTAAATCTATAATTATTTTATTTATATAAATATTTTTATCATAAAAAAATATATTTATAAAGTAAATAATTTGTAAAAAAATAATATAAAATTTATAGTATAATATTTACCTAATATAAAGACCTATAGTGTAATTTTGTATGATATAAAGATTTATTTTATCATTTTTATATAATATATAGACTTATAACATAAATATTTGAATTTTTTTAAGGACATACCCCCATCTTCCTTGGACCCCTTACAAAAATTCTCCAAAAATATTTTGAAGTATTTGGTTGGTATACGTTTCAATAATATTTTGAAGTATTAATTGGAGAACTTAAAGACATATTTAGGCAACCCTTTGGACATGTAATACTCATGTATTATAATGTACTAAATTGTTGAAATTCATTGACCAATTTATTTTTATTCGAAATAATGTTGTTATGGGCATACTTCTTTTCTTTATCTATGATTCACCTTGCTATAAAACCCTAACGTATTTAGGTAATTAGAAGGGTACCTGAATATATAATCCTAATATAATCGTTTCCAATAAAACTTCAGAAAAAAACGATAAGGAATTGATAAAAAGAAACTCTTAGCGACGGGAAAAGTCACGTCTTAAGAGAAAATATTGGAGGACTACATGCACAAATCTTGTGAGCGCACTTAGTAAAATTCCTCTACGGATACTTAATGATTATCACAACTTGAAACACAAGGGGTTTCATTGCACCTCATAGAAAACGAGAGATAGTTAGACTTATTCAGAGAAAGAATGTTGATATTTTAGAAATCTTGGAAACAAGAGGTATTCCGTGTAGTGTAAATAACTATATGTGTACTATGTTATAAGGTCAGAAATATGTTGATAACTTTGATTTGGTTGAGCATGGAAGAATTTTCCTAGTTTGGGATCCAGACAAAGTTGAAATAGAGATACTCTTGGTTACTTCTCAAGCTATTCACTATAAAATAGTATGCAAAGTGACTTCTATTAGCCTACATACTTCTTTTATTTATGCGCTTAATGGTAAAATTGAGAGAAGGAGTATGTGAAACAACTTAGTGGATTTGGCGACTACTTTTGATGCACCTTGACTTCTCTTGGGTGTCTTTAATTGCATTCTTGCACACAATGAGAGGAAAATGGTAGAGTTGTGACGATGGGAGAGTTAAATGAGTTTGCAGATTATTGTAACACTCTTGGTTTGGAAGATTTGCAATACTCGGGACAATTTGTTACGTCGGATGATAATTACATTCTTAGTCGAAATTATAGAGTTTTGGGATATCAAAGGCTCAAAACTTCAGATTATTATGTTCATGCAGAGCTCATGCCAAAAATAAGTGTCTCAGATAATTCCCCATGCACTGTCTCATTGTTTCCTTAAAAGGTTACAAGAAAAGTACGTTTCCATTTTTTTAACATGTGGATTGATCATGAAGACTATGGAACGGTTGTTAGTATTGAGCGGAATAAGACTTATAGCCACGGTACCAAGAAATGTATCAATTACCAATTTTTTTGTAATTTGAAATATGATTTGAGAAGCTAAACAAAGAATATTATTCTCACATTTCCGAAAGAGTCAAAAGAGCGTTTGAGGTATTGAAGGTAGTCGAGGTAAAGTTTCAACAAAATTGGCTATCATACTAATTTTGATGAATTAGTTGAGTTTCAAAAAACATTACCACACTTCAATAGGACGATATTAGTTTTCTTCAACAAAAAGTGAAACTTGAATATAATCTTAAAAGCGATCGGTGTACAACATATAAGTGTTGATGGAAAAACATCTAGTGCTCAAGTGTATGATGCATTTGTGAATTATTATAAGAGTTTGTTGGGTTTGAGGGTTGATACAGATAGTATTGATTCTGGGGTTTTAGATTGGGGTATTATCTTGAGCAGCTAACAAGTTGTAGAAATGTGCAAAGAGATCTCCATAAGGATATAAAAGAAACTATCTTTCGTATAGCAAATGTTAAAGCTCCCGGTCCCGATGGGTATTCCACACTACTCGTTAAGAATTCTTAGGATATATATAGATATCAAGTGATACAAGCGGTACGTGAATTTTTCAATTCTATATTTTTACTAGACAAATTAAAAGCTACTACAATTGCTCTTAATCCAAAGAAAGACATGCCCTTGAAAGTGGAAGATTGTAGGCTCATATTGTATTTTCATGTCATCTATGAAGTAATCACTATGTTTTTAGTGGATTGGATGAAACCAATCTTAAATGGGATTATTGATAAATCCAAAAATGATTTTGTTCCCATAATATCGATGGTCGGGAACTTTCACCTTATGCAAGAATTAATGAGAGGGTATGATAACAATAGTAGTTCTCCTCGATACATAAATCAAATTGACTTATGTAAGGCTCATGATTCAATTTCATAGGATTTTATTCATGAGGTTCCTAAGGGGTACTATTTCGAGTAAATATATTAATTGGGTTATGGCATGCGTTACTACTTCTTCTAACTCAGTGGCTTTGAGTGGTGAGGTACATGGATTCTTCAACGGGGAAAAATGAGTGTGACAAGGTGATCCTCTCTCACCCTACATTTTTATTTTGTGCCCTGAATATCTCTCCAGAATTCTGAAGAAAAATACGAGTCGTGACTTAAAGTATCATCGTAAATATGGTAAAGTCAATATTACACATCTAGCATTTACCGATGATCTCATGTTACTAACTAAATACTTCGTGTTGGTAAAGATTCTCATTGATACTTTGACGGTATTTGGGAAATGCTCGATAGTTTATTTAGATGTACTTAAATAAAACATCTATTGTTTGGGGATTATATATATACCTCTTGAATAAATCTTGGAAACTACACAATTAGAAAAAAAGGAGTTTGCCTTTTCGATATTTGGGTGTACCTCTTGGAGTTTTGATTTTGCTTTTAGAGACCATAAACCTCTTATTGATAAATTAGGGAGTTATGTTTGGGATTGTAATACTCCTTTTCTCTATTATGAGGCTTGATTAGAGCTCATTGAATCAGTACTACAAGGAGTAGAGTTTTTTATTTGTCAATTTTCCCGATTTCAGTTTGTGTACGTGAACTAATTGAGAGCACTTGTAGAAACTGGGATGACAAGTCTCCATATATTAAATGGAAAGTTATTTGTACTCCGAAAAAAGAATGGGTCTTGGAATTAAGGACTTAGGTGTGTGGCACAAAGCATAACTCATGAATATGTTGTCAAAATTTGTTTATTATATATTTTTTACTTTGTATTAAATGGGTGCATGGAGATTATTTAAAAGTGCAAAGTGTTTGATCGTGGCAAGTGAAGAAGATAGAATCTCCACTTTTGAAAATTGTTTGGGAATCAAAGAATGAAATTGGAACTTCTCTTGTGACTGTGGAAGATGCTAAAATATTATCTGTTGGTTCTCCTCGACTAGCAATCCCTCAAATGCAAATGCTAGCGGTGAGTATTATGCCTTATATAAGAAACCTTATGATGTGTTTTGTCGTTGATCTTTTGAGAAAGTTGGGGAAAATATTATGTGAGACACTTGTATTTCTCCTAAGCATGCAATCATGGTTTGGATGGTGTTGCATAAAAGGCCTATAACAAAAGATAAAATGGTGTATATTGAGTTGGATCCTCTTTGTGGATTGTGTGAATAGGACTTTGCATTGAAAGACCACAAATTTTTTCCAAATGTGCCTTTGATAAAAGTATTTGGATTGAGGTGAGAGAGTAGTTGAGTATTGGAAAAGAAATGGGTATGATATTGAGCTCACTCAAATGATCAAAAAACTCAAAATTAGAGAGAATTGGAGGAAAAAAGCATAGAGATTTGCTTTTGTGGCTACAATCTATCACATTAGATGAGCAAGAAACCACCTTTCTATGAATGAAGTAGCATCTTCTTATGACAATTGTAAAGGAAATTAATTTTTGTACTAATACTTTTTTATTTGTTAAGTACCCACATTATTCCTTCATGAATGATAGTATGGTGTTATTTTCTAGTGTTGCAAGACATTAAAATAATGTATCATTGATAAATACTACCTTAAGCTTTCAGGATGAAGTGGTATTTGTATTTCTTATACATTCTACATTTCTTTACATATTAATATAACTATTTAAAAAAAAATCTCTCATTGTATAACCCAAATGAGAGAATATTAAGCCTATGGAGGATTTGCACAATAGTTTCTCACTCAATTAAATCTTTAGCTAAATATAACTCTTGTTAGAGCAGCTATATCATCTTTTTTATTTTACCTTTTTATATGTAAAAATCCAAGTATCATTGAATTAAAGAGAAAGAATATTATTTTTCGATATAAATCTAGATGCAAGATGTTATTAAGTATTCCCATAATAGTGTATCAAAAAAATAGGGACAAAGGACAAGTGCCACTATATGCATTCTGCGAAGAGCGAGAGAGACCTACTTGAGGATATCATAACATATTTTGAATAGGGATGACAATAGTTACGGTTAAAACCCGACACCGATGATAACCGAACCGATAAAAAACTAAATTATATAACCGTGGTTAAAACCACTAGGTTATGGTTTTGAAAAGTGTGTCCGATGGTTAAAACCATTAGGTTATGGTTTTAAATAAAAATAAAACCGAATAACCGAAAACCGACTATTATCATATATATTTTCATATTTTATGATAATCTAGTTAAAATTAGATATATTAAAATTACAAAACCAAAATCCAAATACTCGATATAACCAATTAAATAAAAAATATGTAATTCATTAATAAACCAACAAAATTTTATATATCTCGGATATTTTTCTTATATGTGTGGTTTGGTTTTATGAAAATTAATATATTTATTAAATTATCATTTGATTATTGTTAAAAAACCGCAAGACCGTTTAAAAAACCCGAAACCGAACAATGCGGTTTTGGTTTTGAAATGTGTAACCGATGGTTAAAACCGTTAGAGTATGGTTTTTAGTAAAATAAATGGTTATGGTTATGGTTTTTGATATCTTTACAAAAAACCGATCCGTTGTCATCCCTAGTCTTGAATAAGTACTTAACGGTCACTTCGATAAGCACATTCGTAAAAGAATTAGCAAAATTCTTCGTAATAATCCATTCTTTACTATAGGATATTTTTGGTCGTCCTTTACAATAGAAATAAATCAAGTTTTTTTATTTTTAACTTTTAAAAATAATAATAGTTGCAACAAAAACGTTTGAAAGAACATAATTGCAAAGAAAACACATAGTTGCTCTTCTGATGAGAGCCTCTGAATTACTTAATTAAATACACAGAAAGACGCTCCTGTGAAGAAAGTCTCCCTTAGACAAAAATGGTAGGTTGAAAGGCGCCCCCAAAGAGCGCCTTTCATTTATATATATATAAAACAGGTTTTGAATTTAAAAACTCTTAAATTTCCTAAACCCATTTCTTTTCCTTTTCTCAAAAAATCTAAAAAAATATACATAAAAAAATTCCAATCACAATCCATTTATCTTATTTCTCTTCATAGGTAATAGTTCAATCCATTACACTTATTATTATTATCTATTGCAATTTTAATATGTTTATATGATTTAATTTGACTTTTTATCTTTATGAATGTGATATAATTGGTATCATTTTTAGCTATATTTGTATAACCAATAAATGTTTGTCCTATGTTATTTATTCTAAATTGTTTGGTACAATCATTTTTTCTTTGAAAATTATGGTACATTATTAATGATATTTTTTTATTTTAGGTTTTGATAATATGGATTGTACATGGTTATATTGTTGTGGTGGTAGAATTTATAATAGTAGCAACGGTGCGGTAGTTTATATCGACGGAGAAAGTGGTGTTTTTACGACCAAAGAAAACACAACACTTCGTGAACTCAAAAAAAAATTATGTTCAAATTGCAATTGGATCGAAAGAGAGGTTAGTTTTGATTTACTTTGGCGTATTAATTTTCTCGAACCCTCCACCTTTTCATGTTTTAGTTATGAAAGATGAGATGCTCAAATAAATGATTAGTGGTATAAAGAACATGCATTATTAATGAATTGAGTTTTATGTCGATGATAAAGAAAAACAAAAAGTTATGGTTGATTGTCAACATGAAAAGGGTGAGCAAATTGCGACTGAGTCAACTATTCCATCTTCAGCTCATTTGATAATGTGTGATGCGATTCGTTATATTGATAGTAACGATGATAGTGTTAGATATAGTGTTTGTGATACTGACTCTTTGGCATTCGAAGAAGAAGGCACAAATTGTAGTGTTTCTAGTGACGATGATAATATTAATCCAGATTTTGGTATTCCACATTTTGGAGCTGTTAGTATGGCTCATAAGGAAATATCTATTGATTGGTCAACAAGTCAACCAAATTCATTCGAGGTAGAAGTCGAGCTTATGTTGAGGGCATTGTATGCATCAAAAGAATAACTTTTGATGGAGGTCGATAGGTGGCATATTAAGAAGGGTAAAGAATATAGGGACGACCGATCCACAAGTACATCAAAGTATAATTTGAACAATGCCAAATTGTCTCAAAACCCTATTCGGTCAGTACCACTTGATTTTAGAAAAGCTTATCTAAAGTACAACAATCAAGTAGATTCCCCTGCCTTCCATGCAAATTTATGCCACATCACCTAGTCAAGCACCATCGTATGGTGTACAATTAACCTACCACAAAATTACTAAATTAAAATATAATACTAATTTGTCGAAAGTGAATATGTAGTCTACCTTACCTATCTCGGTTCCAATTGATCTAACTCATCCCGATAGAATGGAAGACAATTTACAGATGTATTTATCCAGACTTAGGCCCACAAACAAAATCAATCCTTATTATAATTGCATAAGAATAGTCTAATACAAATAATAGTATTCTTGTACTTGCTATGCATACAAGGGAGCATTCATTTGAGGTTGACTCTCACTAGTGGTCCCAAATGTAAATGCTCTCAACACCAAATTTGTACAAAGTATTTATCATTTGTACCCAAGGTTTTGGAAATAAATTAATCATATTGTAATACCTGGAGGAGTAGAACACATCCCCAAAATAGGTATCGACCATGGTTTTGGCACAATGCCACAAACCACTGTACAAATGCGCCAAGACTGCCAAACCCCAACAATAAGTACATATCACGATAAGACCTTCCACTAAACGAAGATATAAGGTAGACACCTCATTCTTCTTTTCACTCGGAAAAAAATAACCATCAATGACATGTTCAATGTATCCCCTAGCATACTGTCTTAAACGCTCATCATTGGCATCGACAAAATGGAGATCTAAAAAAATAAAAAATAAATAAACAAGCACAAAAATAAATAAAATCACTGCCAAAATTGTCTTTAAGACACTTCAATAGTAATACATACTTATTCCCCTATCGCAAGTCCAATCCTTCCGCCGGTCTAGGAGACCGGCCAAGGATTTGCATACACTTCATATCTATATCTATTGCGGTGTTGAATATAACACGTCCACCATCAATGGGTAACCCTATAATCATGATGACATCCTATAATGTTCCGTCATCTCACCGGCCGACAAGTAATATGTATGGGTTTCTCTTCTCCACCTTTCTACCAAAGCATCCGCTGTTAGAGCTTTTCTGTTAAGAATGTAGCATCTTCGTCTAGACGCTGATTCAAAGTGCATAAGGCTCAGTTGACAGTTACATTGTGTATTTTTGAAATACACCTAAAACCGGTCTCTTCAAGAAATGGCAAGACACACAAATCGACCTCCCAAAGAATGGATTGTACATGTTAAATTCATAATTGTCCTACTCACAAACAAATAACGGTTTAGTAGTAAATTTAAAAAAATAAAAAAAATGGAAAATATATAAGGAATAAATTACGTCGCCTTCCCATATTTGTTGACTCCGGCGAAATTTTTGAGGAATAAGCACGCGAGACACAAATTCATAATTGTAGTCAACTTTGCTTATTCCGGCATTGTTTAGTCCTATAAAGAATTAAAGGGGTCAATATTGAAATAATAAAAGTTTAAGGGACCAATAATGTAATATGTTTAATTAAGTTTCAAATTCAATATACACATTTAAGGACCATTGGTGCAATAATGAAAATATAAAGGGACCATTGGTGCATATTCGTCAATTTAAGGGACCAAAAGTGTAACATTATGTAACAACATTCCTTGATTTGACAATAATCATATAAGAAGCCAATAGTGCAATAATATATTTTTAAGAGACAAATTGTACAAAATAACTCAACAGTTATATTAAACCCTAACACAAAATTATCAATTCTTAGTTCAAATTCATCACTAATAGTGCACATAGAACTATATAACTAAGAAAAATACACAAAAATTAACAATTATATATATATATGTGTGTGTGTGTGTGTGTGTGTGAGTTATTAACTTAAAGAGTCATATATACAAAACCCAACCCCTACAAAGTCCTTAGTTTTTTTATACCCTTAAAAGATCCATATTTTTATATTTTACCATTTCTACCCTTAAATTATAATAAATAAATTAAACATTACCTTATATATTAAAATAAAGAAAAAAACATCAACGTTGAAAAACAATAAAACATAAACTTAAAACTCATCTCTTCACATTCGCAGAAACAAAAAAAAAACATCTCACCTTCCAGCCGCTCTCCTACACAAGAAAGTCGTCGTCACTCCACCATAATAAACCCGGCTTGGCCACCAAACCCCTCATGCACAAGAAAACCGTCGCCACTCGTGATCCCTTCTCTACCTTCATTAACCCCGCTAGGCTAAGCCATCAATAATCGAAGAATCCAAATCAAGGTGAAAAATTAATTTTTACTATTGAGACTCTAAAAAATTAATTTTTCCATAAACATTCGAAGAACCCAAATTAAAGTAAAAAATTATTTTTTAACATTAAAGGGATGAGTTTTAGGTTTTATGTTTCATTATGTTTCAACGTTTACTTTTTTTTTAGTTCTGAAATAATTCAACGTTTTCGGTTGTACAATTTTTTTCTTGATTTAAAATTTATAATTTTATTTGAAGGGTTTTATGTTAGGTTTAATGCAAAAAAGTGTTTATGTGATAATTTGAAGTATCGTAACTCCATTGTTTTATACTATCAACCTGCTTCTTTTATATTGCATCGTTTTTGCACCGTCAACCCACGATTTTGCAGTGTCAACCCATTATTTTTGCATTGTCAACCCACGACTTTTGTAGTATCGTCCGACTATTTTTGTACTTTCAATTCATTATGTTTTATTCATACTTTTAGCCCATGATTTCTAATTGATTTTTGTATGTTTTTATGCACATGCAGGTTTGACGATTCAAGAAAGTGGTCTAATTTTATATTATAAAACTGGAAAAATTATGGAATATTTAGTTTTAGAATAGGAAATATCGTAATTATATAAATGTTTTGGTTTTAGAATTTTGTAACATGTGAATGTTATAATTATATAGTTTTTTAAGTATGAAAAGTAATATTTTTGTATGGAATGGTTTGTTTGAAAAGGGCGTCTTGACTATCTGTTTGAAAATGACCTTTTTGAGCGGATTAGTGAGTGATGGACTTCATGACCAATTCTCTCCCTCCCCATATATAAACATGTGTGTGTGATTATAACAAATAAAAGGGGAATCATATACCTAAATTAGAAGACAAAGAATATGCTTAGATGAGTGCTTGTAGAGTTTAGAATGGTGGGCGGCGCTGCAATCCTTGGAGGAGCTTTTTTGTTTTTTTTTGTTAGGGTAAATCTGAAGACGCTGTGGTATTTTATTAGGTGAAAGGCGCTCCTCCGAGGAGCGCCTTCAAACCTAGTTCGGTTTGTACAAAAAGCGCCCCAAAGGGAGCTCCTCTACTTAATAAAGACTAATTATTTACTATTTTATTAGTTAACAGAAAATAAAGCATTTTGGAGGAGCGCCTATTCGTTTCTTTTGCAATTTCAAAAAAAAAACTTGAATAAATATTCTTCTTTTCACATCTATAAATAGCGACCCCCATTCACTTCAAAGGTAAATAATTATTTGAATCCTTACAAAATCTACAAAATTTCTTTACTCAACTTTACATACAATAGTTGACCTACACTTAAAGAGATTTATGATATTTCAATCTAGATAAAAATTCCATTTGACCAATATAGAGACATAACTTGAGTATTTGAGTGCCAACAGATTTACTCAAGGGGAGGCTTTTACTTAGGCCTAAGGGGTTCAAGGCCCCAAATCCGATAAATTTTATAATATGGAAGTGTAATCAAAGCTGACAGGTGCAACCGGAGCTACCACACAGGTCCAATTTTATTAAGAATCCATTTAAATTATACTTTTTTGAATAACATATACTGAAAAAATTAATTAGGAATTTTCACCAAATAATATAAAACGAAAAGAAAAATAATATTCTTCCAATTTCCAATACCTAAAATGATAAAATCTCTTGCGGTTCTGTAACATATTTTTCGTGTTTTTTCTTCCAAAAAAACATGTCATACTCTCAATTCTTCAATAATAGTCTTTTTAGCCAAAAAAGTTATTCCACATATGTCATATTTAGAATTTTAATGCAAAATAAATGATCTTTTTCATATTCTACTTTCTCTTTCTAAAATATCTCAATAACCAGAAATTTAATTCTTTATCTCTTATAATTAGGGATATACTGATCATTTTTAACTAAATATTTCCTATTTTTTAGTTCCTTAATATGTGTAGTATTTAGGGGTGGAAATCGGATCCAAAATTTCCTATTTTCGACTATTACGCTCCGAACATTCCAATTTCGGAATAGATTTTTAAGGTCTGAAATTCCAATTTCCAATTTTTCCGAAAAAAATCGGATCGGAGTTAGAACTACATATAAATTTCGTAAATTTCCGGGTTTTCCGATCCGTTTTTATTTCTGAATTATATTTTTAATCCAATTTTTTTTTCAAATTATATTTCAAAATAATATTGAATAGAGTATTTGAAACATGAAAATTAATGACCTATTTCTTTGGTCCTTTAAAATTTTTAGAACTTGAAAATTAACTTGGCTTCCACATATACTGTCCCGTTATTTCCAATACTTTTTCAAAGTATACTTATAAATCAACTCAAGACTTGATTAATCTAAAAAAATAGCTAAATTTATTCTGAATAGGTTCATCAATTAGCTTCTCTCTTCCTTGTATTATTGATAATGTCTGTAAGGAAACCCTCAATAGATGAACGGATTCATGCCTTTGCCAACAAATTTCATATCACTGAAAATACCCGTAAACCTTTTGATGTTGTTAACTACTTTAACATCCGTAACCGTTTCAATGATACTTATGGTCAGAACAAAGACAATCCAACAATGCCTTGTGTGGTCTTCTTTTCATAATGCTGAAACAATGTTTTCGTATTTTCTCTAATAACTTATACAACATTGTTTTCGCACTTTTTCAAACAACTTATAGGAAATCGCAAGATCATTTTGAGACTCGAAGGCAAGACTTCTTTGGAACAAAATTGCAGGATCATTTTCCGAGGCTTTTTTGCAATATTTGTTTTTCCATGTAATTGGAAAAGTAACAGTGGTTTAGCATTGTTTTCTTAACTAATGTTACTTTGTTACTTCATGTAAATTTTAAGAGTAGTTTTTAACTATTGTTACTCTTCATGTAAGTTTTATAACTTTAGTTTCTTCGTGTAAGATTTAAACTACTGTTTCGATTAATAACCAGTAGTTCCGCAATTTCCGAACCAAAAGTTCCGAAATTCTGAACCCAAAGTTCCGAAATTTCTGAACCAAAAGTTCCGGTAAATTCCAAAATTCCGAATTCGGAATTGTTTTTCCCACTTCTGAAAAATTGGTTAATAAGGTTTAAACAGTCATTCTCTATCTCCACTTTGCCTTTTGGATACTTAGCCGCCAGTTGACATGCTTCAGCTTCAATAACAAAGTTGACCACTATCTTCTTTGCAAAACCATCAATCATACAACCTGCTGAATTCCTAACTTTACAAGCAAAAGTAATTTGGTTAATATTGATATCAACAGAAGCATCACAATTAATCTTAAAAAAACCAGGTAAAGGGGGTTTCCATGAAAAATTCCTTTATTCTCTAAGATTATTATCCAATGTGAATCTTGAAATACAATCCATTCCATCTGAAATATCCATGTTTGGTGTATTTCTTATATTTCTTTTAGCCTAAGTAGTTGATCTATTGGCTAGATTAAACTCATCATAGGCTATTATAGCATCCTGCAAGATTTTTTGAGGGTCTGGAGTTGTCCCTCTGAAAATAAATTCATTCCTGCCCTTCCATATAAACCAAACAATAAAAAAATCCAATTCACCCAATTTGCCTTTAATTTCACTTTCTAAAGACTTAGTCTAAGAAAATGAATCCACTTCTTAAAATTAAAAGTTGGTTCTGATAATGAATTGAAACAGAATGGGCTAGCCATCAACACTACTCTAGCCCATGAACAATGGAAAAGAAGATGTTCCACGTTTTTATCACAGATTCCACAAAAGTAACATGTAGCTAAAGCTATTTTTTTCTTTTCTTTATATTATCATTTTTTGCCAAACCATTTTCACAACAATTCCATATAAAGTTCTTGATTTTTGGCATGGTATTCATTTTCCAAATAAATTTCCAGTCTTTAGACTCTAAATTAACAAATGAGTCTCCTTTTTTCTGTTTTTAATAATTTCTTCTCTTTGTTGAGCCTTCCAAAGTCTTATATACATATCCATAACTGTTAAATCCCAATTATTTGAAAAGATCCAAAATGGGGAGTCAAGACAGTAGTAAGCTGGGATATATATACTTGAGATGGTTGCTACAACTTCAGAGGAGAATAAAGAGTTCAACATATCCATCTCCCGTTCCTTTTTATCATAATCAATGAGCTCATAAACAAAAGTAATTTCACACCCTAAGGGTTTAATAATATTATGAATTTTAGGGATCCAGGAATCTTCCCATATTCTAATATCCTTTCCATTGCCCACATTCCATTTTATATGTTTAACAAAACAGGTTCTACCCTCAACACTTTCAAAACTTTATACAGTAAAGTGTCTTTATTATTAAATAATTTCTAGGCATTTGAAACAAGTAGAGCAAAATTATGACAGTTAAAATCCTTGAAACCTAAACCTCCATCCTCCTTAGAGTTCATAAGAGTTTGCCATTTAATCAAGTGACACCTATCCTCCCCTTGATTGTTCCAATAAAAATTTAAAACTAGTGAAGTTAGATGTGAAGTAACCTTCTTTGGAATCAAGAAAATTGACATAATGAAGTTAGGAATAGCTCCTATAACTGCTTTAACTAGAATTTCTTTTCCACTCCTTGATAACATTTTTGTATCCCATCCATCCATTCTTTTAAGGACCAATTCAATCAACCATTCTAAGGATTTAACCTTTGATTTTCCCTAAGAGGATGGAATGCCAAGATATTTACCAAGATGTTTCAACTTTCTCATTCGCAGTTGGTTAGATATGTTATTTTTAATCTCATTTGGTGTATTTTTGCTAAACATAACTCCACTTTTATTAAGATTAAGTTTATGTCTTGTAGCAAAAGAATACCAATTAATAATATTAATAAAATTATCAATATTATAATCAAAAGCTTCAAGAAAGAACAAACTGTCATCTGCAAATAAAATATGAGTAATCATAGGGGCTGCTCTAGCAACTTTAATGCCTTTTAGAAGTCCCATTTCAACATAATAGTCAATCAAGTGAGTTAAGGCTTGGGGTGACTAAACAGAATAAATATGGAGACAAGGGGTCACCTTGTCTTAATCCCTTTTGGGGTTTTTCAAGTTCAAAAAGTTCACCATTTATTTGAACCTTATAAGAAACGGTAGCAATACATTTTTTAATCCATTCTATCCACCTTGAATGAAATCCCATTTCCTGAAGTAGATCCAGTTAGAAATCCCACTCAATATTCCCATAAGCTTTACTCATATCAGCCTAAATAATCAATCCATATTTCTTAGAGCTTCTTTTATTATTAAGAAAATGAGTTGCCTCTTGTGTTATTAAAATGTTTTCAAAAATAGATCTATCAGGTATAAAAGCTGTTTGAGTTTCAGAAATACAAAGTCCAATCCATTCTTGTAACCTCGGGGCCAAAATTTTTTATACTATTTTGTAAACAAAATTTGCACAACTAATTGGTCTGAAAGAAGCCACCAAATCAATATTAGCACACTTTGAAATTTGTGTTATGATAGTACTATTAATTGATTCAAGAAAGGAATTATTTGAAATAAAGTCTGAAACAAGCTCAACTAAGCCAAGTTTTATTTCTTCCCAAAATTTCTTAAAGAAGAATCCTCCATATCCATCTGATCTTGGAGATTTATCTCCTCCAAGAGACCAAGCAACATTTTTGACCTCTTCATAATCCACTGGTCTAATCAGTGTTTCATTCATATCACTCGTAACCACTTTTTTTATTTTACTCAAAATAGGTTGATATTGCCTAATACCAACTATTTTAAATATATCATCATAGTATCTCACAATTTCTTTAGAAATTTCTCCTTTTCCAGAGAGCCAATTCCCATTAAAATCTTTGATTCTATTCTAGTTCTCTTAACTTTTGTAATAGCATGAAAGTATCTTCTATTTTTATCACCCAATTTCAACCAAGTGTTCCTTGAACTTTGGGCCCAATACATTTATTCCTTTTTCCAAAAAATTTCAAGTTCCATACTCAGATTTTGAAATAAAACATTATTAGAATCTGAGTAAGGTTCATTAAAAGTTTTTCTAGTTGCGCAAGGTTTTTATCGATCAAAATTCTATTATTCAAAATCCTTTTTCTTGCCCAACTAGAAATATACTTTTGGAGTTGAGATAGTTTAAATTTAATTTTTGAAATACCTCTCAAATCCATATAGTATCAACATTTCCATTTTTCCAAA
The DNA here is from genome assembly GCA_029959085.1 of Nemophila menziesii. Taxonomy (NCBI): domain Eukaryota; kingdom Viridiplantae; phylum Streptophyta; class Magnoliopsida; order Boraginales; family Hydrophyllaceae; genus Nemophila; species Nemophila menziesii. The sequence continues at coordinate 34,154,222 of JARWIR010000003.1, forward strand.
ATCATTTGACAAAATGAGCTGTCATAAATCCAACCTTTTTCAAGAATGAATCTTTTTTTGCGTTTCTCAGCATAAATACCCAAATTCAGTAAAAATTAGAGAATGATCAGACCCTGTAGGGGGTAGAACTGCATTCCAAGAATTTGAGAATTTATCCATCCATTCTTTGTTAACCAAGATCCTGTCCAACCTTTGTTTGATTAGCTGCTTGCTATTTCTCTTGTTTGACCAAGAGAAATTACATCCTTTAGCTCGAAGATCAAACAAGGTGTTAGAATCAATAAAAAGTGTTAAACATGAGCATATTCTTTTTGTGAACTGAATTAATATCCCCTCCTAATTTATCAAATGGAAATCTGATCAAATTAAAATCACCAAGAAAGCACCAATTATCAGCTACATGAGTTTAATCATGATTTTTTTTAAGGAAACCCTCTTTTTCTTCATCAGCTGTGGGACCATAAACAAAATTAATTTCACAGAGATCAAATTTAGTTCCCTCATAAGTACATTGAATTGAGTTCTTATCAGAACTTATAAGTTTGAAATTATTTGCTTATTTGGCAAAGACAGCTAAACCTCCTGATAACCCTTCAGGATCTATTTGAGCCACCAGAGTCAAATTGATCTTAGGGCTTAATGAAAGTGAAAAAATCAAATTTACGTTTAGTTTAAGAAAGAAATAATACCTCAATGTGGTGAGACTTGATTATGTCAATCAAGCTCAGCTCTGTCAAGGAAGTGCCTATGCCTTAACAGTTCCAAGCTTGAATCATTGCAGACCTTGGGGTTGATTTGGGTCAACCCCGCAAACCACTTCAGCCTCCACCCCTTCCAACAATCCTTCTTCATACCACTTCTCAATACCATCTACAGTTTCATCTTTATCTATCTCTAGTGGTTCAGCCATCTCATCATCTTCTCCATAGACAGAGTCAACAAGAGTTGTTGGAACTAGAGAGGCTAAGTCATGTTCTAAAGGAAGACCTAAATCTTCTCTTACTTGTTTAGTTCTCGTTTTGTTCCTCTCAATAGATCCAAATCTAATATTATGATCTGAATTTTGCGTGGGTCAATAGTGACTTTAGGGTTCACTTCATTAGTTGGGCTAAGATTAGGGTTGTCCTCATTTGGGCCACAAAGTTTAAAGACCTCTGCAGAGTTAAGAGGCCTAATGTTTGATTTGCAAGAAACCCCTTCAATTATTTCTTGGCCCAAATCAACTGTAGGCACTAAAAGATATTTTTGGACTAAATTACCACTTTTTAACTTTCCAAGTTAGAATTCTATTTCTTATACTTAGATTTCAGTAAACTTTTGGTCCTTTGAGATTGATTACTATGTTTAACTACCTTGAAAACAAAATCATTTGCTCTCTTCTCTTGATTAGAATACTTAATCCAGTTACCCAACCTAATAGCTAATTTTGTAGGATTATCACAGTTTCTTTCTTCATCTGAAACAATTCCACACTTGAAACAAAAATCAAACAACTTTCATACTTGAAAGTAATCCAGACAGATTGTCCATTAGCTTTTTTAAAATTAATCCCTGCTAGTAAAGATTTTAAGACTGAACAGTCCACTCTAGCTCTAATAGTAGAATTTTCTTTGAATTTAAGTGGGTCTGGTTATTCAATCTCGGTAACTCTACCAATTTTAGAAGCTATTTTCTTAACATTTGTTTCTTTAATAAAAAGTGGAGGAATCCCAGATAAACGAACCCAGTAAGATGTTTCATCCAAAAGAGAGGTATTCTTAATAGTTTCATCATATTTCTAAACCAGCATATGGAACCCGAAAATATGGTAAGACCTATTTAACCAAACGGTCTCTAATTACTCTATCTTATCAAACTGCACAACACACATATTTGTTCCTCTTTTTTCAATAAAGATTCAACCATTAATCCCCCAGTATTGAATAATGATTTGCTTAAGGTAGCTAAGATTAATGATACATGATGCTATTATTCGTTTAAGGTGCTTAGGTTCTTCGTGTATTGAGTAGACAGCGTCCCTATCAGGGGAGAGACAAAGTTCTTCCTCTGAATCTGCTTTCATATCATCTTTATTACCCTCCATAAATGCCATAAAGAAGATTGAGCAGTTAGAAGATAAAGGTAAAAGACAACTCAAATATATACTTAAAAGTGATTTTCAGATAATGAATATTGGCGAAAGTAACGTATAAAACATTGAGCTTCATATATCTGATCAAGTTCTTAAAAAAACCTAGTAAAACTCCAAGACCTGAAGAAAAGAAGAGGTGGAAAAACGACAAAGAAAAGGATTTTAAGGGAGTCGTTGAAACTTAGTATATAAACCATTTAATAATACTTTAGTGACTTTTTTCTTTTGACCGGTAATACTTGAAGTGATATATTTCTGTCAACCCTTTTTCTTCTTTCATTACTTCATAAACTAAACAAGAAAAGAACCAAATATATGATCCACTAAATTAGTTATGCGGCGAATAAATATTGTATTCCAAATGTTTAAAATATCAGTGGAGCTTCTGTTAATAAATAAACATACAATTAATTATACTCTAATTTATTGATTCAGAGAAAAGCTTTTGTAATTGACAAACTTTTTCTTTGTCCAATTGTTTAACGCCAAATTCAGGTTGTAAAGTGCATTAATTGACTTAGTTTTAAGTTATTTTTTTAGCTAGGATTATGGGCTCAAAGCATATATCAAACTTTTTCTTTTTCTTAAAAGCGATGAGCTTGAACTATTCTTTATTCTTAAAGTGCTTCAATCAGCTTGTTTTAAAAATTTCACATTCAATTTTCTTCAATTGATATTTAGCTTCTTAACTTTTTTTGGTTGAGAATGAAATTTCAACTAATTTTGGGTTTACATAATTTAAATTGCATGGAGTAGTTTATTATTATGTAGCACGTATTGATTTTGCAAAATCTAATGACGTTGCTAAGTGTAATCAATATAGGAGACATTTTGTTTAACAATATGACTACAATTAATAAAGATAATTATTGTATGTTAGGTGTACCTACCTAATGTAGTCCCTAATCCAAATGTAAGTAGGACCTTTTACAAACAAAGCTAAGGGAGGGGCTTAATGGCCTGAGTTAACATAATATTAAGAGTAAATACTCTTTATCTAACTTGATTTGACCCTTTTTTTTACACAAATCTAAAAAAAAAATTATCATTCTTCTTTTTTAGACAATTACTTTTAATTAATATACATACAATTATTTATTGCAATACTCTTTCGACTATTTAATTAAGAATATTAGAAAAAGTTTCATAGTATTGATGAAGGTACATATTGATATTGAACACCTCCTCTTAGAAAGTTAAACAAATATCGTTGGACACTTTATGCCCCTTTACTATATCTCAATTGTCAAATTATCCCCTAAATGGTAAAAATTATCTACTTACCTCCTATGCTGTAGATATAGCGCGTAGGCGCCGCCTAGTCGTCAACTCCCCCTCAACCGCTTACGCATAGTAAAAATGCTAGGCGTTTTTGCCTAGCGTCTTAGTCGCCGTGAAAGAGGTGTCTAGCCCGCCTAGGCACTGATTAATGGCAAAAAATGGCCGGCTAGGCCCTTCTTTAATTTTTTACTCTCGTAAATTACTGAATTGATATTTCAACTCTAATTTTAGTATTTTCGTATTTATTATATAGTGGTGTTAGATGAATTGTATGACTTAAATAGATAAAATTAATACAATTAATACACATATATTACTAAATATATAAAACTACATAGTATGATTTAAAACTGTGTAATCCCGCCTACGCCCCGCGTAATCCCTCTTAAGCGCTAGGCCCAGTCAACTGCCTAGGTCGCGGAACCAAAATATACAACATAGCTTACCTCGCTATACTTTCTTGTTGCTCTCTGGACAAAATCTTGCCAAAAGGTTTGTTAGTTGAAGGGGTAAGCATGTAATTATATATTACTTAAAGGGAAAAACTGATATAGATTTTTATTTTTAAGGGGTTTATTGAGAGTCGTATTAGTAAATTTCGTCCAAAAAGGACAACGAAACACGTTTTAAAAGTAAATGGGACAAGTAGACATTTCTTACAATTTAGGGAGAAATTGACAATTAGGGTATAGTATCAGAAGAAAAAAGTACTCTGATATAAGTACGATATCAACTCTTCCTAATCTGAGTCATGGATATATGTTGTTGTATCCATGGTGAGATAAGAAATATTTTTGCAATTGAATTACTAATGAATAATGAATAATGAATAATTATTTTAAAATTGTATATATTTATCTACAAGAATTGTATATGAATTTTTTTTACTAATACAATCTTGAAAGAGATCAAGGTATTTAAAATGTGTCTATTGAAAGTTGGAATATTTATTCTATTATCCACAAGATTTGTCGATGGTTGAAAATACTTTTGTCTTGGAAATTTTCTCATATCAACAGGTCTCTTTATGAAATGACAAATATTCTTGCAAAATGTGCTAGATTTAGAATTGATCTATCTTCTTGGAATGATAAATCGATTATTAGAAGTTTTTTTCTTTTAAATTTGTATAAACGTAAGGATATTGGTTAATTTGTTTGCTAAGGTGGTGTAGCTACCTTATGACTTTTAGTTTAATTTTCCTTCTACCAAAAAAAGATTATGAATATAAATAATTCAAAATTACTTTTTTTCTTATGAATTATCGATAATTATTGTGGTAGTAGTTACTTCCTTGCCAACTTAGCTTTACTGTTTGGGTAAGGTTTAGAAAACTAATTATAATTAGGGAGAAATTTTGTTAGTTTAGCAATTATTTCTTCAACCTAGTAAAAGTGTGGTATTTCTTATGTTTTCTTGCATACTTGTTTGTTTTTGTTGTTAATAGAGTGGCAATAGGTTTCTTTCTTAGTCATATCTTCAATCAAGTTATCGTCTGTACATGAAATCATTAACATCAGTTTTGATGGTATCTTTGGAGGTGGGTGAGAATTACTATTATTGTAATTTGTGGATGTCGACTTAATCGATTTTTGTCCATAATAATGTTCCTCTTTGTTGTTGTTGGGTCTCTTATCCTCCCATCTGATTCTACAACTTCTCTCCTAGAAGATTTAAGATGTTAATTTTTATGTTTTTCGGAGTATTGAAAATGGATTTTATTTCTTAACTTATTTCTCTTTTCTTTGTCTTGTAGTTCATTTTCTTTCCATTTTCCTGTATTATTTTTTTCTTTTTTGTTGTAATATCTACTTACTTTTAATTTTGATATTATGCATGTTTGACAAAAAAGTATGACTATTGTTACATGCCCAATAATATATTCCACATGTCTAATGCTTTGTTAATCTTTCACACAAAAAGTTAAAAATAATGCTTTGTTAATCTATTCGGTGATATAATAGGTCTAGTTTCACTCTCAAAAGTAATTTTTTTTTGGACAAGGTAAGTAAAACTAAAAAGAAAGCGAAAACTCATCCGATTCCTAGTCACTTAAGTCTCCCTGTCAGACTCCATAAAGGGTCCTCTTTGAAAGTGGCTCCGTGTCTAGCGTTTTTCGCAAGACGGTCGGCTTGACTGTTCATCTTTCTCGGTAGATGCCGAAAGGACAACGGTCCAGTTTCTTCTACTTTCATCCTAATCTGCTGGATGATCGGTAGAATAGTCCATCTTGCCGTTGACACCTGCCTAATATCTTGTATTAATTCAAGGTTATCAGAAAAGATTATATTCTTTGTTCTTGATATGACTTGCACTGGTTAACTGCTTCCAGAACCGCCATTGCTTCCCCTTCCAGACTAGTGTTGCACATAGCTGTTGAGGAGCTATTGCTTGTGTTGCCCGCTCTTCGATTGGTGATTGCCACTCCTATTTCAGTTGGTTCGAATTTTGTTGTAAACGAAGTGTCCCACATGAAGCTTATATCTTCTGTACTTTGTACTTCCGGTGATTATGGACGTCTCTGAGATGTGATATTATCAGTTGTATTCTCCCTTCTTGTCCAGTTGTTTCCATGTCATTCACCCATTAATTTGTTAGTGCTTTGAATGATCTGATCAATATTTATAGGGTTGTTCTCGTGTATTGCTCTCATATTTGCTTTCCATATGTTCCGTATGAGTATTTAGATGTAGTTGGTAACTATTTTCCTTTCCCATCCTCCAGAAGAGAAAGTCTCAATGATTTGTTGTAGCCAATCACCAATATTATGGATCTTCATTTGTGGTATTGAAATTTGTAAGATCGAAGCTGCCCAAATAGTTTTGTTAATAGTACATTGTAGCAGTATATGTTCGGTTGTCTCTTCCTCGATTTGGCACCATGGACAAAACGGAGAGTCGGAGCAATTACGATTATATAAGTTGAGTGCTGTTGGTATGGCGTTGCTGCAAGCTTTGGGTCTCACGCTATTCGTTTGAGTCATTGTCTATAGTTCTTCGGAAGTAGCAATATCTTGAGTTTTTTGTATCCCGTTTTTGTTTTATAGATTCCATTCTTCGAGTATGGCCATATGAATCGGTCTTCTCGTTCTGGATTTTATTATTCAGATTCTTGTTATTTCTGGTATGATTGGTTGTGGGAAGAAATCGTCAAGGATTTCCAAATTCCACTCCGTCGTATCTGGCTTCCATAATTCTTCAACTTTTGGGAGAGTGTAAGAGTCTGGTTTTTCAAGTTTCCAATTGGTATCGAGCCATTTGTAATTCCAAATATTCGTCGTGCGTCTGTTACCAATTTGGAATAAACCATTATTCTTTAAACAATCCCTACCTTCCATAATGCTAGCCCAGCTCCATGTTCTATTCTGTCTCAATTTAGTATTCATGAAATCAGATTTCGGATAGTAAATAGTTTTAAGTAGTCGGGCTGCGAGGGAGTTGGGGTTATGAAGAATCCTCCATGCTTGAGCCTCAAGGAGAGGTGCATTCATCCGTTTAAGGTCTTTGAAGCCTATCCCGCCTAATAGTTTCCCAATTGTCAGTTTTTTCCATGCCATCCAGTGGATTCGGTTCCTTTCCCCTGAGCTCCACCAAAAGTTGGCGATAGCTGAGATTATTTTTTTACAGAAAGAAACCGGATAATAAAAGATAGACATGGTATGATAGTCTATATGCGTCCTAGAAGGGGGGTTGAATAGGACAATAGAAATTAATCGGCTAATTTTATTTCAAGTAAATAAAATTAAAAGCTAATTTGAATCCTATTGTTTTAGCAAACTAAATAGTAATGAACTAGATAATCCTAAAAGACAATATTATCAAACTATTCATGTAGGCATTTTATCAAGCATATAGAGTGCGGAAATGTAAAGAGTGTAGAGATAGAATACGATACACAACGATGTATAGTGGTTCGGTTTCCCTACATCCACTACCTAAGGAAGCCTCCTTAGGATTTGCAAGATTCTCCACTAATCTTCGTAACTCTTAACCGGGTGAGATTACAAACCCTTACAACCACTTCAAAAACCTTTGAAGGAAAATACACTTGTGTTATCACCAACACAAGGAACCAAGCATAAAACCTATGCTCACACTACTCTCTTAATCTATTACAAGAACTAAGAGGAAAGGGAAAAGTGTTTAGGGGTGCTTATAAAAGCTTTGTAACTAAACTCCTAAATGAGTGGATATGAACTAAGTAGCTTCACAATGAATATGACTTGAATGCTCCTTTGAAACCTCCTTGAATGATAATATTAATTGCTCTTAAGATTGGTAGATAGAAGGCTTGAGTTGTGTCTTGAATGAACTCCCTTTTATAGCTGAAAATATGGTCCAACGGTCATAAGGCACCTCTCTAACGGATCTATTTTATCTCCAACGGATATAAGCTTTGTCCTCTTGTAATAGTGCAGAAAACCCTCTTGTGCGGTGTACCGCGGATATGGTCCGGTGCACCGCGAAAACATTCGTCCAGATTTCAAGCTTACTGACGGACTACTCGATGTACCGCGCCCCTGGTCCGTGCATCGGTCCGGTGTACCGCTCCTTTGATCCGGTGTACCGTGCAATTTTACTAGCTTACTGACGGGCGATCCTGTGCACCGCTCCTGTGGTCCGTGACTCTGCGGTGTACCGCAAGATTGGTCTGGTGTACCGCGGAGCTATTCATTTGAATATAAGCTAAAGTTCAAGGATAAAAACACAACTAATCTAATGAGGGGTTTTGGAAAACATTTAAAGAGATACCAAAATGAATTTTAGTTTAAAAGATGATTTGTCGAATATTAAAACAGGAATAAAACAAGGTGAGGCTAACAATCTCCCCCTTTTTGATGTTTGACAAATCATAAACTTTTGAAGATGCCTAAGATTAAGTTTTGAACAAAAACTCCCCCTCAATCTAATCACTAGAGTTTCTATAAAAACTCCCCCTCACAAAATGCATTTAAAAAGTTTAACTAAAATTTCTCCCCCTTTGTCAACAACAAAAAGAACTAATGAAACGATTTTTGAAAAATATAAGGGGTCAAAATACATTTTGAGTAAAACAAGGACTAAGGAAGTAAATGGATAACAATGTAGAAGCTTCAAGGATCCTATCACATCAAGAAAATATTAGCAACAAGAGAATATACACAAAAAGCACAAAAAAAAATGCAAGAAGAGAGGGTTAGAGAATTTGCATGCCAATCTCACACCAAATTTTCTCAAAAGGTTCTTGGGGTAAAGGTTTAGTAAAGATATCGGCTAGTTGATTTTCCGAAGTGACAAATTCAAGTACAATATCCCCTTTTTGAGTGTGATCACGGATAAAATGATGGCGGATTTCGATGTGTTTTGTTCTAGAGTGTTGAATAGGATTTTTGGTAAGATTGATAGCACTAGTGTTATCACAACGAATGGGAACACGATCATACTCTAGGCCAAAATCTAGTAAGGTTTGTTTCATCCAAAGAATTTGAGTCACACAATTTCCGGCCGCAACATATTCGGCTTCGGCCGTGGATAAAGCAACACTATTTTGTTTTCTACTAGACCAAGAAACAAGGGATTGACCTAAGAATTGGCAACTACCACTAGTACTCTTCCTATCAAGTCTACATCCGGCATAATCGGCATCCGAGTAACCTATTAGCTCAAAAGAAGTAAATCTAGGGTACCGAAGTCCTAGACTAAGGGTTCCTTTCAAATACCTAAAAATACGCTTAACGGCACTAAGATGGGATTCTTTAGGAGAGGATTGAAATCTAGCACAAAGACACACGGGGAACATAATATCGGGTCTAGAAGCGGTTAGATAAAGTAAGCTACCAATCATACCTCGATATACTTTCTCATCAACATTTTTACCATCTTCATCTTTGTCTAATTTTGTGGATGTGCTCATTGGAGTTCCAATTTCCTTTGCATCTTCAAGTCCAAATTTTTTGATCAATTCTTTTGTATATTTGGCTTGATTGACAAAGATGCCATCCTTCATTTGCTTGATTTGAAGTCCAAGAAAGTAATTTAATTCTCACATCATGCTCATCTCAAATTCCTTATGCATGCTTTTAGAAAAATTCTCACAAAGATTTTCATTAGTAGCACCAAATATAATATCATCCACATAAATTTGAACAAGAAGGATATCTTTTGAAGACCTTTTTATAAATAAAGTGGAGTCAATATTTCCTCTTGCCAAGCACGAGGTGCTTGTTTTAAACCATATAAAGCTTTTGAGAGTTTAAAAACATGATTTGGAAATTTTGGATCCTCAAAACCCGGTGGTTGTTTAACGAAGACTTCCTCGTCTATAAAACCATTTAAAAAAGCACTTTTGACATCCATTTGGTAAAGTTTAAAATTCATATAACAAGCAAAAGCAAGTAGCATACGAATAGATTCAAGTCTAGCTACCGGAGCAAAAATTTCATCGAAATCAATACCTTCTTCTTGATTGTACCCTTGAGCAACTAACCTTGCTTTATTTCTAGTAATGATGCCGGTGTCATCTAGCTTGTTGCGAAATATCCACTTAGTGCCAATAATAGTGGGGCCAATTGGTTTTTCCATTAATGTCCAAACTTTGCTACGCTCAAATTGATTTAATTCCTCATGCATAGCGTTAATCCAATGATCATCTAACAAAGCTTCTTTAATATTCTTGGGCTCAATTTGAGATAAGAATGCTTGATGAGCACAAAGAGCAATAATACGGGAGCGAGTGGTAACACCTTCTTTTGGATCACCTAGAATTAATTCACTTGGGTGATCTTTGATATGTTTCCAACACTTTGGTAAATCCGTACTAGCTTCATTTAATACTTGATCATTTTCCTTAAGAGGTTCTTCATGAGATTTTAATTCTTGAGTAGGAGATTCTAAGGGTTGATCTAGTGGAGTATCTTCATCAACATCTACCACTTTCTTGATACAAAACGGATTAGTCTCATCAAAGTCAACATGCATAGATTCCTCAATAGTACGAGTACGTTTGTTGAAAATGCGATAGGCTTTTCCTTTAGTGGAATAACCAAGAAAAATGCCTTCATCCGATTTAGCATCAAATTTTCCCAAATAGTCCCTAGTGTTTAGGATAAAACATTTGCACCCAAAAACACGAAAATAAGCAATAGTTGGTGGTCTACCATTCCAAAGCTCATAAGGGGTTTTCTTAATAATGGGTCTAATAAGAACTCTATTTAACACATAACAAGCCGTATGAACGGCTTCACCCCAAAAGTATGTAGGCAAGCTATGTTCTTTTAGCATTGTTCTAGCCATTTCTTGTAGAGTTCGGTTTTTCCTTTCCACTACCCCATTTTGTTGGGGAGTTCTAGGGGCCGAAAAATTATGCTCAATCCCAAATTCATCACAAAAATGCACAAAAGGAGAATTCACATATTCACTACCATTATCACTACGAATGCATGTAATAGAGTAGCCTTTCTCATTTTGCACCTTTCTACAAAGTTTTGCAAATTCATTGAAGGCATCACTTTTTAAAGCAAGGAACATCACCCATGTATATCTAGTGAAATCATCAACAACAACAAAGACATATCTAGAACCCCCTAGACTAGTGACATCAACGGGACCAAAAAGATCCATATGCAATAATTGAAGTAGCCTAACGGTGATGACCTTATTTATGGATTTAAAAGATGAACGATGTTGTTTACCAAGTTGACATGCATCACATAATTTATCTTTATCAAATTTATGAATAGGCAAACCAACAACAAGATTTTTTCTAGATAATTTTGAAATCAAATCCATGCTAGCATGCCCTAAACGTCTATGCCAAAGCCAACTATCATTTACCACGGATAAGCATTTAATATGTTTAGACATAAGACTTTCAAGATCAACAACAAAAACATTATCCGATCTTTTTGCAATAAACATAGTATCTAACTCATCATTTTTAAAAACAACACATCTAGATGCTTCAAATTTAACACTAAAACCAACATCACAAAGTTGACTAATACTAAGCAAGTTAAAAGAGAGACCCTCAACAAGTAACACATTAGAGATGAGTAAAGAATTCATGTTACCAATGTTACCTTTACCCAAAACGCGTTTCTTAGTGTTGTCGGCAAAAGTAACTCTATCACCTTTTGTTTTATATAAACGAGTAAATAATGATGGATTCCCGGTCATGTGTCTTGAGCATCCACTATCAAGGAGCCATATATTTTGCTTCTTGATGCTCAATCCCTACAATCAAAAATAAATTAAGCTTTAGGTACCCAATTAGGTTTGGGTCCATGAGGGTTAGTGGATTTTCTTTTTAAAACCCATATAGGCCTTTTCCAAATTGGCACAAGAGATCCCAAATCCAATAATTTACGATAGTAACAATGAGATGCATCATGACCAAGTTTTTCACAGTAGGTGCAAGTGATAGAAGATTTTGAAGAAGATGGAATTTCATTTGAAATTTTTGATTTTACAAAAACATTTTTCAAAGGTTTTTGGTGAGTGAATGGATCATATCCAACACCACTTTTTTCACAAGCCATTCTTTGAGAACCTAAAATCAAATCCAAGTTTTCTTGCCCACTAGTGAATTTTAAAATAATGGCATTTTGATTAACAATCTTTTTCTCTAACAAAGCTTTTTCTTCCAAAAGATTTTTCTCAATAAGATGAAGTTTTTCATTATCATCTATACATTCATCACAAAGATTTTGACAATCTTCCAAAGCTTTCAAAACCTCTTTAGTTCTATTTTTCTCAAATTCTAAATCTTTTGTTAAAACCTTATTTGTTTCAATAGAATTTAAAAAATCATTGTAAAGAGAATCAAATGCCTCATGAATATCTTGTTCACTAGCATCATCATTAGTTAAAGAGAGTTTAGATTTAGGAGTTACCTCTTCATGATTTGCCATAAAGGCAAAGTGAGTTGAGCCGGTATCATCATCCGAAGAAGCATCTTCATTATTTTCAAGTTCTCCCATAAAAGCAACAAGATTGACGTTTTCGTTATCACTTTCTTCTTCCTCCGAATTTTGAGTATCCCAAGTGATATTAGCATGCATTGCTCTCTTAGGTTTCTCCTTTTGAAGAAGAGGACAATAGGTTTTGATGTGACCAACTTTCTTGCAATGATAGCAAGTGGGTTCATCTTGTTTGATAGCTCTATCATTCTTCTTGTATGGTGAGGAAGAACTTCCTTTCTTAGCAAAGCGTTTGTATCTCATGAATTTTTTCATATCTCTTGCTAACATAGCCACTCCTTCATCTTCACTAGTTTCTTCTTCATGTGAGTTATCTTCTTCACTTTCCTTCCTTTCTTTTCGTTCTTTCAACTTGGAACTCATGGCATGGAAGGCAATAGATTTCTTAATCTTCTTCTCCTCATCATCTCTTATCTTTTCTTCTTCAAGCACAAGCTCTTCCGTCATGAGGTTGCAAATGAGTTCATGAACCGTCATTTTTGAAAGATCTTTAGTGTCTCTTATAGAGTTGATTTTTGATTTGTATTTCCTTGGAAGAGCAAATAAGATTTTTCGGCATTGTTCTTTGTTGGTGTACTCTTGACCAAGAGTCTTCAAGGTGTTGACAATGTTAGAAAATCTTTGATGCATGGCATTTAAGGCTTCATCGGGCACCATACGAAATAGCTCATACTTAGTGATAAAGAGACCAATCTTAGTTTCTTTGATATCTTCCGTTCCTTGATATGATAGCTCCAAGAGTTGCCACATTTCATGAGCGGAATTGCATTCACTAAGTCTAGCGTATTCCGTGACACTTAATCCATTAATGAGGATGTTCATAGCTTTGTTGTTTTTGGTGAGTTTCGCTATGTCTTGATCATTGTAATCATCTTCATTTTTCACCTCCGTAGTACTACCCGTAACATAAGGAATATAAGGACCCTTCTTGATAGCAAGCCACAAAAAGTAATCAATTCCTTTGACGTGAATCTCCATTTTCTTTTTCCACCCAAAGTAGTCTTTTCCTACAAAAAGCGGAGGTCTAGTAGAACATGAACCTTCCGGTTGATTAGAATCCATATCGTATTAACTCTAGAAACGATTAAGTACAATAGAGCTAGGCTCTGATACCAATTGATAGTCTATATGCGTCCTAGAAAGGGGGTTGAATAGGACAATAGAAATTAATCGGCTAATTTTATTTCAAGTAAATAAAATTAAAAGCTAATTTGAATCCTATTGTTTTAGCAAACTAAATAGTAATGAACTAGATAATCCTAAAACACAATATTATCAAACTATTCATGTAGGCATTTTATCAAGCATATAGAGTGCGGAAATGTAAAGAGTGTAGAGATAGAATACGATACACAACGATGTATAGTGGTTTGGTTTCCCTACATCCACTACCTAAGGAAGCCTCCTTAGGATTTGCAAGATTCTCCACTAATCTTCGTAACTCTTAACCGGGTGAGATTACAAACCCTTACAACCACTTCAAAAACCTTTGAAGGAAAATACACTTGTGTTATTACCAACACAAGGAACCAAACATAAAACCTATGCTCACACTACTCTCTTAATCTATTACAAGAACTAAGAGGAAAGGGAAAAGTGTTTAGGGGTGCTTATAAAAGCTTTGTAACTAAACTCCTAAATGAGTGGATATGAACTAAGTAGCTTCACAATGAATATGACTTGAATGCTCCTTTGAAACCTCCTTGAATGATAATATTAATTGCTCTTAAGATTGGTAGATAGAAGGCTTGAGTTGTGTCTTGAATGAACTCCATTTTATAGCTGAAAATATGGTCCAACGGTCATAAGGCACCTCTCTAACGGATCTATTTTATCTCCAACGGATATAAGCTTTGTCCTCTTGTAATAGTGCAGAAAACCCTCTTGTGCGGTGTACCGTGGATATGGTCCGGTGCACCGCGAAAACATTCGTCCAGATTTCAAGCTTACTGACGGACTACTCGATGTACCGCGCCCCTGGTCCGTGCATCGGTCCGGTGTACCGCTCCTTTGATCCGGTGTACCGTGAAATTTTACTAGCTTACTGACGGGCGATCCTGTGCACCGCTCCTCTGGTCCGTGACTCTGCGGTGTACCGCAAGATTGGTCCGGTGTACCGCGGAGCTATTCATTTGAATATAAGCTAAAGTTCAAGGATAAAAACACAACTAATCTAATGAGGGGTTTTGGAAAACATTTAAAGAGATACCAAAATGAATTTTAGTTTAAAAGATGATTTGTCGAATATTAAAACGGGAATAAAACAAGGTGAGGCTAACATGGTATAAACTGGGATTGCTAGTAAAACTGCTATTAATACTTCTTTTCCTCATTCGGAAAGTAGTTTAGCTTCTATCCTTCTGTTTTGGAGAAAATCTTTTTTGCTATCCATTCAAGTGTTTCAATCTTTGATCGTTTGTGGCATAACGGTATACCTAGATATTTCCCTAGGTCCTCCGTTTCTACCATTTGTAACTCTTCTTTGAATTCTGATGTCTTGTTTTGTATCGTTGCCAAAGTAAATAGGCGATTTAAGGAGATTAATTTGCTGTCCTGAGCCTTCGTAATATTCTGTGAGGCATGCTTTAAAAGCTGTCATATTGGTGGCGTTGATTGTGAGAAAAAACAAAGAATCGTCTGCAAAAAGAAGATGTGAGATCTCTGGACAACTTTTTGTTATTTGTATACCTTGTATCAATCCTTCTTGTGAGGCCGCTTCAATTAAACTAATAAGATCTTCTGTCATAAGTGAAAAGAGGAAAGGTGAAAGGG
Organism: Nemophila menziesii; assembly: GCA_029959085.1. Classification (NCBI taxonomy): domain Eukaryota; kingdom Viridiplantae; phylum Streptophyta; class Magnoliopsida; order Boraginales; family Hydrophyllaceae; genus Nemophila; species Nemophila menziesii. The sequence continues at coordinate 34,169,362 of JARWIR010000003.1, forward strand.
GGTCTCCCTGTCTGAGGCCCCTTCCCGAAGTGAATTTTTGCATTCTTTGTCCGATAAAATTGATTTGAAACGTTACCTCTGTAATGCACGTTTTGATCCATTGGACCCATGTGTTATCAAAACCCATCTTGATTAATAGTTCTAGGATGAACTCCCATCGGACTTGATCGTACGCTTTTGCCATATCAATTTTTATACTTGCCATAGGTTTCAGGTTTTTTCTTTTCCGCGTCATGTAATATGATAATTCTTGTGCTATTATGATATTATCTTGAATGGCTCTTCCTTTAATGAAAGCCGCCTAGGTTGGTGAGACAATTACATCCATTATATGTTATAGCCGGTTTAAGAGAATTTTTGCTATCAGTTTATGCATGAAATCGGTCTATAGTCTCCTAGAAGTTCTTGTATCTCTCCTTTCGGGATGAGAGTAATTAAAGTGACATTCATTTCATTCAGAGGTGTATTGTGACTGAAGAAGTCTTACACCACTTTGAAGACATCTTGTTTAATAATATCCCAGAATTCAATATAATATTTACCGTTTAGACCATCCGGTCCTGGTGCTTTTGTTGGCGAGAGTTTTTTAATGCCTGTTTTAACTATTCCATGGTAGGTGTTGCTGTCAGCATCTGGTTCATGTCGGTTGTTATCTTTGGTTTGATGAATCTCAGCGATGTGTTAATAGCATCTGTAGTCGTATTTTTTTCTGCAAACAGCTGGTTATAAAAATATTGGAAATTGGAATTCACCTCGTCGATGTTTTCTGTCCATTGTCCTGATTCATTCTTGATCCGAGTAATTTTGTTATGAGATCTTCGTTGCATTGTGTCCATGTGGAAAAATTTGGTGTTTTATCCCCACAAGTGAGCCATTACTGTCTAGCCCTGTCCGCCCAGTATTTTTCTTCGCATTGGAATTCAAATTCAATATCTTTTTGTAGTAGTATCTCTTCCTGCTGGTTTTCTATTGTATTTGGTGAGTTTGTAAGTTCAGTGAGTCTTTTTTGGATGTTTTTGATTTGTATTTGGTGGTTTTTGAAAGTGTTTTTGCTCCAGGATTCGAGAGCTTGTATGGTGTTTCTTGTTTTTTGTAAGTAGTTACTTAGTGGGTGTGGGTCATTAGGGTCTTCCCATCTATTTTGAACTACGTTCCTGCAATCGTTATTATCAAGCCAATGTGATTTGAATTTAAAATACTTTTTACCGATAGGCGTTTTTTAGTCATGTTTTAGAATGAGCGGTGAATGATCTGATCCAATTGCTGGTGGGATGTGGACTTGTGCTTTTGGAAAGCGCATAACCCATTCATAAGACCCAAGGACTCTATCAATCTTAGTTTTTACCAACTTGTTTCCCGTATGTCTATTTGTCCAAGTGTAAGTACATCCTGTGGAGTTGACTCTGCCAATCCATTGTTGTTGATGAAGTTTTTAAAATCAATGATATGTTGTGTCTTGGGAGGTGTTGAACTACTTTTTCCTTCCATGTTGAGTATGTCATTGAAATCTCCCATGATTATCCATGGTTTGGTATTACTATCATTCCATTTTGTTATTTGATTCCATGTTTCCAATCTATCATCATAACTGTTAGGAGCATGTATGTAAATAATAAAATAGGGAAAAATAGGATCTTCGATAGATAAAATAACATAACTCCTACAACAAAAGGTGATATCTAGTTTAATTTTATCCTGCCACAAAATCAAAAAAACCCCGAGTGAAACGCACTCCTATAGTGGTCAAAAATAAAAAAATTGATAACCAAACTTGCGAAGGGTCTCCTTCGCATCCACCTGCTTTAACATAGTTTCACACAAGCATATAATATCGGGCTTAAAACTAAACAAAAGAGATTTGATAAGAGTTTCTGTCAAGGGAGCCCGTATCCCTTGGCAGTTCCAGAACATCGTACTCATTTTCCAATGGCGACCGTAGGAAGGCCGCGCTCCTCTTGGATCTTGTTGGGCTTGAACTTGTTTCTGTTAAACTTCCATGCACTTTGGACTTCCTCCCCACTCTCCACTTCATCTCTACCATCTAATTTACCCTTCCAATCTTCACTCGCATCCTCTTCCTCCTCCTCTTCAGGTTCGAATTGAGAATCATCTTCTAGCGCTTTCCTCCTTTCTTCTTCTATGTTACTTTCAGAATCCGATATATTAACAATTCCTTTCTCAGTCGAGGTGTTCTCATCACTGTCTTCCCTGCTAACTAAGACCACATTTTGCCCTTACCAGCCATGTCTAAACGCATTCTTTTAGGATTTTTCTCTCCTTCCTTCCTACGCCAAAAACTTGGTGGTCCTTTGTGTGTTCTAAAAATAAATGCAAAAGATAATCGAACCACAACCGCAAGTGTACGGTTGTCCCAAGTAGTAATTCTGATAATCAGATTCGTTCCAAGGACGGATGGTTGATCACAATGTTTATGCAAATAGCGATTGATGCACTTATGAAAATGAAAGAGGATAAATTGTTTGTTTTGGTTTTGTTTATTATAACTAAATGAAAGATAAAATAATAATGCAAGTAAAAGATAAGACGCAAGTAAAATGTATGAAAACGCAATATGAGATGTAGTACTTGAGAACGCAAGGATCCTCCTAATTTTACTTTCTAACTTATGTTGTTCAAGGGTTAAATCAGTCAATTACAATGGTCGGGATTCTAATATCCTTATACCCCCGTCAGGGTGGACTATAAGGCGATCCTAAAGTGTCACTAGTCCCGTCAGGGTAAATATGATCCACCGTTGGATGATTAAGATTTATTACCACATTGGCCCTAGGATTAACTAAGTTCGTCAGAATCAATAGTTTTTATCCTAGATTGAACAATTATTTCTGTACCTAAACCCTCCGTCAGGATGATCCATACGCCACATATATGGAATAGCTTAGATACTAATACCTAATTTTAGTTCGCGACTCTAAAATCAGTAAACATTCACAAATTGTCGAAAAGAGTAAAAGCCCTAATTTAATTTAATTCAATAAAAACCCAAATTCAACATTCGTTATAATAATAAAATCAAGATTCACCCATTGTTTTGTTCTCAAGCACTAATGGAAATTTAGCTCATATTAAAATTAAAAACAAAATAAAAAGAAATGGAATTCATATTCGTTACAAAATTAAAATATAAGAAAAACCTAATTTTCGGAATCAGAATGACTACGAACGGAGCTATAGACCCACTCCAGCTCTTGTAGCTTCTCCTTTCTTCCTGTTGTAGCTTCTCTGGTGTTTTTAATCTTGTGGAAAGTGAATTGTGTGAAAAATAGAAGTCCAGACCTCCTTTTATAAGTAAAAATTCGGACTAGGGCTTGGACCAGAAAATAAAAGACTAATTAAATGTCCAAGCCCACTTTCTAAGCCCAAAATCCCGTAACTGATGATAGGCCTTCACTAAAACAGCTTTTCCCGATGCGTTACAACTCCGATTGACCTCATTCCAGTTGCTAAAGTTCCGTAACTCGATAAGGAATGATTTCTCTTCAAAGGTCAGCGGCTAAATCATCGCTTAAGCACCTCGAAATCAGCAATCTATGGCCTGGAAAGTGGATTTTCAGCTCTAAAAATAATATCTTCGGGATTTGTCTTCAAGTCTTGACTCTAATTCACGATCTTTGACCTTCTCCTCGGATTCCTCTCCTAGCTAACATCTAAAACCTGTAAACTTTACACTAAAAATACCAATATTACGCGCAAAAGTTTAATAAATTAAAAATGCTAGAAATAAAAAGGTAATTCCGGATTATTGAATATTTAGTACAAAAGTCTATCAAAATAAATAAATAAACACCAAAAATGATGTCTCCTAAGGGTCTAAAATAAGAACAATTAGGGAGACATCAAGACCCCCAACTCAAACCTTTGTCGTCCCGACAAAGTAAAACAAAACAAAGGGGTAGAAGTAAGCGTATAAACAAGTAGAAGCTAGCAAATAAACCCTAAAGCAATTCTCAGAATAAACCTCATATAGCAAACTCTAGAAACCAATATACACATACACTAATCATGCAACATCAAACATAAATAATCTCAATCATAAAATTAAAGTCGCAATGCTTGAAGGTTACACTTGTACTCATCTCTGTATGATGGTTATAGGGTGGTCATTAATCCTAACTCGCTTTGAACGCTCCACCTAGTGTATTCCCTATCAACAGAATTATAAATTCACTATGCACTTAGGAATCACGAGGTCTTTACGGTTATAATATTGGCTTAAGGACGGGTGTGGATGTATATTTGGTAAATTTGAAGTGAGCTTTTGGCTCTCTCCTCACTTACCATCAACAATGTCCTCGAGCTTGAGTTAACGCTCAAAAAGATGTTCTCACTCACCCATATACGCAACAATTTAGCGTCCCATGTCTACCCACTATAAACAAGATGATTTCAGAAAAATTCCACTTGCCGGATGTTTTATTCATTCATATTTTTCTTTTTCTTTTCTTTTCTCCTTTTTTTTCTTCTTTTTTTTTGTACAGAAGCAAACCGGGTACCCGGTTCCTACTGTATGATTTTTCAAAATTTTTCATTCTTTTCTTTCTTTTTCATTTTTCTTCATCCCCGGCAAAGGGTTACAAGTATATATCATCTGCAATTGTGCTACAATACAAAGTACATCAATCCCTACCCATTTAATTTCCCATATGTGGTCCCACCACCCCAAACTCAAGCTCGAGACATGTCTCAGGATTGTGATTCAAGTGCGGGTCATATGGTCATGCCTAATAATCTAAGGGATAATGGCTTATATCGTGGCTACAAAGAAAAGGCTAAAGGCTCAAAGTGGGCTAAGACGGATAATAATTAATACAAGGGATAGAAGGCTAAAAAGGCACAAATGGCTAACAAAGAACTGCCCCTATCATTTTCCTAAGTACATAGCTTGTCTTTAGTTCATATCTAGGTGGGTTCTCTACTAATTAGGATTTCACGTTCTACACACCAAACATATTCCTTGAGTACCAGCTTACTTCATTTGCATTGTTCATTAATTTTTTCCTATCAATTACCTATGTTCGCATGCAATTGTAAGTGCGTTTTATATCAATCCCTAAAGTCCACTACTTACTATCATAGATTTATCAAGAGTATGCTTAAAGGGATATTTAAAAATTTCTACAGTCAAACGCAACTCCGAAAATTCTTTTATTGAAAGCAAATAAAGCAAATAACACATAAAAAACTGGGATGAGGCAACGAACCCCACCCCAAACTCAAAAATGAGTCGTGTCCCCACGACTCGAAAAGACTCAATAAAGCATTTAAACTAATATACACTAAGAGGAAAGTTTAGAAAACGTATCTTAACCAGCGCGAGGCTGGTTATCGGTGTTGCGTTCTGGACCTTTATCTCGCGTAACAGCATCATAAATCGCGTTTTGAAGTGTATTTACGCCTAGGATTAAATTTCGAAGCAGGTCCAATTCTTTTGTAACGTTCCCCAAGGTAGCAATCATCCTCTCCTGATTCTCTTCCAACACCTGAATCTTCGCTTCCAACTCAGGTACAGTTTTCGCTTTCTTTGATTGAGGAGTTCTAGGACTTCTTGTAGTTCGCGTTGCTTCTTCATGGATGTTCTTGATTGTGCTCAAAGCTATACTCACACCAACTGAAACACTGTCAATATCTGCGTCCTTACGCGGAATCTTTGCGTCTAGACACAACTGAGTAATAGTACAAGGAAACTTCAGATTTTGTTGTTTCATTGGTGATTTCGCGAACTCCATGATTGTATCATAAATGATCTTAGCAACATCAAATGGTTTCTCCTCCAAAATACACTTAATAACAAATATGTGCTCTTTCTTCAACTCGGAAGTGTGTTTAATACCAAAGAAAGTGGGTATTATGAAACGAGACCAAACCTTAGCACGAGGTGTCAAACTACTGCTGTAAAACTGTCCAGGATACCTTTCACCTTCCGGAATTGGGCTAGTCCCATTAACAAGCACGGTCCCCCAAAGGGATTCAAAATCAAAAGAAAGGTCATTAAGAGTTTCTTGGAAGGGGCATGTTCCAGAAAAGTTGGGTAGTTTCAATGATTTCCGAATACGTTCAATAGAGAAAGGAACTACCTTTTTGCGGATATCAATGGCATCATGGGAGGTAGCTAAACCTTCGTAAAATTCTCGCACAAAAGTAGAAATAAACTCAAGCTTCCTTTCTTGTAATTCTTTCCTACCAAACTTAGCACATGTCACAGCATATTCCTTGTAATCACTACTCGTAATACCCTTAGGAAAATTCGTCTCCTCACCAAATTTCAAAAATTCAATTCTTTCACGAACCTGAGTATTCCAACAAGTGTAAACCCTCTTAGGCTTGTGGGCCCACATCTTCATACGCGGAGGTTTTGGAACGGGGGCCTCCGGAATCTCTTGTTCAGTTTCTTCCTCAATGTTCTTCGTAATTTCCTTTTCTGGTTCCTTCTCACTTTCAATCTCATCAATCAATCTTCTCTTTAGACCTGTGATTTCTTTTCTGTTAGAACCAAGCTTAACTTCGTCAATTTTTCGTTTAGGACGCGAATCAGGAATCTCAATAGCTTGTTCTTGAGAACCACCAATGGTGGTCTTTCTTCTAGGAGCAGTTCTTCGGAAATCACCGGTTCTGTTAGTCATCTCTTTTCACCCCAAACTCAAAACTTCAAATAATGAAAAACTTAGGGAAAAGTTTAGAATTTTGATGTTTTGAGGTTGAAGAATTTAAGAACTAGGTGAAATATGAGATGGGTCTTGGTTAATTTGTATGGGAGAAGAAAGAATTGGGTTTAATTTAAGGAATTGGGTGAAGAAGAATCTTGGGAAAAACTAAGGATTTGATGATATTTTGGAGAGGAGGTGAGTTGATCTTATGTTTTTGTGGTGAAAGAGGGTAGGATTTGATGATATATAGTGTTTTGGTAGATGAATTTCGGAGGTGGGGAGGCTATTGGTGCGTTTTTAGGTAAAGACTTGGAAAAGAGGCTAAAAAACTAGGTTAAAACACCTCAAAACCGCCTCTCACAGCTTTCAAACCGGGTTCCCGGTTTTGGCAAACCGGGTTCCCGGTTCCGCGTCGCTGTGATGGCGCGGAAAAATAATTGTGGACTTTTTTTTTTTTTTTTTTTTTCAAAACGCACCAAAACGCTGGACCCCAACACGCGGGGTCAGGGATTTTCTTCGCCGAAACCGGGTACCCGGTTCTGTGGAATGCGGGTTCCCGGATTTTCTCGCTGGCGCGAATCAAAACGCGCCAAAACGCAGCACCTCAAGACGCTGGACCAGAACTTTTGGATGTTTACAGCTCCGAAACCGGGTACCCGGTTCTGCCAAATGCGGGTACCCGGATTTGTGTCGATGGCGCGAATCAAAACGCACGAAAACGCAAGCCACCAAGACGCTGGGTCAGGGAATTTCAGAAATCACAGCACCAAAACCGGGTACCCGGTTTTGCCAAATACGGGTTCCCGGTTCCGACGCTGTGATATTACCCAAAAACGCCAAGTGTTGCGTTAAAATGGTTGGTACCAGCTCCAAAACCGGGTTCCCGGTTTTGCGAAACCGGGTTCCCGGTTTCTCCTGGACATCCAACCAATTTTCCTCTGTTTTCGCCAAATCGACCCCAAACTCAAGTCCTTTTTACCCCTGAAATCATCAAAAACAACTACCCTTCCTCATTTCTTAATAAAAAACAATAAAATTACGCAAATCAAACTAATCTAAATTGCAAAAATATAAAAACTCAGCTAATATACAAGTAATTGGCTTTTGTTTAACGTCGTTAAGCTCGACGGGTTACCTCACGCTTCTAAGGAGTCTCGAGGAGAAACATGACCTCCCCGGGATGTGGATCTTCCGAGCGATTGGTATTTTCACCTCCATGGTATATCTTTAGTCTGTGACCGTTAACCATAAAGGTACGGTTCTCTAGCGGGTGTTCTATTTCTATTGCCCCATGAGGTGTAACTTTGGTCACTATGTATGGACCTGACCACTTAGATCTTAACTTACCCGGGAAATTGCTGAACTTTGAATTATACTTTAATACTTTTTGCCCCACTTCAAAGTTCTTTGTACGAATCCGATTGTCATGCCATTTCTTTGTGTTTTCTTTGTAAAGTTTGGCATTTTCATAAGCATGCAACCGGAATTCGTCAAGTTCATTAAGCTTCATCATACGATTCTTTCCGGCTAAGATAGGATCTAAGTTCAACTGCGCAATCGCCCAATAGGCACCCATTTCAAGCTCTAAAGGTAAGTGACAAGCCTTACCATACACCATACGATAGGGAGATGCACCAACTGGAGTCTTAAACGCAGTACGATAGGCCCACAACGCATCGTCTAATTTCATTGACCAATCTTTTCTTGTAGGACCAACGGTTTTCTCTAGGATTGATTTAACTTCACGATTCGAAACTTCAGCTTGACCATTGGATTGTGGATGATATGCAGTAGATACACGGTGTCTAACTCCATATTTCTCTAGAATAGTCTTCAGATATTTATTAACGAAGTGAGATCCTCCATCGCTAATAATCACTCTAGGTGTGCCATGTCTAGTGAAAATATGTGACTTCAAGAATTTAATCACCACTCGTGAATCATTAGTAGGTAAAGCCACCGCTTCTACCCACTTAGACACATAATCAACGGCTAATAAGATATAGAGGTTACCATTTGAAGGAACGAAAGGACCCATAAAGTCTATGCCCCACACATCGAATATTTCAACCTCTAACACATTATTACGCGGCATCTCATCCCTCTTAGATATGTTTCCTGTAAACTGGCATCTCGTACATTTCTTAACATATTCATGACAATCTTTTATAAGAGAAGGCCAGTAAAAACCTGATTGAAATACCTTTGCAGCAGTTCTGTCTCCTTTGAATTGTCCTCCATATAATGAATCATGGCATCCAGCTATAATGGTTTGAGTCTCTTCCCTTGCTACACATCTTCGTATCATTTGGTCAGCACAAACTTTATAGAGGAACGGATCCTCCCAAAAGAACTGTCTAGCACGATGAGCTAACCTCTTTCTTTCTTGATAAGTAGAACCTTCAGGAAAAACACCACTCACCACTAAATTTGCAATATCTGCATACCAAGGAGCTTCATAATCTCGAACAACGAATAAACTCTCATCAGGAAATTCTTCTCTAACTGCTTCAGTACCACTATTCATCTCTGAACCCTCTAAACGCGATAGATGATCTGCAACCTGATTCTCACAACCCTTTCTATCTTTGATCTCTAAATCGAACTCTTGAAGCAATAACACCCATCTGATTAACCTTGGTTTTGCATCTTTCTTCTCCATAAGAAATCTGATCGCGGAATGATCTGTATAAACAATAACTTTCGCTCCAAGAAGATAAGAGCGAAATTTATCAAACGAATATACAACTGCTAGCAACTCTTTTTCTGTAACTGTGTAATTAATCTGAGCACCACTAAAAGTTTTACTAGCATAGTAAATAGAATGAAAAACTTTCTCTTTCCTCTGTCCTAATACAGCTCCCATACACAAATCACTCGCATCACACATAACCTCAAACGGTAAATTCCAATCTGGAGGTAACACTATAGGAGCAGAAATAAGCTTTTCTTTGATTGCTTTGAAGGCCGCTAAACAAGCTTCATCAAAAAGGAATTTGCCATCCTTTTCGAGTAAGTTGCATAGTGGTTTAGCAATCTTAGAAAAATCTTTAATAAAACGCCTATAAAAGCCAGCATGGCCAAGAAAACTCCTTACCCCTTTAACAGAAACAGGAGGGGGAAGAGTTTTAATTACCTCGATCTTCGCTCTATCAACCTCTAATCCAACACTCGAAACTTTGTGACCCAGAACAATACCTTCACGAACCATGAAATGACACTTCTCCCAGTTGAGCACCAAATCGGTTTCCTTGCATCTCACTAACACTTTCTCCAAGTTATCTAGACATATATCAAAATCATCACCAAACACGGAGAAATCATCCATGAACACTTCAAGGAAATTATCTATCATGTCCCAGAAGATGGCCATCATACACCTTTGAAAAGTGGCGGGAGCGTTACACAATCCAAATGGCATTCTGCGATATGCAAAAGTACCAAATGGGCATGTAAAGGTAGTCTTATGTTGATCTTCTGGAGCCACGTAAATCTGATTGTACCCGGAGTAACCATCCAAGAAACAATAATATTCTCTTCCGGCTAATTTGTCTAACATCTGATCAATGAAGGGCAAAGGGAAATGATCTTTTCTGGTGGCCTTGTTCAGCTTTCTGTAATCCATGCAAACTCTCCAACCTACTACCGTTCTTGAAGGAATCGCCTCATTTTTATCATTAAGAACTGTTGTAATTCCTCCTTTCTTCGGTACACACTGAACCGGACTCACCCATTCACTACTCGAAATGGGATAAATAATCCCCGCATCTAAAAGCTTGATCACCTCTTTCTTTACCACATCTTTCATAGCTGGCATTAATCTTCTCTGACCTTCAACTGAGCGTGCATTAACATCTTCTAGTATGATTTTGTGTTGACAATAGGATGGACTAATGCCTTTGATATCAACAATTGTCCAACCTATTGCTTCTTTGTTGGCTCTTAACACACGCAACAGTTTATCTTCTTGAGGACCTGTTAAATTAGCTGAAACAATAACAGGTAGAGTTTCATTAGTACCCAAATAAGCATACCTCAAGTGTGCTGGCAATGGTTTTTCTTCCAATTCCGGAGGAGATTCAATTGAAGGTTTCTTTTTAGGAATAATCTCCCCCGGTTCTCTCACAGGTTCATAGGCAAGACGCCTATACTTCGGATTTTCAGAATTGAGAGCTGCCACTGTTTCTGTAAGCTCCTCCATCATCTCAGGTGAATCTAATGTCAAAGCAGCCTGCAAGATATCATCAAAATTTAAACAATTAAATACCTCTTGCGATGCTTGCTCTACTACATCCATTCTGAAGCAATCTTCCTGAGAATCTGGGAATTTCATGGCTCGAAATACATTGAATTTCACTTCCTCATCTTGTATCCTCATCGTTAATTCGCCATTCTCTACATCGATCAATGTCCTCCCTGTAGCTAGGAAGGGTCTACCCAAAATAATGGGGACATTTCTATCTGCATTGTATTCAAGAATTACGAAATCAACAGGAAATATAAGTGTACCTGCCTTAACAAGGACATCCTCAATACGGCCTTCAGGATGAGCAAGAGACCTGTCCGCCATTTGCAAGACCATAGAGGTGGGTCTTGCATTTCCAATTTTAAGCTTATCAAAGACTGACTTGGGCATCAAGTTGATGCTTGCCCCTAAATCGCATAGCGCCTTTCCTTTCCATTCTTCTCCAATCGATATGGGAATCGTGAAACTCCCCGGATCAACTAACTTCGGAGGTAATTTACTCTGGCAAATCGCACTACACTCTTCAGGAAGGCCAATCATCTCATTATCACAGTAGGGCCTTTTATTAGTGAGGGCCCTCTTCAAGAACTTCGTATACTTAGGAATATCTCGAATTGCCTCAAGTAACGGAATATTAATACTCAAACCCCTCACTCTATTGAAGAATTTCTGAAAATCACCCATATCACCCTTTTTCTGAACTCGCGATGGAAACGGTGGTGGAGGGCGATTGCTTACAATTTCATCTCTCTTTTTCGGAATTTCTCTTGGTCTTTCTATTTCTTCAACCTCACTATCTTTCTCATTCTCTTTCTCTTTCTCACCCACTTCCTTTTCTTTTCTTGGAACTTCTTTCTCTTTCATAACGGGAAAAGGAGGTGGAGGAAGGTTCTTACCACTTCTTAATGTAACAGCCTTGCAATCTTCACGTTGTGTTGGATTTTCCGTATCGCTAGGAAGTTGCCCTTGTGGACGCTGATTCAACTGTTTATTAATTTGACTTAGCTGATTCTGGAAAATCTTCATATTCGCTTCAGCTGCGTTCTGACGTTCCAAAGCTTGTGTTTGAAGAGCAATCAAATTTTCAACGGTTTTCTGAAGGGTAATTACTCCTTCTTGTGGATGGGCAGGTAGAGCTTTCTGGTTTAAATTCTCATCGTAGGTATTCTGAGGAGCTTGTCTTTGCACATAATTGTTTTGATTCTGTCCTCCTTGATGATTGTTATGTGGTCTTGGATTATAGTTGTTGCCTTGAGGACGCGGCTGATACGCGTAAGTAGGATTGGCTGCCCCATTAGGATTTGAGTATTGAAACCCAGGATGGTTTCTGTTAGGCTGATATCCATTACCACTTGAATTGAAATTACCTCTATTGGACATAAAATTCACTGATTCTTGATTATTCGGACAACTTTCCTCATCATGATCATCTACCTTACAAATTGAACACATATAAACCTCTTGTGCAGCATGCACAACTACCTTCTTACCCGAAAATCCTTCTTTCACAGCTAGAGTAAGCTGCTTCAATTGTTGCTCTATGGTATTCTGGATCTTATTCTCAAACGTAGCAAATTTCTCTTCTATGTCAACATTATTTACTCCCTTGACTGGTGTTCTTACTGAGCTCCACCCAACTTCATTCTTGACTGTTCTCTCTAAAATGATCTTGGCATGAGCGGGTTGAACTTGAAGAAAACCTGCTCCACATAGCGTATCCAATTTCTCTCTTGAAATTCCATCAAGGCCTCTATAAAAGATCTTTAACTGTTGTTGTTCTGAAAAGCCATGATTAGGAACTTTACGCAAACACATCTGAAATCTTGTCCAACTCCTACCCACAGTTTCCTCATACTCTTGACGGAATTGTGTCAATTCTAGTTCAGCATCTAACCTCATGTTACTTGGGTAATACCTGTCAAAGAAAACAATTTCTAATTGGTCCCAATTGGTAATCCTCGTAGGATCTTGCGTATCGTGCCATTCACTTGCTCCATCAATGACAAAGAATTTGAAAGCAGCAAAATACATCTGTTCTCTTGAAACCCCTTGTGTGATATAAGAATCACATATCTGCTTAAATTTTTGTACCGCTCTAAGAGGATCTTCCGATGGTCTTCCGCGAAAATTTCCAAAGTTTTGGAACTGAGCTAGCATACCCGAATCTGGACGGAATCTCGGAACATTAATATCTGGAGCACCTACTCCTATAGCTGGAGCGCGGAATGGAACTTCTGGAGGGCCATTAGTGAACCACGGATCATAATTCATCACTATCTGGACTGGAGGATTAGGATTTAGTGGTTGAACTTGAGGAATAACGCCTGGAGCTAAAGGTTGGCCATTTGCATCTAACTGGCCTTGTCCATTCTGTTGACCTTGAATAATGATATTCTCCATTCTGTTACTTAATTCTTCTACTTCTAAAGCTTCTCGTTCTCTTCTTCTTCTGTTCGCAAGTCTGATCAACGATTCTGGATTACTAAGGATCGGAGGTGCTGGCTCTAGATCCTTGAATAGCCTTCTTCGCATACACCAAACCTAAAAACCTGAAAAAGCTAACAAACAAAAAGCGTAAAACTGATAAAATAAAATAAATGCACTTATCACTAAAGGATAAACACCGTGGTCACACGCTACCGTCCCCGGCAGCGGCGCCAAAAACTTGGTGATCTTTTGCATTTATTTTTAGAACACACAAAGGACCACCAAATACCTTCTCTTCTAACCAAACCACCCTATTCATTCTTACCAGTCACTCTATCCTTAAAATCTTGGCGCCTCTTCTTAACTATGTTCTTTTGCATTTTGTTTGTTAGGTTTCTCTTTTTTGCTTGGGGGAATGTCTTGTAAAAGGCAGTTCTTAACTTGTATGTTGTAGTTTCTGTGCTAGTAGTCATGGGCTCCTTCCCACTTCTTCTATTATTCCTTAACTGATTTGCTTTTTGCATTAAAGTTTCACTTTTGTTTCTGTCTATCTCTTGTTGAGCAATGTTCAAAGCAATACCTTGTCTCCCCTCTCCTGTAGCATGGTGTTGTGATACATTGAAACCCCTCATTCCTTCATGAACAACTTCCTGTAACAAGCCTGACCCACGAACTTCATTATGGTTTTGATTTCCTTGTCCTTCATCAAATCTTTTGTCTCAATGTTCTTGTTGCCTTTGTTCTCTAGCATTTCAAAATTGTGAATAACCCCCATATCCGTGTCTTGGTTATGAGGTTTCGAAGGACCACCTCTCTCTCTTCCTTCACTGTCTCGTTCTTTACCATTGTTGTTACCATCTCTATCCCACTTGAATTGCTTAGAAGATTTCTCAAATTTATTACCAATCTTCTTACGAATTCCATAAATAGGTTGTGTTAAAGGATACCTCGCAATATTAGCAACAAACATGTTGCTTTCCTTCTCTCATCAGGATCATCAATTTCTTGTATTATCACAACATTACAATTTCCTTCACGATGGACAATACATCCACTAAGGGTGTGCGCGGGTCGGTTTTGTATGAAAAATGCTCAACCCACAAACCGCCCGTTCTTGTATGGATTTTGAAAAATAAGACCCGCACCGCCCAATACATTACATAAACCATTGAGTTTCGGGTTAGGCGGGTTGCGGGTGCATTGCGGATGATAGTTTGATAAAGAAGACGAATTTGTATCCATATTCATTTGGCGAGTCAAATTTATACTACAAATGAAAATTATAACGAAAAATATTGTTTAGGATACGCATATGCATTTCAAATCATCTTTGCTTAAAAAATATAAAATGAGATTTTAGGAAACTAAATATATGAATTGAACAAAGAGTACAGATAATATCATAATTGAAATGAAAAACATATTCATTAGATAAAATATTATTGAAATATTGAGGGATTTCAAAATATTTTTATAAAAGGGGGAGAAATTAAAAAAATGTAGATTGAAAAGCACATGAACCCCACTATTTTATTTGAATAAAATGAGCAATACGAATTTTTCTAATATTTATACTTCAAGGTGATCGAGTATATGCGGGTTTGCGGGTTTCAAGTTTAAAATCCACAACCCGCAAAAATGTGTATATGTTTTCAAAAATATAAACCGCAACCCACCCAATTAAAAACTAACCCGTATAATTTCGGGTTAGTGTGATCGGGTTGGTCGGGTTATGCGGGCTTTCTAACCCGATGCACACCCCTAATTAGGTGTGTTAGTCACGCATCTAAAACTTTCAATAGTTGTCCTAGTTGAAATTCCTAGAGGGGGTGGGGGGAAGGTTTAATAGGATACTAATATAATTAATGCCTAATTAAAAAATATTTTGGACAATAGTAAGTTTAAAGAAAACCTTCTAAGAAAATATATCAAAACCTTAGAGGATCATGCAATAGTGTAACTATAGGTTTGATATATATGTAAGGACAAGCAATCAATATACTATAAGTAAAGAAATAAGGGATCAAAAGTTCACAATGATGTATATTGGTTCAGATATCCCTACTCCACTGCCTAAGGTAGCCACCTTAGGATTCCCAAGCTTCTTAATTAATCTTTTGTGTCTCTCTTGACCCGGGTGAGAACACAATACCCTTACAACCACTTCAATACCACGAAGCAAACTCTTGTGCTATCGCAACACAAGGAACCCGAGTATACTCCCTATACCCACACTATCTCTTTATCTATCAATTACAAAGACTAGATTTAAGAGGACATAAACAAGTGTTTGATTGGTTAAAATAACTTAGCTCAGAATTCCTAAAGAGTGGATATAACTTTTGGCTTCAAACTCCTCTTGAGTGGATTAGTCTATGAATGCTTCTTGGATTAACTCCTTGATTGAGTGGATTAGATAAGTTAAATGATCAAGATTGAATTTATTAACTTTGATAGCTTGAGACCTCTAATGGATGTATAAAATTGTAATAATTTTGTTGGTTAAAGGTGAATAATTGCACATCAATAAGATCTCTTTTATAGCCAACCTTCTGCCTCTGGCCGGCTAGGCTGTCCGAGTTGTCTTCTATTCCAACTACCAGAATCTAATGTGGCATGTGACCGTTAGGTAACGGCTACGACGATTTTCTAGTCCTGGCACCGGCATGCCGGTCCTGAAAATATGGCTTAAGAAGGTTGTTAAGAGTGGAAATATGCATTTATATACGCTTTAAAATATTTTAGGTGTAATGCACTATTTCGGAGATATTAAAATGTGATTTGGGAAATATTAAACAAGATTAAAATGACGTTAGACCAACAATCTCCTCCTTTTTGATGTTTGACGAATCGAAATACACAAGAGTTTTTAATAATATTTTCCTCCAAAAATGATTTTGGTCATTTTAAACGAGTTAGCGACCGGTAAATGGAGTAACCCCCCTTACTCTATGCATAAAAATATTTTTGATTTTTCCAAGGCATTTAGAAGTTTTTTCGTAAAACATTTAGTAGATAAATTCTTTTAAGCTCCCCTTTACTCAATGCATAAGACAATTGCAAATTTGTGTCAAAGATACTTTATAAAAAGTTATTTAAAAAGTGTAAACTTGTATCTTTGATCTTTCTCCCCCTTTGTCAACAACAAAAGGAAACTAGGGACTATTTTGAATAGGATATAAAATTTAGGGCTAAAAATGTAAGTTTCCAAAGTTAAGGGACTTAGGTGAAAATTTCCAAAGTTGAGGAACCTAAGTAGACTTTAAGGATCTAAAAATATAAGCTCACAAATAAGGGAACTGAAAATCATTTTTAATAGAAAGTGGGGGTTAAAATGCTATTTTCCAAAGTATAGGGACCAAAATGCAAATTTTTAAAGTATAGGAACTAAAATGCAATTCTATCAAATAAAAGGAATAAAGTGTAATTTTCGAAAAGATGCTTGATTTGAGATAAAGAATTTGAAAAAAAGAACAATTTTTTACCACGTAAAAGAGACTGCATTTTCCAAGGAATAAAGGATTTTTAAAAGCAAAATTTCAGAATAGGACCACAATGCAATTATTCCAACTAAGAAGGATCAAAGTGAAAAGTCACCTCTAAGATAGAGAGATAAAGATTAGTGACGAGCAATAGTAGCATAACACTCGGTAATAGCAGGATCAATACTCAAAACAAGATAATAACATTTAGCACCAATAAACACTTAAAAACATAATACTAGATAAAAGATCATCAAGAAAGATTTTAGTGGTACATCCATCAATCCTAAAACGAAGAATAAATAACATCAAAAACATAAAGTTTAAAGCTATTACAAGCTATATAAAAACAAGTTCAATAACCATCCAAACAAAACACTATTACAACTTTAAAGCTAAAATCCAAAACAATGTAAATAAAGATGTAATCAAAACGAGATAAAATCAAGATAAACAAGAGATAATCCCAAAGCATCAAATTTCCCAGATTAATATTTTTCTCGAGGATAGCGGCTTCTTGGATGGCGACCGATAGAGTGATTAATACTCGACACTTCGCTTGTTAGTTCCTCGATCTTCTTTTCCAAAACTCAAATTTACGTTCCACAAAGTTTACGAATCGATTTAAAGTGGCTTTAATACGTGATAAAGAATAGGGATTGTCACTTGTAGGAGGACTTTGGATGGGATCATTTGTGATAGGAGATGACGGAATGGGACCTCCTTCAAAATGGAGAGGAACAAGCTTTGATGTTTGAAATCACTTGAGGATCCCCTAAATTATCGAGATGGTATTCCGGAATGTACTCATTGTTGTTTTTAACAAATTTTCTTTGCCTAACGGCTTTATAATCGAAATCTAGTTTGGATTAAATTTTTAGTTTGCGAAAGAGAAAGATTTAATTTAGGCTATCAAAAAATAAGGAGAGAGCTAAACCGTAGGGGACACTAAAAGTGTTTTGTTGGGCATGATTCATCATCTTAATCATAATGGCTGGAAAATTTATTTTCTCGGAATGAAAAAAATACGATACAAAATGTAAGCTTCATAAGAGGAAATCATAGCATCGTGTTTTTCCTTACAATAAAACCATGTAATATGATTTTATTGCGACTTGAAGAGCAGGAGAAAAGTTCTAAGTTTTCCAAACATTTATCTCGGGATTGATTAGGTGGGCCTCCATGAAAGATTGAACACGGGGAATAAGGTCCACATCAAGACTACCCCACCCAACATTCCAAAACTATCAAAACCGAAAGTTTTTAAGTTGAGAAAACAGGCTAAAATAAACTCGGTGATCTTATGGGATTACCATTAACTTTAGAAGAAATGGAGTTAGTATCACAATCATAATCAAGCTTTAAATAGAATTATTGACAAAAGCTAGTAGCAAGATTGATTTCAATAGAGAGAAAATTGATTAAGCCGTGAAATTCAAGAAGGGTGTAGAAGCTTGTACCATTTACAAAGTTCAAAGAGTATATTTTTCTACCCGGTTTAAAATCTAGCGGCTTTGTACCATGAGAGGAAGAGTGGGGCCACGTGAAGAGCTCATAGTTTTCTTTTTCTTTGAAGATGAACCACCTTATTTTCTTAGAGGCATGGTGAGGCTTGAGAACGAGCAAGAGAGAGTGATAGAGATGGGCTTTTGGATGATTTAGAGAGGTGTTTTTTTAGAGATGAAGAGGGAAAATTTCAGAGACAGAGTAAAAATAAAAAGAGGCAGGGTTTTAAAATGAAAGAGGATAAGAAATTAAAAACGCAGAAAAAACTTTCGTTTGGCGTTTCAGAAATCGCGACCGGTATGTAGCTCATATGGCCGGTATGCAAGTCAATGAAAACCCGAAAAAATTAGCGGGCCGGCAAGCCGCTCCTATGTCCGGTATGCTGCTCAGCTCGCGTAATGAGGACTAAAAATGCAATTTTTTGACTTTTTCAGTGACCCTGACGGCGTGACTAGCCAGATAATCATATAAGTAAATTCTTGTAGCACCAAGATTTTACTTAGAACAACCTCACCCGAATACTCTAGTAAAGGCATCTTTCTAAGTTACACTTGCGGGAGTTAGAAGGAGGTTAGAATTCCAATTAGCATAACGACTCAACTCAACCTTATAACTAGAATCATCAACTTAGTAGGATATGAGAAAACTACAAAAATCGTTCTATACTCTCATTCTCATCTCGTCTTGTTAGTTACTTATTTTAGTAATTTAATTATAATGTACTTTACTTTTGATTGCATTTAGTTCTTTAACAAAAAAACAAATAATTATTCTATTTTACTTTCAGTATTTTAGTAATAGCATCATCTACACTGCTTAAGAACACAATATAAAGATTAACAAACATAGTCCATGTGGAGACAATAACTCTTATACCTACTTTATTACTATTCAATGATCCGTACACTTATGGTTAGTTAAGTTTGCTTAAGGTGTTGAATAGGTAGCTTATTTTATCATACCTTGGGAGACGACACCTACCGAGGAGGCCTATGTTGTATTAATGTATTAACCCCTTTAAGGATATAGACGTGGCACTGTGACGAAGATATAGATCAGGCACGTTTTAGACTTATTTTAACCGTAGAGTTTTTTTTCTTTTTGTTAGTCGAACCTCTTTCATCTTCTTTGGAGGCTTTACTCGGGGTTTAGGTAGACAACATCTTTTATCCATTAGCCATTTTAGCCAAGGTTTCCATAGGTTGAAATCTTTAAGCGTTGGAGGTTTTAATCGAGGTTTCTTATATGAAGAACCTTCTCAACTATTTGATGTTTTGACTTATATTTCTATATGGATAACCTTCTTAACCATTTGAGGTTTTGATCAAGGTTTCCACAAGTTATGTTGTATAACTCGGTTTTGGGGAATAGACGGTTAGCCGGAGTGTAGCGCTTAGGCGGGATTATGCGGTTTTGATCCCAATATGTAATTATATATATTAATATATATATATATATAAATAAAATTATAATAATTGTAACTATTTAACTAATAAAATTACTCTAACAACACTATAGTAAAAATAATTAAGTTATAATATCAATTCAAGAATTCTTGAGAGTAAGAACAAAAAAGAGGGTCTAGGTGGCAATTTTTTTCCATTAATCAGCACCTAGGTGGGCTAGGGGCCTCTTACACGGCAACTACGTCACTAGGAAAAAACACCTAGAATTTTTATTTGGCGTAAGCGTTAGAAGGGGGAGCTTACTCCTAGGCGGGGACTAGGCGTGCCTTAGAGGTGATTTCTACAACATAGTTCATAGGTAAAACCTTTTGTTCAAGGTTTATATAGGTAGAATATATTAATCGTTTGAGGTTTTGATCAAGGTTTTTATAGGTAAAACCTTTTTAATCATTTGAGTTTTTTGCCGCAGTTTCTATATGTAAAAATTTCTTAACCATTTGAGGTTTTGATCAAGGTTACTATAGGTGAAACCCTTTTAGTAGATTGAGGTTTTGGTCGAGGTTTTTATAGGTATAACCTTTTACACGTTCGAGGTTTTGATCGAGGGTTCTATATGTAGAACTTTTTTAAACATTTGAGGTTTTAATCGAGCTTTTCATATGTATAAATTTCTTAACTGTTTGAGGTTTTGATCGAGGTTTCTATAGGTAAAACCTTTTTAACTGGTTGAGGTTTTGGTCGAGGTTTCTATAGGTAGAACTTTCTTAACTGTTTGAGGTTTTATTGAGGTTTGACCAAGGTAGCCACGTAGGTTGAAGCGACTGGACTTGACAACCTGCCAAAAAAATTAATCGAGGTTTAACTAGTTTTTACTAAAAAGCACGAACAGAAAGTAAAGTGCGAAAAATGAATACAAGATATTTTATTGTGGTTCGCCAATAAATTCTTATGTCCATGTTGAGCCCCGATGAAGGTATTATTTTCACTAACGTTTCGGATTTACAAAGTGCAATTGCATCTCCAAGTATTGACACTCCAAACAACCAACTCACAGATCATTACCGTCCACAATGGTAAAACTAATTTTATGAATCAAGATGATTGAATATTAAAAGATCTACTTAACTATTACAATGATTTTAACATTTTTTGAGTTAATCTATATATGTGAAACCTTGGGTTAATGAAACCTAGAGTTTAACAGTTTCTAGGATTAGAGAGAGACGAGAGACTATTCGATGACATAAGGGAATAAATAATAATCCGCCCAACAAAGAAATGAGTCTTTTAAATGAGACTCAACCTGGCTAACGGTCCTGGAAAACCGGTCCACCAGACCGAACAGGACCGGTCGGTTCCAGAACCAGACCAAACCGAAGCTACAGTGCGGAGAGAACCGGTCCGGACCGGTTGAATAGTGTATCGGTCCGGTGATAAAAAAATATATTAAGGAGCAGAACCAGTCCGGACTGGTCTGATAGCAATTTTTTTTAATTGTATTAAATAGCAAACTTAATTATATTTACGGGGACCTATTAATGCAATTAACTTATATTTGTTTCTCTAATCGAGTAGCGACGTTAACACTACAACATTCTGGGTGTTTACCGACGACACGCGTCGTCGGTAATAACCCGTAATTCGTCGGTATTCAAGATTACCGACGACATGTCGTCGGTAATCTGTCGTCCCTATCGCTTCGTCGGTGATTGGTCTATTACCGACGAAATGTGGTGATTTCGTCCCTAATTACTCAGAAGCTTACCGACAACGCGTGTCGTCGCTAAGTTTACAAGTTACCGACGACAAGGTTCGTCGGTAATTAAGTAATTGGTTTTTCTTTTTTTTATTCGGTGATTATTGATTTACATTTTCCTTTTTTTATTATTCTACAGACGGAACTTAGCGACGGACATTTCGTCGCTAAGTTTTTTTTGTTTTGTTTTTGTTTTTTTTTTTTACGTAAATGATTATTTATTTATTTATTTTATATATTAGCGACGACATCAATGTCGTCGCGAATTAATAATATTTTTAAAAAAAATACATTTTTAATTGTATTTTTTTTTAAAATTTGTTTTGATTTAATTTTTGTTTTTATTTTAAATATAATGCAAATGCAAATAGAATTCATAATAAATAAAAATCCAAAAATACCATTACAAAATTAAAATCAAGAATACAATTTAAAACATAGTCTTAAATTCAATAATTAAAGTTCATACCAAAATAATAGTCAAAGTCAAACGTAAAGTCAAAGTCAAAGTCAAACATAGCAAAAAACGTAAAGTCAAATTACACACCAACTTAAAAAAACAAACATAATTAAGGATCATCCAAATCCTCGTCTTCATCTTCTCTCTCTTCATCTCCTCTCTCCGGACCAGTGGGTTGGGGCTCAGGTACAGTGATCGCGGGAAGTCCTTGGGCGAGTCTCATGCCGTTTAACGCTTCGAGAAGCGTGTCCACCATGCTCGACTGCTAACTTGGCCTACTCGAAGAGGCTTTGGGCCCGGTTGATGCGGAGGCTGGATCCGGTATAGGGTCAAGTCCTTGAGCCACGCGAAGCTCGTTTATTTCTGCCAGCATCGCCTTGAGAAGCTCCTCGTTCTGCCTATACGGATGTGTAGGAGTACGGACTCTTTTTCGGACCGGACCAATGGTTGGCACCCAATGTTTTGACTTGGGTGGGGCGGTGACCTCCATGATAGTCTCCATCATCGCATCCATTTGTTCTTGGACAGAAACATCAGCACCCTCGGCTCCGGCTTCCACAACCTTCTTTTTCATCTTCTCCCGAAAAACACCCTGTAATTAGATTTCAATTTAAAAAATAAATTAGATTAATAAAAAAGTAAAGTTAAAAATAAATATTTAATTTAAAGAAATTAAAAAAAACTTACGCTAGCTTGTTCTAAACGCTGGTCACGCCAGGTATCTGTAGCTTGATCGTAAGACAGGTGATCGAAATAGCCGCTTAAAGTAGGAAGCTCCATCTCCTCCTGAGTTCCATCGTCAAAGAAAGTCAACGGCTCTTTCGTCACGGTCTTCAGCTTCCCCTAGACAGTGTACAATAACAAATAATAATTAATTAAAAATTAAATTAATAAAATACTAAATTAAATTTTTTATTATTAGAAATTATACTTCTATGATAACCTCCCAAGTCTAGGATAAGTTTCTAGACCCCGTCTTGCAAGGAATTGTCTGCAACTCTCGATTCTTCTTATTAATCTCCGCCTGACTCTGTTACAATTAATAAATAAAGACTTATAAAATAATTAATAAATTATTATTTTGTACATGTACATTCTCGTCATTCCACATCTTCTTCGCCATCGCCCAAAGCTCCGGTAGAACATCTAGGGGTGTAGTACCTGTGTTGTAGTAGTCGATTTTCAGATCCGATTTAAATCGCCTGTAGGATGTAGATGTCATCGTGGTCAATCTCTTTGTGATTTCATCCCAATCCGCTCGTCGCCTCCACTCCTCTAGGTCAAAAAACTCTTGGAGTAGAATAACCCCTTTAGAATGGTCGGGGACATTTGCCCATGCTTTGTAGCAAGGAGGGACGACGTCTCGAACTGCGTTCCCCACCACTTGACCCACGTGTTTGCTGTATGCCCCGACAAAGTTCCACGTGCCATCGATAATTGAAAAGTCAACTGGTATGGGCCAACCAACTTTTTCTAAAGTCTCCTGAGCTGTTCTTATAAACGTGGCAACTCGGGGGCGTCTTTGTCTTTTCCGAGTCCCTGTTGCATCGAATAATATTTATTGATTATTTAGTTATATTAATTGTAATTATACCTCTATAAGTATATTAATTTAAATTGTTCGGTTATTTTTTATTACCTGATAGTTGGACACAATCAGCCATTGGACGATTAGGATCCCTCAGAGGATCGTGACCCATCCCATCCCCATCATGTGCACGACCCATTACAGCAGCCATCTATAATTTAAAGGAAATATTATTAATTTTAATTATTCTAATTTTTTATTCCTTTAATTTTTATCAAACATTATAATTTTATCTATCTAATTTTTAATATTCTAATTTTTTTACCATTCTAAAATTTCATTAAATTGCAAATAGGTCCTTAAATTTTTTACATTCTTAACAATTCCACTAATTTATTTCATAAAATCCATATAATCTTATGTAAATTTCAAATAGGTCCCTATATCTTCAAAAATAAATAAATTTACAATATCATAATTTTACAAATTACACAAAAGGTCCCTATATATCTCCAAATATCCAAAAATCCTAACAAAGCCCTAATTTGATATAATTTTCAACCAATTCGAATTACATGTTGTTTTTTAACACAATAAAAAATTTAAACAATCTAGAATAACATAAAACAAATTTAGAATTCATATAAACATGTATACATTAATGAAATTTTTCAATCCAAAAAAAAAATTGCAATTTTGATCCTAAAATTGGAACCTGTTACGTGGAAATGGTGTAGATTTCGTCCATGAATCCATGCCAAGAAGAACTAATCATAAAACAAAAACAAATGAAAAGATATTAGAATTAAAAAATTAAAAAGAAAAAAGTTGTAACTAAAGGGTGTTTTTGGATAGATTAAGCTTACCTCTTGGTTGGATATGGACCTGGATTGCCTCGGAATTGCTTGGGAATGAAAGAATTGCAGATTTCTGGAGAGATTTTTGGTGTAGCTATGGCTAAAATGAAGCTCGTTTAGGGCTTTATAGAAAAAATGATTACCGACGACACGCGTGTCGTCGGTAATTAAAGGAATTTCATCGGTAATATGGGACATGCGTCCAACTCCGTACCCACGACCCTTGCGTGTCGTCGTCTACCGACGACACCTGTTGTCGGTAATCCCAAATTTCGTCGCTAATTTTCAAGAGCGGGAAACTTGACCGCCCAAGTTGACCAATCGAATTTTTTGAGAAAATTACTGACGAAAATATTATGAATGTCGTCGCTAATACATTACCGACGACATTCAAATGAAGAATGTCCTCGGTAATCCCTTAAATGTCGTCGGTAATTGTTTTTTTCTTTCTTTTTTTTCTTTCATTTTTCTTTCTTATTATTTCTTTCTTTCTTTTTTCTTTCATTTTTTTCTTTATTTTATTTTTGTGAGTATTTGGTGTATTCGGTCAACTGTTTGGTGTATTTGGTCAACTATTTGAGTCAAACTTGAGAGTTTGGGGTATTCAGTCAACTTTAAGAGTCAAACTTGAGTGTTTGGGGGTATTTAGTCAACATTCAGAGTCAAACTTGAGTGTTTAGGGTATTCAGTCAACTATTTGAGTCAAACTTGAGTGTTTGGTGTATTCGTTCAAGTATTTGAGTCAAACTTGAGTGTTTGGGGTATTCAGTCAACTATTAGAGTCAAACTTGAGTGTTTGGTGTATTCGTTCAACTATTTGAGTCAAACTTCAGTGTTTGGGCGTATTCAGTCAACATTTAGAGTCAAACTTGAGTCTTTGGGGTATTCAGTCATCATTTAACGTCTCTTTCGCCACGTAACCCTCGACTATTGAACCCTCTGGTCTAGGCGGATTTTGAAAATACACTTATAACTTTTTCAAATACCTTTCAAATAGGTACATACATCGCATTTGGACCAGGCCCCCTAGCAATGTTTCATCAGACAAGTGTATCACTCAGTGGATCATTATATCAAAAAACGCGGGAGGCAAAATCATTTCCAGTCTACACATAACTTCAACCATTTTCGCCTTACCCGATTCTAACTCTTTCTTGCTGATATTTTTATTACAAACGACTCTAAACTCGTTAGCTAACCCAATAATCGCATCACTAATCGCTTTGTCTTCAATGAGCCCTGGGATACTAGCCACAAAAAGATACTGCAACATCACGTGACAGTCGTGAGATTTCATTCCGATAATCTTTCCCGTATCACTTTGAACATTATTTCTCAAACTAGATGCGAAACCATCGAGAAAATTCTGTGCCTTCAACCAGTCAAGAAATATTTTCCACTTTTCCGTTGACAAAGTATACTTTCCTCGATTTAGTATCGCTTTACCTCCTCTCGATGTCAACCACAAATCTTTCCTTATGTTCATATCCTTAAGATCCATTCTCGCTTTCACGTTATCTTTGTTAACTTTCCCATCAAGACATATAACTGTACCGAGCAAGCTATCACACACATTTTTCTCGCAATGCATAAGGCCAATGTTATGTTTCAACAAATTTTCGGACCAATAAGGTCAACGATAAAAAATACTCTTTTTCTTCCAATTGAATCGACGTGGAACAGTTTGCTTCACGATCTTGCCCCCAAAATTCTTGTGTTTACCAGGAAACACAATGGGAAGCCCATCTAACTGTGTCTGAATATCGGCAGGAGTATATTTCTTCGATGGGCCCCTGTAATCTGAAGCGTTGTACGAAACCTTGTCTTTTTTAAATCGATATCTTGGAGGTAACAAACGTCTATGGTCAAAGTAAACAACCCCTTTCTTCACCCTCAATGACGGAGTAGAATCCATGCATTCTAGAAAAGCTAATTAACCTTGACCCGACCATCCTGAAGTGTATGACCTAGCGGGGTAATCATTAGTCGTCGATAACAAACAAACCTTTATCTTAAACTCTTCCTTCTTGTGGGCATCATACGTAAGGATCCCTTTATCCGACAACTCGTCCAACTCATCTATAACATGTTGAAGAAAGACATCCATGTCCTTACCGCGTGAACGGTGTCCAGGAATCAACAAACAAAGCTGGAATGTGGTTTCATTCATGCATACCCATGGTGGCAAGTTATAGACGGTCAATATGACAGGCCACATGCTATACGAGTTGTTATGCATAGAAAATGGACAAAAACCATCGATACCCAGTCCCAAATACACATTCTGAGGTTCACTGGCAAACTCTGGATGTAACTCTGCAAATCGTTTCCAGCTATCACCGTTAACTGGATGACGTAACACATCTGGATCGGCACTCTTTCTGGTATGGTGCTATATCATGTCTTCAGCGGTGTGCTTCGAAGCGTATAGTCGCTGCAATCTCGGAGCAATCGGAAAGTAACGAAACTTCTTATGCGGTACTTTGTTACCCTTCTTTGGGTCCCATCTAGACTCGCTACATATTGAACACTTTTCGAAGTCTTTATTTTCTTTGTAAAAAATGACACAATAGTTCAAACAGACATCGATAGTAATATACCCCATACCCAAACTTTTCAACTTCTTGTTGCATGCTTCATAAGAATCGGGCAAATTGTGAGGTTTGGGCAAAATACGACCAACCAAGTCCAATAGCTCGGTGAATGATGTGTTAGTCCATTTGTTCTTTACTGTTACGTGCATAAGCTTGGCAATGAAATTCAAGGAACTCATCGATGTACAACCAGGATATAATTCTGTCTCCAATTCTTCGAAAAATGTTTCAAAACTGCTTCAACTTGGAAGACGTGCATCTCTCATCTCAGTATCTCCCGGATGTCCACCAACATCGTAACTTTGTCTCACATCGTCATAAACATGTTGCATTTCATTCACTATAATTGGATCTTGACTTGCATGGGGTGTATGTGTTTGTATCCCATCCTCACCGTGTTTTGTCCAAACCTGATATGTTTGCTTAAACCCGGATTTTAGAAGGTGGGCCCTAACCTGTTCGGTTTGTAATCGACAATAATTATTACACTTCTTACACGGGGCAAGACAAGTAACCAGTATAACCTTTACTTTTCTTAGCAAATTCGATAAACTTGGAAACCCCAAGAATATATTCTTCCATATAATAATCTGTCGTATCGATCCAACTCTTATCCATACCCGAAGCCATCTCTTAGCAACAATTTTATTAAACTATGCAACTACATTCATATAAAAATAAAATATATAATTATTACAACCCAATTAATAAAATGAATAAAAATTACAACACAATAAATAACATAATAAAAATTACAACCCAATGAATGAATAAAAATTACAAACTCATTGAATGAATAAATATTACAAACCATTCAATGAATAAATATTACAAACCATTAAATGAATAAAATTCAAAACACACAATAAATATATAAAAAAATTCATATAATTAATTAAACAAGTAAAAATATATGAGCACAAAATATAAATAACACAACACGTGCATAATTTACAATATAATAATAAACAAGTTAACCAAAAAACATGTAATTCATGAACCTAATTAATCATATGTTATATCAACTAGTATAATCTAATATATAAAAAATTTAAAAAGCATGAAATTTATTGAAAATACCTTGAATTGGATGGATAAGATGAAGATTGATGATAATGCCCCACCTTAAAAATGTATTAATTCACCTAATCAAACCATATAGCAAGAATAAAACACAATTGGAAACAAAAAAAAAATTAAAAAATGAATTTTCATGCAATTATCTTAAATTGTGTGATGAAATTGGATATTGACAGTGCCACACCTTGATTATTAACCCGGGAATGGTGCAAGATGAAGTGTAGAATCAATTAGAAATAAAAAAAAAAGAAATTTAGTTGTGTTTTTTGGAGAAAATCAGAGAATTTTTTTGGGGTTTTTGGGTGTTTTGTGAGTTAAAAAACTTGTTGTCTTCATTAAATAGGTTTTTTAATTACCGACGACCCGTAATTCGTCGGTAATTAAACTGATATCGTCGGTAAGCTACACAATATACCGACGGCTTACGATGTCGCAAATATAGCGACGATATTTCGGAGGTAAAAAAAATCAAATTAAAAAAAAGAATTACCGACGAAATACATCCAATTATCGACGAATTTTGTCGTCGTTTTTTTACGACGATGATTTTTTCGTCGGTAACAAAATCTCGTCGGTAATTTTTCAAAATTACAGACGAAGTACGGGTCGTCGGTAATTTTTCGTCGCTAAAGACGCTGTATCTAGTAGTGTAAGCTCGGAGATTCTTCTTCCAAAAAACTCGGCTCATATGATTCTATCCCAATTTCAGGTAAGTTGATTCGTCTTTTATATAGTTTGATTTGATTACATTTACAATTTAAATGGTAAATTTTTAATTGTATCATTGGTCCCTATTTTGTTGTGGTTGTGACTCTAGTGCACTTTTGCTCACAGCTGCAGCTCAAAATCTGTTGTGTTCACCTATGAGCTTCGGTGTTACTATGTAAGGTCCCTATTATCGATATTTATGAGCACCACAGAACCAGTAAATATAATTAGTTTTATTTTTTTTCTTTATATAGCATGGACTACTATATTACAAAACAACATCATCAATTTCAAATAGCTGCAAATTAATTGCACTTCTTCTTGCTGGACATACTAATGAAGATGCAATGCTAGCTTATGAGTATTAAAATAAATCTGGTAAACTATTCTCGTTTATTACATCTTCTCATGACTTTTCTTTGTGTAATATTAAGGTTTATAATTTCTTTTTAGCCCTTATGTTTGTTTTTTGTACGCACAGGGATTAGCATTTCAATTAATAGACGATGTTCTTGATTTTACTGGCACATTACCTCCTCGGCTCCCAAGGGTATATACTCACACCAATACTGTCAGAATTATCTAGCACAAGAATAAGTAAAGGCTCTTGTACCAGATGTGTTGGGGTAGGCCTTTATTGACTCGCAAGTCGCTATAACAACTGGTTTAGATATGGTGATATTCTCGACGGAGTATTGTTTTCATCAGCCAATGTCGGGCTAGCTAGAATATATAGAGTAGCTTGCTAGGTCAATACTGTAAAAGTGCTGCATTGCAAAATTAGTCCCTGAATTATGTGGACTGTGGAAATATGCCCATGAGATACAAATAAAAAAGGTCAAAACCGGTAAGAACCGGAACCGGTAATCCGGACCTTCTTACCGGTCCGAATCTTCCTTTCCCCTTCCCGAGAACCGGACCGAACCGGTCCGGTAAGAATGGAACCGGTAAGCCGGACCAGACCGGAAAGACCCAAATCTGCTAAGGACCGGTCCGAAACGGATCGATAGCCACTCTGAAATGAGACTAAGCATGAAACAAACAGTCCACATCACTAATAAGATTAAGGGTTAGATAAATGTCACCACCACCTCAATAAAAGGACATCGTATAGAAGGAGATCCAAAATCATCTCAAATAATTTTTTTAACCAAATGATCAATAGATAAACATTTCACCAAATTATATTTTACCATCAAATATAACAACAGAAGGTTTTTTTTAAACTATATTATTAGAAAGATATGCGTAGTTTGTGTATTTACATCATAATAGTTAAAGGGGTACATTATAACTAATTAACTTTCATAATTGATCACATCTTAAGGGCCAAGTGATGATGATCAGTCAGTCATTCATCATCCTAAGAGCCAATGCTTGAAGCTCGCCCAAGTCAGTTTGTGAAGGTCTTTTCATCTTGTTAGAGTAATTTTTGAAGTTAAATTCACCCCTTTGCTGCTGCATATCTTGCATGTGGACTGAATAATTTTTATTATCGATGGAGTCTAATAAGCTCTGAGGTGTGACGACAGTAGTGTTCATATATGTTGGAGGATAAGCTTGATGATGATGAAGTTGTGTAATTCCAGGCCATTGATGATGACTACTCTGTGCCAGTTGAGCCTTTACTTGCATCACCTGACCTTCCAAGAATGCCACCTACCAAACACAAACAATAAACTTCAGTTTAATTTTACTCAAGTATTTAGGAGGGACAGATCAGACAATTTATACAAATTCAAACAAGTTAGTAAACGAGGGTATTTGAAGGATTTCTTCGGCCTCCTGGTCCAAATGTAGCTAATACTACGTTATAGTGGAGGCTGATTTATTTTTTTGTAAAAAAGAAGCATATATCTTGAAATACCTCTCAAAGCAAAAACATATAAAATCTGAAAATTAGAATCTAAAGTATTCGAGATTGATGGATCTACCATGCCCACAGTGCATGTGTTGCATGTAAAAGCCACTCCTAGTAATGCAACAGTTTGATACACATATCTTTCGCTAGAAACAAGTTCAACCTTAGGGCAAACCAAAGTCTGTGCTTAGGCTTTTGATATTAATAATTTATAAAAATAGGCCTCAAATTTACTAAGATGATATAGTATATAAAAAGAAACTCAATTTTACCAAAATAAATCTATTTAGGTAATTTGAAAAGGTTCAAACAAAAATTTTACTTTACGTAAAATAGGGTCGGATCTCTACTACACCCAACTTTGTATACCAAACACGCACTAAATGGGGACCAGTAATGATAGATAACATTCGATTATACAAGACCAGAAAACATTTATTCACTAATGGATTCTTTAAATTGAGTAATGACAATGCACCGATGATTAACTATTATATAATTATATGTGTAGAGAAAATTAATTGAAGTAAATAAAGTACCTGTTGTTGCAAAGCAATAATATGCGAAACACATCCATAAACAGGATCCTTAATCCTTGCTTGAGCTTCATAACCAATTGTTACAACTGCTTCACATCGATCAGGCACTGGTATATGCAACAATAGTTTCGAAACATTACTTGCTCCAAACACCTTATGAATCGCAGCAAATCGTGCTGGTCCTTGTTCCGTACAAAAATAGGGAGCAAATACACAATCTGAAGTACACTTTCGTCTCAAAAACTTGCATGCACCACAGGGCGATCCACTTCCAGTTGCCATATTTAAATGAGTCACAAAAAAGAAACTTAAAAGACTAACCACACGAGCTCACTAGAGAATAGTGCAGATGGGTATGAAAGGTACACGAATGGTTAGGGTGTTATAAGGGGTCAGAAGAAGGAGACATGGAGGGTTTTGCATGTAGGCTTGTAAGGGAACAACGGTTAATGGCTTATGCAATATGATAATATTTAATTTTACTTTTATAATAAGTTTCTTGACCAAATTTGTATGATTCATATTCATGGTTGAAAGTAGATTTCACATTAAAGACTTTGAATGAAATGAAACAACTGGTAGTATTGTTTAATGTTGTGGATGTGTTTTCTTTTTCAACCTTTTGTATAAAGTATAGTTGTAATCTTGATTATTAAATAATTTTTTTCGCCGAACGCCGCATCTGGGAACTGCTGCTAAGTTTTTGTTGCTTTGTGGAGTTGGTTACCGACATGTGTAATTGGTGTTGATTACTAGTACTCCTACTAGTGAATAGTGATTTGGTTTAAATTTAATGACAAAACATTTAGAAGTCAAAATTGCTACGCAGATTTATGCATGTTCAATGAAATTGAGTGAGATGTCATCGAGATTCATAATGGTTTTTAAGAACTTCCTACTATTGAAAAATTCTCTTAATAAATCTTATCAAATTCATATTAGAATCTTAAAAGAAAAAATTAATGATATATTACACAAAGTCATACAATCCACATTTTCCTAGTATATTCTTTGAGACGCTCGTAGAGGTGATATGGAAAGAGGAAAACGACGTTATATTTAATGGAAGTGTTATTCCTTTATGTAAGATCATGTTGCAGAAAGCTCGTTATTTAGCTTTTTCCTATGCGAAAGCCTGGGGAATATACTTGGGTGTGTATTGAGTAATAAAAGCTTTGTTAGCCTTATTGGATGGTGTAAACCGTCTAGAGGGTTGCAATAGATAGGGCAAGGAAGGAGGATGAGGATGATTAATCAGGGATGGAGAAGGCAATTGGATTGGGGGCTTTTCAATGAAGATTCAACATGAATCCCCAATTATTGTGGAGTTAATCGCGCTATGTGATGGGTTTAAACTAATTGAAGCAATGCGACTGAAAGAGGTAGTTGTTGAAGTGGACTCATAGGAAGTAGTTGATATAGTACCTCATGTTGGGTTGATACAACGTGAGAGCTATTACTTGCATAACGACCCAACCAAGGGGATTGGGAGATTCCTTACACGCAACCGGATGGAATGGATGACACCTAGAGCTATTTTTAGTCCAGCCTTGTTAGCTAGTCTAGTATTCCACGATCCTCCTGGATCTCCTTGTAACAAAAAAAATATACCACCCATGACGTGGCATGATTTGGTTGAAAGTAAATAATTAATTTATTTATTTACTCGATTTGATTAACGATTTACTGTTAACCAAATCACGCCATGTCATGGGTTGTATGAATTTGAGTGGTATATATCATTACTTTAAAAAATACACATTTTCTTAAGAAACGTAATTTAGGAAAATTAAGTATTCTTTTGCCTAAATAATTATCCACCTATAAAATATAGTATCCTAAAGTAATATTCTGGTAATTTTAGATTATTATATTAATAAATATTAGAAATATTAAGATATTTTATGAGAACATTTCAGTAATGATAAGTGTAATAAATAATATTATGTAATAGGTATAAGAAATAAAATAGATAATTATTGTAAGATAGAAGGGGAAATAATTATATAAAGCCCAACAAATTCTAAACTTCCACAATAAAGCCTCTATTACCTATTAGTTATATCCCAACCAAAACCTAACTAAATACCCTTACTATACAGATAGAAACCAAACAGCAAAACAAAGAACCCATTAGGGTTTGTGACCCTCTCTCTCTCATCTCTCTCTCTCTCTGCTGCAGAACTAACGCCCTCTCGATGCCCACCTTCACCATCCCACCTACCACCAAGAAATGCCCTCTCGATGCCTACCTTCACCATCCCACCTACCACCAAGAAAAGCCCTCTCGATGCCCACCTTCACCATCCCACCTACCACCAAGAAACGCCCTGCTGTTGCACCCGAGAAAGGCCATGCTGCTGCACCCAATGAGCAACACCAACACCACCTTCACTGCGCAGATCTCACCACCATCCCCTCCACCCCCTCCACCTTCGTCACTGCACAACACAGAGCAACACCTAACCCACATCCACTGCACGAATCTCACCACCATCTCCTCCACCCTCCTCCACCTTCGTCACTAAACCACCACCAAGCCCCCACCCCCTTCATCCCGATCCAGCGCACCACCAGATCTGTTGCAAACTTTCTTTCCAGCGAAGCCAGCGAGCGAAGCAACCTTCTTTCCAACTATACAGAGCTGCACAGCAAGAAGACCATGGCTGCAACACTGCTGCACAGCAAGAAATGATCCCTTGTTCGCCGCCATGTCCATCTTCCCTTATCCCCCGTTCCTGCACATCGATCTCTGCAACAGCGACGCCACCACCAGCGACAGCAGGAGAGCCTCCATTCACCCCCACCACCCCATATCCACCTTCGTCTCATCACGATTCACCCCACCATCCCCGATCTGCGAAAACCACCACGACGAATCTGTCTCACCGAGGGTCCAGCTTATCAGGGTCGAGACACCATGGTCCAGCCCACCAAGATCCAGTTACATTCGATCACTTTTAGGGTCCAGATTGAGTTGGGTCTTTCCCTTTTACTCAAGATTCAATAGGTCCAGGCCCATTATGGTACAGACCATCATGGTACAGCCCATCAAGGATAAGTCAGTTTTGATTAAAAAAACAACCTTTAAAAATTCATAACAAAATTATTTAGGTCCAATCATTTTTTTTGTCAAGTCCAATTATTTTTTTAAACTTTGTTATCCAGCCCATAAATTATTTCATTGGACATGTATTTTAGGGCCGGCCCATTAGGTCTGGAAAAATTATTGGACATTGGCATGAATATGGACAAAAAAGGACTTGTGTACAGCCCATTATGTACACGAACTAGGTACAAGAACTGGATAAACAATAAGAATTGGAACAAAAAATGACATGGAATGGATAAATCCTGAGCTTGGGTACAGCCCCTTGGGTATAATATTGAACACTTTGAAAATGGGCATGGACAAAAAAATAACTTAGGTACAGCCCCATGGACACGGATTTTGACTTGGAAAAAAACCAGTTACAACATAGACAAACAATGGACGAATAAAGAATATGGCTTAGGTACAGCCCCTTGTACACGGATGGTCATGTGTGTCAGGAAAAGTAAGAGAGGGAAAATGAATTAGTTAACTTGTTTTACCTAGTTAGGCTTTATATAGAACAATTACTAACTTGGGCTTTAAAATAGGGGTGGGGTTGGGAATAGGCTGCAAAATAAAGTTTCCTCAAGATAGAATTGGTATAAGATTGATAAATTAATATAAATTGACTTTTTTTTGGTATGTGGGTGATCCGGGCGACCTTGCACACACCATGACTAATCTCTCGAGAAATATGCACGTCTTTCCATGCATATTTTTAGATAAATCGAAACTAGGTTACCCATGTTTAGGGAGGGGTTTCAAACCATGTATCTCTCACTTTATACCCTTTAAGTGCAGAAGAAATAGTAAGGCTCTGGTCAGGTTGAGCTAACCCAACTGGTTTTGTTTGACTTTTTTTAATGCATTGGAGAGACACTTTGGACTTAAAGAACTTTTAATTTGATAAGATTTGAACCCATGACCTTTTGGTCGTAAGACCTCGACCTTTACACTTTTGTCAAAGTTTCATTGACAATATTGTTTGACTCATGGGATAATTCCCTATTTAGACCTAGAAGTGGATCTTTCTTCTAATATAGGTTAAGCAAATCTATTTTCCATTATAGACATTTTAACTATTATACCCTTAAATAACAACTAATTAATTAAAATAAAAGAAAAAACGTTCATACACTAACAAAACATTTAACAATGCAACTCTCTCTCCTTTCTGCTAAACCAAACGAAAAAAACAAAGCTTTCGGTTGCATGATTTCAAATCATTCAATACTTTCGAGATCAAAGCAAAATCTTGTATAAATTGTTACTAGACATCAACGACATCAAGTTATAAGCACAAGTCCTAAATTACAAGGTATTATTGAGTTTTTTGGGAATTAATAAGTTTATTTCCAAAAATCTATCCAAGTTTAGGTTTTAATTTAGTTATTGTAGTTGTTTACTTTAATGTTAGGCTTATCTAAACATGTTTTTGCGATTTTATGCATCAAAATGTTGTAGTTATATCAGTAATGTAATTGTTTGCTAGTAATTTAGTTGCAGATCTAGCAGTAATGTATCACTTGTATGGAGTTAAACACATAGTACTTTGATTTCTTAGTGTTTATTTTTTTTATTTCAATGAACTACACCAGCAATTTATAATTTAAACTATTTTTAGAGTGTAAATTCTAGCTTAAACTGTTATTAGGGCTTAATGCTACTGTGTCTTTGATTTTTAGTCAATATTTCATTATATGAAAGTGATATTATGTACTTTGAAATTGTTTTGATGTGTCATAAGTGAAAACCTGGACCTTTTAGATTCATAACTACAAGTTTACATGAGTTAGAAGCGCATTAACATATGTTTACCTTAACTACAAAAGAATCAAACAAAAATTGTGCATTTGTGACTATGTAACTATAGTATTGTAGTTGCAGCGTCAAATTCACATATACACACATATATGATACGACACACTTGTTACATTAATTACTTTTTTTTATCAGAAAATCAAACTTTTCACTAAAAAGGGCAACAAACCAATATCTTTACAAATACTAACCCAAAAACGGTAATATTAACTATTTAATTAAGGATAACAATAAGCTAAACTTAAAACTTTACGGACTTAAAAGTAGTAATCACAAATTTAGTCACTACAAAGCTTCTCAATCATTTCAGCACTTCTTCTTCCTTTAAATTTTCTTCTAGCAAGTTTAATAGAGACAAGCGAGATACTATTGTAAAATATTTATTCTTCATTAAGAGATGAATCACCATGGGTTCTTTTATTTCTCTCTCCCGAAATGCAGTATATGTATGAGGTAAAACACAAACTACTTATGAGGAAGATTTCATTACTAACACTTGAGTTAATGATTACATCAATGAATTCATTCTAATTGGAAGATTAAGTAGTAAAGAATAAATTTATTGAATATTCGATTAGAGAAAGAATATTTGACCATCTTATGATCCAAATTCTATATGCTTTGACTACAAAAATTGCAGATAGGGTTAATATTAAGTCCCCACTCAATCATGCGACTTTTAGTTGACAATCGATCTTGACAAGCAAGCCAAGAAATGAAAGAACACCTTGATATACATGATTTTACCCAAACAAATTTACACCAGCTGATAGTACTTTTATTTCACTAATTTGTAGAAGTGTTTTTTGGAAGAGAATTTCAACTTTATATTTTCACTCCAAATGATCTTATTATTACGAGAAGATAGACTAATCTCCTTTAAGTGAGAAATAAGCTCACCAAAGATAGGAATAAGTATCCACATGTTTTTTCCATAACAAGATGAGACTGTTCTGTCACAATAAAAGCCAAAGTTATTTAAATTTTTGTTAAAAATCTCTGCAGCACATTTATTTTTGATCCACTATCCTATATGATAAAAGTGTGATTACCATATTTAACTTCATGGTGGGCAAATTTTTCAGCTAAATCTATGATTTTAAGAATATGCTTCCAAATCAAAGTGTTGCTTTGCTTGATATCTAAATTCCATATACACTTTTCTCTGTATGAACCCAATTACTCCAAACACTTTTGTCCCTAGAGTATATTCTCCAAAAAGTGAAAAGAAGGCACACTTTGTTTATATCTTCAAGATTTGGAATATTAGTCCCACCACATTCCTTACTAGCACAAACATTATTCTAGGAAATTTAGCTTCTTGTGCTCCTTCTAGAGTACCTTTCAACAAATAGCTAAATATCTGTTTCTGAATTAACTTGTAAATAACTTGTTTAGGAAGTAAAATTACTTTACACCAGAAGATAATATTGCTTACGAGAACAAATTTGATTAGGGATGGCAACGGATCGGTTTTTTGCAAAAATATCAAAAACCATAACCATATCCGTTTATTTTATTAAAAACCATATCTTAACGGTTTTAACCATCGGTTTCGGTTTTTTTAAACGGTCTTGCGGTTTTTAACCATAATCAAATGATAATAAAATAAATATACTAATTTTCATAAGATCAAATCACACATATAAGAAAAATCTCCGAGATATATAAAATATTGTGTTGGTTTGTTATTAAGTTACATATTTATAATTTAGTTGGTTAGA
Source organism: Nemophila menziesii (assembly GCA_029959085.1). NCBI lineage: Eukaryota > Viridiplantae > Streptophyta > Magnoliopsida > Boraginales > Hydrophyllaceae > Nemophila > Nemophila menziesii. The sequence continues at coordinate 34,207,116 of JARWIR010000003.1, forward strand.
TCTAGTATTTGGATTTTGGTTTTAAAATTTTAATATATCTAATTTCAACTAGATTATTATAAAATATGAAAATATATATGATAATAATCGGTTTTCGGTTATTCGGTTTTACTTTTATCTAAAACCATAACCTAACGGTTTTAACCTAACGGTTTTAACCATCGGTTACACTTTTCAAAACCATAACCTAATGGTTTTAACCACGGTTATATAATTCGGGTTTTTATCGGTTCGATTATCATCGGTTTCGGTTTTTAACCGTACCTATTGCCATCCCTAACTTTGATGAGTTCATCTCGTCCAATATAAGATAGGAGCTTGGAATTCCATTGAGTAATACTTTGACAGAATTTTTTCAACTAATAAATTTCCATCAGCTAATTTTAATGTTCAAGATATTTGAAACATCACTTTGCATTTGAGAATGAGTACCACCAAAATATAACTTTCTTTTACGGTAATTAATTTTTAGTCCAGAAATTCTAGAAAACAAGTCAAGACCTTCTTTAACAATCTTGGAAGATTTCACATTTGCATTGAGGAATATGAGTAAGTCATTTACAAAGATGATGTGGTTGATATTCAAGTCTCTGCACTTAGAATGTTACCTAAAGTTGTTATTTGTAGCAGCATGATGAAATAAACAAATAAACACTTCTGTACGAATGGAAAATAAGTAGGGAGAGAGAGGATCTCTTTGCCTGAGACCTCTCTTCCCTTTGTAATAACCACAAGTACTACCATTAATACATATTGAGTAATATTGAACGCATAGACACATCTTTATCCACTTAATGTATAACTTAGGAGAGCCAAAAGCACTAAGAGTATTATTAATAACTCCCAGTGCATACTATCATATACTTTTGGAAGACATAAGTTAATAATACATCTTGGAATTGTATTTTTCTTTTAATATACAAGCACTATATCTTGAGCAACAATAATATTGTCACAGAGAATTTACCTTCAACATATGCAGGTTGGTTAATAGAGATAATAGAGTTTAGGACCTTCTTAAGCCTATTAAAAATAAGATTAGACAAGGTTTTGTACGTGGTAGTCACACAAGCAATATGTCTGAATTTTTTATCATTTGAAACATACTTTTCCTTGGTAATTAACACCATATATGTAGAATTAACTTGAATAAGAAACTCTCCATTAGATAAATATTGTTTAATGGTATTGCAAAAGTCATTCTCAATTATACTCCATGAACTTTTATAAAGGAAAGAGTAAAAACCATCAGGACCTAGACATTTATGTTCATTGATAGAGAATAAAGCTACCTTTATTTCTTCATAAGTAATAGTAGAAATGAGATTGTGACTTTGATCTTTAGAAATGCTAGTCTTGATGATCTTCTTAATAGTAAGACTGGAGCAAACTTCTTGATCAACATCCTCGAAACCAACTAGGTTCTTATAAAAAGATACAAATTATTCTTTGATTAGTTCTTGACCAGTGAGAACATTACCATCATCACTAGTAATAGTAGAGATACAATTCCTTGAAATTATACCTCTAATCATCTTGTATGAATATAGCGAACTATAATTATTGTCATTGATAAACACGACTCTAGATTTTTACTTGAGAACTTCTAGTTTGATAATAGTAGCTTCTTCTAATGACTTGATGAGAATCTTTTCTTCAGCTAAAATAGGACAATCAAGAGAACCATTCATGATTTGAAACTTAATTGACTCAATGTGCTTTTTTATCTCAAAAAATTTATATAATATATTCATGAAGTGTTTATTGTTAAGAATTTTGAGAGCATTTTTTTACCTCCTTTTATCCATATAAAGCTGAAACGTATGATTGCCTTTAATATCAATACTCCAAAGCTTCTTAATTCTTTCCAAACAAAGAAGAAGCATTAGTATTCTTAACATTACCAATAGTAACTTTCAGTGCACAGAGATCAGGGGTAGAAGGAGTTATGATTAACACATTAGATTGAAAAAGATCCATCCATTTTCTGTTAATAAAAACTCTATCAATCTTAATTGCTCTTAACTGCACTGTGACATTTTTATTAGTCCAAGTAAAATACTTGCCACCATATTGATGCTCATAAAGATTATAAACCTCAATGCACTCGTTGAATCTAATAGAACTATTAGTCAAACAATCGCAATTGAGATGATCTTCAACCTTTAGATACTCATTAAAATCTTATAAGTAAATAAACTTCTTATCATGATAAGTATTACTCCAATTAACAATATCATCCCAAAAAAATACCACCCTCGTCTTCATCATTGCTATCATATACAAAGCAAGCAATAAAGAAATTATTACTAGCTTCAATACTCACTTCAACAAGAATAGCCTGAAATGCATCCTTAAGCGGCTTATCTTCAACATAATTGTTATTCCAAAGAATCCAAATAGGACCTGTAACATCTTTATTATAATTATGTAATAACTCCATATGAGAGAAGTGATTACTAACTATCTTCAAACAATTCTCATACTTAATATTTGTTTCCAAAATTCCAAGAAGTTTGACATTATTATTAAAAAAGCTTATTAATGCCTCTTACATTACATGTATTAAAATTCATATATTAGGATGTCTTTTGATATCAATATCATAATTATTCTTGATGAATTTAAGAACATCACGCTCAAGCTCACTCAAGTTAGAGTTTTGCAAGCTTTCAAAAGAATTACCACACATACCAGAGCTTAATTCCTTATTTTGAATTGAATTAGCATTTGATTTTTGTTGAACAACTTGCCAATTCCCCATAGAAGCCTTATTCTTCTCCTGCATAACATTTTTAACTATAATATCAGCTTTTTTAGGTTTCCAAACTTGAATAACTTTTTGACATTTGTTAACTAAGTGACCAAATCGATTACACTTAGAACAAATAACAGGTATCCCATCGAATTCAACAACATCTTCTTGAATACCAATCATACCAATATCAACATATACTTTATCAGGTAGCTAATCTTTAGTATCATTCTCAATACAAATACGAGTGTACCCTAATCAAGATTTCGATTCGGTTATAGAGTCTATTTGCAGAGGAACTCCTATATCACTTGCTATTTAACTTAAGCCAGATTCAGTGAATAGTGACATTGGGATACTTTTTAATTTTATCAAAATAGGAATACATGAAGTATCATCACAAACTGCATTCTAATTTTCCATGGTTAGAGGAGTAGGGTTTTATCATTAACATGCCACATCTTTTCTAAGGCCTTGTTATAAAACTGTTCATTTTCAATTTTGAAGATGAACATACCTTGACTACAAGATTTAACCTCTATTTTTCCATATTTATTCCACTAAAATATAAGAAAGATAGTTATAACATGAAATGGTGGAGAATAATCCATGAACTGACCTATCAGGAAATTTTCCCACAACTTAGCCGCTTCCTCAAGAACATGAGGAGGAGATTCTATAATTTTTTACCATCATGTGAATTTGGCTCATGAAATTCAAGTTGAAGTGATTGTTTGACCCATTTTTCAAATAAATTTGACCACGTCTTAGAGTTGACTTCTTCATGATTTTTGTTCGAAACTATACACACAAATTCAAACTGAAAAAGAAGATTGTAGAAATAATTAGAAGAAGGACATAAAAGTCCTCTTCTCAATTAACGAAGGCAAAGCACCAGTCTTAAAGCTTACACAGGTTTTGGTAGTCGCTAGGTAAGATTGGGAGAAAAATCACTTCGGCGCAGGGATAAAAGACAAGGAGATAACATATGAGAAGATAAAATTAGATATCGATAGAGTGCTAACTTTTGACCGATGAGCAGAAAATACTTAAAGTTCCCTCAAGATCATGGTGATTTTGGCGTTCAATACTCTTTTCTTTAGCATGCTAGGGGATGTTTCAAACATAAATTACGTTAAGTATGTTTAATACATGAAGAATTAGTTAAATACGAGTAATCAAGAAGCAAACATAGATTCCTAATGGACTTTTGTAATCCACACACATGACACCGAGGAAAGTAAAAGGGTGTGTCACCACGCTAGTGGTTATATATATATATGTGTGTGTGTGTGTGTGTGTGCGTGTGTGTGTATGTGTGTATGTGTATATTTGTTTGTTGAATCAACTAACCGTTATAACAATTGTTTTACTTTGTGTGTGTCATGGAAGGAATCCACGAGCATACCACCATTGGTGATAAAAAAATGGCCTGATGTGTTCCAGAGTTGCTTGAAGTGGAAGAAAATTGTGAAGGAAGTTGAATACAAGAAAAATGTAATGACATGTTGGTGGGTCCTGGGGTGTTATAAAATAAAGCAATAAAAGTAATAGAATAAAGGATCTACAGACCGCAAGTGTACGGGTCGTTCAAAGTAGTAAATAAGTAAATACGGGATTCTCGTCTCCACATGGATTTAAGTAGTTATTCTAACTTCGTGTTCAATATTAGAATAGATAGTTTTAATTGCTTTAATTAAAAAGATAATCAATGAATAAAATAAATAATAAACAAGTATGCAAATAAGATAAGGATATGCACGTATGAACCTATCCTATTGAATCTATGATTACTAAGAATAAGGGTGAATGGGAAATTTCACAATAGTCAGGACTCTATAATCTCCTAACCCCCGTCAGGGTGGATTTAGGAGTTATCCTACGGTATTACAAACCCCGTCAGGGCGATTATAAGCTACTTGCGGATGATTAATATCTATACCCAATTGGCTACGTGGTTAGTCAAGCCCGTCAGGGTCAATAACAGATACCACGCGTCTATATTCTAATTATGTAATTAAACCCCCGTCAAGGTGATCACCGCCACTAGTGAATAGCCTAATTACTAAAACCTATTTCTAATTAGCTAGGTCAGAAATAGTGAACAAGCACAAGAATATAGTCAATGGAAATTAAGAACCAATTCAATTAAATACTAAAATCCCAGATTCAAATTAAAACAGACAATCCTAAAGAGAAATTATGCATACTAAAACTCTTGAATAGTTAGCTTAGAAATACTTCATAGACAAAATATATCTAATGCTAATTTACCCAAAGAATAGAGATGGAGAAGTGTTGAATTGATGTAGTTAAGCTCTAACACTTGCTTCTTCCTCCTCTAGATCCTCCTGATTGCTTCTATAATGAAGTATGTATGTATATTAAGCTTATGCAGTCAAGGGATGATTTTCTAAGGTTTAGAACTGACATATATAGGTGCTAGGTCGAAATCTTGGAGTAGGGTGCAAGTAAAAGAGTCTAAGCCCAACTCAAATTCGTAAGTAGATAAGGATAATTACTGCTGACTTGTTTTTACCATATCTTCTTCGTTACTGGACCGTTTTTGGCCCGTAAGATATCAAAAGATTCCTCACGAAATTATCTATCTACCAATGAAAGGGATCTTTCAGAATCGTCTCGGATTTGGAGTTATCAACACTTCTTTAGACGTAGCTGCAGAAATTAGATTTATTTGGCAGTTTTTCTTTTTCCTAATTGAACTCCGTTTCCTTCTATCTCCTGATTTCTTCAAGATCTTCTTTCCTTATTTACTTATAATTTACTTGGCATATAGTTTATTTCCATATTATCTTTAAATATTCACATTAACACACAAATTAAACCAAATATGCTATAAAAATAATAATTCATCAGATCAAGACAAGAAATAGAAATATTACAAATTAAGCACAAAAGACTAAATAAAAAGATCATTTTTAACCTAAAATGATGTCTCCTATGGGCTAATATTTAGAACAAATAGGGAGACATCACATGCTAAAACTGAATCAGGTAAAACTGTGAAATGAATGGAAAAAATTTAATTTATTTTTTGCAACTACTATATAACTACAATACCGTAGTTGTTGAAATATAAAATTGTAGTTGCTGGTAACAGTAATAAATATGGTATAGTTTATTCATGCATCTATGTCCAAATTGTAGGTCATAAAGAAACTGACGATAACCGATGAAGAAATCAAAATGTTTGGACTTGAGAAAAATTCAGAAGAGCATGAAGAGGATAATAAAGAGGAAGAAGAAGAATATGATGAAGACGGGGACGAGATGAAATGGGGTGTTAATCAAACAATTAAGTAAGAAGAATAAAATTCTGGAAAAAAAAATGATGAGGACGAAAAGAAGGATGAGGCTGACAAATTCAAGAAACATAGAAAAACAAAGAAGAAGAAAACAAATGAGGAGGAAGGCGATGAGTTTGTCAAATAAGAAAAAAAGAAGCGTAATCAAACCAAGAAACAACAAGAGGATCTGCAGGATGAAGAGTTGGAGGAAGAGAATGGGGAGTATGCAGAATCATCGTCGTTTGTCGATCTTGCTTATGTTGAGTCCGGAGTGGGGCTCGTCTTTCTTGTGGTGAGCCTCGTGGTCGTCTTTTTGTCATATTCGATCATTCAACATTGTCAAAACATCTTAGGCCGCCAAGGTAAGGCATGTCTTATTCGAGTATCTCCGTCAAAATAATATGAGAATCTAAGGCTAATTTAATTTGGAATTCTTTGTTTCTCAAGCCATGGGTAAATAACTATTGAGATATCGTATTATCTAGGTTATCTGTGTGGTAAGCTAATCTCCCGAACCTCTTGGTATAATCTCTGAGTGATTCCCCCTTATACTGGTGTAACTCCAACAGTATGTATGAATCTCTTCTCTCGAATTTAATTCCTGTGAATCGTGCCTTCATTCTCTGGCTTATCTTATCATGTGACGTTATGTTTTTTGGCACTAGATTGGAGAACTAGTATTATGCCTTTCATAATAGGGTGGCATGAAAGCCAAATTTGGTTATTAAATCCATATGCCTCTTGTACATGTTTACATGCTGATAAGGTCAGTCGACCCATCATAGGACAAAACATGTGGTGGTTTGAAACGGCGAGGTAGTACCACATCCAATATCTCCCAAGTAAAAGAGATATCATGGTTGCTTCTTGATCAGCTCCAACCATGAGAATATCGTGTAGGACCTCCTGGGTACGTAGGGATTTGTAACCTCAACATTGTTTAGATGGTCGCGGGGAGGATTGTTCCTCCATGGTACTTAAGGTTGTAGGGTTTACACGAAACGTTCCAACATTCGAGGATTCCGGACCTCTAGGTGAGGCTGGTGAATGAGTATGTTTACATTAGTCTATATAGACCATCTTGTAGGTATTACGAGGAGGGTGCATCCTCTATGTTTATTGGTGCATCTTCCATCCATGGCTTATGCGGAGTAGCTTCTTTGACTGTGACTGGTACGTTGGATTCTATGGAAACAGTGTGCATCCTTAGAGGTGGAACCACCTTCGACTCTCTCTAAGATTCAGCATGGTGAGATTCTTAGAGTTGGAGGCGGTTTCTTCATCTCGTTGATCTCATAACACAGTTGTGTCTTGTCAGTGGCTCTAATCTTGGCCATTTTGGTGGTATCTCAATGGGTGAAAGCCTTTCGCTTCCCGAAGTCACCGCCAAATTGATAGGACATATTTTACTAAGTAGATTTTTGTTGAAGTAATTAGGTTTTTGAGTGATGAATCAAAGTGGTTAGACGAAGAGATAAATTGTAAGTATTGAACTGGCTGAAGAGATAAGAAAGCTGGGTTAGATAAAAATGAACTCTACTACTGAAATGGCTTGAAATTTCCATGTGATTACATGGTTGATATAAGATTACAATTGATATATTTATATAACCGCATTCACTATTTCTACCCACTATTCCTGAACAAACCAACCTATTTTCTTGGTCCTATTACTAGCACAATCAGCATCGTTCTTCCTATACAGCCCACATCTATTTGATAGCAGTGTGGGGTTCGTTGGTAGCTTTCTTTCGATGTCTTGAGGTTGTGTATAGAGGATCAATGAGCTTCATGTATAATATGGCTCTACTCTTCTTACCTCGTCATTCTACGGTGTATTAGCAGTCTTCTTGGACTTTACTTAGGAGATGAATTATAGAGTTGGCTCTCAAATGACACCTAATTTCTTCTGAGATTTGTGTGGTATTCTCTATATATTAAATAGTTATACAACTTTATCCTTGTTTGAGAAGATCAAAAGTAGAAGGTAATGGTTCTCAATTAGTCTATTTTAAGGTTATAAATATCTTCATTAACATTTATTATCAACTCTCTAAGCCCCATGAATTGATTAAACCCCTCACAATGATTGTTTATTTCTATGGTAATATGGATGTGTTTATAAGGTTTAATATTTTTTTAAGATTTTGGCCCTATATTGATTTTCTCTACCTCAAGGTTGAGTTAATTATTATACTCTGAATATATTCATGGATTCATCTATGTTTAATAACTGTAAATTCATTATAAATTGGATGCAAAGCCCATTTTCTCTATTTCTTTAAGATTAGGAGTTACATTATCACCTTTGTTTTGCTTGGTCTATATTCTAGATTAGGGTAATCTACTATGTTTTGTCGATCTGACTTGCATACTTATGTCTTGTTTTACATGTGGATCATGTCATATTATTACTATGTTGAAGGTAGATGGTTTTTTTTGTCAACATACCGTCCTACGACACCTCACTATACAACCAATTATTTGAACCCTAACCTAGAAAACAAATGCATCATATCCAAATTAGATCCTCTGACGTCGATCTTTTGTCTAGTAGATTTTCCAATGGTGTCAGCCCTCTTGTTCATCTTTCTCTGTAGGTGTTGAAACTTTACAGACCCTTAATGTTTACATCTCAGCGAACTTCCTCAAAACATGCTGGATTGAGCACATCGTTGTTGACGATAACCTGATACTTTGAATTACATCAAGGTTAACATAGAAGAAAACCTTCTCTGTATCCCCAATCTACTCGCGTAGCTTTGTTACAAACATAATCCACATGTACTTCCCCCTCAACCGTCGTCAAACATTACATTGATTTAAAAATGATTAATTTATACACCACTTTTTTTATGAATTGTCAACTCGTATTCCTGCAGGTTCCCATTTTTCGCAAACGGTGCATCAAAAAAAAATTCTCTTTTGGGACTTATGGTTGAAAGCCTTTGTTAATGTCATTAGTCACCTATTGACTTGCATTGACCAATTCACTCCAAAGAGTTTAGGTACCATTTTCTCTGCCAAGAAGATCACTCCCTTTGATCAATAGTAGTTCTCTCGTGATATGTATTCATATATTATTTTCATATATTTGAAAATATGAATGAAAAAAATTAGCCATCCATTTCCCAAAACATTATGGCATATTCCTGTGTACTCAAATTTGTAAGGCGGAACCGACCCATATGTGCATGCTAACTGGGCAAAAGCAATAGAAATGTTTGCCTGGTTTTGTGTCTTCAGGACACCAATAACATTTATCATCTTTCGCACATTTCCATTTCCTCAAATTAAAAGTTGTTGATAAAGCGTTCTTACAAAATTTATATTAAAAAATACGTACCATAGTTGAAATATTCGATTTCCAAACCAGATTCCGTATATCAAGATCTAAGATTTATTTGTCGTCAATGTTAGAGGAACCTACGTGTGACTTTCTTAGATAAGATATGATAACCCGTCTTAGTCGAATAGTCATATGTTCTGGAACGCGACTAAAGGAAACTGTCCACATTGTTTCGTTGCTTAGACAAGGGGATGGTTTTACTTGGTGTTTGAATGGATTTGTGTTGTTAATTTTCCCTATTATTGTTCCACTTCCTTATTATGTTTTTGGGCCAATATAATGTTTTGTAGCCTCTATTTGTCGTGGTGATTTGGATGTGATGTCTACTAGTGTGTTTCTCCAATTCTACTTGTACATTTTTTATTTATTGATATATGGCCACACTTGCATTAATGGGTTGGATGATGGCCCTCCATCTGTCATGGGGTTATTTTATGAAAGTAATGGATTGTTCATAGTTGGGGTTGTGACTGTGTTTGTGGTTGACCTTAAAGATTGATGTTATCGATTCTACATTGAGGGAGGTGGTGGCAGTGTTGGGAGTAGATTTAATAGGATGGATAATGACATGTTAGAGCTTAGCCATTTATTTTCCTTGCTCATTAATTTGCAGTTATTTGTAATTGGATTGGGTTAGGTATAACTACTCAACCCCCATGTTTTCTTTTGAATTTACCTATTTAGTTATTGTAAATTGAACAATACAAAAGAATAGGATTGAAAATTTTATTATTCGGTTTAGTATGTTTCTTTAATCTAAATTTTTTTAATATATTGGAGGAAATTTTACTCGGATTAAGTGAGTTCTCAAGAATTTTTTTATCAATGTGGAGAATTCTTACTTATTGGAGTAACTATCAGCCTTACTCTAAATGCTTTCTGAACAAAAATAAATTAATAATTAGTTATTTAAAATATATCGTTTTTTATATTTTTCATTTTTGTTTAGAGTCCCGAAAATAAGGTCATGATGAAAATCAATATAGTAGAGTATGCGAAATAAAATTAACATTTCTTCAATAACAAGAGAATTGCAGTTGGGATGCGCAGTGACTATCGATATGATGTCTTGGATGGTTTTAGAGATGTACCATTCGATATCTTTTGGAAAGTGATAACATTGAAAACTTGTAACACATATGTTTTAATGATGATACTACAAAAAGTTAAAGTTAATTCAAACATGTTGTATTTTAGAATAGTTTTTTTTGGGTTACATGGGTGATCTGGGCTAGCTTGCAGAATAGTTATTAAATAGCAACTATTACAATTTGGCGTACAATATTGATTGTCTTACCCAAACAAACGTATAGTTTTGATAACTACCAGCATAACTAAAATTAATCTTACAAGACTTCAAACAATCATATTAATTTAATTTAATACAGTCTAAGGAGGATCCAAGATAAAGAGACAAAGGGCATTTCTTCATAAGAAAAGGTATAAGGTCTACTAGGCATGTGAATAAATATTCTTTTATATATATATATTTACTTCTCAATATTAACAAGCAAGCAAATAGATTCAATGATATAATTAATAGGCTCATACATGTAGAGTTTAGTCGAGATAAACCAATCACATAAAAACTATTAAATTTTGAACATATTTTGAGTTTGTGGGGGTGAGGAAATCGAAAAATTTCTTGACCCACTCACATATTTAAAATAAATGCTCTAATATTTCTTCACGATATTACATATATGACAAAGAGGGGAGAAAATCATTTTTTTTGTTATAAGACGAAATAAGTGCATATACTCCAACAGAAAGCACAGAAGATGATAAATAATTTTGTCAGCTTAAACAAAACAAATGGCATTTAGTGAGTAAAGTCTAAATTCTCATGTGATTCTACTATCTTAGTAGGCCCAACAAAATAATAACTAAATTTTTGAGACCCCATAAATCAAATTATATTCACTAACGTAACAACCTTTTGTTTACTTTATTTTTGTTGATAAGGATAACTAACAACAAGCTTGAACATTACATATACCCCTAATACTTTATCATTACATTTTATTAAAATTGATATATCTTAGTAATCTGTTTTGTAGGGAAATAGTATATTGAATTACTTGTATCATCAAAAGTCATTTGAGGAAAGAGTTCTAACAATTACATAGAAAAATGAAAAACATATAGACAAAAAAGATTCTTATTATTTTATTGGAATATGAATGAATATTTAGTTTTTGGATTGGGTGAAGTCATTTAATTTAAAAAAAAAATTATATCTATAGCTCAAGGCCAACATTAATTAGGCTAAAAATAAAAACACAACATGTCTAAACACTATCCCAAAATAAACTAGGTACATAGTAACCCACCCAACTAGTCTCAAATAAAGAAAAATAAATTATTTACAAGAATTAGCCCAAACTGTTCCTTCTTTTTTTTGGTTAAAAACATATATATTAATTAAAGGATTATCGATTTATAGAATCTTGAAACATTTTTTCACTCAAAGGAAATCTAAGGGACTGGAATTTTCTTAGAGGCCTAGAGGTTTGCAAATGAGCCAAAATACCCTATATAAAGACAAAATCTTTTCACAATCCAAATCCACAAACCATTGACACTAAGCACAACTGGAGCCAAAGACTAACACTAAGCATGTCCAGTGGTGAAACTAAGCATGATGAACTTTGACACAGAACAACGAACTTTCCCACACTAAGCACATTTGTCTAACATTAGGAAAAAGTTACTCATCACATTCGTGCATAGAACACTAAACAAATTCTTACACTGAACACTGATAAAAAAATACTTAACACTAATCAATGTAATCATTTATTAAAATACACTAAGCAATTCAAACTCAAAACTGAGAAATATTTTTAAAATAAGCATTAGCTGAAACCAAGAAATATACTTTGAGCAAATTTGTGTAAGATTGAGCAAATAAAATTTGCATACGTTTGTTATTAATCATGAGTATATCACATATTACAATTAGCAAAAAAACGTCGTTCCTTACATCAATCGTACTACACTAAGCAAATAAAAGATTAGTATTAATTAATTATTACTATCAATACGATACTTAAATTTTCAATTCATACATAAAAATTTACAGGTGGGCTAGGGCAACGCCTGCTTCAAATATATCTAGGGTGATGTCATGATGACATCTAATTCTTCTTTGACGCAATAGTGAGAAAAGGAATATGAATCCTAGTATATATATAAAGTTTGTACATCACCAAGCTTCGTGTCTGATGTCTCCTCATTTGTGATGATTTAATATTAAGATGAGACATCATTTTTAGTGTTTTAGAAGTATATCTAGTCGGTTTTCTCATGAATTATTACACTTTCCTATTTCTAGTCTTGATTTAATGAATTATTATTTTTAGAGCATATTGGGTTTAATTATTTATTTAGTGTGAATATTTAAAGATAAATATGGAGATTAATTAATTACCAAGTCAATTCTAAGAGATAAGGAAAGAAGATATGCATGGAAATTGGAGATAATGAAACAAAAGCTAAAGTATGGAAAGATAAAGCTGCCAAATAAATCTGAATTTCACCACCCACGACCACAAATGGGCTTGTATCTCAAAATCGGTTAGGAATTAGGAAGAACGGTCAAGAGCAAAGTTAAATATCTTTCCGAGATGATGAATTTCGACTACTGATACGCGTCAAACGGATAAGAATTGAAGCTGCTAGGACCAAAACAAAAACGGGCCTGATCTCATATTTTAGGGTTACGAATTTGAGTTGGGATAGGAGTCCACTACTTACCTTCTCCTTCAAGAAAACGAATTAGGGCTTCTCTACACCTATAAATATACCCTTATATCACTTGTAAGTCATCCTTGCCTCACATTAATTAGTCCTTAGGTTTATTATCATCAGAATTATTGAAGAGTGCAAGATGAAGTCTTTTATTATTTCTTTTAGTTTATTTCCTTCAGGTATGAACTAATTTTCCCATAGCTTGGGTTTTGCATTATGTATAATCTATGAATTCTAGTTTCTTTCTATCTAAGTTTCTATCGAAAATTATATGTTTTAATCTGATATTAGCTTCTTACCTATATATTTGTTTATGTGTTTAGATTTATTGTCTGTTTTCCTTGCGGTGCGCAACGTATAGGATTACATTAATAGTAGTTAGATGATCACCTTAGCTGGGTGTCTAATTATTGAAACACCACATAACATCTAGTGTCGATATTGGTCTTGACAACACTAATTCTAACTAGATAGTGATTAGGGTATATTTTAACCACTATCACCATGTTTGGAATTGATTGCTTAGGGCCTTAGTAGCGCTTGATAACCCTGTTTGGACCAGCCTCGTGGTGTGTCCGTAGCCCCCTTAGTCGCTCTCCAGGCCTAAGAGAGGGAATTTAGAATCCTGACTAAGTATCTAAGAACTAATTATCTTCCTTATTAACTAGAATTTGATAGAAAGAATTAGAAGGATTAGTGCATACTAGCAAAACCTAAGCTATACTTCTCATCTCATATTTCTTATCTTTTATTTTATTGTCTTTTATTTATTTAGTTTAATTAATATTCTCTCAATCGTTCCTATTTATTTTGTCTTTTAATTAATTACTTTCTACTTGTAATTTCTGCTCATTCGTATAACACACTAAGTCCTTGAGAACGAATCTAACTTATCATTAAAACTTGCATACGTCCTGTAATACTTGCATTATCGTGCTTGTCTAGGGTATTTAGTGCATTGTTTTCAGCGTTTATTTATCATATTTTAATCACACTCTAGGCGACACCAAGTTTTTGGCGCCGCTGTCGGTGACTTGTGTCTCGTTATCGTGTGGGCTATCTATTTAGAGTAGTAGTTTTTAGTTAATTTTTATTTTTCAGTTTTATTGTTATTTTTTCCGGATTTGCACTTGTGGTTTGCTTTAGTCTTTTTCAGGTTTTAATAGTGAATCTTTTGCCTCCTTTACCGGAGCCCGAAAGGTGCTTTAGACCTTAAACAGACGTATTCGTGAAGAAAAAGCCTTAAGAAGAGAGATAGCAGATATACCAGATCCAGTAGATCCGAGAGTCCTTGGTCCATTGGGACATTTACAACCACCACCGGAAGGAGGTAACAGAAACAATAATAATCAGAACAGAGTTGAGTAAGACCTCCCAGGCTTGGGAGTACCATTTCATGTTCAACCATTAGGTTACCGTCCTCCAGAGATCCCTGAACATTAAATTTAGACCTGATCTGGTCATGCTCAGTCAATTTCAAAGTTTTGGACTCTACAGTGGTACAGCAATTCAAGATTCGGTAAGAGCGATTCAGAAGTTTATGCAGATTTGTGATGCTTATGTTACTCTAGGCATTACACGCGAGCAACTGTATTGTCATATGTTTCCGTTCTTTCTGACCGGTAAAGCTGGTGAGTGGCTAGATGGGCAACCACCAGGTACAATCAATACATGTACAGAACTTCAAGCCGCATTCTTTAACCGTTTTTATCCAAAGAGTATGAGACTCAAAGACCAAAGCGAGCTTGCAAAGTTTTGTCAAGAGAATGGAGAAGAAGTAGGAGAAGCATGGACAAGGTTTCAATAGAAGTTAGCTAGATGTCCGCTTCACGGTTACACCCCATGTTTACAATTAGTGATGTTTTCAAGGTATTAATGCAGAAAGTAGATGGAGGATAGATAATCTTGGAAGAGGAGGATTTGTGTCCAGGTATACTACAGAAGTCGTTGAAGGTATGGAACGTAGTATAGAAATAGAAAGGAGTTGGCCACTTTCGTGAGCTCCTATTACAAATACCAAAGATACGCTTTGATTAGATGCAGAGACTGCTAATTCAGCTCAATTAACAACTTTAGTAAATCAAGTCAAAGAGATTAATCTTGAGATGCAAAGAAGTCAGAAATAGCAGCAACAAATGTAGTGAAAAAGCACAAGGTAGTCCGGAGTGTGAGGTACCAAATCATACATGGGAAGAGTGTGAAGGAAATCCAGCCTTTGTTTATTACGTGTCCAACTGAGGAAATTACCAATTTGGTAACAAATTCATCCGGGTATGCAGTATTCAAATCCACGGAATAACACTTACCAACCAAGATGTCAGAATCCATATCAAGGAAATCAGAATTTTAATAGACCTGCTCCTCCACAACAACCTGCCAATGATGCTTATACCGATATGTTAACTCAGAATGCTTTACCACAACATCCTCAAGAGGTAGTAGTGGGAGATAAGCAATTAAAGAATGTCATGGACCTTATGACAAGTAATATTCACACACAAAACAAGAAGTTAAGAGAACAAGAGGCTTCAATTCAAATCTTAGGTACACAAGTAGAGCAGTTTAGCAAAGTGTTAACAAAGATTGTGGAAGCAAGAGAATTGAAAGCCATTGAATAATATGATGCCATTGTTGGGTTCAAACCTTGTAAGGAAATTTGCCTTGAAATAGAATAGAAAGAGGAAGTACCACATGCTGCAGAAATTGTCGTGGAAGTTCTAAAAATTGAAGAAGAAGAACCAACCAAGTCTAACCCGGAAGACTCTAACTTTTCTGAAGATTCAGATTCATTTGAAATATCCAAGTTTATAGACCTTCTAAGAGATATGCAAGAAAAGATTAGATCGGATATTGAGCTACAAGCTACCAGAGATAAAGAAAAAGAGAAAGAAGCCTCAAAAGAGCCAATAGAATAAGGTGCACCTGCTGTGCAAGAAAAGAAAGAAGAAGAGAAGGTAGATTCTCCACCTATTGTTCAAACAATGTCACCACCTATTCTTAAGATAAATCCGAAGGTTGACATTGAACTTAAGACATTTGTAGAGGCCTATAGTCCAGAAAATATCAATGCCCAAATGCTTGAGATTGCGAAAAAAGGGCTTACACCGCAAGAAGTTTTCACGCAAGTTATTCAAGAGAAAGAAGCGAGTGTAGAAGCCAAGAAAGAGACTGTGTCTCATACTGAGAGAGACTTGGCAAGAGTTGAAAAGGAGTTACCACTCAAGCTCAAAGATCCGGGAAGCTTTAATCTTCGTATTCAAATCAGTGGTATGCTCAAGATGAAAGCCATGTGTGATGTGGGTTTGAGTGTGAATCTTATGCCGAAGTCTGTGTTCGATAGGCTTGGGCTGGAGAAGACTGAAATAGCACCTGTAAAGTTACAATTTTCGGATAGCTCAGTGGAAAAGACATGGGGAACAATGGAGGACATTCATGTCCGAACAGGTAATATCACCATCCGTAATGAATTTGTTATTCTTGATTATGATGCAGATAAGCAGGTTCTGATTATACTTGGAAGGCCATGCTTGGCCACCAGTCAAAGCATCATCAACTTCCAGGAGGGAACAATTACCCTCCGTGCTTAAAACGTATCTGAGACATTCTATGTCTGGGGTAAGAAACCAAGGAAGTTAGAAACCACAGTTCCTGTCATCCATAGTCTTTCACATTACAAAGTCCCAGAAGAAATCCACGCAAAACCTGTGGATACTAGACCAATGAGTGAGTTAGGGGTCGGACATGAAGTTGTATGGAAAGCCCACAAGCACGATGTTGGAATTATGCCCTAACCCCGATCGTCTTGTAATGAATTGAACACAAGTGTTTATTGTACACGATAATAGATACCCCTACAGTTTTGATTAAAGAAATTGTTTCCTTGAATCTATGGCAAGCCTTTATGATTATGGTATTAGTCTACATAATATGAAGGCAAATCCTTTGATTAAGTTATGAACTAGATACCATAAGGTGTTATGATAATGAGAATCTAGCTCATAAGACTTAATCTAAACTTGTTCTTAATCGTAGGATCATCGAGTTAGGACCTCGATGATCCAGTTAGATTAATATGTAGCTAACGAGTATTTATTGGATAAATATCGGTAGTTCTCGTTTACCGAGTTAGGTGCATAGATAATGCACATAGAGATTTGATTATCGAACTGACTAAAACTAGAGATTCCTAATGGTTAATTACCTTGAACTGTCAAGTAGGTTAATCTCTAGAAGGAATTTCATGCTTGTAATCCTTTGACCCGAGGTCATCACTATTGTGGTGTAATGCTTGTTGTGTTTTGATACTGGACTACTAGTGTTTCATAATGCTAGTCGAAAGGATATTGGACACAACTAAGTATATATGCTCCTAGGGATGAGTCAAGATGGAATCTATCAACTCTAGGTAAAGAGTTTGAGTTCTACAATGTCATAAGATTATAACGGTTGTATCAAATCCTTGGCCAAGGTGATATAATGAATGAAGAAAGATGTTTCTTAGGTCATTCGTCAATCGTTGATAATTGACGTGTAATGTAGTTGATTTTCTAAATAGGATTTGACAGTTGTACCATATCTCAGGATAATCTAGAGCTGTAAAGATAGAGGGAATACGTGTATGATCCTTCACCGGGTTCTTTGTACAGAGTTACTTCACGTTATCCGGTCGTTGGGGAGTGTTGTTAGACGCCAACCTCGATTAGTGGTTAATTAACTACTACCAGTTTAACGATGAACCCACGTAGTCGCACAC
Source organism: Nemophila menziesii (assembly GCA_029959085.1). Taxonomy (NCBI): domain Eukaryota; kingdom Viridiplantae; phylum Streptophyta; class Magnoliopsida; order Boraginales; family Hydrophyllaceae; genus Nemophila; species Nemophila menziesii. The sequence continues at coordinate 34,225,034 of JARWIR010000003.1, forward strand.
TAACGAGTGCATTGATCTTGCTTCATGACGTTGATTAATTTTATTATTAGATAATAAATATTAATTAATTTTATACTTGGAATATTGGTATATTAATTTTCTAGCACAAATTAATATTCTAATATAAAGACCAGTCTAAGACAAAAGAAAAAAAAGGAAAAAAAACTTTGACAAGTTCGTGGGTCAAACTACGTACCTCCAATAATGTGAAATGTGTCACTAACCGCTGGGCTAGTCAAGTGTTTTTGTATAATGTAGAAGGTCCAAGTCCACTTCACAAGTGGTAATGGACTAGATTAATAAGATAATTAATTTTATTATACGTTCCTGACTTTTCCAATTCTTTGTCTTTTCATTTTCTTTTGTTAATTTTATATTAGTATAATGAGAATCATTATTTTGATATAACTTCTCATCAGTTTTCTCCAAGAAAAACTCCACAAGAAAGTAAAAGGTTTTTTGGTTTCCAAGTCAGAATTTTGATTCTGAAAGCAAGATCAAAGCTCGGTAAGCAAAGCGTGGAGGCTCCAAGTTTTTGAAGCTAAGTTAGTCACTGGGCAATTCCATTCTCATACAACGGATTAAGGTATGTAATCGAATTCTTTGTTTCTGTTTAAATTCTTAAATTGCAACTAGATTGGCTTAGGATTGCAATATATTTTCCGCTGCGTATATTTGATATATCTGGTATTGCGATTCCTTCACACGAGAATAGGCCAAGAAGTCACAAAGGTTCTTGGATGGGACCATTTATAGTCACGGAAGTTGTTTCAGCTAAAATGATAGAAATCAGGACCAAGAGGGGCATTAAATGGAGATTAGTGTACACTCATAGCCTTGCTCATTGTTTGGGATGCTATATACGAAAATCTTGATAGAGGTAACGCGTCTAATTTTGGAATACGTTAAACAAAAGTGTTGTACGGGAGACAACCCGTAATTTTTATGTTTTTAAGTCTTTAATTTATGTTTGGATTAGTTGATTTAGTAGATATTGCAGTACTGGGGAAGGTATTAGTGTTTTTGATGTGTAGGTACTTAAGAAATTCGAGTAGGGAAAGAAATACGAATAAATTGGCGAAAATCAGAACCCTTGTGTGGTACACCGCACGAGAGTTCCGGTGCACTGCACGGTCAAAACCGGTACCACGATTCACAAATCCATTCCAATCCCGAGACAAAAAGGAGAAAACCGTGTCATCATTCGCGACCACACTTCTAGTCAACGCACATGTCCGGTACACCGCACGATTCTTCTGGTGTACCGCATGTCCTAAAAACCATGACAACGGTTTGTAAATTACGTATGATGCCGAGACCCATTAATAAAACCGTGTCGACACTTTGCACCCACGGTATGGTCAACCCTCGAGTCTGGTATACCGCACGATTCTTCCGGTGCACCGCAGCCCGCCACCAGATCCGAAAACAAAAGGTTATAAGAAGGGTTTTGAAGAGAAGGTTAGTTATATCACGAAATTTTCAATCCTTAAGCCTCTCTTTCTTCCCCAAAGCTCTCCAGACTCCATTAAAGCTACTATAAGTCTTCACCAAACATCAAAATACTACCCAATCATCATAAATTCACATCCAGATCCTTCCCCACATCATTATAAAGAAGATTCAACCACCCATATCATATCAAAATACCTAGAATCCAAGAATCAAAAGCCAAAATTTCCAAATCTTACCCAAAAATTTCTCAGATCCATACCAATCAAGCAAGAGTTTATCCTACCCACATATCGATTCATCATCCTTACACCTTTCCTAACCCAAACAACACTTGTTCCACCTAAAATCAAGGGTTACAAATTTCAAGAGTGTTTAAAGCTTTGAGTTGGAGGTCAACTGAGATGACGAAAAGAACATAAATGTTATCTACTGTTAGGCAGATAAAGAAAATTCAAAGTAAGGTATTGGTATCTATTGAGAAGAAATCAATTGCGAAAATTTCAAGTTCTAGTGTGCAGAAAAAGGGTAAAATAGGTCAAGCGAATCGAGGAAAGCTAGTTGTGGTAAATTCAAAGAGAAAAAAGGTTTCAACTTTCATAAGAAAGACACCACAACCTCTACAAATCGAGAGTCCTAAACCCAAGGAAGATGAAGCTTCAAAGGCCTTGTTAGCTTCAACAAAGAAGCACTTTCCGGACTTGCCCTTTGCTTATGAAAGAGTATTCGAAAAAGAAGTTGGAGAAGGTGATTACAAGAGATTCTTAGAGATGGGAGATAGATTGGGTTGGTCTGCATTCATGTTGCGAAGATTGAACTTATGTTTAGAGTTGGTTTCCGATTTCTATTTAAGACTCTTTAGCCGAGATGGTGAAGGTTGTGTTCCAGTTAGAGGCAAGTTAGTTCCTTTTTTGTTAAAGAGATTAGAAACCACTTCGAGTTCAAGAAATTGGTTGGACCATATAAGTTTAGAGAAGCGGTTGAAAATATCAATACTTTCGATTGGAATAAACTTTTTGAGCATGTTTTAGATAAGGAGAAAGTGAAATCACATAAGGGAGAGTTGAAGGCACCTTGGCCTTACAAATATCTTCAAGCGGATACTAGAGTTTAGCACAATACGCCTTTGGAAACATGATAACTTTGGATGTAACTAAGAAAAACGCAATCTTTTTAAATTGTATTTTAAAAGGGGGAGAAGTAGATGTGGCACAGTTGATCTTTGAGGAGGTGATACAATTTTCGGTCTCTCCTACTTCGTTATTGAATATAAATTATCCTACTACAATCACGTGCCTTGTACGAAAACCGAATGTGATTCCGGGTGAAGGGGAGAAGCTAATGTATAAGATGAGTAATAATATTGACAATAGTTGGATCAAGACAATTTTGAGAGGAGCGGGAGTTACGAAACCTCCACTATTAAGCGAAGAGGATCGTATTTGGTGAGAAAAGGTAGAGGAGCAATTTAATAAAGTTGACGCAGCTCAAACTTTCTTGGTCGATGATGTGGCACAAATCAAAGCTAATCAGGTGCACATCATGACACTCCTTGAGCAATTAAAACGCGATCCAGTAAATCCTATCTTGGATATCGATAATGCGAGGCAATAGCCTCGAGAGTATGTTCTCTTTCTTCCTTACCATTTCTTTATATGCTTTATTTGCTTGTTTATAATTTCTTTTTAGAGTCTTTTTCGAGTCATGGGAACACACCTCATTTTTTAGTTGGGCGTGTGGGGATTTGTTGTCTCTCATCTCCATTTTTATGTGATTTTTCTATTTTTGGAAGAAATTAAAAATTTTGATAGAGGGGAATTAGAGGTGGAGTGTGTTTAATAGCTTGAAGGCATAAGCTTAGTAAGTTAATGATAGAAAGTAATATGTTTATGAGCTGTTTTATTTTGTATGCTTTGAGTATGAACAAGAAACACACATTGATAGCAAAGAGAAGATTAATAAGCAGTGCGGTAGAAGTATGTTTGATCTTGGGGAGCCTTGAGGGGTGTGTAGGCCGTGAGATCCAAGCTAGTTGTTAAACCCATTTGATTAACATGCTAAAGGTAAGAGAATAACGAAATTGCATAGTTTAGAAAGTGATTAAGGCGGTTCTTTGATAAGCTCCTTGTTGCCTTATAGCGTGTTGCCCATTATTATATTTATATCCTTCTCAGCCCCTTCTAGCCTTTCTAAAGACTTTTTTAGCCATGTTATAAGCCATATCCCTTTAGATTTAGGACTTTTCCGTATGACCCGCACTCAAATTGCAATGCATAGACAGTTATTTTAGAGCTTGAGTTTGGGGTGGTGGGTCCACCATTATGGGAAAATCATTGGGTTGGGAATTTTTTAGCTTATTGAGTATGCTCTGTTCTATATTTTGATGATGATTCACAGGTTTATTATATTGTAACCCTTTGCCGGGGTAAGATTAAATGAAAAAAAATTATGAAAAATAAAATATGAGAAAAAGAAGTAGCATGATATCTCACATCAAAAAGAGAGTCATAACTATACATAAAAACTGATATGAAAAGATTGAAAATATTTTGACCGACTAAGTGGAAGTTTTTATGTTAACATCTTTATGCTTTAGTATTGGGTTATTGGGGATGCTAAATTAGTGCATCAAAATCATTGGGTTGAGTGAGAACGTTTTGTGAAAGTAACTCAAGCTCTAGGGCGATTCGCTGATGGCTAGTGAGGAGAGAGCCAAAAGCTCACTCTAAATTATCCAAATATACTATCATATCGTCCCTAAGGCAGCATTACAACCTTAAAGACCTTTTGATTCTTTGCTATGTGATCTAGAAGTGATTGACCCGTTAGAGAGTAGTTAAGTGGATCTTTGGATACTAGTGAAGTTCAATGAACAATCTATAGCCTCCTTGGTAAACTAAGTGAGGAACCTCTCCTTCGTGCATTGCGAAGCTAATCTGATCTTGAATTTGAGCCGTGTTGATCGTGAGTATGACAAGTGTACAGGTAATCTAGTTTGTAAATATTATTACATGAAATTTTCTAAGTAGTTGATATATTCTGTTATCTTCTTTCCACCGTGCTTAATTGACTTAGGTGTGTATTTAGAGACTTCCCTTTGTTCTTATCTTTATTGTAACGGGACAATACAACTTTGAGTTGGGGTCTTGATGTCTCCCTATTCGTGATATAATAATCTAGGTTGGAGACATCATTTTAGGTGTATTAGAGTATCTAATTATATATTTTTAGTTATATTTTGATAAATTCCTATTTCTTGTCTTGATTTGATGATTTTCTTTGAGCATATTGGGTTTAATTTATTTGTTTAGTGTGAAGCTTTAAAGATATATGGAAATTAATTAGACGCCAAATCAATTCTAAATATGTAAGGAAAGAAGATATGGAAGAATTAAGAGATAAAAGGATGTAGAGATAAAATAGGAAAGGAAAAGTTGTCATATAAATCTATAATTCTACAGCTACGTCCACTAAACTGAAGATAACTTCAAATTTACTTGGTATTTGGATGAGCAATAAAAAGAGAAAGTGTAGATATTTTCGATGCGGTCGTTTATATATAAAGTAGGTGAAAATCTGACGAATAACGAAGGAGTTACGACCAAAACAAGACAACAACATTTATCCTATCTCCTATATTTTAGGAAACTTTGTTTCTAATTACTTTTATCCGTAGTTTATTTATATGTCTTTACAGGTAAATCAGAACTAGGTTACTCATGTTCAAGAAGGGGTTCGAGTCTTGTACCTCTTACTTTACACCCGTTAGGGAGGAGATTCGAACTCAAGACCTCCCCTTTAAGTGCTAAAGAAATAGCAAGACTCTGGCCAGTTGAGCTAACCTAACTGGTTATTGACCGTAGTTCTTCCGAATGTATACGTATAGACTACCCCATTAATAGTAGTTTGATGGTGAAGAGGTGTCTTATTATTGAAACATCACATAAGCGTATAGTCTGCGGTAGTATTCTGGAATGGCTTGCCTTACTAGATAGCCATTAGGGTCTAAGATTTAACCACCGGTCATTGCGCAGGGTCACCTTACCCAAGTCCCTTGGTAATTGTTAGGTCGACACCTAATTCCACCCAGAAGGGGGTTAGGAAGAATATAGAATCTTGGTTGTTTATCTATGAGCTATAATCACCCTTATAACTAGAATATTGATTTAGAAGGATAAGTTCATACTAGCAACCCTAAGCTATATTCTCATCTCCATTATTTTAGTATTTATTTATTTGCATTATTATCTTCTAGATCTGAAAACTAAATAAATATTATTACTTTTACTGTCTTTTTATTTAATAAGTAATTTCTTCTACACTTCTTTATATGCATAAGTATATCTAATAGATCAAATCCATGCGGACAGACTTTTACTTACTAACTAAACTTGAAAATGGTCAGTAATACTTGCAGTGAGTTTCTCGTGGTAGTCAAGGGTGTGTCCTTTATTATTATATTTATTTTCTGTTTTTCATCACACCTTTGCCCCCTACCAATTGTTTGTATATTAGGTGTAATGTGTATTAGTTCTTGAACATCACTATATGAAACTTGTTAGGGTAGTTTCTGTAAGTTGATTTATTATTTTCCTCTTCTTCTTACTTAGCTTGCTTAAGATTCCCACTAGTCTTTAGTTTTACTTTGTCAATACGACAAAGCTTTGAGTTGGGGGTCTTGATGTCTCCTGTTTTGTGATAGCAAAACCCCTCCATGAGACATCATTTTAGCGTTAAATTGGACTTAGTTATTATATTAATCATCGTATTTTGATATAATGCACATACTTCCGTTGTTTTGGTATTATTGTTACTTTTAGAGCTTTTGTGCATTAATTTGTTTGTTTAGTGTGAAGATATTAGGTATATGGATGCTAGGAAGCACCAAGAAGAATAGAAGAAGTGAAGATTCAAGAACAAATCCAATAAAATGCGTTAAAAGAGAAAAAGAAATCAATTTAGTAGAGGTGGAGGAATTTTAGAAATAGTGAAATTGTCACTTGTTTCCATTCTCGGTGATAATCGGTGAGGATTCAGACATGGTGGTTCAAATGAAAAGAGTGAGCCTTAAAGTCAGTGAAATTTGAGAAGTAGAATCAGTTGTTTCAGACTTACGATGCAAAAGGTATGGCCAATTTAGTGAAGTGGTGCAATGCAATTTTGAATTAAGTAAAACGGGTTGGGCCTTTTGGACCTCCCAGAAGGGCCCATATGACCTAAAAATGCACTAGACCTCTATAATACCTTTTATTAGCTAGAAAACAGAGACAATTCATATTAGTGAGAAGCAAAAAGCGCCTGGAAGCAAGAGAGAAGAGGCAGGAAGAAGGAGAATAAGAATTTCATAATTTTTCATCATCCGGACTCTAAATCCCTTCAATGAAATTAGTAACTTTATTCTGTTTTTCATTTTATGCACGATTTTGATACTTTAAATTGTTAGTTTTGCTTATTTCCTTATGAACTAAGTCATTCGTAGCTTGAGAATGCTTTATGCATAAATTTGTAGTTAGTAGGGATCAGTAGCGACTCTCAAGCTATATTCTTATCTTCTCATATAAATCTATTTATTTGCATTTTCATCCCTTTAGTTTAGTTATTATCAGTTTAATTTATTTGCACCTTAGTCCTTCGTAATTGAAAAACCCAAAAAAATATGTTTTACTTTCTGTATTCGAATCTAAATCTCGATATTCATAAACACAATTACTTTAACTTTTCTAATCCTTGAGAACGAAACCCTTTACTTACTCATTCATATTACTTGTAAACATACCCTATACACTTGCGGGTGATTAAAGTCTTTTTATTTTACACATTATTTATCACACTCACAAGACCGACAAAGTGTAAAAACTACATTTAATTGAGATAATAACGGATAACCTTCGATCAAAAATTAATTATATGGATAATTTTGTATAATATATTGATTATTATTTCCACTTTTATATTATATGATAATATATTTATTTTGATATATGTTAGTTACTTGCATGCTACAATAAACATTAGGTATTTCCCTATTACTCTTTCGGATACACTTCGTAAAAGAAGATCAAATCCTGGACCTGGACTAGCATCATATCAGGAAGATATGTTTTAAATTGGGACGTTTTATGCAGGTTGGAAACAGAAATAATATTGATATCTAAAATGATAAATAGCTCCCAACACACATCCTACTCACGAGACCATACAATGTTAAAGGTCCATAAGTTAATGACTTTTGTTGTACCTAGGGTGTGATATGTGAATCAACAGAAAAGGAGGGTGACCTCCCACAAGTGTACGGGTCCTTGAAAAGCAATAAAATGGATAAGTACTTATGGTTATCGTCTTCTAAGACACTATCAAGGTTAACTTAATGTGTTTCGTATAATATTTATTTGATTTTATAATTTAAAAGGCAAAAATAATTAACAAAAATTAAATACTAGAATGGAAATGCAATTAAACTAAAGAGAAGTTTTGAATATGAGAATTATGCTTAAGGATTGTTAGAAATCCCCAAAGTCGATTAGTGGGATTATCTAGATATAAGGGCAAATTGGTCGTTCATATTAGTCGGGATTCAATATTCTTCCCATATCCCTCCTAGGTAAATAAGATACTCTCGTACTCAATTTCGTTGGAAATTGGTTCAAACTATAATGACTACTTGGCTAGTCGAGACCCGCCGGCTCACTAACGCACACCAAGCGTGTATATACTAGTTCCGCAATTAAACCTCCCTTCCGATTCTAGCTTAATTACTTAACCTATCCACTATTTGGATATAATCTAAATAGTGTTATTACAAGATATATACTCCATAGAATTAAAATAAAATTTATTTAAATATACATCCCAAAATCATAAGAACATCATTAAGAATCAACTAAGGGTCATATTAAGCAATCCTCAAACAATGAGGTTTGTTCATATTCGAAAAATTAAAAAATAACAAAAAATAATACAAGAATCATGTTTGAAACCTAAAATCGAATAGGTTTACTCTTTTGAATGGAACGATCTGGAGCTCCGATGAGGAAGAATGGTAGATTTTGGTGAAACCCCTTATTCCCTTCTCTTCTACTCTCTCTGGTGTTTAACGTCTTCTAAAATGAGTAAAATAATAAGTGGTGCTGAATAATGAGCTCCTAAAGTGTTTAAATACCTGTCAAAAAATGTTTGGGGCATATGGCCTCACTTAGATAGGTCAAAAATAGCCCAACATGTTTTTAGGCTAGTGTTGGACATATTTGAACGATGGTGGAAGCAAATATCATAACTTTTTTATCTTAACTTCGAATTAACTTCCACCACTTCTCATGCGTCACTAACATCATGCTTTATCTAAACCAAAAGGAATTAAGTCCAAATATATGACCAATTAAATATGGTGACTGAAACAATATGACATCGAGATTTCTTTGATAAACGCTTTAACTTCCCAAAGTGACTTTAAACTCATTTCACGCCTTGGCTTGGTGTTTAAATTGACTTTTTGACTTATCATAATCATCTTAGAACCTTTTATCAACCATGTACCTACAACCTACACACTTAACACACAATTAAGGCACAAAAACTCAATAAATATCAATATGTCCAAAATAAGAGGGAAAGGTACAATATATCGATTATTAGGGGAAAATCCCCCACTTGGGCCCAATAAACACCCAAAAAGATGTATCATGAATAGATTGATCTATAAAAAAAGACATCAACTTCCTACTCACAGATGGCTCAGGTTGAAACACTGTTCTAATCCATAACCTGTTTCATCCATCTACGTCTTAATTTATTATTTGAATGTCGTTTCATACCTTGGAGGAAGAAGATAAGATCATTTGGTCCCATTCTACAAAGGCAGTTACACAACTAAAACATGTTGTCATGTTATTACTTCTTTTTTGGCGGAGATATTTTCTAAAATTTCTCCCTCCGGTACAAGTAGAGATCCCTCGATCTGGAAAATTGTGTGGCATTCTAAACTCCCACAAAAATTAGAGTCTTTATTTGGAAATGATGTAATAAGGTTATTATTTGTAGGGTAAATCTCTACAAAAGGAAGTGTGTTTTTACGAAGAGGTGTAATTTCTGTAAATGCCTGGTGGTAACGGTGGATCGTTTCTTTTTCTCCTGTCCCAATAACGAAGAAACTCAAGAACTAACTAAACTCAGTGGGACAGAGAATTTTTATACAAGAGTCATGCACATTATCAAAGAGGGGAGCAAGTGTCAAAAAAAATTCATGGACTTTGTCTTCATTACCATCTAGAATAATTGGATTACCAGGATGAAAAATATATTCGAAAGAACTAAATAGAACACCAAATCAATGATAATACTGTTGAACAACCTCATAAAAGATTTTTCTGGGGATGACTGGAAAACACATACGCATCAACTCCATTGATTGTGGGAAATGCTTCCATCCAGGGGATTTCTCATACCTCCTACTCCAAACTCAATATTTTTTGCGCTGTCTCGTTTATAGGAAAGCATAAGATTACTAGTATAACAATCATTGGGTAGGATATATCTTATTCACTTATCCATTGTGATGGAAATGCATTTTGGTGCAGTTCAGTTTTCAAAGACGATGCTACAATAGTACTTATAGCTTGCAAAGTCATAGATACCTTCAAGGATGGGAAGGTTGCTATACACCTTGATTGCCTCGAGGTTACCCAATGCCTTAATGCTATATCAGAGTCTAGCTGGAGGCTCGACCTTTGATGCGGAAAAATTAGAGATTTTATTGCTTGTTTGTCTCATATTTTCATTAGACATATTCTTATATTTAGGAATATAGAGGCGAACAACATAACTAGGAGTTTTAGATATAATTTTCTTTTTAACAATTTGTCATCGATCCAGATCTTTGATCTGATCTGTCCGGGATTTTTTTTTGTTCCAGATCTGTCCGGGATTGAATGACCTCTTTGTACCTGCTTTTAATTATAATTGACAAAAAATAATATCTTTTGTTATAAAATGAAGAAGTATCAAATAACAGATATCTTAATGACGAATAAGTTTGGTGTGGTAGCCAATAAGCACCATTTGTCTACTGCTATTTCGACCAAAAAGAGTCTTTTTTTTTGCTTGCTAATTATTATTAAAAACCTTTTCCAAAAAAATAAATAACTAATTATTAAAAATGAAATTGGTGAAAATAATAAAGCCTTGTACCTAAGCAACAGTAATTAAATACTGTACGTTTTTTTTCGCAGTCAAGAGGATTAGGCAAGTCCAACACTTCATATTTTCTAAACTTCAGATCTCTTTGCTCACATGTTAATTCATTCTTTTTAGTTTTACAAAGCTCTAGATTGTTAAACCTGAATAAAAAAATCTCGTTCTCGATGTGAATTTTGTTATATACTTCTTTCATTTATTATATTTCACAGAATTGAAAAAAAAGTTATTGTTTGTTTCGAAATTAATTTGCAGAATTTAATAGCTGCCGTGGATTTCTATATTACAAAAGAGCAATTCTACTGAAATTCTGTTCTTAAATAGCCATGATGAATCCTCGAAGGTTTTGTTTCTTATCCTTTTTTCCTTTTGTATATAAAGCATGTGATATAGGTACATATATGAACTAAGTAGTTTGTGCTTTGTGCTGTTTTAGTTTTTGGTAAGATAGACTATGGAAGATTAGGATAATTGCTGAGAAAAATGGGCGTTTTGCCTAGTGGAAAGTGATAATCTAGTTTTTGTGGGATTCTAATGTCTCACTCACAACTGATTGATGTATTTTCTCATAGACTGTTAAAACTGCCTATTTAGTCTTTTAGCAGATTCAAATGCGCCTAAATGTCAAAACAAGTGACTCTTGTTTAAGATCTAATTTATTTTGCTTATTTGTATTGTGTATATTATTGATCCTAGGAAATTTAATCTTAGTATTCACTGTCTTTAAAGGCTCCTTACAATAATATGTAACCTCAGGGACCGAGCAATTAGAGTTGCTTTATTTGATGGAATTGAAAAAGGAGGTATTAGAGCTTCATCTTCTTATTCATCTCATGAGATTGATGAACATGAAAATGAAACAGGAACGAGTTAATTTGCTAAATTGGTAACTTTTTATTTAACTTTGTTAGCTATTGGTTTTCTCATACACTGTCCTAATTGTTCATTATTTGAACAGTAATCAGGTGATATACACGAAGAAGTAGAAAGTCATAAGCGTATGCTCGACAGAATGGTATGTATTATTTATATCAGAATAATAAACTAACTTTAGTCTTGAGTACAATTCTTAATAATCTTAATTAACCGTTTAACTCTTTCTCTTTTCAGGGTAATGATATGGACGCTTCAAGGGAAATTCTAGCAGGAACAATAGACAAATCTTAAAATGGTATTGGAGGGTATACTTTTATCTATTATCATATCTTTTTCTGAAATTGAGTTATTGCTTTGCTTTTGGTTTTCGAGACAAAATCAAATCAACGGATGTTCACTGTTGTGGCTTCCTTTGTGGTTATTTTCCTTGTGTACTATTTCACTAGGTAATTTGTGACCGGCTCATAAGATATTGTGACATAGTCGGTGTAAATGAGTTTATATTCATTGAGAGTTGTTCAATGTAAGGTTACTACTATGACATTAACATATGATGAAATATAAAGTGTTACCGATTTTTATTGGTTCATTATAACTGGTTTTTTATTTACCATCATTTACATAGTCTTCTCGTTTGCTTGAGATTATGTAGACTATTATTGACAACTAACAATTCATACATAATCTCTTATTGACAATTGTATTAGTACAACCTTTGCAATTAATCATCATAACTAAAACATCCAGCTGAACAATAAGTATTTGATCCTGGTTTAATCTCCCTTGATATGCGAATTTTGGTTTCGTTTCTATGCATTATATACATACACAAGGGGGAATCTGTGCTAAATATGCAACTCATGCTTAGTCACTTTCTCAAACTACCCCTCCATAACTGACTCACAAGAAACACTAAAAAAGAGAAAACGTTAATTCTATCCATGAATAAAAAATTGAAATGCACCAGCCGGGAATCGAACCCGGGTCTGTACCGTGGCAGGGTACTATTCTACCACTAGACCACTGGTGCAATTGACAAAAGGCTTCTGTAAGTAACGGTATTTGTCACGAATGTAAATACAATGTTTGTGGCCCCGGGATTGGCCTTTTTCGCGTTCTCTTTGTATTTTCAAATTTAGTAACGAAATTGATTATATAAACTCAAAGTTACTATTTTGATTTTCAAATTCACCATGACATACTACCAGTCTATCATATTATTATACCAACAACAAGTGAATTAACTAAAAGGTCAATGCCCTAAAAAATCAAAATAATATTATACTTGCCCCAAAGAATCATCCATTAACTTACTATTATAAGATTACATATTTACCCTTACACCATAAGAACTATTCCCGTCACGGACGATTCCCATCACCCGACGAATCCCGTCAACGCGACGAATAATGTATAACATAAGTAGGGATAGTATAGTCATATAATGTATAAAATAATTCAATTAATGATTTTATTGGGCAGAAATTTTGTCATTGATGTTATTGGAATGAAAATAATATTATTTTAATTTTTTAGGTTATTTTCCCTTACCTAAATGAAAATATATATATATATATATATTCTCTTATTTTTCTTTAATTTTCAAGTTGCGTGGAGCGCAATTCCATGCTTATTTTTCCTTACTTCTTCCTTAAAAATGCTGCATTTATCTAATTACGCTACATGATCAGCATGAATAAGATAATGCCACAAGTCTATGGGTATTTTTTGACCAAAGATACTCGAGAGTTAGTTGATTAATTGGAACTTGGGATGACCATGCATGGGATCATGCAATTATTTCTTTGAGTAATGATATATATCATTACTCTATTAATTTTAAGAGCCAATTGTTGATTGATGCCTATTAAAAAACTTATTTAGAAAAAGGTGCCTAGAAAAAAATATTTATTGAAAACAGCCCCCTTATAATTAACAATTAAAAAATAAGAAAAAAACTAATAAACACGCGCGCGCGTCCGTGAAATTTTTTTAAAATCGTCATAACTAATTCAAAAAAAATCAAAAAAATCAAAAAAAATTATATTTGGATAAATCAAATTAATATTTACGTCTATGATTTTTTTTGGAATTTTCTGAATTTTTTGATTTTTTTTGATTTTTTTTGATTTTTTTAATTTTTTTTCGCATGTTTGAAACATGGAATTTCATGTTTAAAACATGGAATTCCATGTTTATTTCACGGTTTAAAACATGGAATTCCGTGTCTGCGAAAAAAAAAATTAAAAAAATTCGAAAAAATTAAAAAAAAACAAAAAAAATCAAAAAAATTCATAGACGTAAATATTAATTAGATTTATTCAAAAATATTTTTTTTTTAATTTTCTGATTTTTTTTGAATTAGTTATGACGATTTTAAAAAAATTTCACGGACGCGCGCATGTGATGGAATTAATAAAGGTATAGAAAATATAAAGGGGATGTTTTCTATAAATAATTATTTCATTAGGCATTTTTTTATAAATAAGATTATTGAAGGCATAAAAAAATAATTAGAGAGTTTAAGGAGGATGTTTTCAACAATAACTCCTAATTTTAATACACATGCCCAGTTAAAATTGGAATTTTACAATAATTTTTTATCAACTCTTCAATTAATTAAAAAAAATAAAAATCTTAGACCTGTCAAGGACTGCACATCTATAATTGGAATGATGATGGAGTAGTTAGCATAGCATCTACCTACACTACAAAAAGTTACCACAAGTCTAAAGTTGCCCTCACTTTGCAGTCAATCATGTATCATGTATATAATGCTTTGATAAGAAACATGCATGAAGTGCAAGGTTTTCGTGCAAACACAGCAACCGTTACTTGTTCAATCATTATCGTTCTTGACCATTCTACTCTATCGTCAAAGAGGAAACATATTGAAACCCTAGAGTTTATATAACCAATCCATGAGAAAGATGACCCGGGTAGCTAGCTACAACATTTGGTATTAATACTTAAACATGCAAGATCAATACTTAATACTAGCACTTTCAATGATCAATCATGCTATCTTAATGAAATTTATCTTAGGTAAATGACTCTATAATTTTGTTTATTAAAAAAAGGGATGGATTACTTAGCTATTTAACCATATACACAAGTAGATATTGATTTGTAAATTGTCATTCACTTTCATAGAGATTGAGGTTCATGCATAACATAAACTGAGTAGAGCTGTAGATCAGCCTCGAAATTAAGACACAATGTATCTGGTCCATGATCATACTAGCTAAGCAAGCTGCTTTGTTGTTTATGCTTTGTCTTCTACGTACTTTTAGCTAGCGTATACAGAAGTGATTAATTAAACAGATCAAATCTAGCCATCTATAATGTCCAACATCCAACATATATAGAAATCACAAGAAAAACACAAAAAATGAGACACCACAGAAGAGAAAAAGAAAACATGTATATATAGACATATTTAATGTCCAGATCAGTATGCAAAATTACCTTGAAAGATTGATTAGCCTATAAATTATGGTGAATCAAAATCCATGCTCCATGTACAAAATATCAGCCTCCAATTTTCTTCAACCTCGTAATGGAAAGCTTTCAAGTACTAAAAGATTAATTTTAGTAAAAAAAAGCATATCGTGTAAGAAATCATTGCATAATATTTAGAGTAATGATAGTACAATAGTGAATTTTGTAGTACTCGTCAAATAGTAAATTTACATATCCAAAACAGCGAAGGACCTTTTCTCTTATTACAGTGAGCGTCTCGTAACTCATATGAATATAATACATGAATTACCAAGCAAATCTGTGAAACTAATTAACTTATACTAATTAGGGTCTGGGCCTAGTCGAAGCTCCAAATCTAAATCGTTTTCTCTTCCATTCTTCTTGATCTCTTCTATAATTGGTGAACCATATTGTAAGCTTAAGTTGATGCGCCAGTCATCTCCATAACATGAATCAAAGCTTTGAAATTGATCTCCATATCCCAAGCTATACTCATGATTATTGTAATTACCATAGGATTGACTTTGAGTAGTTGACGTGGAAACTGGAAAAAAAGTTGTGTAACTTGGTTGTGGTGGATCATAGTTACTTGATAGTGATTGAAAAACCCTAGGGCTGGGGCTTGGGGTAGAACCAAAATAATTTTGTTCATGGTTGTTTGAAGTAGTAGCAGCAGGTTTAGTCTTAGCTCTATCTTTCCGATGAATATTCATGTGACCTCCCAAGGCTTGTGCTGTGGTGAAGCCTCTCTTGCAAAACACACACTCGTAGAATCGACCTATGCTCATGTTGTGACTTTCTTGATCATCGGATGGTTCAGCTTCTTCATTCGAATAATCCATACACAACAAGATTGATCTGTATTTTCTTTATATATATAGGAGTAATATAAGCTATATATGAAAGATCGAAGGAAAGGTTCTGGATGATTAAATGGGAATAGGCATAGAAGGTCTTAGATTTTTCGCCTAAATCTGTTATAGCCAGCAACTATGAGTGTGGAACAAAATATTGGTCCTTCTATAGCAAACATTTATATATATATGTACAATATATTCTTTGTTCATACTTTGATTTGTCGCATATGTCAGTCTTGGTATGCAGATTTCTTTTCTCTTTTTCTATATTAATTCTTTGAGTGGGTTTTCATTTATTTACTAAGTTTATCTCTCCTAATATTATATATACCCTACCGGACCACTTATACATTCAACTCCAACCAATGTTTTACTCAAGTTATTACAACTTACAAGGTTATTTTATGTTTATGGGATAAAACTAGTTAATATCTGTTTTAGTTACTAAACTAATTTGACCAAATTAAACTGCTTTCAGGTTGAAAAGAGAAATCTTTCTAGAATCCATGGTTGTCTAATTAGTCGTTCTTCCAAAAACAACAATGTATATTTCATGCTTCAATTTTTGGAAAAACTTAACATGATAAGAAACGAAATTGGCAAAGATTATTTGACTAAACCCTCTTTAAATTTGTATAGCGAGGATTCAGTGTTGAATTGAGAATTTTTGGTCAAAGAAACCCATCAAGTTAGAATTAATTCCCTCTTACCTTAATCATTATTTTTTTTGTCCATAAAAGGCCACATATATTTTAATTTTTCCTTTTTTTTCCATAAAAAGAGTTATTTGAGTTATGGAAAGCTTCCCATAAGTCAAACTTTGAGTAATGGGAAGTTTCCCATTACTCAAACTTTGAGTAATGGGAAGCTTTCCATTACTCGTTGTTCTTTATAAAAGACGGTGTCTTTTATGGGCAAGGGTGTAAGGTGGCAGGTGCTTATTGGGCATTAACCCTTGAATTAACATGGCCTTGCTAACCCTATGGGTTGATTTACCAATACTTTTTATTTCGATGGCTTTAGTTCCAAACAAGATTTATATATGGCGAATTTGGGTTGAAATTATATGGTTGCAACTCGTCTCGAGCAAGCTCTTATTAAGCATGGTACCCCATTCCCATGCGATTCTCACGGTCAAACGAAACTTGTGTCTCACAGTAGACCAACACATGTGTTAGATTAGAGAGAAAAAGGGAGAATTTTGTATATTCAAAGTGTATTTATTATTCCATTGTGTTTGTACTTATACTAGCTAATGTATACATACATTATATCACACGAATAGATACATTATATATATATATATATATATATATATATATATATATATATATATATATATATATATATATATATATATATATATATATATATATATATATATATATATATATTCTAAATGTATTGTTTAGCTAATTTATCTTCTTTTGTAACTAATTGAGGTGAGGTGATCTCCTGTAGTAAGGGTATAGTGAGGGTGTAGCATGTGCTGCATATTTTAACTTATCATCCCCCCTCAAGCTGATCACGTTGAGAAGCGAAAGATTGGACGCTAGAGAAACAACCTGAGTGGAAACAAGACCTTTTGTTAGCAGGTTTGCAACTTGAAGATGAGATGGAACGTGAAATATATACAAAAGTTTGGACTTGACTTGTTTATGAACAAAATAGATATAAACATCAATATGTCTCGTGCGAGTATGAAACACTGTGTTAGAAGCAAGAGCAATGGTAGACACATTATCACAAGCAAGAGTTGGAGTGATTAGATCAATATGCAAGCTTTTCAATAAGAAGGTAAACCACTTAAGTTCAACTGAAACATAAGCAATAGCTTGGTATTCAACTTCTGTTGATAATCGAGAAACAGTAGACCCAGTGGTATTACGATAATCTATTGAGCTACTAGCCCAATAAGAATTAGAGTACACCTTAAGATCATTAGTAAAAGCAGTAAAATGTAATCCATAATATCTTTAATATATCGCAAAACTTCTTTGAAGATTCATTGTTAGAATTAGTTGGATGATGCATAGCTTGACAAATTTGGTTAACTACAAAAGCAATATCTGGCCTAGAGATAGTAAGATATTGCAATGCACCTGTTAATCTTCTAAATAAAAATGGAACTTCAAATGGTAACAAACCATGAGAAGAAGTAACTGAGTATTTGTTTAATGTAGGTGTAGGTGAGGCCTTACACTCACTAACACCTGTGCGTTGTAAGAGAAATAACGCGTAATTAGCTTGAGTAACTATAATACGATCATTAGAGCAAAAAATCTCCAATCTGAGTTGGGTATTTATTATTGGATATTATTTTATGCTTGTTTATTATTTCTTTTCTGATCAATTAGAAGTAAATTTTAGTAATTAGGCTATTCACTTTAGTGGCGAAGTGATCACCTTAACGGGGGTTTAATTATAGACCTAGGTAATAGATGTGTGGTATTCGTCAATGACCCTGACGGGCTTGACTAACCACATAGCCAATTGGGTAAGAGACTAAAACCGTTCGAAAGTAGGTATAATCGCCCTAATGGGGTTTATAATACCGTAGGATAGCTCCTAAGTCCACCCTGACGGGGGTTAGGAGATTACAGAGTCCCGACTAATAATTAAATGACAACTCTACCCTTAAACGAAATAGTAATTGCATTGACTTAGGTGAATTCCCTTGCGAGACTCAAGTATATCTCTCATTCTTGCGTCCATCTTATTTACTTGCATTATTTTATTATAGTTAATCTTTTAGTCTTTACTTTATTTTCTTGCGTCTAGTAGTTTATAAACAAAACCAAACAAACACCTTTTATATTTTATTTTCTGTATCAGCAATTACTACTACCTATCTATTGAACACTTAGGTTATACCAGTCCAATCCCTGAGAAACGAATCTGACTTATCAGGTTATTACTTGGACAACCGTACACTTGCGGTTTGTGAGTCCTTAATCTTTATTGCATTATTTTATAACACACAAGGACCCACCAATCCGCAAGGGGGATTCAATTATTGACAACACCACATAATTGTCTAGTGTGCGGTAGTGATCCTGACGGGCTTGCCTAACTAGATAGCCATAAAGGTTTGATTTAACCACCGATCATTACGCAGGGTCCCCTTACCCAAGACCCCTGGTAGTGGAGAGGTTGCTCCTAAGTCCACCCTCACGGGGGTTAGGAAGAATTTAGAATCCCGGTTAATATATAATGCTCAAGTCACCCTTAAGGTTAGAATAACAACTTAGTGAGATAGGCTCATATTAGTAACCCTAATTTATATGACTTACATTCATATTTATTTATCTGCATTCTTTATTTATTCACTCAGTTAATTATTCATCTTATCTCTGTTTTAATCTAAACATCTAAATTCGTCTATGCTTATTTAACACAAGTGGATCTAAAAAATTAAATCACTACGAACGAACTTTACTTATCAACTAAACTTGCAAACGATCTGTAATACTTGCAGTGAGTTTCTCGTGGTAGTCAAGGGTGTGTGTCCTTTATTATTATCTTATTTATCTGTTTATTTATCACACCTTTGCCCCCCACCATCTTGTCTATGGAATAGCACCCTTTTCACTAGAACAAGAGAAAACCACAAGTATTTATGGTTAAACCAAATCTACCTAGTTAAGCCTTTGAACTACTAAATGAGTTTATAAATACAATTTTTTGGGCTAGAAAATACAATCAATATATGGGTATACAATGAATATTGATTTGGGACCCTCTTGAAATATAGTTTTGAGAAACTATGAATTTGTGTAGAGAAGAACCACTTTTGAGAGTCCTCAACACCTATATTTATAGGCAAAAAATCTTCCAAGGTCTTTTTCCACGTGTTGCCTATCGGAGATTGATTTTTGGACTTGAGAACACCTGGTTCTTTTGGGTGGATTACCGACGACGAGCCTCAATCTACTCTTTGACCAACAATACACTAACGACTCTGTTTGTTTCATTTCTAGCTATTATCTCTATATATCGGATGCCCACCATATTTTTGAGTATTTATACACATGGATCCAAGTATTTAAATATGACGATAAAGTGTATCGGGTACTCGATTTCTTCGTCTCAGGTGTTCGGTCTTCGTCTTCTCTGGCTTGTAACTTGTGTACTTAGTCATTCCGCATTTGTTTCAGTCCAAAGGCCTGATCATTCTCTTCTTCTCAACTCATTTCTCTAATAGGTTTAGGCAACCCGTCTCTTCTTCGCTTCTAGAGATTCGGGCATCTCATCTTTATATCTTCTTCATTTGGTCACTTTAGTCATTCCCCTCATATGACTCTTCGGATGTCCAGTGTTCTATTTTACCAACCATTACTTTATCTTCTATGTCTTTCTTTACTATCATCACTTTCTTCATAACCATCATCTTCATTTTTTTTTTGAACTTACAAGTTAAATATCAATTTCGACTTTTTCGTAAGACCAGGTATATTTAAAAGACATTGTTTTGTCACCAATTTCAATCAAAATAAAATTTTTAGTGTGTTGTTCTTCATTTTCAAGGTTTTTAATATTATAGTGAAATAGTATTAAACTCTCAAGGGCGTATACAATTTACCAAACCACGCAAATTTTATGTCTATTTTTTTTTTTCTTTTTTTTTCATATTTCAACCTTTGTAAATTATTTCTTCTTAGCCAATAAACACAAGATAAATTGCATCCCTCCATCCTCCTTTCAGCCTCAGAGATAGAAACAACAAAAGAATAAAACAAGTTTATCATAAAGCATATTGTGCTTTATAAACCAATAACTAAATTATAGGTGTGTTCTCATGTTATTGCTCCGTGTGTTCTCGTGTTATTGCTCCAGACATAATAGGAAGGTTCGTACATATGACAATGTTAAAAAATCACCCAAATATTACCACTTATATTTGTAAGCTTATACTTGGACTGTCATGAACTTTGATTTTAAGTGTTTTTCGCATTAGCTGATTTAATTGCAATAGGACAATCACCATCATGCGTATTTCATTAGTTATTAAGTTGATTGTATTTATTTAATTACTAGCTACGTAAAACTAGTGTTCAAGAGCATTAAGTAATTTAAAAGATATATTTTATTAAATACACTACCTTAAAAATTTAATTGTAGTAAATAATAGTAAAACTACGTAATAATTTTTCTAATTCACAATATTTATAAAAAGTGATCAATTCCTCTATATAATTTGGACCGTTTAATGTAAATCGCATTTTTTTTTTTTTTTTTTTTGCTCTATAGTAAATTAGAGAGGGTCCAAAGGAGTAGTTTGACGATGATGGACAAAGCCATTGATTTCAGATACATCAAAATCAACCCCAAAATATTTGAGCTTTTTGCATATATAGATAGTATTTAATCTTACCTATTGATCATATAATATTTTAAAATCTAAAATGACCATCAAAAGATAGATATTGTATAATTCCACTTGTTACTTACTATTCTAGAATATCAAACGAGGTCTTGGTCCAAATTATTTATATATTCAAATATGATCTATCTGTCCTCATTCATTTCACTTTTATTTTTTATATATTTATGATAAACTATATATGGTTGAAACCAGTAAAAAAAAATTATACACTACCCCTCATGAGGGAATTTTATATGAAGGGAGTAGGTTTAGTCATATTTGGCAGGTGTCGTGCTTAACATATGACAAAGATGTTGTTGCTTACTAAAATGTCACATATATAATACTACTACAGTAAGAATTACAAGATTAAATCACTAGGTGATTAAATTCCTGAATATTAGTTCCTAAAACACCGAGTGCTTCGGAATATGAATTACATATTGTAGAAAATGTTCATAATAGTTAGAGAATGCATGTGTATTTAGTTTGATGTTTTTGAATTGCAAGTTACGTGTAACCTAAACAATTACATTTAATTTTTTTTTTTTTACATTTCTAAACACTATGCTAAGAGATAATTACATACTGTTTGAACTTTGAAGAGAAAAATAATTAGTGTGACTAGTTTTGAATTTTTTTCGAAATATAGCTTTTATATAATATCTATAATTTTCTTATACTCATTCATGACTTTGAGGGTGGACAAAAGAGGATTGAAGTGGTTCAAAAGAATTAAAAGACAAAATATATTGTTTATTAGCTTATTGTAGTTAATTCGTTTCTATACGGCATTATCTGAAGGTGGTGGGTAAATTTTGCTTTATGATGTAAGAGATTGTTATTAAGGTATTACAAATTACACACATTGATATGACAAAGTCTACATGGGAATTGCCGAGGAAAATACTTTTAAAGACATAATTTTTCAAAACTTTATAAATAAAGCCCTAACTAGAAAAACATACTTTTAAAGCCCATTTCTAACTTTCTAGTTGGCTTTTTTGACCTTTTTGCCCTTATTAATCCGTTCTTCCTCGGTGGTACAGACCCATGTCCTTAATTAGATTTTCTAGCTGTGTTTTTATTCTTCTTTAATATGGGATGTACCCACGGACATTTTCTTCACACATTTGTTCACCGTGGGTACGAAACCATGTTTCATGTTTTTATATGAAGTCATTTGTTTTGTTAAGTAACATTAGATACGTAATAGGGCTAGACCCATGAACCAACAATCAACATGGACCAAATTCATAAAAAGATTTATAACATGATATTGGGCTGGCCCCATTACACAGAACAGCAAAAAAATAATGGGATTTTTGGGCTGGCCCCATAAGCATTATTAACTTAACAAAATAAAAATACACCAAAAAATACATTTTGGGCTGGCCCCATAACTAACACAGCCTAAATGGGGCTGGCCCCATAACTAACACAGCCTAAATGGGGCTGGATCCATAACTAACACAACCTAGATGGGCCTGGCCCCATAACTAACAAACCCTACATGGGGCTGGCCCGAATAATCGAACTACATTAAAAAAAAAAAAAAAAAAAAAAATCGATCGACGAGGCTTGAAACCAGATCGACCAGCAGGGTGATGATGAACACGGAGGAGAGGGGCGTCGCTTGTACGGTGGTGCTGGCCGCGGTGGTGCTGGCCACGATCTGGATCTGGATCTAGATCGAGACAAACCTTCTTAGGTCTGACCCCACCAAGACAAAACACGAACCAAAAATAATGTGGTCGTACCTCTGTTTATGATATGGAAGATTGATTTGAAGGCGTGGTGGTGGCCGGGTTCGCAGCGAATGGAGGGGAGGTGCTTCGTCTCTGGCGCTGGTCTTCGTCTCTGTGCAGCAGCGCTGTTCTTCGTCTGAACGGCGCTGGACGGTGGAAGGAGCAGCAGTGGAGTTGCAGCGGCGGCGGCTTCAGCGAGCTTCACGGTCCTTCTTCTGCAGTTGCTCGATGGAGTGGTGGTGGATCTTCAGGGCGGCGGTGCTCGATGGTGGTTCGCTGCTGTTGTTGGTGGGTCTTCTGCAGCAGAGAGAGAGCAGGAAGGTAATGGTGATGAAGTGTTCGGTGGGCTCAGATCTGATGGATCATTGTTGGTGCAGCAGTGGCGGTTGGTGGAGCAGTGGCGGTTGTGGATGGTGGATCTCGGAGGGGAGGTTTGGTGGTGGTGTGGTTCACGAACGGGGGTGGTGGTGGTTCTCGATGGGTTTGGTGGAACAGCATCTCGTCAGTGATGTTGGTGGTTATCGGCAGTGAGATGGGGCTGGACGGTGGCAGCAGAGAGAGAGAGCAGATCTGGGTGAGGGACGGTGGTGACGGTGTAGAAGAAGGTGGTGGTGGTGAGTGATGGTCAGTGGTGGCCATGGTGTTGTTGGTGGGGGGCGGTGGTTCGAGAGGAGAGAGAACGATGGAGGAGAGAGGGAGTGCAGAGAGAGTGAGTAATGGGGGTGGGGGGAAAATGCGTTCTGAAGGGGGTGGGGGATTGGTTAATAGGGTAATGATTTTTGGTTTTTTAGTTTTTGTATATGGATAGAAGGGGGGAGGGCTTTTTAGGTATTTTTGGGCTATTAGTTGTGTTGTAATGGGTTTAGTTACCTTTGGGCGTTTTTTATAAACTGTAAGGCCTTTAGGCCGTTTTAAATAAAGAGCCCGGGAATTGCCATCAAAATTATTTGGCTTTTCTTGTTATGGACGATTGCGAAAATGGACGTGGACGATAATAACGTGAGTCTAATTAACCACTACGAATTGATGGGTGCATGAAACTATGTTTTTTAACTGTTACAACGCAATCGTAGATCAACTGACCTGTAATATAACTAATAGTAGATGAAAGGCCGATGAAAGATTTTCTTCTACATAATTGGAATTCATCTTCTCGAAAGTACATATAGGTTGATGGTTTTTGTTTTTTTTTTTCCTTAGTAAAAAATAAAATTAATCAGGTGCAACTCAGCAACTGTAATGAAATACAATAATAATTATATCTAATAATAAACAAAAATACATTGAAAATTTAGAAAGAAATCTAATGAGATTAAGATCAAAAGATAAATTTAATATCATATCTTAGGATTTTATATGTAAAATGAAAGAATGATATGGGAGAGCGATAGTTGGTCTAGTGGTTAGGTTACTCCGCAGAGACTAAGAGGTTCTGCGATCGAATCTCATTAAAGTTAAAATGACTTCGAATAAAGTGACTCTCTCATGTATTAAAAAAAAAAGAATGATATAGGATTCAAAATTAGACAAAACCACTATATTTTTTACTTCAAACCTTCAATCTTAATATGCAAATGGTTTGCCTTGAAAAATATTTTTTATTTATTTAAAAAAGTAAAAATTAAAACGAAGAGTTATTACACATAAGATTAAGAAAATTAAAAAACACCAAAATAACACATAATCCTGCCATTGAGATAAAATAATGTTGCGCCGAGTACATTTGGCCAGTGCATCTGCCGTACCGTTGAAAGACCGATTAATGTATTTAACTTTCCACGTAGGAAATTTGATAAGTTAGTTCTTCATCTCGGCAATGATTGGACAGGTCTGCTATCGAAGACCTGTTCTTTTTTATTTTTTTTAAATACCTTGAGCAAGTTCAAGATTGTCGAAATAAAAGGAACAACTCCGATAATTGAGAAAAGTTGTCTACCTCATAGAGAGTAAGACTACCCAACATTCACCCTCAATAGGGCTTCTAACGAGACATTTTTCAGAAATTTTATGTGCAATGAGGCCCTCAGAATTAACAGCAATGAATGTGATACCTGTTGGTTTCCATTCTTCTGTAAAAGAAGTATCACAAAGCCAAACAACATCTGAGTCATCTGAAAGAAGAGGGTTATTAACACTCGTATCTTTAGATTCCGTTTTGCAGAGATTAACTTCAGCTGATTTCTTATTATTCTTGTTCCCAAAAAGATCATTGATCCTGGAATTGACATTAAAGTTAGTTTCTTTGATGTTTCAACCTTTATTTCTATAGAATCCTTTCAATTCTGATTTCCAGATGTTCCAAATTGTGGGAAGTAAGTACGTTGTTGTCTCTCTTTTATCCTATCCATTATTAGCACATCAGTCAATAGTTTTTATGATCCAATTTCCCATATTAAGCTTGACACATCCCTGTTGATTTTAATTTGAATTTTTGTATTTGAAATTATCGACATACTAAAGGGACAATTAATAAAGAGATGTTCAATATCTATCTTTCTTGATTCGCACCATTTGCATTGATCATCTTGAGCACATTTCCTGTTGTGGAGGTTGTGTTTGGTAGGAAGAGCACCATTACGAATTGAGCTTCTCTTTGAATATCATAGTTAACCAGAGTATGATAACCCGATTTTGTAGAATAAATTCCATATTTAGTCATTGGCCAAATTTGTTTATCTTCCTCATTTAAAAGAATAATAGATATCTTCAGAATTTCATTGTGAATGTTCGTCGAAAAAGTTCTTTCAGTAGGTTAAGGTTCCATGAGGTCATATTATCTTTAAAAGTTGTGCTACCCAGTTAATGTTACAATCCGTAGGTTTATCAAGCGTATTACCATTCCCGATCCAGTTGTGTTCCCAAATATTAGTAATGACACCGTTCCCAATTTGCCATTTAGAATGTTGTTTTTTTAATTTGATACCTTTATAGATACTTGCCCTACTTAATGATCTTTTCTTCTCTAATTTAGCATCAAATAATCTAGAGGTTGGAGAATAAATACCTTTTAGAACTTTGGTGACCGAATTCAGATTGTTAATAATCATCTAAGCTTGTTTAACAAAAGGAGCGATGTTTTTTTTTTGGAAATCGAGAAACCTATTCCACCAATAGGTTTAGATCTGGCCACTTTTTTTTCAAGAAACCCAAAGAATTCTTTTCTTGATGTTTGAATCCCACAAAAAATTAGAAATGATCTCAGAGAGTTTTGTACAAAGAGTTTTGGGAAATTCAATAATTGACATAGAATTGTTGGGAATTGCTTGTAGGACCGATTTGATAAGAACTTCTTTGCCACCATCCGAAAAAAAAATTAGAAATCCAACTTGCCGATTTAGATAAAAGCTGATCCTTAATGTAATTGAGATTCTCCGATTTGGAACGTTTAAGGGATAAAGGGATTCCCAAATATTTCTCTGAAAAACTGGTTTTATTTGAGTTAAGTGTTTGAGCAACTTCATCACAAATAGTATCCGGGTGCCTTTACTAAATAGAATGGAAGATTTATGAAAATTAATTTTCTAAACTGAGGCTTGACATAATTTAAAATAAAGTCTCTTTGAAGGCTTCAATCTCATTATTTTCCATATTAATAAAGAAGAAGAAATCATCCTCAAAAAGTATATGGGTAAGCTTAGGACAATTCATGGAAATTGAGATCCCTAGATGAAGCCGACGAAGAGTACTGCGGGTAACGTGGCGCTGAGGTGGCGGTGACGTGGCGCCATGTGGCGTTGACTAACGGTCAATTGACAGAAAAATAGAAAAAGGGCTAACGGCGACAAAAACTTGTTAGATCAAGGGCGAAAAAGGGTAAAAACAAAGATTGGGGGCGGATGCTGCACTTTGGCCAAAGTTAGAGGGCCACGAGAGGGCTTTACCCATAAAAATAAGAACACCTACACGTATGGTAGCGAGATACAGACCTGGAACTTGTGACAACAACAATGGATAAGGTAAAAGAGGGTATGAACTATGATTTAAATGAAGTACATTAGCCTGTTGCACCCACTACAACTACTTTGTAAGATAGTGAGGGAGTTAGGTAGACATCTAACACTTCTAGAATTACATATGGCCCTTTGAAAGATAAAATTACTATCATATGGGCACATACATTCTCTATATACTAAAATTTATGTCTTGGAGATCAAATATGCTATCTTTGGTATTGGAAGATATATGGTTTACGGCATAATGGTTATTCACTAGAATTTTTCAAGTAAGCTTGCCATTTAGTAGGAGGAGGGGTAATTGAGTCTATAGAATTTTTCACCTCGCGATTTCTCTTGAAACAACTTAACCGCGCCATCATATATTAGATTACAAAGAAAGAAAATGCTTCAACAGTGGACGCTTACATGATATGCAATGTGGTATACAAAGTGATCACTATTATTATAAAGCACACGCAAACAAGAATTTTCCATATGTAGTGAACCACACACAAACAAATTTTGTATCAGGTATATTCATGACAGATAACATACATCTTATGCATGAACCATAGCGGGGTAAAATCTAACATTCAAAAGGCGTAATATTCAATTCATTAGGAATTTATATGGGATATTCTTCAAGGTGATATGGTTTGTGTGATGACTACTTCCTACTATGTGGTCATTAATGAGGGAGTAAATGGTTTCTTTAAGGGTTGATGATATGTCCTAATAATAGGATATACTTTCCTATTAATTAGGACACATTAGATCTATTTGATGCATTACTCGATGATCTTACATGATACTTAGGTTAATAGACTATTTCACCCTTCAAAGAAGAAATATTTCTAAATGAAGATATTGCATCCATAATAGGGAACATTATTTTAGCAGCTGCAAAAAGAAAAATGGGAAGTGAATTTTAAAGTTACCAAAAAAATAGGGGTTATGTCTCAAAGCATCCTCCTTAAGTTCTCTAATAAATTTTTTTGTGCCTCTAATTATCTTAATTGTATATAAATAACTTCCTAATTATTTATAGATAACATCCATTTTCTATTTTTGCTTCCTTTTTTACTTCATATAAATATTATAGTTATTTTAGAAAATGCTAATTAATCCCATTAATTCATCTCTCTCTCTCTCTCTCTCTCTCTCTCTCTCTCTCTCTCTCTCTCTCTCTCTCTCTCTCTCTCTCTCTCTCTCTCTCTCTCTCTCTCAAATTCACAGAAGTTTAGTGTGTAATCTCTTCTCTATTTATACTTTTTTGGTAATTTTTTATTTCATTTTTGCGGTGTTTTTTATTGCACGTTTGTTTAAGCTTACAATACATACACACGTGTATATATTAATAATTTTGATAGCATTTTGATTCAAGGTTCATCCTAATTTTGAAATTTCAAGCCACTTCCTCTGTTTTTCGATGTATTTCTCGTTTAATTCTTTGTTTTTTATGATTTCGTTTGATTATATACGGATTTTGTTCATTTACAGATTATGATTTGTCGTTTTTGCGTTTTTCTTCCTTTTTTTGTTTGATTTTAACAGTTTATGCATATTCTTATGTTTTAAATTTTTTTGTATATTTTGTATGTATATGTAGTATATTCTTCTTTTTGTTGATATTTTGCTTCAATGTTGTTGAATTTAGTGTGTAAGTTGCTTTGATTTGAGTAGAGTTTGTTTTGCAGTTGTTATGCACTACATCAAATTATTAAGACACGGATTTTCATGCTTCAAACAATGAATTTCATGTCTATAACATGAATTTCCTTGTTCTTAACAATTTTTTCCCTTTACAACTTGTTGATTGTTTATGTGATCATATTCTACTACTTATGTTATCACTTGTCTTCTGCAGATGGTTTTGGTTGTCGTTAGGTTTGGTTCTCAATTTTTACACTTCTATGGTTATGATTTAGATCATTTTTGTCTATATATTATGTTGTCTTTCATTCCTTTAATAGTATAGTCTTTTAGTATAGGTTTCGAGCTGAGTAGCTTAACTTGTTGGTATTCAGGTAAACGGAATTTTATGTTTCAAACATGTAATTTCATGTTTGAAACATGAAATTCCATGTTTAAAACTATGAATTCCATGTCTGAGATGTTTGTTAGACGCAAAACATGTTGTATTTGGTATCAAATTCTTTGTTGGATAGTGAATATTCAAATCAATAACATAATATTGGGTTTTCTTAACATTTAGCTTCTATCACAAACCATAATAAACCTTAATAATTCCAATTTTAATCAAACCATTCATAATACTTGAAAAACTAGGTTTCCTTCATTCATTTGGGGGCAATCAACTTCCTTCATTTCTGCTTGGGTCGAGTTCTCGGAATCAGGTCCAGGTCCCACTTCTAAATAGTTGAATACCTTGTCTGCATTTTCTTGCCATTTTTTGGATAAGGTATCATCTATACATTTGGTTATCAAATGTAGTGCTTCCATCTGTATTTTTTATAGTGTTTCCTTGTATTTCCTTTGTGGTTCTTCTATATCGTCGATTTCTTCATTCTCTTCATCATTTATTGTTCTTATTGGAGCCATTACTTTCTTGTATTTATACAAACTCTAGCCACAAGAAACAACTTAATAATGTGAAACAGACATTATCATATCAAATTCACTGTTCCAACTTGAAATTCACTGTTTAATTCAGTGAATTCAGTGTTTGGTTCAGTGAATTATGCAGAATACATACTTTTACTATTTAAGTTTCTATATTATGCATTAGATACATTGTAAGGTCCCTAAATTACATAGTTTATCTATATTTTGCACTGCATTTACCAAAAAATTCACTAGAAGTCCTTAATTATCTAAATTTTACAGTAATACTTCAAAATTGCAATAATTGCACTATAGGTCCCTGTTTTACAGAATAATCATGTTTAATCACACAAATTCAATTTTCGTTCATATTAATCACAATATTTGATCACATCCATCATAAAATACTATTATAAACCTTAGAAACTACTAAAATCGTTGCTTACTATCATTATTTTTCTTAATCAAACATAAAAAATCATACAAAAACAACATGAATCAAATGTTTTTTTTTTCATGAATCACGCGAAAAAAACTTCTGGATAAAAAATTCCTCTCAAAATTCTCAACATAACCATAAAAATTAGGTTATAATGACTTACATACGAGTTTTTTGTGCTTTGGGAGTTAAAAATTTGTTTTGTAGCTTTCCTACACTCGGTGTTGATTTTTTACCTTGATTATTGCTGTTTTTTGCCAGAATTTTGTTTCCTTTTCGTCGTTCACCGTCGAGTATCGTCGTTCGCTTCTTCTCCCGCTCAATGACCTTTTGTTTCTAATGTGCGTATTTGTGTGTTGTATGTGTTGCGTGTGTTTAATCGTTATGTTTTGTTAGCTTTTTTAGTTTATTAAAGAGTCAATGTCACGGTTAGTTTGTGTTCTTTTTTTTAAAATTACTAAGTGTAAGGGTAGTTTGGGGTGGGGTTTTTTAATCAAGAAACTTATTGTAGGCATTTTTTATGGGTTAATGCCCAATAGAAACCCGCCATCTTACACGCTGACCCATAAACGACATCGTCTTTTTTAAAGAACAGTGAGTTATGGGAAGCTTCCAAAAACTCAAAATCTAAGTTTTGAAAAGTTTCGCATAACTCAAAATTTGAGTTCTGGAAAGCTTCTCATAACTCAAATGACTCTTTTTATAAGAAAAAAAGGAAAATGTATGTGGCCTTTTATGGGCAAAAAAATAATAGTTGGGATGAGGGTGAATTAATTCTAAATTGAGGTGTTTTTTGGGCATTAATCATTTTTTATTAATAAGTTTTTTAAGAGGAATTTATCGATTATTGGCTCCAAAAAAATAAGAGGTTAGAGGTTCGACTAGCATGTGGGGTCTAGTCTAACCCCTTCAAAGTCAAAACAAAAAAATTAAAGATAAGAATAAGAGGTTAAAAGAAGTGGATTGAAATGAAACTCTATTTTTCAGGATTTTAAGGGTTATTGACCTAGTGGGGCTTGAAGATCAATTTAGTCACCAATAAGGAGGGTATGGGAAAAATCTTCTTACTAAAGGCCACAATCAATTTTGTGGGTTGCCAAATACTAAAATACACTCAAATAAAAAAAACACATAAATAAAAAAAAAACAAGTGGAAAATGATCATCGACCAACAACTCAGCGAGTCAATGAGTATTGACACTATTTATTTTTTTGTCGGCCACCGATCACCGACCACTGTCGACGCCTCCATCGATGCGTACTTAGGGAGTCATTGAGTACTAACTCACTAAGTACAAAGTATCTGGGTATAAAGTCTTTAAGTATGCTCAAGAATTATGTAACTATGCTCACAAATTCTCTGAGTATACTCAGGAAAGTGTAAGAGTATGTAAAATATTACACAAAATTTTCTTAGCAATTGCACAAAATTAAAGTAAAATACAAATTTTATTATTTTTAAAAATTACAAAAAAAAATATACTTCATTTACATGGAAACAAATTAATTTAAAAATATTAATTATACGTGTATAATTAAAAAATATCCAGTTTAAAAAATTGATGATGACATCAACATGATGATGCCTCTTACTTATCATCTTTCACATAACACCTGTTACGCATTTTTTTAAACCTTGAAACCATATATCTCGATTGGCATGGCTACTAACTAGATCTGAATTGGCAAATCCCTTGAAGCTCGTCCTCTATCTAAGCCCGATATACAAGCTAACACATGGTTGCTCCATGGACAAGGTTTGATATTTGCTCTATGGATAAGATTCGATGGCTGGTGTGAAGTTGTTGTCATGGATCTAAGCTTTCAGGGTTGTTATAAAATAGTGCCATGGATATGAGCTTCCATGGATAATGTGAAGTTACCACCATGGATCCAAGCTTCTATGGCTGTTGTTTTTGGATGTTTTAAGACACCGTGAAGCTAGTTCGCTAGTTCCGCCTTGCTTTGCCTTAAAGCTTTTTTGAGCAAAAAGGTTTTCCAGTGAGGGGGGAGATTAATAGATAGGATTGTGATATCATTGTGATATCATTAAAGTCCACACTATGTACTATCATTACGGATAGAATTTATGCTTAATAGATACATCCACTACATCCTAATTATCCCTATACTAATTTATTTTAAATTTTATAGTTCTATAAAAATCAAGTGAAAGAACTAAAACGGGAATGAGGACAACGAGTACCCCACCTCTAACTCAAAACTGAGTCGTGTACCCACGACTAGAAAAAGACTCTAAAAAGCATTTAAATATAATATTATACACTAAACAACTTAAAAGAGATTTAAGGAGAAGGTTTAAAATACGTTACACGACCGTAGCACATCTCCTCGAACTCGCGCCCAAAAGGGGTTTCATGGTCTTCCCCCGGTTTTCACCTTGATTATATCAATTTCTTGCGCTTGCCTCAGCTGGTACATGACATTGTAGTAATGTTGATCTTCTAACTTTGTAATCCTATTTATTAGTGTCATGGCACATGCTAGAGTTTCGGGTTCAAAACTATCCATATCTTCTTGTGGGGTTGAGGAAGAACTAAGATTTTTAACAAGTGGAGTCAAAATATGGTGTCAGAAAACTTTCCCAAATAATAAACAACATATAAAATAACTAAACAAGAATGAATCTCTATAAATAGTGAACCAACATCCCACCAATCACAAATAAGATAAAGGAGAAGAATAGTTATACTAGACAGAGTTTGGGCAAATAAGGAAATATATTGGGCAGATAGAGTTCGGCAACTTTGGATCAAATCCAGGAATCAAAATACCAAATTCTTCACGCGGCAACGACACATAGAAGAAATGTGAATAGAATACTCTGCCTTAAAGATAGAGGGGGTAACTGGACGGAGTCCCCTGATACTATCAAAAGTTGTTTTGAGAACTTTTACAAGGATATGTTTACAGAAAAATAAGGAATGTCGTCATCATGTGCGACTAGATACATTCCAAGGTGTGTTACGAAATGAACTAACAAAGACATAACACAATAACCAACTATGGAAGAAGTCTGGAAAGCTGTTTTGACCTGTCATCCACGAAGGCACTAGGGCCGGATGGCCTTAACGGATTATTCTACCAACAATTCCGAGACATCATTAAAGAAGATGTTTTTCTTATGGTAAAATATATGTTTCGTAATAACATCTCTCTTGATAAATTAAATGAGTCATTGATTAGTCTTATCCCCAAAGGCAACTCCTACGAAGGGGTAGGCGACTACCAACCCATTTCTTGTGTTAAGTTTGGGTATAAAACTATCTGAAAAATATTGTATAACAAATTGTAGGGGTATATGGATGATTTAACCTCTTCGCCTCAAGCTGTCTTTATCACGGGTCGAGCAATTCAAGACAACATTCAGATTTCACATAAAGTGTCATTTTATACGAAAAGAAAATTGAAACAAAAAAAACCTTGCAGCGTTGAAACTGGACATGGCCAAGGCCTATGACCATGTAAGATGGTCTTTCATTCTAGATGTGTTACATAAACTAGGTTTTGTTGAAAGATGGATCATTTGGATTAGGAATTGAATCTCGATTGTCTCCTTTCAAATTAATCACAATGGAAAGAGACTTAACCAGATCAACCAGATAGGGGTCTCTGATCTCTTCTTCTATTTTTATTTAATGACAAAATCGTTGATTAATCTAATTGAGAACCAGGTGGATCGCAAGTGCATCAACGGTGTTTAAATTACCTGAAATTATCCAACACTCCCACACCTGCTCTTCCCAGATGATTCTCTATTTTTCATAACGCTCGAGCGACGGAAGATTATGAAATTTAATGAATGTATAGAAATGTATTGCACAGTCTCGGGACAGAGGGTGAACGTGGGAAAGTCGTTGATCAACTTTAGCAAGAATACTTTGGAAAAATCTTAGATCGGACTGTGTGGACCTCCTATAGATCCAGGAGACATAGCATCTGGGGAAATATTTGGAAATCCCACTTTGTCACAACGGGTTAAAAATGAAAACACTCAATTGGATTGCAGATAAATTGTTTGCTAAATCTTAAGGATGGAAAACAAAGTTACTCTTAGAAGAAGGCAGAAAAGTACTTGTTAAAGGAGGCTTGCAAGATATTCCAGCATGGGCTATGTCATTATTCTCGTTTACAACAACTTTCTACAAGAAACTTGCCTCAATCATAGCTAACTTTTGGGTGAACTCGAAAGAGAAAAAGAAAATTTAGTGGGTCGCATGGGAAAAGATGTCTATCACCAAAGTCTTGGGTGGTATCGGCATCAGGGACTTCAAAAGAATAAATTCAGCCCTTCTGGTAGCACAAGCTTGACGGATAGCATGACGACCAGAATTTTTCAGGGCTCGCGTTCTAAAAGGTACTTATTTCCCTAAGTATTATTTTATGAAGGTTAAACTACGACTTATCAGATCTTGGTCATAGGTAAGCATTATCGAGAGAAGGATTTTTTTTTATCAAGCAAGAAGGGATCTAGCAGATAGGAAACGGGAAAAAACGGATATCTGGAATCACAAATGGCTAAGAGAAAATTGGAAGATGGAGAAACCACATCACACTACAATTTTTAAAGTCGAACATCTTATGAGAAACGATAGGGATGAGTAGGATACCGAATTGCTGGACAATATTTTTCCAGCCTTGTTCTTTGTAGAAACAAATTCTTACAAAGGAATGCACCAGATTGCCTTATCTGGATGCACACTAAATTCGTAGAATACTTTACAAAATCTAGATAAATGGTTTTAACTAGCAAGGATATTGAGGGAACTAAAGAGACGTCAAAGGCGGCTGGTCAGCACAGTTTAGAACTCTGGATGACAATCTGGAAATCCTATGTCCCAACAAAAGTAAGGAATTTCATGTGGAGAAGATGCAGGAACTGCGCTACCAACCAAGAAGATTCTCCACAGACGTCATCGTTCAAAGGATGTAAATTGTTTTAGGAGTCAGGAGGCGCATGAATCAGTTGTTTTTCTCTTGCTTACGTGTCAAGCATGTAGAGTAATTTGGGCAGGTTCAAACAATGAAAATAGGGGTGGATCCATCTTACGACGACAATATTGGGGATTGGATTCAAAAAACGGTTGGGTCCCTTGCAGAAGGGGTTGGCCACCAGGGCCAGGATTGCCATATATTATGAACATGCTATGGAAAATATGGAAATCTAAGATAAAGGCGGTTCATGAAAATGGACGAGTTGATGATGAATTTGTCACATGGGAAACACGCAAAGATATGTCCCATCTGTTTGGTTCAAACTGGATAGAAAGGAACAATAGCATTGGTAGGTTGACAGAACTGGGAAATGATGAGTTGTAGGATGTGTTAAACCATGACGAGTCAAAAGTCGTGTTCTCGTATGATGCGTCCTTTACACAGCGTTGGGAACCGGCGGGGATTGATGTGGCCAGATGGGATAGGAATACAGGGATTCAGACTCAACACTCTACAACTGTACGGGGAATCAGTGAAAGGGCAGAGGCAGCTGCAATCCTGGAAGCTTTGGAACTTTGTAAAGATTACGTGAGGGACAAAAAAATGGTATTTACAGTCAATCTTGAGATTGTACAAAATATTGGGCTTCCGTCTAGTTTGTTAGTACGCCGACGGTGAGAAAGATCGTGGAAGTGGCAGTAAGAGTCGGTCATGTGTCTTTTTATCACTTATCTCGGAGTTTCTACGGGCTCGCATATCAAATG
Source organism: Nemophila menziesii (assembly GCA_029959085.1). Lineage (NCBI taxonomy): Eukaryota > Viridiplantae > Streptophyta > Magnoliopsida > Boraginales > Hydrophyllaceae > Nemophila > Nemophila menziesii. Next base: position 34,260,663 of record JARWIR010000003.1, read on the forward strand.
ACACGTAATGCTAGGTAGGGGGTCGGTGCAAGATTTTCTTCTACGGAAGTGGAAGTACTCTTCTCGAAAGTAGAGATAGGTTGATGGTTTTTGTTTATTTTTCTGTTAAAAAAAATGAATTGAATATAAAAAATATACTAGAGGATCTACTCATATCCTAGAATTGTTAATTCACTTTTATCCATTTTCATTACAAAGTGTGAGATTTATTTTTTGTATGGTTTAATGCCAAATCCCATTGAGCTTCTTACTGTTGAGAAATTAAGTGCCTTGGGTGTCGAGATTAGGATACTAAGGGTCCATTTGGAAGTACTCATTTTAGAGTAAAAAAATGCTTTTAGAATAAAATTTAAAACTTAAAAATATTATTAATAATAATTTTAAAATCTAAAATTATTTTAAGTGTATCAAAAAAACTCTTAAAATGCTAGAAACACTTTTAAGTGCTTCTCCGAAAAACCACTTCCAAACGGGCCCCTAGTTCTTTTTTGGTTAAAAAAAAAATCAGTGTCTGTTTCCCGACAAAAGCAAATATTATTGGGCTCATCAACTACTGGACTTTGGAACCAAAAAAAAGAAACAACTACTGGGCTGAGAACCACTTCAACTAACGGATAGGGACAAGGTATCATCTTTTTCCAACTTTTTGTAAGGGTTCATCTAGCTTTGAATTAAACCCATTATCCAAAAGAAAATATTCTCTAAAACAAATTTTTCTTACAAAAAATTAAAGTACTCCCAACATTTTTTTTTGGACAGAACATATATCTAACTTTTCTTATTAATATATAAAATAGGAGTTTGGTCTAGCACTACTACAGCACAGCTCTCTAGCGACTAAACTTCTTGCGACTACGCGATGTAGTCGCTAAAGACAAGCACCACTAGCGACTATATATCTTTAACGACTACACGGTATGTTTCTCGACTACCAAGTAGTCGTTAGTAATTTTTGTTATTAACGAGTACAAGAAGTAGTCGTTAATACTTTGGAAGTAGTCACTAGTGGTTTTTTTTAATTAATTTCCCACCACCAACGTGTAGTCGCTATTTGTTGGGTTAATTTAACGACTACTTAAAGTAGTCGTTAGAATACTTCATTAACGACTACATTTGTGTCTTTAGCGACTACTCGTGTAGTCGCGATTAGTGGTGGCGTATTTATTACAGCAAGTTGCGAATTGGGATACTCAAAACACCATTATTTTATAATTTCTTTTTTTTCTCTCAAAACTCTCCCAATTTTTTCCACAATTCATCATCAAAAATTATTTCAAGACTTGGAAAAGCTTGCCCGGGTCAATCATCAACGTGGGACCGCCTCAATTATCAATTTTTCCTTCCAAATTTTTCCAAAAGTAGGTATTTTTTGTTCCATAAAACTCTTTCAAAATTCATTTACTTTCATGCAATTGTGTAGTTAATGGTAAATAGTATCACTTATTAGGTATTTCAACACGTGGAAAAGCTTTCCCGGGTCAAACAACAACGTGAGACCTCCTCAATTATCAATATTTCCTTCTAAATTTGCCCAAAAGTAGGTATCTTTTTCATCTTTTTCTTATTTGATTACAATTGTATAGTTAATGCTAAATATATAATATCACTATGTATATATCTCTGATTATCTTATAATTTTATATGACATATAGATATATATATATATATATATATATATATATATATATATATATATATATATATATATATATATATATATATATATATATATATATGATATATTATTGTATGAGACATAAATGCATAAATAGGATATATATTTATTTAGTGATGTTATATTTTGTATACTTTTAAATTTATATTTATGTATTTATTTGGTGATGTTTTATTTTGTATGCTTTTAATTTTATATTTATGCATTCATTTGGTGATGTAATATTTTGTGTGCTTTTATTTTTTATTTTTATTTATTTAATTGGTGATGTAATAATTTTTTTTTCATTTTATATTCATGTATTTAATTGGTGATGTAATAATCTTCCTTTTCATTTTATTTTTATGTATTTATTTGGTGATGTAATAATTTTTTTTTCATTTTTTTATGTATTTATTTGGTGATGTAATAATTTTTTATTTTCATTTTATTTATGAGACATTTATGTTGTATTCTTTTATATTGGAGTAGTTGATTATGGCTTCGGGTATTGATAAAAGTTGGATTGGTTCCGCTCATAAAGTTTCGCATGAATTTATTAAGGGGATAGAAGCATTTCTCGTTTTTGCTCAAAAAATAAAGCTCCTGATGAAGAAACAATTTTTTGTCCGTGTAATGCGTGTTCGAATTATCGTCGGTATAATGTGGTCAAAGTTAGGGCACATCTTTTACAGTTTGGGTTTTTGTCCACGTATGAGATTTGGACAAAGTATGGTGGGAGCGAGGAAATTCCCGAGACTCAATATGAGGAAAATGAAATGTTGGATGTCTACGAAGATTTGAGACCTAATTATGAGGGTGGTGGTCATTCCGGTGACACCGAGATGATAGACTCGAACAGTTCAGCACGTGGCGAATTCGAAACGATGTTTTCCAAGCTAGAGACTGAGTTATACCCTGGTTGTGCAGTAATGAGTTCATTAAATTTCATTGCAAAGCTAATGCACGTGAACGTGAGAACAAGTGGACTAACACGTCTTTCACCGAGTTGCTTGATCTTCTGTGTCGTGTGTTGCCCAAACCTCATATCTTGCCCGAGTCATACGAGGCATGCAACAAAAAGTTAAAAAGTTTAGGTATGGGTTACAATACCATCGATGTTTGAGTGAACGATTGTGCTTTATTTTACAAGGAGAATGACTCCCTCGAAAAGTGTCTATTATGTAGTGAATCCAGATGGGACCCGAAGAAGGGTCAGAAAGTAGCGCATAAGAAACTCCGATATTTCCCGATTGCCCCTAGGCTGCAGCGACTTTATGCTTCGAGACACACTGCAGAAAATATGATATGGCACTGAACAGGGAAGAGTACAGATCCAGGTTTGTTGTGTCATCCAGTTGATGGCGATAGTTGGAAGAGATTTATTCAGCTACATCCTGAGTTTGCTAGTGAACCTCGGAATGTGTTCTTGGGTTTGGGTATCGATGGCTTTTGTCCTTTCTTTATGCAGAATAACTCGTACAACATGTGACCGGTTATATTGACCGTCTACAACTTACCACCGTGGGAGTGTATGAAGGAGACAACATTCCAGCTTTGTTTGTTGATTCCTGGACCTCGTTCACCCGGCAAGGACATGAACGTCTTTCTTCGACCTGTTATAGATGAGTTGGACGAGTTGTGGGACAAAGGGATCCTTACGTATGATGCCCACAAGAAGGAAGAGTTCACAATGAAGGTTTGTTTGTTGTCTACGACTAATGATTTCCCCGCTAGGTCATACACTTCGGGATGGTCGGGTCAAGGTTACAAAACTTGTCCAGAATGCATGGATTCTACTCCGTCATTGAGTGTGAAGAAAGGGGTTGCTTACTTCGACCATAGACGTTGGTTACCTATCGGGCATCGATTTGGAAGCGAAAAGGTTTTGAACACCAAAGCCGATCATAGGGGCCCACCGAAGAAATATAGTCCACACGATATACAGACACATTTAGATGGGCTTCCCATTGTGTTTCTCGGTAAACACAAGGATTTTGAAAAAAAGATCGTGAAGCAAACTGTTCCACGTCTATTCAATTGGAAGAAAAAAAGTATCTTTTATCGTTTACCTTATTGGTCCAAAAATTTGTTGAAACATAACATTGATGTCATGCATTGCGAGAAAAACGTGTGCGGTGCTCTTCTCGGTACAGTTATAGGTCTTGATGGGAAAGTTAACAAAGATAACGTGAAAGCGAGAATGGATCTTGAGAAAATGAACATCAGGAAAGATTTATGGTTGACATCGAGAGGCGGTAAACAAATACTGAATCGAGCAAATTATACGTTATCAACGGAAAAGCGGAAAGTATTTCTTGACTGGTTGAAGGCACAAAAGTTTCCCGATGGCTTCGCATCGAGTTTGAGAAATAATGTTCAAAGTGACTTGGGCAAGATTATAGGAATGAAATCTCACGGCTGTCATGTAATGATGCAGTATCTATTCGTGGCTAGTATCCCAGGGCTTTTCGAAAACAAAGCGATTAGTGATGTGATTATTGGGCTAGCTAATGTGTTTAGAGTTGTGTGTAATAAAAATCTGAGTAGGAAAGAGTTAGAAAAGGGGAAGGTGAAAGTGGTTGAAGTTATGTGTAGATTGGAAATGATTTTGCCTCCCGCGTTTTTCGATATAATGATCCACCTGGTTATACACTTATACGACGAAGCTTTGTTAGGGTGACCGGTTCAGATGCGTTGGATGTGCCCGTGTGAGCGGTATCTAAAGAAATTAAAGGAGTACATACGAAACCCGGCTAGGCCGGAGGGTTCAATCGCCGAGGGGTACGTTGTAGAGGAGACTTTGACTTTCATATCGCGTTATCTTCAAGAAGAAAAAACAAAGTTCAATGAACCGGGTAGATATACCGAGATCGAAGCTCAACATAAAGATTTGTCCGTATTTAAGAGCCAATGTATTCCTTTAGGTAAAAAAGAGTATGGTAATTTGCAATACAGCGAGAAGGAGCAAATCGACTGGTATGTCCTACTTAATTGCGATGAAATCCAACATTTGATGACGTAAGTTTTCAATTTATTTATTAAATGTTTATTCATTATGAAAAATTTATTCAATTTGCTCGTCAAATGTGCAGAGAACACAAAGCCACGCTATCAGGTACTGTAGCCGATAAAGTTAGGAAACACCGGCGAAATTTCCGAGACTGGTTTCTGCATAAGGTATAGATCCATTCAAATACCAAATTAATATTCCATTTTAGACAACATTGTTATTATTGTTGATTCTTGTAGGTTTATGGCATGGAAAAAGAAGGTGATGCATTCGCTACAAGTGAGATGATTTCATTGCCTAGTAAGTCTCATGGTGCGGTTTATAAGTACGATTCATGTGTTGTGAATGGTGTTAAATGGGTTACTCGTGAAAAGGGTGAAACAAGGGTGACACAAGATTACGGGGTATGCACCATGTACGAAGGAAAACCGTATTACGGTGAATTAGTCAAGATTGTAGAGGTAACATTTGATGTTTATTGTTCCGTTGTGCTATTCGAGTGTAATCGGTATAACACGAGTACCGCGAGGACAGAAAAAATTAATTTGAGTAATTGAAATAATTTTGTTTCCATTTTTTGGTTGCTTGTTTAGGAATTCCGAATTTTATTAGTGTTAATAGGGTTAATTGTATGTTAATTTAAACATGCAATTCATCCTTGATTATGAGAAATAATTTTTATGATTTTTTGGGAATTTTATGATTTTTTTGGGAATTTTATATAAAAAATAGTGTTAGAGTGAAAATGATATTTGGCCTACAATTGTATTAAAAAATATATAGGGACTTAAATGTAATTTTACAAAAATGTATAGGGACTAACATGCAATTTAAAAAAATATAGGGACCAACATGCAATTTTAGGGTTTTATTTAATTTTAGAAAATTAAAAGGATAAAAATATAATTATGTAAAAATAATATATTTAAAAAAATAGAGGGACCAAAGTGCAATATAGAAAAACTTATTTTACTATATAATAATAGATTTTTAAATATTAAAAAAAATTATAATTTATTTTACTATATGACTAATAAAATTATTTTTGTATAGTACAGATTGTAATTTATTTAATTTATAATTGTAATAATTTATTTATTATTATATTCATGTTTTTCTTTTTTGTGATGTAATAATTTAGTGTTTTTTATGTTATTTTTAATTCTATATTTTAATTACACTACAAAATACTAGATGGCCGATGTGATGAATATGCAGCACGGAGGGGACGGTGGGGGTAGGGACCCAAACCAGAATCCGAAAGAAATCTTGCCGACTGCCCAAACCAACCCGGTAAATAAAACAATTTAAATCCAAAATTGCTTAAAAAAACAACGTAAACATCAATTAATTCAATTTTAAAACAGAACCAGTTCAACGCAAAAAACGGGGTAGCACAACCCTAAAAACTGCCGTGAGGGCACTCAAAGCGGTCGGGTGGCCTTTACAGGTCGATTTCTGCATTCTCGACGACACGTGGAATCCCTCCGACAAGTACGGGCACCACGTGTCTCCCAAGTGATCGGGAATACTGTCCGAGAGAGGATTCCACCGTTTTACCATGCGTGGGATAATGTTCCGGATGCTGACAAAATCGCCGTCATTAAGAGATTATCGGTAAAGATAAAACTGTTAATATTTTTATAAATTAATTTATTATTCTAATTTAAATTCAAATAATATTTTTTTTATAGAATTTTTTCGACATACCGAGTTGGAGGAAAAGGAAAGATTGGAATTGGATTGCTGGTAATTTGGATGATACTATGAGAATTATGTTTAAAGATTACAAACATAACGTGAAGAAAAACTTTTGGAGAAAGGGTTTGAAACCGGATTGGTTGTCCGATGAGATTTGGGCAAAATGTTGTGAGTATTGGGGTTCGAGGAAAGCAAGGGTAAACTCTCAATTTTTTTAATTTAATTATATATTTTTTAAATTATAATTGTTTTTATTAATAATTGAATTTTAATTTTTTCCAGCATCAAGCAAGTGAAAATAGCAAGAATCGATAAAAACAGAAAAATAAGAGTGGAGCGGGGTCGAGAAAGTATTCCCGAATTCGGGATATGCTTTATGAGGTGATTTTTTATTTAACTAATTTATTTATTATTTATTTTGAATATTTTTTTAAATGAAACAGGGTGAAGATTTAATCCCGGGGGGGAATCTGGTGATCAGGGATGAGTCGACACAACAAGACATCCCGATTCCGCGTATGGGCAGATTTTTCGAGGTGGTGGGTAAAAGCAAGAAGACGAAACAGTGGAGGTCGGAGGGTTACGAAAAAGATGATGTAAGTTTTTTTATAATTAAATTATTAATTATATTTTTCATTTTAAATCAAATTTAATTTTTTTTTATTGTTTAATATGTAACAGAAATTGCTCAAGGATGCCATGAAGGAGCAGGTGACTCAGAGTTAATCTGAGTCAACCGATGGTCAAGGCATGACTCAAAAGGAGCAAGTCGACTACATGAGGAACACCTCGAAGAAGGCTATCGGGTCGCCAAAGAGGAGCTGGACACCGGGCATTGGTCGACCGGAAAAGGCGAAGAAGAAAGCTTCGACTACTCCAGCACAGGCCGAGCAGCATGCGGAGATGATGGCGGCGATTAACGAGCTCCGAGTAGACACCGGTCTTCCACAGTTCCCCCGCCCTGTGCCTTCTACTAGCACCGAGCCTCCTGTTTATTCCCAGGCTGTTGTGAGTGATGCCATCTCGTGGATTAATCAGTTGAGGGCAGAGAAAGGAGAGCCCCACCTCCAGCCTATGACTGCGGACCCCACTCATCCTAGCGGTGATGAAGATGTTGAAGAAAATGGTGATGATAGTAGTGATGAAGATGAAGACGAGTCCGAGAATGAAGACGATGTGTATAGGCGGATAGGACTCTAGATCGAGATTGTTGGTGTTTATCTTTTTATTTATCTGTTATGTATTAAGACTTTTAATTTATTTTGGTTTGGTTTGGTTTGACTTTGACTTGGTTTGACTTTGGTTGAATTTGGTTTAATTTTATATTTTAATTAATTGTATTTTTATTTATTAATTGTATTTATAATAATTAATTGTATATTTAATAATTAATTGTATTTAAAAAAAATTAAAAAAATATGATTTTCGAATTATTTTTAATTGCAGTATTGTAATTAAAAATAATTCGAAAATCGTATTTTTTTAATTTTTTTTTTTTAAAATAATCAATAGCGACTACATGTAGTCGATATTGACTACAAGATGTAGTTGTAAGTAGAAGGTGAATAACGACTACCTTGTAGTTGTTAATAATCCTTCATTATAACGGCTACTAAGTAGTCGTAGATAGTAACGTTAATAGCGACTAACGTGTAATCGCTAAAAGCACCAACAATCTAACGACTAGAAAGTAGTCGTTAGTAAGACCACAACCTCTAACGACTACTGCTTGGCACGTAGTCGTAAGGTTTAGCTTCTAACGACTAGGTTTTCGCGACTAAATTTTAACGACTACTTGTAGTCATTAGATCCCTGATTCTCTTTCTCACGACTACTTACCTACACATTAGCGACTACTCATGTAGACGCTAGAAGCCTTGTGCGGCGTAGTGTAGTTCACAATATCAATAAATAAACTAGTTGGAATTAGCTCACTGATTAAGGCCTTGATCATCCAATCTAGTGGTGCAGGTTCGAACCGAGTCCGACCACGAATTCAAAAATCTTCTATACTCTCTGAAATATTTGGAAAGTAGAAATGAAAAAGTTGTTTGAAAATAAGCAGGAAGATTTCAAATGAAAAAGTTGTTTGAAAATAAGCATTGGTCTCTGAGTTCAAGGCATTAATAAAAAAAGTAATTAGAGAATCCAACCGATGAATGTTGAAATTTTGAGATGGATAGATAATTTCCCTAAATGAAAAGTTTTACATGTCAAAAGAGAGTTTAATGCGGTGGCCGATACTTTGGAAAAATGCGTAAGAAAGAATATCAATGTTTCAGATTGTCCAAATACTTCAGTAATTGAAGCATTCTAGGAATAGCGGTATTGGACGATTTGTAAATTTGTTATGTAATGTTCTAATTGAAAAAAAAACCTAGAGTACACTACAAAAAAAAAAAAAATTCTATTTTAGGCTATGCTGGAGAAATCGCCGCCTAGGCGTCAACTCCCTCCTCAGCCGCTTACGCCTAGTAAAAAATGCTAGGCGTTTTTGCCTAGCGCCTTAGTCGCCGTGGAAGAGACGCCGAGCCCGCCTAGGCGCTGATTAATGAAAAAAATTGGTCGTTTAGGCGTTCTTTTTATTATTCTTTTTTTAAAAATTATTGAATTGATATAACTCAAATTTAGTATTTTTAGATATAATATAGAGTTGTTAAATAAATTTTATATCTTTAATTGTTAAAATTGTTATAATTACTATGTATAATATAACTAAATATACAAAATTACACAGCGGGATCCGAAACCTCCTAGTCCCCGTATAATCCCGCGTAAGTGCTAGGCCCCGGTCGACCGCCTAGGCCGTAATGCCGAGTTCTACAACATAGATTTTAGATAACACTTACATCGTGGCGTTAATCTAACCGCTACTATTAAGTCGTCTTAGAAAAATATTTGATTGTGGTATTATTATATGAGTTATTAGCCTATTAAGTCCAAATATACAAAACCCAACCTCCATCAAGTCCATAATCTTTTTACTCCTTCAAAATGTCGACATTTTTTTATTATAACATTTCTACCCCTAAATTATAATAAACAAAATAAACATAACCTTATATATATAAATGGTAAACTAAATAAATAAAACAAAGTAACCGTTGAAAAATAACGAAACATAAAACTTAAGATTCGTCTCATAAGACTTATCTTTTTATTTTTGCGGAAACAAAAGATAAAAATAAAGTCAACGCTAAAAAATAATGAAACCTAAAACTCATCTCTTCAAGCTCGCATTGTAAAACAAAACAAAAAGAAATCTCTACTCCTTCACCTTCTTTCCACTAAGCCGCTAGTTCTTTGCACAAGATAACCGTTGCCACTCAAAATCCATTATCCACCATCATCAATCTGGCTTAGCTACGCCATCACAAGAAAACTACCACCACTCAGGGACTATTCTCCACCACCATCGATTGGGCTTGGATACGCCATCAACAATCAAAGAACCCAAATTAAGGTAAAAAGTTATTTTTTACAATTGACGGTACGAGTTTTAGATTTTATGTTTCATTGATTTTCAATGTTTACTTTTTTTTTTGAATTTTTTCAACGTTTCTGGTTGTATAATTTTTTTCCTTTATCTTGAAATTTATAATTTATTTAGAAAGGTCTAATATTAGGTTTATGTGAAAATGTGTTTATGTGAAAATATGAAAAGTATTATGAACCCATTATTTGTACCATCACCCCATTGTTTTTGTACTATCAACCCACTGCTTTTGTATTGTTGATCCACTATTTTCGCACTGTCATCACACGATTTTGTGGTGTCAACCTATTGTTTTTGCACTGTCAATCCGCGGATTTCGTCTATGTTTTCTAATTGATTTTTTTTTTTGTATGTACATGGAGGTTTGACAATTGGAGAAAACAATTTAATTTTATGTTATAGAATAGAAAAAATTATGGAATAATTTAGTTTTAGAATAGGGAATGTTGTAATTATTGAAATATTTTAGGTTTAGAATTTTGTAATATGGAAATATATTAATTATATATTTTTTTAATTATGGAATGTAAATATTTATCTTATGGAATGATTTGCTTAAAAAAAGGTATTTTGGACATTTGTTTGGTTTGGACCTCTTTAGTCAAAATTAATGGGTTATGGACTTCATAAATAAATCGCATATTATTATATACTAGCACCAATTCTATTTTATAAGGTAAGAATACTAAACTATTCTATTACATATGTTAATTAATTTATAATTACTAAATATTATCTTTAATAATTTTAAAAATAATGTAAAATTAAAAGAAACTATTTATGAAAAAAAGTCATACGGACTATTGTGACAAAAAAAACCTGTAGCGCTTAAAGGCCAAATTTAGAAATATACCATAAAAACCCTCACTGGTTTCACATCTATAAATCTACTAGTTTGTAAACCATTTTTGCTCGGCAATGAAACATTCTGTGTATTAAGATCCTAATATTACAATCCCTAATTTTTAATCCCTAATTTCACTATTCAAAAGATACCTAGTTTTATAACAATTTTTGCTCATAAAGCAATGCAGAATCTCGCGTACCACAATAAGCTCAGGAAGGTATGATGATTAGAGATAGAAATGTAAGTGACCAATCTTATAATAATTATGTTATGATCAGCAATACAAGTGTGTGTGCCAATTAATATGTGTTTGTATGTGGATACATATAATTCAGTTATGTTGTTATGATCTGTAACCAATTTACATGTTGATTAGATTATATAGGTTCACACACTACTAATATCACTTGAGTTTTGTTTTCTTGATGTCCCTTCATTAGAAATTAATCGCAATTCTTGGTTTTGCCTCTTTTGATTTGTTAAATGTTAATTTTATGTGTCTGTGTAATTTGGTTTCTTGATGATTATAGTGAGTATTTTTTCTCGTAACTTTTGGATATGCGTACAAAGGTTTTAATAATTTTCTTTTTTTCATCATAATAGTTTAAAACTAGGAAATAGTGAGATTTATTTCCATTACTTGATACATTCATTTGGAGATTAGCTTACTGCGGATGTCTTCCCATTTGTCATGATTTAATATTAGTTAGAGACATCATTTTTAGTGTTTTAGAATTCTAAATACTCGATTTTCACATGATATAGTGCACTTTCCTATTTCTAGTATTGATTTAATGTATTATTATTTTTAGACCATATTGGGTTTAATTATTTATTTAGTGTGAAGCTTTCAAGATATATATGGAGATTAATTAGATGCCAAGTCAATTCTATGAGATAAAGGAAAGAAGATATACATGGAAATTGAAGAAAAGAAAGGAAAAGCTAGGATATGGAAAAATAAAGTTGCCAAATAAATCTGAATTTCAACACCCACGACCACAAAAGAGCTTATATCTCAAGATTGGTTAGAAATTTGGAAGAACGATCTGAAGCAAAGTTAAAGAGCTTTCCGAGACGATCGATTTCGACTATTGTAACGTATCAAACGGATAAGTATTGAAGTAGTTATGATCAAAACAAAAACGTGGATGATTGTCACCTTTTCTATATTTTAGGGTTACGAATTTGAGTTGGGCTTGCAGTCCATTACTTGTATTCTACTCCAAGAAAACGAATTAGGGCTTCTAAACACCTATAAATACACCCTTATATCACTTGTAAATCATCCTTGCCTCACATAAATTAGTCCTTAGGGTTTATATCATTTGAGTTATTGTAGAGAGCAAGATGAAGTCTTTTTATTCAATCTTTTAGTTTATTTTCTTCAGGTATGAACTAATTTTCCCATAGCTTGGGTTTTACATTATGTATAATCTATGAATTCTATTTTCTTTATATCTAAGTTTCTTTGGGAATTATATGTTTTAATTTGATATTAGTTGCTTACCCATATATTTGTTTATGTGTTTTGAACTATTGCATGTCCTAAACCTGATCACTTTAGGCTTTCTTAATAGTAGTTAGATGGTCACGCGGAAGGGGTGTCTAATTATTGAAACACCACATAACGTCTAGTGTCTGATATTGGTCCTGACAACACCGATTCTGACTAGATAGTCATTAGGGTGTTTTAACAAATATCACCATGTTTGGAATTGAATTGCTTAGGGCCTTGGTAGCGCTTGATAACCCTAAGTTTAGGTTGCCTCGTGGTTGTGTCGTAGCCCCCTAGTCGCGCTCAAGGTCTAGGGCATGGGAATTTAGAATCCTGACTAAGTATTTAAGAGCTAATTATCTCCCTTATTAACTAGAATTTGATAGAATGAATTAGAAGGAGTACTGCATACTAGCAAAAGCTAAGCTATATTTCTCATCTCATATTTCTTCGTATTTATTTTATTGTCTTTATTTTCATTAGTTTAATTAATCATCTCTCAATTTATTCTTCTTTAATTTTTGTCTTTTAATTAATTACTTACTACTCGTAACTCTTTGCTCATTCGTATAATACACCAAGTCCCTGAGAATGAACTTTCTTATCATTAAAACTTGCATACGTACAGTAATACTTGCAGTACCATGCTTATCTAGGGATAATTGTGCATCGTTTATTTATCTTTTATTCTATTATTTTATCGCACCCTAGGCAACACCAAGTTTTTGGCGCCGCTGCCGGGGACTTGTGTCTCGTTAGCGTGTGGGTTATCTATTTCGAGTAGTAGTTTTTAGTTAAATTTTTATTTTTCAGTTTTCAATTTTATTTTTCCAGATTTACGCTTGTGGTTTGCTTTAGTCTTTTTCAGGTTTCAACAGTGAATCTTTGGCCTCCTCTCCCGGAGCCCGAAAGGAGCTTCACTGCTTATAACAGACGTATCCGAGAAGAAAGAGCCTTAAGAAGAGCTATGGCAGAAGCACAATACCCAGTAGATCCAAGAGTACTTGGTCTGTTAGGACATATACCACCACCGGTAGGAGATAACAGAAACAACAATAATAATCAGAACAGAGTTGAGCAAGACCTCCCAGGCTTTGGAGTACCGTTTCATGTTCAAACATTAGGTTACCGTCCTCCAGAGATCCAGAATATTAAATTTAGACCCGATCCGGGCATGCTCAGTCAATTTCAGAATTTCGGACTCTATAGTGGTGTAGCAGTTCAAGATCCGGTAAGAGCGATTCAGAAGTTCATGCAGATTTGTGATGCCTATGTTACTCCAGGCATTACACACAAGCAACTGTATTGTCACATGTTTTCGTTCTTTCTGACCGGTAAAGCTGATGAGCGGCTAGATAGGCAACCACCAGGTAATATTAATACGTGGGCAGAACTTCAAGCCGCATTCTTTAACTGTTTTTATCCGAAGAGTATGAGACTCAAAGACCAAAGCGAGCTTGCAAAGTTTTGTCAAGAGAATGGAGAAGAAATAGGAGACACATGGACAAGGTTTCAACAGAAGTTAGCTAGATGTCCACTCCATGGTTACACCCCATCTTTACAGTTAGCTATATTTCTTCAAGGTATCAATAGAGAAAGTAGACTGAGGGTAGATAATCTTGGAAAGGGAAATTTCGTGTCCATGGATCCTGCAGAAGCCGCCGAAGGTATGGAAAATATTATTGAAACAGAAAGGAGTTGGCCAATTTCGCGAGCTCCTATTACAAATACAAAAGGTACGCTTCGATTAGATACATAAACTGCAAACTCAGCTCAATTGTCCGTATTAGAGAATCAAATCAAAGAACTTAAGCTTGAGATGCAGAGAAATTTAGCTGCAGCGAATGTAGTGAAAGAGGCACAAGGTTGTCAACAGTGTGGGGTTACAAATCATACATAGGAAGAGTGCGAAGAAAATACAACATCTGTTTATTTCATATCCAACCGAGGAAATTATCAATTTGGTAACGGGAATCATCCGGGTATGCAATCTTCAAATCCACAAGGGGCCGCTAATCCTGGTCATTATCAACATCGTCCCTAGAATAACTCTTTCCAACCAAGAGGTCAATATCAAAATAAGAATTATAATCGACCTGCTCCTCCACAACAACCTGTTAATGACGCATATACCGAAACTGTAGCTCAGAAGGCTTTACCACAGTATCCTCAAGAAGGAGTTGTGGGTGATCAACAATTGAAGAATTTTATGGATCTTATGACCACTAATATGCATTCTCAGAACGAGAAGTTAAGAGAACAAGAATCTTCAATTCAGATTTTAGGTACGCAAGTAGAACAAATGAATAATGTTCTTACAAATATTATTGAACAAAAAGAATTGAAGGCTATCGAAGGAGGTGATGCCAATGTTGGGTTAGATGCTTGCAAGGATATTTGCCTTGAGATTGAAGAGAATAAGGAAGTACCGCATGCTGCCGAAAGTGCCGTGGAAGTTCCAAGTACCGAAGAAGAACCAACCAAGTCTAGCCCCGTGGACTCTAACTATTCTAAAGATGATGAGGATAAAGATTCAGAAAAATCCGAATTTATACAGCTTCTGAAAGATATGCAAGAAGAGATTAGATCGGTTATGGAGTTACAAGCCGAGCAAGCTAAAGAGAAAGAGGAAGAAGCCTCAAAAGAGAAAGTAGAAGTTGCACCTGCTGTGCAAGAACAGATAGAAGAAGATAAGGTGGAATCGCCACCGGTTGTTCAAACAGTGTCATCAACCATTCCTGATATAAATCGGAAGGGTGACATTGAACTCAAGACATTTGTAGAGGCGTACACTCCTGAAAATCTCAACGCCCAAATGCTTGAGATTGCGAAGAAAGGGCTTACACCGCAACAAGTTTTTACGCAAGTTATTCCTGAGAAAGAAGCGAGTGTAGAAGCCAAAAGAGAGACTATAAGAGTCTCAAGAGGAGTAGAGAAAGAGTTACCATTAAAGCTCGAAGATCCTGGAAGCTTTAATCTTCCTATACAAATAAATCGTATGCTCAAAGTGAAAGTTATGTGTGATGTGGGTTCAGGTGTAAATCTTATGCCAAAGTCCGTGTTCGAGAGACTTGGACAGAGAAAGCTCCAGTGAAGTTGCAGTTTGCTGACAACTCAGTTACCAAGACATGGGGAACAGTGGAGGACGTTCACGTCCGATCAGGTAATATCACCATCCCTACTGACTTTGTGATACTTGATTTCGATGCAGATAAACAGGTTCCAATCATACTTGGAAGGCCTTTCATGGCCACAAGTCAAAGCATAATCAACTTCCAAGAAGGGACGATTACCCATCATGCTAAAAACGTATCCGAGACATTCTATGTCTGGGGTAAGAAACCAAGGAAGTCAGTCCCACCACTCCTATCATCCACAGCCTTTCACATCACAAAGTCCCTAAAGAGAAGATCCATGAAAAGCCTGTGGGCCAAACATTGAGTTTGGGGTTGGCCATGAAGTTCTATGGAAAGCCCACAAAACAGATTGTAGGCCATGAAGTTACAAAGACTCGTGGATTGGACCATTCATAGTCACTAAGGTTGTTTCAGCTAAGGTAATAGAGATCAGACCCAATAAGGGCATCAAGCGGATATTGGTTGACGTTCATTGCCTTTCTTGTTGTTGGGGAGGCTATATTCGCAAATCTTGATAGAGGTAACGCGTCTAACTTTAAAAGACGTTAAATAAAAGTGTTGTACGGGAGACAACTCAGATTTTTTTTAATGTTTTTAATTCATGTTTAGTTTGGTTGTTTTAGTTGATATTGCATATTTGAGAAAGGTATTAGTGTTTTTGATGTTCAGGTATTAAAGAAATCGAGTTTGGGAGGAAAAACGAATTTTTTGGGCATATTCAGACCTACCCACCGGTATTGCCGGTCACACGACCAGTAAGCCGGCGGGTCAAATACACGAGCCCTCGGGTACTCGTCTCGGGTTCTTTGTCGAGAGTTGATTTTGAGAAGCTGGCCGTACCGGTATGCCAGCCCATTCCGCCGGTATGCCGGTCAACCAAAACACGAGGCCTGGGGTGTGCGATTAGGGTTTCTTGCCGAAGGTGACTTTTCAAGGAGCAGCTCACCGGTATGCCTGCTCATACGGGCGGTATACCGGCTCGCGCCGCTGGAGAGAGAGAAAAGCGCATTTTTCAGGTTATAAAGAAGATGAGGTTGGTCTATTCCGAATTTTACAATCCTTAAGCCTTTCTTTCTTCTCCAAACCTCTCCCAACTCCATTAAAGCTTCATCAAACCTTCCCCAACCATCAAAACACTACCCAATCACCATAAAAACATATCAAATCTTCTCTCCACATCATTACAAAGAAGATTTAACCACCCAAATCTTACCAAAACGCATTGAATCCAAGAATCAAAAGCTACAATTTTCCAAATTCATCCAACAATTTCTTAGATCCATACCAATCCATCAAGAATTCATCTTACCCACATAGATATTCATCATCAAAACACCTTTCCTAACCCAAATAAAGCTTGTTCAACCAATAATCAAGAGTTTCAAATTTCAAGAGTGGTTAAAGCTTTGAGTTGGAGGTTAACTGAGATGACTAAGAGAACAAAAACATTATCTACTAAGAGGAAGATGAAGAAAAACAAGGTATTGGGTTCTATTGAGACGAAATCAAGTGAAAAAAGTTCTAGTTCCAACACAAAGGGTAAAATATATATTGTAAAGAGAGGTGAGCTAGCTGAGTTTGATTCAAAGGGAAAAAGGGTTAACCTTTTGTGAAGAAGACAACACAACCTCTCCAATTCAAAGGTCCTACACCCGAATATAAAGAGAAAGCTTCATAGGCCATGATAGCTTCTGCAGAGAAAAAATTAAAGGAACTACCTTTTGCTTATGAGAGAGTATTTGATGAAGAAATTGGTAAAGGAGAGTACAAGAGATTCTTGGAGCTTGGTGAAAGATTGATTTGGTTTACGTTCATGGTAAGACGTTCTAAAAACACTCTTTTTGTTGAATTATGTTTTGAGGAGAAGAAGAGGGTGTGGCACAGTTGATCTATGAGGAGGTGATGCAATTTTCGGTATCTCCCATGTCGTTATTTAATGCAATATCCTACTTTGATCACGTGTCTTGTACGAAAAGATAATGTAATTTTGGGTGAAGAAGAGAAACTGGAATTTAAAAAGAGTAATATTATTAACGATGCTTGGATCACGAAAGTCTTGAGAGGAGCGGGATTTACGCAAGTCTCAAAAGAAGAAAAGGAGAAAAGTTGGCAAGAGAAGATGGAGGAGCGTTTAAACAAAGTCGAAGCAGCTCAAACTTCCTTAGCCGAAGATGTGGCTCAAATCAAAGCCAATCAAGTGCAAATCATAACACTCCTTGAGCAATTAAAGAAAGATCCAGCAAATCCTATCTTGGATGTCGATAATGTGAGGCAATAGCCTCGAGAGTATGTTCTCTTTCTTCCTTACCAATTTTGTAAATGCTTTATCTGCTAATTTTAATTTCTTTTTCGAGTCTTTTTCGAGTCATGGGAACACGACTCATTTTTGAGTGGGGGGTATGGGGATTCGTTGTCTCTCATCTCCATTTTTCTGTTTTTAGGTAGAAATTAAAATTTTTTATACATGGAAATTAGATGTAGAGTGTGTTTAATAGCTTAAAAACATAAGCTCAGTTGTTGATGATAATAAGTAGTATGTTTATGAGCTATTTTATTTTGTATGCTTTGAGTACTTGCAGGAAATCACACATTGATAGTAAAGAAAAGATTAGTTAGCAATGCGATAGAAAGTATGTTCGATCTTAGGGAGCCTTGAGTGGTTTGTAGGCCGTGAGATCCAAGCTAGTTGACAAACCCATTTGATGAACGTGCTAAAGGTAAGAGAATAACGAAATTGCATGGTTTAGAAAATGATTAAGGCAGTTCTTTCATATTGAAGCCACTTGAAGCCTTTTAACTTTCTCACCCTGTTATTTGATTTAATATTTTATATCCTTCTCAGCCCCTTCTAGCCTTTCTAAAGCCTTTTTATTAACCACATTATAAGCCATATCCCTTTAGATTATAGGACTTTTCCATATGACCCGCACTCGAATCACGATGCATAGACAGTTGTTTTAGAGTTTGAGTTTGGGGTGGTGGGTCCACCATTATGGGAATTGTTATTGGGTTGGGATTTTTGAGCTTATTAATTGTGCTCTGTTCTATATACTGATGATGATTCACAGGTTTATATTGTAACCCTTTGCCGGGGTAATAGTGAATGAAAAAAGCTACAAAGCATGAAAAGAAAAGAAAAAATCTATGAAAAAAAATAGCGTGATATCCTGAACATCAAAAAGAGAGTCATAGCTATACAAAAGAAAAAAAATTGATTTGAAAAGAATATATATTCGGACCGGCAAAGAGGAATTTTTATGTGAACATCTTTATGCTTTAATTGGGTTATTGGGGATGCTACTTTGTGCATCAAGAAAGTCATTGGGTTAAGTGAGAAACGTTTTATGAGAGTAACTCAAGCTCTAGGGCGATTCGTTGATGGCTAGTGAGGAGAGAGACAAAAGCTCACTCTAAATTATCCAAATTTACTTATCATACCGTCCCTAAGCCAAAATTACAACCTTAAAAACCTTTTGATTCTTTGCTATGTAATCTAGAAGTGATTGAGCCAATAGAGAGTAGTTAAGTGGATTTTTGGATACTAGTGAAGTTCGATGAACAATCTATAGCTTCCTTGGTGAACTGAGTAAATTTCCAATCCTTCTTACATTGCGAAGCTAATCTAATCTTGAATTCAAACCGTGTTGACTGTGGATATGAGAAGTGTTATGTAGTTTGTAAATATTATTACATGAAATTTTTTGATCAGTTTTTTTATGTCTATTTTATATATTCTGCTATCTCCTTTCCCATTGTGCTTAAATGACCTAGGTGTGTATTAAGAGACTTCCCTTTGTTTTTATCTTTATTGTATCGGGACGATACAACTTTGAGTTGGGGGTCTTGATGTCTCCCTATTTTTCATGGTTTAATATTAGTTAGAGACATCATTTTTAGTGTTTTAGAAGTCTAAATACTTGATTTTCACATGATAAAGTGCACTTTCCAATTTCTAGTATTGATTTAATGAATTATTATTTTTAGAGCATATTGGGTTTAATTATTTATTTAGTGTGAAGCTTTAAAGATATATATGGAGATTAATTAGATGCCAAGTCAATTCTAAGAGATAAAGGAAAGAAGATATACGTGGAAATTGGAGAAAAGAAAGGAAAAGCTAGGATATTGAAAAATAAAGTTGCCAAATAAATCTGAATTCCAACATCCACGACCACAAAAGGGCTTATATCTCAATATTGGTTAGGAATTTGGAAGAACGATCTAAAGCAAAGTTAAAGAGCTTTCCGAGACGATCGATTTCGACTATTGTAACGTATCAAACGGATAAGTATTGAAGTAGTTATGACCAAAACAAAAACGTGGCTGATTGTTACCTTTTCTATATTTTAGGGTTACGAATTTGAGTTGGGTTTGTAGTCCATTACTTGTATTCTACTCCAAGAAAACGAATTAGGGCTTCTAAACACCTATAAATACACCCTTATATCACTTGTAAATCATCCTTGCCTCACATAAATTAGTCCTTAGGGTTTATATCATTCGAGTTATTGTAGAGAGCAAGATGAAGTCTTTTATTCAATCTTTTAGTTTATTTCCTTCAGGTATGAACTAATTTTCCCATGGCTTGAGTTTTGCATTATGTATAATCTATGAATTCTATTTTATTTATATCTAAGTTTCTTTGAGAATTATATGCTTTAATTTGATATTAGCTGCTTACCCATATATATGTTATGTGTTTTGAACTATTGCTTGTCCTAAACCTGATCACTTTAGGCTTTCTTAATAGTAGTTAGATGGTCACGCGGAAGGGGTGTCTAATTATTGAAACACCACATAGTGTCTAGTGTCCGATATTGGTCCTGACAACACCAATTCTAACTAGGTAGTCATTAGGGTATGTTTTAACCACTATCACCATGTTTGGAATTGAATTGCTTAGGGCCTTGGTAGCGCTTGATAACCCTAAGTTTAGGCTGACTCGTGGTTGTGCCGTATCCCCCCTAGTCGTTCTCAAGGTTTAGGGTATGGGAATTTAGAATCCTGACTAAGTATTTAAGAGCTAATTATCTCCCTTAGTAACTAGAATTTGATAGAAATAATTAGAAAGAGTAGTGCATAATAGCAAAACCTAAGCTATATTTCTCATCTCATATTTCTTCGTATTTATTTTATTGTCTTTATTTTCATTAGTTTAATTAATCATCTCTCAATTTATTCTTCATTAATTTTTGTCTTTTAATTAATTACTTACTACTCGTAACTCTTTGCTCATTCGTATAACACACTAAGTCCCTGAGAACGAACTTTCTTATCATTTAAACTTGCATACGTCCTGTAATACTTGCATTACCGTGCTTATCTAGGGTGAAATGTGCATCGTTTATTTATCTTTTATTCTATTATTTTATCGCATCCTAGGCAACACCACTTACGGAAGCATGATTTTACATACATTAAAGAAAATAAGGGCTTTCCATCACCTTTGTTTTTTTTGCTTTAGGCTCAGATGTTCTTAATAAGGTCTGCAAGCTACATTATTTTTGGTTAAGATCATGTTTGAATTCTCATTCCTGTTTGATGTGACAAATCTGTTGGATTTACCTATTTGTAGGTGCAAGAGAGGTTAAAAGTAGACATAAAAGAGCTTCCTAAGCATATCGATACATCTACTTAGGGTATGCCACTTTTATCCTTTCCATTTCCTTTAACGAATTGATTTGATAAGTTCTTTATTTTATATTGGTCTTTTATATTGCTTTGATAGTTAGTTTATGTAGGCCTTGTTCTTCAGTTGTAGAACTCTTTTTTAAAAATAAATAAAGTGTTAATGTATTTAAAAATAATTGTACACTTTAAATATCAATCTTATTTTTCCCTATTGTTTCTATTGATCGTTATTCATTTTAAAGCAAATGTGTTCTTTTACTGGTTTATTATCAGAAGTATACAAACAGTCATGGAATCATAAGAGTGTAATCCTTTCTTGTTAAGAATAAACACACTGAAGTTTAGTTGAATGATAAGTTTCACTTTTTCAACTCAAATGTTTGAAGAATATGTTATTTATTACTAAAGGATTAGATTAATCATAATTAACTTCTTCAGTGAAGCATACAATAGAATAGTGTGTATATACCTTGTGACTCGTATCATAACTTTTTAGCTTCTTGTAAAAGTTTATATCCGGTTATTAACATTTGTGGGATGCAATATTTAATTTATCTAAATTAATACTGATCTTCTGATTAATATAATTCATGAAAACTAGAAATACAAGTAGGGAGCGAAGTTCTAGTGAAATTGAGAATGATTACAGTGATAACCCGATTGTCAATGATGTCGCGGATATGGTTTGGACTTGTGATGCTTCTTTTAAATTGAATAAGGAACAAGCTGCAATCGCTGCTATTGGATTTAATAAAGAAGGTGTTATAACTAGGAAGGTTAATTATAGATGTAAGATTAACTCGGTTATCGAAGGTGAAGCATGGGCCGTTGTTATGGCAATGAGGTCGTTTAAAGACCTTTCTTGCCAAGTTGTATCCTTCTACACTGATAACCTTGAACTAGTTCAAGGAATCGCGGGCACGACCGGACTTCATTGGAGTCTTAAACCTATCCTATCAGAAATTAGGAAATGTTTAGGTCATTCTACAAATTGGAGAATTGCCCATATTAACAGAGAATTTAATTCTACTGCTGATGCCCTTGCTAAATGTACGAGAAGAAATATTGATCTGTCCGGGTGTAGGCACTTGTTGTTGATTGCTTCTAATAATTTTCTTTTAGATATATGTAATAGCTATAGTTAACTCTTGTGTTGGTTTTGAATGACAAAAAAAATACATGTACAGTAAAGGAAAAGATACACTTAAAATCTCCAGTATTATGCAAAGAACAATCCGATTTAGACAATTATAGATAGCCATAAAAGACCATATTCAAATCTAGTAATAATGAAGTAAACCATGACATAACATATTGTAATGTTGTTAAGTGCAATAAGAAGCCTTTCTAAATCTCTTTGTGTATAGAACTTCTCTTCAGGTCTTGGCTTTGTAGCAAGAAAGTGATTCCGTAATTCATATATATATATATATATATATATATATATATATATATATATATATATATATATATATATATATTATTTTGGTTATGGCTATGGGTGGGGGTGAGGTGGGGTCCACCTATGACTGTTTTTCTTCTCTAGCTTGCAGAATTTTTCTTTTTCAATATAATGGGTAGAGAAGAGAAAAGCTAAAAAGATGTAACATAGCCTCCCAATTTGAATTTTTTTCAGGTCATAGTAGAGTGGTGCAAGATTAAAAACTACCATGAATGTTTGAATAAATCTACCTTTGATACACTTAGATTTATATATTATTTCATACACATTTTTCTTTGTAAAGTTTTTGAAATTTCTTTTACAAAAGAAAGAAAAATACAAATGGTTCAACAAAAGTCACTAACCACCATTTCTTTATTAGTGGCAACTAAATCGGATTCCTCCTCTAATTCAATCTTATTCACTTCTGAGTTTTCAACTTTCATTCTCCGCAAAAATTGCTCTATATCTCTTAGTGATGCAATTTACCAATCATGAGACATACATAAAGGTTAGGTAAAATAAACTAACCTTTGAAGTGTGCTTCAACATAAGTTAAAAGATAATACTATATAGATTTGCATCTCTTTTATTATCATCAACTTGAATTTGCTTCAAATTATTTTGAAATAACTTCATCTCCTTAATAATAATAACTTCAGAAAAAATGATTAAATATATGATGTAAGAATTTACATGCTTAATTGTTTCTTATAATTTTAAACATACTTGTCCGCTATTCAATATCATCTGCTGAGCTGTCAAAAAAAGGTTCCAAACTGGGACCCACGTGGATGTTTACATAATTTGTTGGGTCTCTTTTACAATTTTGTGATAGTATGTGGGCCGGCTGTCTAAACTGAGATTTATATTGGTTGGACCATATTATACAAGATAACATAGTGCATGGGTCAGGCTATTCAATTTGCATTTCTACTAAATTAATTTATTCAATTTATGAAAGATACTTTAAACAACACTCTTTGATGTATTAAATGCCATGACTAGGTGTCCTTTTATGAATATAATCGTTCATGTACACTAAGACAATCCTTGATAATATCCTTAAGAGTATACCCACATCTCATAAGTGGTAGGATACTTGTGATACTCATAAACTAAGCCATCCATATAACTTATTATTATTCCTTGAATAAAATGTCTTTATACCTTCAAAACTTGATAATCCAATATGTTCCTCATATGATGAGTCAATATCCTTCATCAAGCTTAAAAATCACATTATTAACAACCTCAAATTCTAGTTCCTCGAGTACTCAATGTAACTCGAGTTCTCATAGGGTACAGTATCACCATATATATCCTTGTCCTTCTCTAAAGGTCAAAAAGATGTTACTCATATCCATTTTTTAATATATCTAGAGATTTTCATATATATATATATATATATATATATATATATATATATATATATATATATATATATATATATTCAATTATATGATTATCTTAAAATACAAACTGAACTCATACATATAAAACAAAAGAAGTGAAACCGATAGTTCACTAAGTTCCCAATCATGAATCACCATAATTTGGTTTATCTAATTATAACTAAATTCCATCAAGATAAAATGCTAAGTTCTCTACAGAATTCCCACTATTCCAACACACACAGTTAAGATGGTATATACTAGACCCTTATGGTTTAGTGATTACGGAATCATACTTATCCATAAAATAGCCCAAGTTTTAATATATACATATGCATTTGACAAAACACAATATATAATAACTAGCAAGTCATGTATCAAACACATTCAAGATACACTAACGAACTCGTATACATAATAGCTAACTCATTATATACACAACAATCAAGTTCATGTTTAGCATAATAAGATCATAATTTTCACATGCTTATAAGTAAGTAACATAGGTATATCAGTCAAAGATGATAAATATAATCCATTATTCAAATTATATGATAAATAACCCAGTAGTTAAACACATGTTGACAGTGAAATCATTTTCGTTTTATTTCACATAGTAAAATAACAATATAATTATATCATATAAATAACAAAATGATGACAAAAACTACCATGTAAAACACTATAAAGGATTTATCTAGAGTATAGTTGGGCAGTTGTTTAATCCACCCTAGCTAAAAAACAATTTAGCATTTTTTTTTCAAAAAAAAAGGAATTGAAAATGATGCCATGTTGCCTCCAAAAAAGAACCAATCTCCATTTATAACGGTTCGTGATATCATATTAACCAAAAAATTGGTCTTATTCTAGCGGTTATTTGTACAATTAGTTATGCGTTTGATCATGGTTCAAATCCTAAGAAAATTGTATAGTTTTAATTTTCAAATCGAAAAACTGAAAAACGAGATAACATCATTATCAAATAAACGACAAATAGAACAAAAAATGTTATCGACCAAGTGATTATTGATTCAAAAATAATCCGCCAATGTGGTTGGCAGTTCCAGTCCCACCAACTAATGATTTTTATTTAAACAAAAATCTGAAACTAAAACTGAACACATAACTACTATATTGTTTTTTTTCAGAATTCCAAAACGACGTA
Organism: Nemophila menziesii; assembly: GCA_029959085.1. NCBI lineage: Eukaryota > Viridiplantae > Streptophyta > Magnoliopsida > Boraginales > Hydrophyllaceae > Nemophila > Nemophila menziesii. Next base: position 34,285,640 of record JARWIR010000003.1, read on the forward strand.
GTTTAAAGCCGTCTTCCTTACTGAAAAAACTCAATTAAAAAACTTTAAAAATCATATCTTCTTCATTTCATGTCCGAATTGGACGAAATTTATACTAGGTTGTTAGTTATTTCAACAAGAACATAAAAATATAATTTTTTATTAAATTTGAATATTTTCTTATAATTTAGATACATATCAAATCTAGTATACATACATGTATATATGCATATACTACATAAAAAAATTAAAGAGGGTTCTAGACAAACCTCTTAAGTGGAATTACGAATTGAAATACTTTCTGATATTGAATCTACTTACGTGACAAAGAAGATCGCTATTCCACAACGTAAATGTCGTTGGATCTGATATGTAGAATATAAAGATACTGAGAGAGATTCATTTGTGTTGTTTTTTGTTCTCTGAAAAAAAAATCGTAGAGACAAGAATAATTTTCTTTTGTTTCGAATGAAATAACTTAATATATTTATACCTTCTCCACGTAGTAACTAATAAAGATCGGTCGGGCTAACCCATTATGGGCACCCACAATATGGGTCAGGTGTAAAACCACTTACTTCAGTAATGAACTTCAAATTTGTATCTACCCCTGTCATAATCGTAAGGTACCTAATCTGTGATTTGAGAGATGTGTCGCAAGCCTCTTGGTAGGTGCTCGTCTATTAGCAATCCTCGCGGGAGCATCTGGGAACCCACATTACTACAGTAAGCGTCACTGTCAACGATAATTGTAGTCACCAGTGGCACTGCTTATCGTCGAGGATGATAGTATTTTATTATCAGTGACGACAAGTCGTCGCCTATATTTTATCGCCAATAAATCATCGTTAGAGACAACTATCCACGACAAATTTTAAAGTCATCGCATTTGGACCGATAATACTATCGTTGCCACAGATCGTGGTAGATGATAGTATCACTGGCAAGGACAACAATTCGTCACCAGAGTACAAGTCATGTGTTATCAATGAATATGTTGTCGAAGAACAAAGCATGAGTGACAACATATGTTTTTGCCAGTATGTTATCAAGTGACTAAAAGGTTTATTGTTACACACGACGAATATGTCATCGCGAGCAATCTTTTTTTCATTATTCATTATATACTTATGTATATTAAAATTTGTAATTAAGATTTTTTTTATATTTATTAAACGACAAAAAACCTGATACATTATCTACTCAAATAATAATATGATTCGTCTAAAGTAAATTAAAAGTCAACCGTCTAATTAAAAATGGTCAAAAGGTTTTGAAAGTCGATATAAAAATTAAAAACATCCAAAAAGTCTAAAACATCAAAAAAGTCTAAATTAAAAGTCATTAAACATATAGTCTGCTAAAAATATTAATCAATCATTCAATAAATTTTCATCTTCTTCATCTTCAAGATGTCTTTCGGGGCAACGCCTAGCTGAAGCACTGGGAGGAGTACCGTAAGAAGAACCAGAAGGAGGAGTACTGGTGGATCTGGCGGGAATGTAAGTCGATAGGCCCTCAACTGTCCTAATCTGATGTATGGCTACTAGCCACTCGAGATTAGATAATCGTTTATAGTCCCCATCATCCCTTTCATATCCCGCACCAATTGATCGGATGACACAACAACATGCCTTGAACGTTTGGCTTTCGGAGTCGCTCTAACACTAGGCACCGAACTCCACATCCCTTCACACATACCTTTGTGGGTTGCGTCAAGTACAACATCGACCCGATCCTTCTGCATCAAAGTAGGCACAAATGATAACGTTTCAGACTGGGTATGTGTTTCCTTGACTCTACCACGCATAATGGCTCTCAATGCGTCTTGTTACATGAAATAAATAAATAGAAATTAATAAAAGTTTAAACGTGAAATAAACAATAGAAATCTTATTATTATGTAAATACTTATATCATATGTTTTGTACTAATTAGTCCTTCACTCATTTCTTTCTTTGTCATAGCCAACTATGTAGAAGAAGTCTGCGATGGGAGGAAGGGGAAAATACTTCTCTTGACCCTCAATCGGTTCTCAAATAACCCCCGGGTTCTTCTTTCCATCCTGTATCATTCAAGGATCAAAGTGTTAGCACTATTCAGGAAAAAATTAATGACTTAATATGCTTACCGCAAACAGGTCCTCCCGTGTCTGGGAGTAAGTCTTCAAACCGGCCCCACTAGGCCGTTTTTGATTTGCGCAGTTAGCCTTGTTCGCTTCGGCCCATTTATGTTTTTTTAACAAAACAAAAAAAATATATATTAAATTAATAAAGTATATCTATTTATAAATTTATAAATAATAACAATATTATTTGTGCCTCTAATGTGCCCCATATTTCACAATTTGTTGCACAATTTTTTGGCGTCTGATAATCCGGATTTTACCCATACGGTAATAAGCCTTCTTCGCTCGATGCTTAAAATCACTATAGAGATAGGAACAAGTTAAATTTATGTTCTCGTAGATGTTCGGTCAGTCCAGCCTTTTCATCCAATTTTCGATCCCGTAGAAATCATGTTCACAAATATTTCAACTCTTGTTATTCCTATACGGTGTGTATTATTACGATAACATTTTTAGGAAATAAAAATTACCTGTAATCGACCTTGAACCTATTGTTGCATCCAAGGCACAACTTTTTCCCAACTCTCAAACCAGAGAGGAACGTACTCGCGGACAGTGAGCCCGATAACCTGACTTGAATATTTCCCATATTTTGTCACCGAATTCCACGCCTTATCATAGACGCAGAAAGAGATGGTAAGTTTTCCTCTCTCCGTCTGCATAGCCCAATAGGCTGACTGCAGTGTTGCCTGTCCCCTTGGCTTTCTAGTCTTTTTACTTTTTATGATACATAAATAATTAAAATACAAAATAAAGGTAAACAGTATTTTAAAGTGTTGAACCTATGCATTCTGGCCACGCTAAGTAACCTTGACCCGACCATCCTGAATTGTAGGATCTAGCCGGGTAATTATTAATCATGAACAACAAATAAACCTTCCTTACGAAATTTTTCTTCACATGTTCATCATATGTAATGATCCCCGTATCACACAACATTTTTAAACTCATCTATAAAAGGACGGAGAAATACATTCATATATTTTCCAGGCGAACGAGGATCCTAAATCAACAAAGTAAGCATAAAGGTAGATTCTTTTATGCATAACCAAGGCGAAAAGTTGTAGATTGTCAATATAACTGGTCACATAATATATGAGTGATTTTGCATGGACAAAGGACAAAACCCATCAATGCCCTAACCAAGATGTCTATTCTGTGATTTACTAGTAAACTCAAATTTTCTCTCGTAAAACGTTTCAAACTAGTACCATCAACGGGATGATGCAACATATCTTTTTATGTAATCTTTCCAGGTGTATGGTCATATCTTTAGCGGTGTGCCCCGAAATGTACATTCTTTACAACCTTGGTGTAATGGGAAAATAACGCAGTATCTTATGTGGCACTTTCTTCCCTTTCTTCGGATCCCACCTAAATTATACTACATATTGGACACTTCTCTAGTTTTTTATTCTCTTTATAATACAAAACACAATCATTCAAACACGCATCAATCATGATATATCCCATGCCCAAACTTTTCATCTTTTGGTTGCACTTTTCATAAGAAGAAGGTAATTTATGACCTTCTGGAAAAACAAAACACAACAATTGAAAAAGTTCGGCAAAAGAAGTGTTTGTCCACTTGTTTTTAACTTTGAGATGCATTAACTTGGCTATGAAATTCAAAGAACCCATTGTAACTCTATCCCTATTTCCTCAAACAACGAGTCGAATAACCCACGACTCCGGGCCGTAAGATTCTCTTCACCTATCTCGGTGTCACCAGAGTGACCCTCAACATAAAAAAATGAGTCTCAAATCATCATAAAAATTCAACATTTCATCATCTACAATTGGGTTATTCACGAAAATTTATTCTTTTTCACCATGTTTCGTCCAAAAACCTCATACGTTGACAAAAAACCTATACTAAAAAGATCCGCTCTAACATCGTTAATATGAATTTTTTATTATTGAACAATTATTACACGGAAAAAAATAAAACTGGTACTATCTATCTATTTTTTCACAAAATTAATAAAATCCCTCACACCTAATAAATATTCACTCGTAACAAAATTATTTTATTTAATCCAACTACTGTCGATAACTGAATCCATCATCTGAATTGAGTTAACATATAATTATAAGGGCTAATTATACTTATAACCATATAGAAATTATCAAGCCAATTTTAAACAGAACAATTATATCCAAAATATACATTATAACCCCTAAAAACATACAATAATACATATTACATTCATATAATAAAAGCATACTAAAACAAGTTGTTGGCATATAGCTTCCCTTCATAGGTTGTTTTAATGTGACAAATCCTTTTGTGTTTAGTGTGCTAATTACACTTTATTTATATTCTCTCTCTTGCACTCTACTTTATCGAGAACACTATTTTTATCATTCATATCAAAGCCTTATTTGTCATATCCTAAGAAGCTATTTTTCATGCAAACACTTTTAACCTTATCTTTGTATACTTTGAGAATTAGACTTCATGATCAGCTACAAAGTTTCTTAGAATGATATTTCCAACCACTCTCATAAAGAAAACTTTTCCATCCGAGCAGCGTAGCAAAATGTCAAAATCCCGAAGTCAGAAGAAACCGGGAACCCGCATCTGGAGAAACCGTAATCCCGCTTGAAACCAGGAACCCGCATGGCTAGAAACCGGGAACCCGGTTTTGTGAAGGATAAGTCAACATCAAGTCACTTATAGCCGCTAGAATAGCCGTTGGTGTTGAAACCGGGAACCCGCATAAATAGAAACCGGGAACCCGGTTTTGCACAAATGTTCCCACCAACTTTATAACCGTTGGGGATATTCTTGTGCTATATATATGACCTCTTTGAAGGATAAACTCACCTCTCACACTTCAACTATTATACATATTGTTCTCCTACAAAATTATAGGTCTCAAGCTATCAAAGTTAATCATCCAAGCTTGATCAAGAGCTTAAATCAAGAAGCTTCAAAGTTATTATCTACTCAAGAGGAGTTTCATGCTTATAGTTGTATCTACTCTTTAGGAGATTGTTAGCAAAGTTGTTTCATCCTTTAAACACTTACATTTATCCTCTTAAGTCTAGTCTTTGTAATAGATAGATTAAGAGAGAGTTTGAGTATAGGAAGTATACTCGGTATCCTTGTGTTGCGATAGCACAAGAGATTTTCCTTCGTGGTATCGAAGTGGTTGTAAAGGTTATTGTGTTCTCGACCCAGTTAAGAGAGACACGGGAGCTTAGTGAAAAGCTTGAAATCCTAAGGAGGCTTTCTTAGGTAGTGGATGTAGGGATAACCGAATCACTATACATCGTTTTGTACTTTCTATCCTTTATCTCTTTACTTATCGTTTATTGATTGCTCGTATATCTATTTATATCAAACCTAGCAACCCTATTGCATGATCCCTTAGTGTTTGATATATATTGACTTAGAAAGTTATTCTTTACACTTATAACTGTCCAAAATATTTTTAATTAGGCATTAATCTTATTAGTAATCCTATTCACCCCCCTCTAGGAATTTCAATTGGTATCAGAGCCTAACTCTACGTGAATAGCTTAATCGTTAGTAGAGTAAACGACATGGAATTTAATCTTTTGGAAGAGTCGTCTTAGACACGACCTCCACTTTTTGTAGGCACTTACTATCTTGCTTGGAGAACAAAAATGGAGGAATTTATAAAAGCCGAAGATACTGATCAATGGAGAATAGTTATGGAAGGTCCATTTGTTCCATACAAAGAAGAATTGAATGAAGAGGGATTTCTTAAGTTGAATCAAGAAGAAAAAGATTACGATGAACTCACCGATGATGATAAAGCTAAACTCACTCAAAATGCAAAATCGATGTATACTATAATATGTGGAATATCCGAAGAGATTTTCTCAAAGATGTTGGATTTTGAGTCGGCAAATGAAATTTGGGATCGATTGGAATTTCAAGATGGGATTGTCGAAATTGACGAAGAAGAAAGCAAAATCCATGATGAAACTCACGATGATCCAAAATCAAACCATGAGGGAGTAATCTATCCTAACTCTTTGTCACTTCCATATGATTACGATGATATGAGGTATATTTCATCCCTTCTAATTATTCTTGATTCTAAAATCCACTTGAATAATCTTTCTTTGAAAAAGGCAAAAATTGAGCAAAAGAATTGTTTTAATTGTTGTCTAACTTTAGATGATATTTTGGGAAACAATAAAAACCCGTGTTTTGAAAATATTTTCTCTTCAAATAAAAATCAACATCTTATGAAGAAAAATATAGTAGGTTTTGAGAAAGTGGATGAAGCATGTTCCATTGTTTTTAAAATCTTAAAAAAATCATCCCTATTTAAATTTCACTCCCTTTGATGAAAATAAACTTTTTAAAGAGAAATTATTTTTGAGTGAAAATTTGGTTATACAAAAGAAAGAGAAAAAATCATGTTCAAAACCTTCTCGTAATACTTCTATTCGCAAAAGAAGTACTTTCAATTATTGCGGAAAACCCGGTCATCGTGTTTCAACGTGTCATTATCACAAACAACTTGAATACAGGTCTTTAATACCTCCTTGGGAATAACCGACATGGATCGTGAAAAGTACTAATCGTGTTCTCGGATCCACTCCACCGGGGATACCTTAGAAATACTATTGTAGGTGTTGAGCGTCAAGGAAATGAAATGATATACAAAAGGACGCTCAAATCTCGTAAAAGGAAAATCCGGTGATTTCTTTCTTTATCTCGTTTTTATTTGTGTTTTATTATGTGTGTTTGTGTTTCTTTTTATATGTGCAAATATCTTTTAGGTTTTACCCTTTTATCATACTTGAAAATGTTTGATTTTTGTTTTGGGTCTTTTTGTACTTTTTAGAAAATATAGGGATCTTTTTGCAATTAACTGTTTTCATTATTTTTGAGATTTCTATATCGTATTTTTTCAGAACAAAAATTATTTTGGGGGGTTTTCTAACTTTATCTATCAGCTGGGGAGCTTTCAAGTTGGTTTCGGGTGCGTTTTTAAAATGCTTATTTCCAATTTTAGCCTTCATTGCCGCAACCAAAGAAAGCAAACCGGGTACCCGGTTATGGAGAATGCGGGAACCCGGTTTCGTGTCTGTGTACAAGCCGACTTGCTCAAAACCCTCATTCCTCTCCTTTATTCTTCACTTTCTCAGTTTTTTTTTCTTTCCTCTCTCTCAAAATGCAAAACCCCTCTTTCAAACCCTTACCCACTCCATTAAAACCTTCATATCTCCTTGGCCATGGCATCCAAAGGAAAGGCACCAATGGATTCATCCTCTTCCAAACCTTCAAGGGTTTCAAGAGCCAAAAAAAGGAGGCTTATAATTGAAGAGCTTGAAGAAGAAGAAGAAATGGAGCTTGACCCATTTTTTGATGACGTTGAAGAAGAAGGTCTTACCAAGAGAAATGTGAGAAAGAGCACCAAAGTTCTACCCGGGAGAGCTATTTCCAAGCTTGCTCTTAGTGCCTCTATAACAATGGTAAATGGGTCATCTTCTACTCTCTTTGAATTATTTCAATTTCAAAAGCTTGATTTCTTCCTTTCAATTGAGCATTCCTCCTATGATACTCTTGTGAGTGAAATTTATCAACATACTCAACCACTTGATTTTGAAAATTGCTCTTTTTAAACTAGTGTGTCAAACAAAAATATTTCTATAAATCCTAGTGTTTTTGCAAAAGCTTTCAACCTTCAAAACATAGGTTATGAAAATCTTATTTTCTCGGGTTGGAATCAAAGCAAAGAAATTATCGATATTCCTTTGAAAAACGAAGTTGAATCCTTCATGTATTCAAAAATGAATCAAAATCATAATCAACCTTGGCTTTCTAGTCTATTTACCCTGGATATTCGATTGGCACACAAAATTATTATGTATTGTCTTTTAGGGAAGGATAGAAAAGATGGGATGATTGCCCTTTATGAAGAAATCCTTCTCTTCCTACTTTATTCGAAAAGGCCAATCAATTTTTGCAAAATTCTCATTCGTGATAGATCATCGTGCTCATTTAAACTCTACTTTTCCCTACGGGCTTGCACTTAGTCATTTTTTGATCCATGTTAAGAAAATATCTCCTTCTCTTAATCCTCATGATTTTGAGCCTTCTTGGAGGTGTAATCTTCGTTTTTTTAAAAACTATGAAAATTTTCATTTACAATGGTCATTACATTGATAAACATTTCTTTGATCATTTTCCGGAAAACCTTAGAAAAACTCTTTTAAATAATATCTCGTTATATGTCACCTCTTCGGGTCCAACTATAGAGTCGCTTGACATTCCTCCTCGTGAGGATATTCCTTTAGCTCCTCCTCCGATTCTCTGTCCTTCCCGTACCAAATCCTCTATTGGTTCTTCTTCAAATGTTGCCACTAAAGATGATCTAGCTAGAGTTGAATCATCATTTCTTAATGTTATCAAATATGGGTTTGAGGAAATAAAAAACTGGTTTGGGGATATGAATGAAAAGATTGATCTTTTGAAAAATGAAGTTTCATGTCTTCGAGATGATGTGTCAAGAAGAAGGTCAAGGAGACAGTCAAGAAGTTCATCACCGAATATCTGATTCTCTCTTGGATGGTTTTGGGTTGTTTTTCAAAAGAAAAAAAAATTGACTTCCTTTACCTTTTAAGTATTTGATTTTGGTTTATGACTTTAGTATCGTATGTTGAACTTGTTTATTTTGGGTTTGTTTACTTTCGTATTTTATTAGTTTGATTGTTTTATTTTTCGGTTTATAACGATATGTCTTATGGTTTATGTTTATGATTATGAATTGGTTTTGATTTGATTTTGATTTGGATTAGTTGTGTTTGGTTTGGATTAGTTTTATTTGGATATTATCTTGTGTTACTAATTATTTTCTTTATGTTATAGGTGATATTGCAATCTAGCTCTCTTTACTCATGCAATTGCATTTTAGCTCTTAGAAATTTGATAATTGCATTTTTAGTCCCCATATTTTATAAAATTGCACTTTGACCCCTTAAATTTATAAAATTGCCCTATAGTGTTAAAAGTTGGATTATATAATCTTTCACATGTTAAATTTGTCATTTTAGTCCAAACTTTTGAAGTATTGCACTTTTGTCCCTAAACTTTGAAATTTTGCTTTTAGACCCCTATGTTTTACAAAATTGCATTTTTACCCCTACACTTTCTAAAACTTAGTCTATTAGTTCTTCTTATAGCTGAAAAAGGGAGAGATATATAAATTTCATCTTTTACATATTCTTGTTTCTCTATCCTTGTTCACTTGAGTTCGGCTCCCCGTGTAATAACTAATTATCCCGTCTTTTTTATGAAGACAAAGGGGGAGAAATATGTGCACGAAAACCTTCAAATTTGCACATTTACAAAACTCACAAATTACACTTTAACTATATACTTGTTGTGAGGGGGAGTTAGACTCCATATGTGCTTTATTCTTTCACATCTTATATGCACATTGATAGGGGGATCATAACTCCTTTAGAGGTTAAATTTTCATATCATTCCTAAGGTGTTTTTAGTGAAGGATTTTTCATCATCAAAAAGGGGGAGATTATTGGCATATACCCTTCATAGGTTGTTTTAATGTGACAAATTCTTTTGTATTTAGTGTGCTAATTACACTTTATTTATATTCTCTCTCTGCACTCTACTTCATCAAAAACACTATTTTTATCATTTATATCAAAGCCTTATTTGGCATATCCTAAGAAGTTATTTTTCATACAAACACTTTTAACCTTATCTTTGTATACTTTGAGAATTAGACTTCATGATCAACTACAAAGTTTCTTAAAATGATGTTTCCAACAACTCTCACGAAGAAAACTTTTCCATCCGAGCAACGTAGAAAAATGTCAAAATCCCGAAGTCAGAAGAAACCGGGAACCCGCATTTGGAGAAACCGTAACCCCGGTTGAAACCGGGAACCCGGTTTTGTGAAGGATAAGTCAACATCAAGTCACTTATAGCCGCTAGAATAGCCGTTGGAGTTGAAACCGGGAACCCGCATGGATAGAAACCGGGAACCCGATTTTGCACAAATGTTCCCACCAACTTTATAACCGTTTGGGATATTCTTGTGCTATATATATGACCTCTTTGAAGGAGAAACTCACCTCTCACACTTCAACTATTATACATATCAGTCTCCTACAAAATTATAGGTCTCAAGCTATCAAAGTTAATCATCCAAGCTTGATCAAGAGCTTAAACCAAGAAGCTTAAAAGTTATTATCTACTCAAGTGGAGTTTCAGGCTTATAGTTGTATCTACTCTTTAGGAGATTGTTAGCAAAGTTGCTTCACCCTTTAAACACTTACATTTATCCTCTTAAGTCTAGTCTTTTTAATAGATAGATTAAGAGAGAGTTTGAGTATAGGGAGTATACTTGGTGTCCTTGTGTTGCGATAGAACAAGAGTTTTTCCTTCGTGGTATCGAAGTGGTTGTAAGGGTTATTGTGTTCTCTGCCCGATTAAGAGAGACACGGGAGCTTAGTGAAAAGCTTGAAATCCTAAGAAGGCTTCCTTAGGTAGTGGATGTAGGGATAACCGAACCACTATAAATCGTTCTGTACTTTCTATCCCTTATCTCTTTACTTATCGTTTATTGATTGCTCGTATTTCTATTTATATCAAACCTAGCAACCCTACTGCATGATCCCTTAGTGTTTGATATATATTGACTTAGAAGTTATTCTTTAAACTTATAATTATCCAAAATATTTTTAGTTAGGCATTAATCTTATTAGTAATCTTATTCGCCCCCCTCTAGGACTTTCACAAGTACTTAATTTAAACAAACTACGGAAAAAGTAAAAAAATTTAAAAAATCTAATTTAGACAATTTAATGGAGCTATTGAAGTAGACGTAGGACCCACACATGTAAGATGGAGTTAGGAAGCTTCGTTAATAATGTGGCACACCACGGGTTGCGGATTAAAAAAATTAATGGGGTGGGATTTTAAATTTTGGGAGTAAAAGCACCACTAATTGTGTTCACCAAATATTCGTCATTTACTGGCGACGTCATGTGTTATTGTCGGTGACCAAATCAACATCGCGAATAAGCAACAACCAATACTACGTCAAAACCGTTGCACGAAAATATATCAACAACGACTACGCAATTATATTTTAATTATCTTTTTCTAATGATACAACTATCATCGTCAGTGACAAGCATTGACGACTAAGCTTGTCCTCACCAATAAGGATGTCAAAGACGCGACGATTTTTGTTATTGCCAAAACCTATTCATAGTTAGACACCTTTCACTAACGACGACACGTGAGTCAGTTCGAATGTCGTGGTCGCGAATGACCAAGTGTGTAGCAGTGCCAATGAATTCGACATCTAAGTTTATGAAAAGAATGTTATTGATTGCACTATTAACTCTTGTTAGATAACCAATATGAAAAGAATGTTATTAATTGCACTATTAACTCTTGTTAGACAAACAGTTCTCCTAAAAACTTATTCATACCATTTTTTAGCATGTCTAGTCTTTGCTACGTGATTTTTTATAATGGGTGACGCCGACAAGACTCCAACCTGCGATGTCTTTGGAACTGGGCTCTGATACCATGTTAGACAATCAATTCTTCTAAAAGTTTAAGATGCTAGGAGGAAGCATCTTATACATTATATATGATTTTTATATGCTCAATAACTCCTATATTTCATATTTTTATATAAATTGCACCATTAAGTCTTATATTTTATCTTTTTATATTAATTGGACTATTAAGCTCCCTAAAGTTATGATTTCACTTTTAAACCCCTAAATAGATCAATTGCATTATAAAGGCCATATATTATTATTTATAATTTAATTACACTATTAAGTCCTATATTTATTATTTTTATATTAATTTCAGTAGTAAATCCCTATATTATTATTTTTATATTAATTGTATTATTAAGCCTCTGTAATATTATTTTTATATTAATTGCACTAGTAAGCCCTTAATTCTTAATTTTATAATAATTATACTTGTAAGCCCCTGTATTATTATATTTATATTAATTGCACCATCAAATCCAAGACTATTAGTTTTACATTAGCCCCTAGCTATTATTTTTGTACTTTATACACGTAAAAATAATAATGGGAGCATTAAGTCCCTAAAAGTTATAATTGCACTTTTAGAACCCTTAAATTAGACATTGTACAAATAAGCCATAATATTAGAAATTAGCTAACATTCTCCTATACAAACAAATTAAACTCATATTAATTCCCACAATATCACAAATACACCTAAAAAATAATATATACCCATAAATTTTAAATGCTAATTGAAATATATATATTTTTAGTAATAAGAAATATAGGATTTTTCGAACATTATAAGACAAAGGTGGATCGGTCACGGAGGAATTGCGACGACGGAGGCTTGACAACGAAGGTAAGACGGTGATGGTGGTGGGGGTGGCGTGCGTGGTGAGGTGGTCACAAAAATGGAGTGACAAAACTCGGACAATGGGGTGATGAAGAAGCTCTGGGTAGTGAACTCACGGATTCAGGAGATACTTTGTGGTAAAAGTTTTTTTAATTGTAATGGTGGTGAAATAAAATGTGGTCTAACTTATAAAATAGCATAGATCCCTTAACAATTGTCATAATTGTTGTTATTAAGGTGAATAACTGTCACGAAAGGTAAGGATCTAAATTGTTAAAACAGAGAAAACTAGTAGACAGGAAATGAAAAGACATTCAAAAAATTCGGAAATATCCAATGAAATTGTTGGTAACGGTAAATATGTTTTTAAATTTTTTTTCCCACTATTCTGGCGTCCAACAAGTTTTTTTTGTTTAAATAACTCTACTTTTAGTGACTAATAATGGTCGCGAATGGTAGATAGCGATCACCGTTTGGTCGTCAAAAGATTGACCGCCACAAATAAGAAATATGGTAATGATATCTCAACCACTGAGTTGGAATTTCCGAAAACCCTACGTTATTCTTGGTGAATAAGGTGGGTAGTTGCCTGGATATGGACTTGATACATGACATCTATCATGAATTTTTGTGGTGACAAGATATTTCCATTCTTTTGCTAAATAGTTTCCAATTTAAAGCTTTTGAGCAACTGAAAGCAACGTTCAAATGAAATTGAGTGAAGGGGAAATAAAGAGTAACGCGAAGGCATAATTGCAGTGACGTATGCTCATTCACTTCCTTCATCCCATACCCCATTTCCTTTCACCAAAATAAACACTTTTGCAGGGTTTCATTCACCCCAAAAATGTCTCTATTTTCGTCATTCATTTTTCACCTGTAGTGGGACCCTTCCACATAATACTTAACACACAAATGTATGCATCTAAGTAGTACTATTACGGAGTAATAGAGAAAAGCTAAGATTCAAAACGTGTTCCTTCATGTTAGTGATAAGTGTATAAATTTACGCGTTTGTCTAGCTCTTTTTTTTTTTTTTTTTTTTTTTTTCGATTTTCACTCACAACACTAGAAAGGAAAAAAAGATTCTCATCATACACACAAGAATAAATACATATTTCTTTTCAATGAATGGGGTCGCAGTATCTCCTTCTCAATCAGTTATAAAAAAAAACATACCCTAAAGTTTAGCTAGGTATGTATATATAGTTATATACATACATTCGTTTTTTCTTTCTTTCTAAATATACATAAGTTAGAGCAATAAACTAACCAAACTATTCAGAAAATTCAAGTTCGTTTCTAAAAAATCGGTTTGAACTAGTTCTTCCATTAATAAACTAAAAACTCGTTTAATAAACCAAGATCATTTGTGAACTCTCTCATTTATATTTATGAATTATAAATAAATTTAATAATCTTATTAAAATGTAAATATTAATTAGTATATTATGTACATCTTGAAATTTCTTTTTCTGCATCAATATCAAATTTTGTCAAACTTTTGCATCATTGATACAAGAAAATAGTAAATGATTCGAATTTGATTAGTAAAGACTCAGTTTAATAATTCAGTCAACAATCAAATAAATAACTTAAATATCTAATATTTGATTCATTTAAATTTAAGATAGACTTATATAAAATTTTAAATTAAATAAAAATTTAAAAGACTACCAAAATAGCACAAAAATCAAGATAAATGTTTGTTAACACTTAAGCTTATTTTTGTCAAATAATTGTTAACACTTAACAAAGAAACGGAACTGATTATTATTCTACTTTTCCTTTTTGTATTTTACAATAGTTAAATCTCTTGGATATCTAAATACTAGCTAGTAATAGAATTCAAAATGCAACTTAATTGTGTTTCCCATTTTGGATAGTTCTCGACTAATTAATGGGGTGGGAAGTGGCCAAAATCAAGTTTCTAATTAAGGAAATGCCATCATAACACTGACAGTAAAACTTGTGTTGGGAACATGCAAAAGAAGAGTAGATATTGGAAAATGCAAACATCCCATATGCAGTGCAGAGACCAAAATACCTATCTATATCCAATCAATCAAAACGAGGCATGCAGCTGCAACACAGCAGGGTAAATGACACTACATTAATAATCAATCTCATCATCATAGTCCTTCTTACTTATATTCTTACTGTCTCAGACATCTAAGTGATATATTTATTCTTAATATCTATCTTGTCCTCTTCTTTTTCTTGAAAGAAATTTAATGAACACACACATCTCTTATTTTTGTAAGATTGCTATAACTTAGAATCCATGGCTAGGCAGCTAGCATTGGGGTTTCTCTGCCAGAAAATTTATTGGATTTTCATGATTCTTTCTTCGAAAATCTTTTTCAAACATAGATTGCTGACTGTTTGTAAGACTTAACTTGCTTATCAGAAGAAATAACTTTTTGTCTATTCATCATAACATGGCATTGAAAGTAGGATCAACTTATTCAGCACATTTCAGGGCACAATCTTATGAGGAGCGCTTTGAACATACAAAAATTGTTTTTTATTTTAACGAACATTAGAAAAATAATATGGACAAAAAAATCATTTATAAACAATTTATGTAATGATTCTTAAGTTAACCTATAACTAAAACAATTAAAAAGAGATTATTCAAAACATGATTGAGATTTATAAGATATACCAGAAAAGTAGAAGGGATATGCACTAGGTTGCACGGGAGCGGGTGCGGGTGCGGGTGCAGGGAAGCGATGCGATGCAATTCGGGGATTCGGCATCTCCAAAAATGCCGATTCGGGGATTCGGCGATATATTTAATTTGAGTAATGATATTTGTCACCCCTATTCCTTTCACCCTTTTGTCACCTCATACATGGCAGGTTACATGGCATGACATGTAAGGAATAAAATAATTAAGAAATATGATTAAGGAAATGTTTAATTTAAGGAATAAATTAATTAATTAAGATAAGTAAATAAATTACTTATATGTCATGCCATGCAATCTGTCATGTAGGAGGTGATAAAAGGGTGAAGGGAAAAGGGGTGACAAATATCATTACTCATTTAATTTTTATTTTAAATATATATATTTTTGTTTTTAAAATAGAAAATTATAATATAAATATTCGCAATATTATAAAATAAAACATTTCAGTTGAAATAGAACAAACATTTAGTTAAACACTCTCTATATTGTATTAAACGGTAAAGCTTATGTCGACCGTCGATAGCGATTAGCAAGGGGCCGAGTCTTGGATTTTCACTACTCTTCTTTTTTTGTTTTCAGAAAACGTAAATAATATTTTTAATGAGGGTTTAGTTAATATAAACTTTTAAATATTCAATTTAACCCCTTAATTTTATAAATTTATAAAGTAGATCTTAAAAAAAAATGAAGCTTCCGAAAAGAATCCTATCACGGAAGCGTCGCTTCTGAAAATGGTCAATGCTTCCGAATTCGTTGACTCAAGGATTCGCGAATCCGAGCGAACCCGAGGAGAATCGCTTCCGATTCGCGATTCGTCACCGTTTTGAAAAATCCGTGCAACATAGGATATACAAGGAAAATAAAAAGGAAGTTATGAACAAATGGGCTGCGTGAGTTGTGACAACATTATTACACACTTTTTTTGAATGATTTTATTCCTTATAACAACATTATGCGAATAACTTTAAGAATGAACTAACATTATTAACAACAAACAACCACATAAGCTTCTTCGCTAAAATCCGGATTGTATAGACTCCAAACATCCCACAACAACAACAATCCGCGGCAAGGTTGTAGCAAAAACTAACGGGAGTTGGGGGCCTTTTTCGAGATAGCAATTGCAATTTCTTAGAGGCTTCGCGGGTCTTGTAAAGCAAAGTCGGTGTTTCAGGCTGAAGCTCTTTTCTTTACATTTTGGGTTGTATATATATGATGATTATTCTGAAATATGAAATGGTTATCGTTGAGACGGATTCGGTAGAGTTACATGCACTAGTGAAAAGTGGTGGGAAAAAAGAAGATTGGTCAGACGAGATACCCTCAAAGTGTAGGAACATACTTGCTAATCATTGCTAATTTCGAGATCATTCATATGTATATGTATAGAGAGGTGAACGATTGCGCAGATTGGTTAACAAAGATGGGAGAAAAGTCAAGGAAATAATCGAGCCTTTATATGGACCCACGTGAAGGCTTATGGAAGTTTCTAGCATGAGACAGAAATGGATGGGGTACACCTCGAACTATAGTGTGCACTCTTTCAAGAGCTTAGTAAGTATAACTGTAGTTACCGCTCTTATATGGACCTCAGTTGTATAAAAATTCAAAAGAGTTCTATTGTTGAAAATTTAGGGCTTAATGTGTGGGGTAACGAAACGAAATCTTAGTTTTATTAGTATTCAAAGTTAATAAGATATATAATAGCTAGAGGGAAAGTGTTTAATTTGTTCACTCCACTTTTAATAGAAGATATTTAAGTTCCTTTTATTTATAATAAAATTCTTAAACTATTTATTATATGATTTATTTCAAAAAAAATGTACATCCTACTTTTAAACCATTCCTTTATTTGTACGACCTTTTATTATTTATACGTATATTTTGGGGTTAGGATCTACAACATGGATCTTAATGAAAATGAAGTTTTTTTTTTAAATGAAGAAGGAGATAAAGTGGTATCCAAACTGTAAAAGATTATCAACATTATTAGTATAAAAAAATATTGCACAAAATTTCTGTTTTTTATCAATTCTCTAACAATAATTACAATTATGTTGGTAAATATTTTTCAATTTGTCAACACTATAAAATCATTATATTGTTAAACTTGTGACATTCTACATATAAGAAGTCTCACGATAATCTAAGACTAATATTTTTAGAATTATTAATTGAGATATATATCAGATGAAATGTGCACTATGTTTGGAACTTTTTTCATTGGTTATTTCTATAGAGTGTAGTATTTTATATAAATTGTATTAAGGATATGATTTTATCTTATGATATTTAGTGTTATTTATTATAATTTCTCTAACTAAAGGAAAATGGTTTACCATATATGCGTAGTTTTGATAGTTACTGAATTTTTATAAGATCATCGTCTATATTTGCAGATATGTATTAATTTTTTTATTAAAATTTTTAAATCTTCATAAATATTTTGCAGACGATAATAGTGTGAATATAGATAGTCCAAGAAAAAATGAATATCTTATGGAATTCGATGAAACGTTAACCAAGCAATTCCCAATTCGAGAAGAGATCATCATTGATGATTGAGAAATATATTTGAAACAAGGGTATGCTACAAGTATTTTAAAAAGACTAGTATTTCATAATTATTTGTGATCGGATTGGTAAACTTAATTCCACTGATCACTTTATGCAAAGAAAGAGAACAACAACATCTCAACGCGTTGAGTGCCCTTTTCAAATATGGGTAAAAGAAAATATGGGATTAGGAAGTTCGAAACTAATAATGTGTCGCATATCCATGAAACTTCAAGTGACATGTCGGACATCCCTTTTGTCGACGATTTACAGAAAAAGAAATCCTACAAATCAAGAAAATGACAAGTATTCCACAGTGAGAAATACTTACGTTCCTTCGACAAAGTACTTCAAATCTTCAAGTCGTGCTTAGGAAGAAGAAAATACCAAATCTAACATCAATTAATAAAATCTTGGGTGACCACTCAATGATTCATGCCTTGTTTGAAGAATCTGAGGATAGAGTTTCTATATTAAATGTTAACTGTAGTGATAATAGCCATTACACTCATTTATTATTTCCACATCCTCTTTTGTGTTCATTTATAAGATTCTATACAAATATGTTCATGATGGATTGTACTAACAAAAATAATAATATATGATGCCACTGCTTGATATAATTTGGACGACGAATTTCAATAGTTCATTTCATTTTTGCTAAGTTGAATAGTAACTGTTCTTGGGGATGGAAAATTTTATTGAAGGAAGAAATTGATTTGCACACTCCATTAGATGGAATGTGGGGAATGGAAATAACATTAGAATCTGGAGGATCTTTGGATCCCTAATTATGAGAATATTGTTAAACCTTTAAATTGTGATTTGATATTTGTTTCTGAACTCATAAATACAGAGGTTAAAGTATATATGGAGGCTTGATTTGCTTAAATTATACTTTCCTCCTGCGGTTGTAGCAACCATCTTTGGTATATATCTTCCATCTTTTTGCTGTTTTGACACCCCTTACTAGCCTTATAGTAGTGATGGGGCTGTCTCAGTTAAATATATGTATAAGAGATTGTGGAGGGCTCAACTTGCAGGGGAGAAAGTAAAGGAAAACAAATAAGGTGATCCATCTTTTAAATTACAATCTGAGGATTGGAAATTAATTTGGGATATGAATACTCTTCCTAAGATTAAAAAATTTATTTGGAAATGTTGTGAAAATGGCTTAGCAACAAATGAGAATAGGAAGAAAAGAAAATCTTGTGACAATGATGTATGTTCTATTTGTGGGATTGAAACAGAAAATGTGGAGCACTTGGTGTTTCATTGCTCTTGGGCAAGAGCAGTTTGGATGGCTAGCCCCTTTTTTTTAACTTAATGTCTGAACCTTCTTTTAATTTCAAAAGATGGATTCATTTCATTGGGATAATCCTGAAAGAAACTGAATTCAATGATAAAGGTTTTGGAGAATTAGCATTCTATATTGCATGGTTTATCTGGAAAGGTAGAAATGAAAGCATTTTTAAAGGAATTCCTCCTGACCCTATTTATACATTACAAGAGGCACTAAAAGCCTATTATGAGAATAATCTAGCTAAAAGATTAAATTCTGAGGCTAAGAATAAGAATAAAATTGATGGTATTATTGGATTAAATCCAGAAATCAAGTGTTAACTCTGTAACTCAGGCTGATAACCTTAGAGAAAACAGGGGGGATCATGGTATCCACCATTACGTGGTATCATCAAAAATAATTGTGATGCATCCTTTGATAAAAAATCTAACTAAGCCTCCTTTGCTTGTATTGTTAAGAACTCAACAGAAAAAATGATTGATGGTTTTGCGCACAAGATGGTGGCGAATTCAGTTATTGAAGCAGAGGCTAGGGGACTTGTTGGAGCTTGTGATTTGGCTTCTAAGTATCCTATAGCCTCGGTTGAAATAGAGAATGACTATCTAAATTTAATTAACCAAACTGGGAGAGGAGAGAACTTGTTTTGTAATATTTTTTTGTTGGTTAAGCAAATTCTGAGATGTAAACTATTTTACCAAATTAAGATCTCATATGCTAGGAGATCCAAAAACCTTTGTGCTGATTGGGTTGCTAAATAAGTGCTTAAAGGTGTCTTGTTTAGCATTTGGACTTCTTTTCATCCTCCCCAATTAGATAGACTTTTAGAGAGAGATTTTAATCCATTAGGGATAGGTTAATGTGTAATTTGTTTCTTGAAGTTTTTATTATATGCTTCTTTCGACTAAAAAAACATCTTGGGGAATGATAATCATCCTTTACTGATTGTTACCAATAAAAAATTGGCTTTGTCGAGTGCCACTGAGACTGCCTTCCCCACAAGAATCACACATCTTTTATGTGTATGGCACACTATAAAAAAATAGCCAAGTGCAAGTCTCACTTTAAAAAAGGCTGAGATCTTTTATTTGTTCTTGGACCGATTTGGTATTTTCTCCAAATGAATTCATGTCCAATGATGGTTGAGCCAATTTCAGAATAAGTACGAGAATAAGGACTTTGTTGTTGACTACATTTAAAAAACTTGTCTTCCTTACACAGAGAGGTTTATAAGTTCTTTGACTGAGAAATAAATGCATTTTGGAAATAGAGGGAGTTTAAGAGTTGAAAAGGCACATTCGGCGCTTAAAAGTTACCTCCAAGTTTCAACTAGTGATTTTTTAGAGGTAAAAATACAATTTTGTCTTGCAACTGATAGTAAATACAATGAAATTAAGGTAAATCTTTCTCGCAAAAAATAGTGTTGCTTTTAAGTTCAACCTTCCATTCTTTAAAGAAATTGTCACGCATATTTATTTATTTTCTCTTAAGAATTTATTTAACAATATGAGTTTATCCTCTTCTATTTTAACATTTTATCCATGTAAAAGTAATTTTTTCAAATATTAAAGGTATATCTTGTGCGCATGATATAAGGGTGAATAAGTCATTGCATCTTATTGACATACATCGATAAAGAATAATTGATACAAAATCATTCACAATAAGTAATCGTGAAGGTGATATTAAGAGTTTTTAAAATTTTCGCATGAAAAATATTTACATGCCTCATAATAAAAAAGAAGACGCTTAGAAGTGTATTGTCGATGTTGTTGAAACTTGACTTCCACTGAATCTGGATCCAACAATTCAACCCCACAAAGGTCATCCATCAAATTTTGAAAAAGAGAAAGGAAAATAGAGCCACACATCTAGATCCTTCCTTACATGAGATTGTAGACAATAGTTGAAAATATGGCGTGTGTAAAGAAGTTGGAAATAATATTTTCATTTTCATGCACAACAAATAATTGAGAATGTAAGTATATTGGTCATTCTAGTAGTATTAACCATACCTCTAGTAAAAAGGTTGCTCTCATTAATGATTGGTCGTCATCATAGTGAAGTTGTTGATTCTACTACTAAGGTTGCTTCAACTTTTTAAGAGTGAAACTTAATTTATGTTTTTTGTTTGTAATTGAATTGTATCTTCATAAAATTTTGCATTTATTTTTTGTGATTATGCTTTTTACTCTGTCATACAATTAGTTTTGTTTTATTAATCCTTACTTCGATGAGCTATTGAATGTCATCTTTTATTTTGTTCATTTGTCCCTAACTCATCTTTTTAAAATTTTATTATATGTTAGTATGAATATTTTGTTGTTTATATGATAAAGTATATGTTAGTTGAAAGAAATGAGACATAATATAAATAAAAGAAAAGCTTAATTAATATTTTAAAAAAATGTATTTTTGAAATGATAAACTAGATAGCTTAGAAACTTTGTTATAAATAAAGGGGTTTGAAGTCTTTTTATCAAAAAATAGAGTGCATATAACAATTCTCAATATAGAGATTTTTATCTAATTAGTTTACAAAGACTCCTTAATGACCCAAAGCTTATACTCACATACTTTGTTTTTATTTATTTATTAATTTTTTTTGGACATCACTTTGTTTTTATTATAAGCCACAAACTAATAATAACTAAAACAATTTATATAAAAAAAACATATACCCCAATATACCATACAACACTTAATATAAATCTAAATCAACAAACCTACTAATTTTCTTAAATCTCTCCCAATTGACCCCTCCCACATGGTTAGAAAATCTCGTGGTGGCCATGGAAGCTTAGGTTTGAAACTTGGTGGTTTGTTGTGGTTCAGATCGGTGAGGGTGGTGGTTTTGTTCAGATCGTAGTTGTTCTGGCTAATCTAGTGGTATGAAATATGGGAGCTCGATTTTATTTAGATCACGGGGGTGTGTGGCTAGCATAGTGCTTAATGGTTCATGATTTTGTTCAGAGCATGGTGGAACTTGACATGTTGTTGCTTTGTGGTGGTTACCACTTGAATTGTTAGAATCTCATATTTTGGCGCGGTTCATTAATGGGGACGCCTCTTCTTTATAGTGCTAGGAGGATGATGGTGTTAACAACATCAGCGTGTTGACGTCATCTGTTATACAATATATTTTTTTTCCTTTCGATGAGCTATATTTATTAGTTATATACAGTTGATCTAAATCTAAATCAATAAACCTACTAAAATTGTCAAATCTCTCTCAATTGTACCCATCCCATGGTCGAAAAATCTCATGGTGGTCATAAAAGGTTTGGCTAGATTTTGGTGGTTTGTGGTGGTTTAGATCGGGGAGTTAGGGTTTCGACACGAGGGGTGGTTTGGTTTCAATCGTGGTTGTTCCGGACATGGTGGTGGTGTAAAAAAAAGGGAGCTCGGTTATTTTCAAATCATGGTGGTTCTTGGCTAGCAGAGTGCTTAGTGGTTTGTAATTTTGTTT
The DNA here is from genome assembly GCA_029959085.1 of Nemophila menziesii. Classification (NCBI taxonomy): domain Eukaryota; kingdom Viridiplantae; phylum Streptophyta; class Magnoliopsida; order Boraginales; family Hydrophyllaceae; genus Nemophila; species Nemophila menziesii. The sequence continues at coordinate 34,308,145 of JARWIR010000003.1, forward strand.
AGACTATGATGGCTTGAGTCCATTTGTGGCTTTATGGTGGTCATCGGAGGAATTGTTTTAAACTCAGATTTTTAGGTTAGGTTCATTAATAGAGGTGAGTCTGTTGTTCTCATAATGGGATAATGATGACATCAACGACATCAGGGTGTTGACGTTATTGTACATTTAATCCATTTGGACGATGAGCTAAGTTTATTAGCTATGTTTAATTAAGTAATTTATTTATTCATTTATAATATAACCATTTTAAATAGTGAAATCATTTCATTTTCAATATATGTTATTTTTAATTTAGTTATGGTTTGAACATGCTCAAAGATTCTAGTTTAAAACTCTCAATAAATAAACTTGCTCAATAAAAAATAATTAAACATTCTAAGAGATTTTTTAGCATGATCATAAATTTTTTGAGCATGCTCAGAAATTCTTTGAGTAGTTCAGAATTTCTTTGAGTAGACTCAAAATTTATTTGAGCAGACTCAGATAATTTTTCGTGATCATAAATTTCATACTCATGGATATCAATGTTGCCTCCGACATGTTGTCGGTGGTGGCGCACCGCACACCAACAACGCTCGTCGATGACGGTGGATGGTTTCAGTGGTTCCCTGAACATACTCATTGTTTATTTTGTCGTTTGATTTTTGTCCTTATGCGAGTTTTATTTTATTTGAGGGTATTTAGTGTTTGGCCAAATATGTGGCCCTCTAGTAAAAACAAGATTTTTATTCTCTCCTTATTGACGATTGAATCATTTTTCAACACCCATTGAGTCGAAATTCAATAAATAATATAATAAATATATTTTTTTTTTCACGAGATTTAAGGTAATTTTCAAATTATCCCATAATATTAAATTATTACTGAAATTCTTCTATAATATCAACTCATATCAAATATATTCTTAAAAATCAAAAGATATTTTTTTATTTTTTTTATTTCTAAAGTAAAATTATAGGGACATATACTATTATATCTTTTATATGTATTTAAAAGTTTTGACATATTATTCTTAAAAGAACCCTAACAAAAACTTGAAGTTGTGTGGTTTGTTTTTTTAAGTAATAAGTATTGAATGCTGAATGAACAACTGAATAGAACTTCTTCGGTTAAGAGGCAGTGTCTGAATGATTAAGGTGTCGTTTGTTTTTTTAAATAATAAGTGCTGAATGCTGAATGAACATCTGAATATGACTTATTTCGTTAAGAGGTAGTGTCTGAATGATTCAGAATTAGTTTGAAATCTTAATGAAACAGACTCATTAAGAGGCATTCAGATCTGAATTGGACAGGAAAAACAAACAGTCTTATTGATCCAGTGTCTTAATGAACCAGATTAAGAGCTCATTAAGTGCAAACAAACACCCCCTAAGACTTGGTTTGAAATTTTAATGAAACAGACCAGTTAAGAGTTATTCAGATCTGAATTGGTCAGAAAAAACAAACAATCTTATTAATCTAGTGTCTTATTGAATCAGATTAAGATGTCATTAAGTACAAATTAACAAACAATTCTAATAATATTTATTTTTATTTTATTAACACCTTTCTGAAATTGTTTTTTTTTTCAAATCTTAATTTTTCACTTAGAATATTATATACTAGGTTTATCAACAACTCAAAATTACTGTTAATATCAAAAAACCAACATATCATAAGATTTTTTATGATTATTTTTGTTAATTATTGAAAAACAATATTAAAATTGTGTTAAAATAGGTGAATCTTGATTCTGTTAACAGGTATCCAAAATTAAAGTAAAATATACGTTGAATAAAAAAAAAGCTAAAATTGTAAAATTGTATAAACACATCAATACTTTCATTTTTTTTTCTCCACTCAATTAATTTAATTAGATCAACTGAGGAATTTAAATCTTCCACTTTTTTAATTTGTTGTTAATCGCGTCCAAAAATAAAAAATAAAAAATAAAAAAATTGTTGTTAAATAATATTGTGAATACTCAATTTTAAAAAAAGCAAGGGTAATTGCACCGTTAGTCTCTGTGATCTCCAAATTTGGAGTCCTTTAATCCCTGTGCTCTACAACTGCCAAAGAAGGTCACATGATCGATATTTATGAGCACCATGCTAACAAATTAACAGAACATGTGAACATGTGTTCATAAATATCAACTATATAAGGACCTTTCGTGGATTCTTAGAATAGAGAGACTATTGACCTCCTATTTAGAAAATTACAGGGATTAATTGTGCAATTAATCCAAAAAGCAACCTGCAGATAAATATTTGTTGTATAAGAAAGAAAAAATAGATTTTAATTATAGTCTTGTCTTGAATAAATTAACGCCAAGAATAATATTTACATTACATCTCATGAAAGAATTTGAAAATTATCAAAAAAATTATCGGAAAAAATCTAACAATATAATATTAATTATAGAAGTCACATTTTCTTTTATTTCTATTAAAAAAAAAATGAAACCATTACTCATAATTAAATGAAACCATTTCTTACAAAAAAAGAATAGTTTGAATGCAAGTCCCATCAACTACATGAGACTGAAAAAGGAAGATGAGTTTTGTGAGTATCATTAATGTTATTCATTTGGAAAAGGTAATTTATATAGAAGATTTATTAGATTCTAGTTATATATACTAGATCTCCTTCTCTTGTGATCCTTCAAATCACATTCTTAACCTTGAGACATTTTTATTATAAAGGGTTTATACAGAAAGTTTAGCTAATTATAGATTTAAGTTGTGGAAAAACATCTTTTTTATCTTTGTATATACTACTTCGCCTAAGGTTTCCCTTCTAATTTGGGGCTTACCTTTAGTGTGTGATTAGTGCCAGTGGAGGATGTAGAGGATGGTTCTGAAGTCCTATGAACTGACAAATTCCATAAGCACATTTAGCTCGTATTTTATTATATTCATGTATACTCATAGCCTACTAAATTAAGTAACCCTGAATAAAATAGTTAATCCCGACAAAATCATGTTTTAGAAATTTTTAATTCTTGAGATTTAAGAAAATCTCATGCTTTTTGATATGACTTGTATTGAAATTCTAATTTTCTGATATGAACATGAATCAAACAAAAGGACTATTAGTTCAAAATTCTACTCTAAGAAGCTAGAGAGTAGAGTCAGAAAAGAAATTCTTACAGGCTCCTATATAAAATTGTTCTTTTTCCAACCACATGTGTCTTGCATAAACAGCCTACACAACCATCACTATGATGTATGTAACCTTTTGACTCTGCGTTGTATTCTGTGTATTTTCTTGAAATACTCTACTTTAACATATAGAGATCATGACCTTCCTTTTCGCTCAAATTGATTATAAGGTTCAATTAGACCAGCATCCTTGATAAAACCAAGGAATGAGATTCTCTCAAAAAATATCCAAACAGGAATACTAATCTTCACGCATGTGATGATCAGAATAGCTCCGAACTCCTAATTCTCATTCGCTCATAATTAACAAAGCATTTACCATTTAAATCATTATGGTGTGTAAACGAAGAAAATCTTTGTAAGAAGAATTTGATGGGGATGAAGATAATATTGGGATATAAAGAAAGGATAAATTGATTAAGAAAATCTCCTTCACTACATTTCCAGAAACAAGAAAAAGTAAAGTAAAGGTAAATTCAAGGGAAAAGACATTTCACCTCTTTCATTCTACGCTAGCTAAAGTTATAATAAAGCAAGGGGAAGTAACAAACGAAACTCCCATGATCGATACATTTAACGACCACACTACTTACAATACAGAAATTTAAGCCTGAAAATTACATCTTAAACTCGAGGAAATCACGATCAGTTCAAGCATACCCAAGTCGAAGTTCTAAATCCAAATCTTCCTTCACATCCGGGAACAAATCTAAGCTAAAAATATCTCTTTTCTTCCAAACCCTAGAATCATTTTTCTTTGTCAAGCTTATTATCCCCTCCATCTGTGGAAAAGCTCTTTTCTCCATACTTCTTGCAGGATCACGCAGAGGATGTGCAAGAGTGGGTGTTTTTTCTACATTTCTAGAGGTTGAAGATGGTGAAGTTAGATCAGAACACTGATAATTCATATGAGGCAAGAACTTCGAAACAGGAGATGGGGATGGTGATGGTAGTGATGAGTCATTAAGGTTTGGGTTAGGGTTTTGGTTAAGACCATCCAAGGAAGATGATGATGATGATGATGAAAGTCTCAGTTTAGCTCTATCTCTCCTGTGAATATTCATATGACCTCCAAGAGCTTGTGCAGATTTGAACTCTTTCATGCAAAAGCTGCACCTGAAGTTCCTTTGAGGCCATGAACACCCATAGATTATATCATTAGAGTAGCTAAATTTAGTACTCTTCTCTCCTCGTGTGTCTTTGAACTTGTCCCTGCCTAAATTCACTTTCTCCATGCTTTTTATTTCAGCAAGATCGAGATCAAGAGAGAGAGAGAAAGAGTTTGGTTCAGAAGAACTGAACTGAGTGTACTGTTAAAGGGTTGCTTTATAGTGAAGCTGTATGTATTCTATATTTGTTTTCGTGGCCTTATTGTTCAAAACATTCTTATTAACTTCTCTAATAATTTTTTTAGCCTCTTATTTTTTTATTTATACATAAATATTTTCTTAATTAATTATTCATAAAAAACAACCTTGTTCTATTTTGTTTCCTAATTTATCCCATATATATATATAATATTTTATTTAATAAACATCTAAATATCTCCCATAATTTAATTTTGTGTTTCTCTCTCTTCTCTTTCTTTCTCCACAACCGCTCGCTCTCTTCTTCTCTTCTCTCGCGCTTGAAGTCATGTTCGATCTCTTTATCTTTCTCTTCTACTCAACACAAATTCAACTCTCTTCTAACTTGCTTCTAGCTCGGTTAATCAATTATTCACAAAATAATTTCATCAATAATCTTCTCTGTTTTTTCTTTTTCTTCTTCTAATTTTTTATTTCATTTGCTCGATTTTTTATTACAGGTTTGTTTTTGGGTTACAAATTCATCTAGTATCTAGCTCGCACATGTGTATTGAAAATTATTAGTGCATTTTCATTCATGCTTTTACTTCTTTCTCAATTTCATCAAATTTCTCTGTTTTCAAGGTTTTTACTCTTTTTAATGAATTTCATTTGAATACTTACTGAATTTGTTCATCTACATGTTATGTTTTGTTATGTTTGTGTTCTTCTTTCTTTTTTTTTTTGTTTGATTTTAACATGTTATGCATATTTTTATGTTTTTGATTTGGTTATTCTGTATTTTCTGTATGTATGTGTAGTATATTCTTCATTTCGTTCATATTTTGCTTGAATATTGCTGAATTCTGTGATTAAGTTGTTTTGATATGAGTAGAGGTTGTTTTGTAGCTGTAATGCCTTGCATCGGTGTGTGCAGACACGGAATTTAATGTTTATAACATGAAATTTCATGTTTAAAACATGAAATTATGTGTCTGCACACCTTTTTCCCTTTCCAACTTGTTGCTTGTTTATGTGATTATATTCTACTACTTATGTCATCACTTGTTTTCTGCAGATGCACTACTGGAATTCGCTTGTTTACCGACGACACGTGTCGTCGGTAAACCCCGTAAATTCGTCGCTAAACTTGATTAGCGACGACAAGTCGTCGGTAACACGTCGTTCCTAGAAATTGGTCGGTAAATCAAGACTTACCGGCGAATAAAGCACTAGTCGTCGGCAATCTTGCCGACGAAACGACGTCGTCGTTGATTGGCTTGATCACCGACGGCCAACGTCGCCGTTAAAATGTTTTTCGTTTTTCTTTTTTTTTCGTGCCAATAATTGAATTTCTTTTTCTATTTTTTTTTAATTTGCCGACAACTATTAGCGACGACGGGTTGTCGCAATTTTTTTTTGTTTTTTTTAATTAAATTCAGGATTAAATAATTATTTTTTTTAAGAATTAACGACGATATTCAAATGATGAATGTCGTCGTTAAATTCTAGCATGTCGTCGCTAATTGTTTTTTTTTTTTTTTAAAATTAAAATTCATTTTTTTTTAAAATACAATTTGATTTTGTTTTAATTATTTTTGTTTTGTTTTGATTTGAGGTTTGATTTTATTATAAATATAATTCGAATAAAATTCAATAATTAATAGAAAAACCCGAATCATAACTAAAACCGTAAAAAAAGTCTTACATAAAGTCAAATGTACTAATTTAAACACACTAAACAAAAGTCTTAAAAAAACCCAATCAAAAGTCAAATTCTTACAAAACAAATAAAACGTAAACAAATACCAACTCAAACTAAGCATCATCATCATCATCATCATCATCATCCTCTTCATCTCCTCGTTCCTCGGGACTCCTTCTCGGGGGCGGCTGGGGGGGCTAGGGCTGGGCGATCGGGGGTAGTCCTTGAGCCATCCTCATACCATTTAACGCATTGAAGAGCGTGTCCGTTAAGCTCGGAGGCTGACTCGACTGGCTCGAAGAAGCAGTGGGCCTGGTCGATGTTGAGGATGGATCTGGTATAGGCTCAAGTCCTTGTTTTACTCGAAGCTCGTTCATGCCTGCGAACATCGCCTACAGTAGCTCCTCGCTCGCATCATCGGCTTTTGTTTGTTTTCGTGATTTCTTCCGGACAGGTCCAATGGTAGGCACCCAGTGTCTTGTCTTCGGTGGGGCCATGACCTCCATAATGGTCTCCAAAATCGCATCCATCTGCTCATCCGTAGTAATCTCGGTGCCCTCGGCTGCAGCCTCCACAACCTTATTCTGCATCTTCTCCCGTAAAACAGCCTGTAATTATATTTAATTTTAAAATAAATTAGATTAATATCAAAGTAAAGTAAAAAATAAAATTTTTAAGTAACGAAAAAAAAACTTACACTAGCTTTTTCTAATCGCGCGTCCCGATAGCTGTCACTAGCCGAATCGTATGCAAGATGATCGAAGTAGCCGCTCAATGGAGGAAGCTCCATCTCCTCTTGGGTTTGTTCGTCCGTGAAAATCATTGGCTCCTTCGTCACGGTCTTAAGCGTCCCCTATACAGTTTTCAATACCAAATATTAAATAACTAAACATAAATAAATTATTAAGATACTAAATTATATTTTTATTAAATGTAATTATACCTCCATAATAACCTCCCTAGTCTGGGATAGGTTCCGAGACCCAGCCCTACTCGCACTAGTCTGCTGCTCCCGGTTTTTCCGATTAATCTCCGCCTGAGCCTACAAATAATAAACAAAAATAGTTATAAATCTAATAAATAACGAAAAATAGATGTAATAAATAATTTTTTTTGTTACCTGGGCATTCAGATCGTCCCAATTCTTCTTCGCAATAGCCCAATACTCGGGTTTAACATCCGGGGGAGCGAGACCGTTGTTGTAGTAATCCGACTTCAAGTCGGATTTCCATCTCCGATAGCAGGCCGAGGACATACTGTTCAGCTTTTCGGAAATGTCCTCCCAGTCACCTCTTCTCCTCCACCCCTCCACGTCAAAAAATTCTTGAAGACGGCTGTAAATACCCCCTATCCGACCTTCGGGGACCTCTATCCACTGTTTGTAAATGGGGGGTACAAATTCTCGAACCGCGTGCCCGATGACCTGACCCACGTGTTTATAGTGGGGGCCCACTATATTCCACGTCTTGTCGATGACGGAGAATTCGATCGGTATGGGCCACCCAACTCTCTTAAGCGTCTCTTGGGCGGTTCGGATTGAGGTGGTGCTTCGGGGTTTCCGAAGTCTTCTATTCGGATTTCCTGTTACATTGAGTATAATTTATTAATTATTTATTCGAAAAAAAATCAAATTTATGAAATTAAAATTTATTAAGTATTTTTACCTGAAGGTTGGTCGCAGTCTTGGAGTCCCCGATTAGGACCCCTCGGGGGATCGCTTCCGAATCCATCACCATCGTGACCACGTCCCATAACATCAGCCATCTACAATTTTAGAAATTACTTATTAGTCCCATAGTTTAATTAATTACAAATAAGCCCTTACACTTTTTAATATATTGCAAAAAGGTCCCTATATTTTCATATATTGCAAAAAAGTCCCTATATTTTAATATATTGCAAAAAAGTCCCTATATTTTAATATATTGCAAACAAGTCCCTATATTTTTCAACTATACATTTTGGTCCATTTTTCATTTAATCATACAATTTTAATATATTGCAAAAAGGTCCCTATCTTTTAATATATTGCAAAAAAGTCTCTATATTTTAATATATTGCAAAAAAGTCCCTATATTTTTCAACTATACATTTTGGTCCATTTTTCATTTAATCATACAATTTTAATATATTGCAAAAAGGTCCCTATATTTTCATATATTGCAAAAAAGTCTCTATATTTTAATATATTGCAAAAAAGTCCCTATATTTTTCAACTATACATTTTGGTCCATTTTTCATTTAATCATACAATTTTAATATATTGCAAAAAGGCCCCTATATCACATAACAAGTCATTTAATCTCTGAAAATCATATCGTAAACATATCATACACAATAAACAATGCAAAAATCCTATCAAAACCCTAGTTTTCTTTCAAAAATCATAAAATTCATCATTCTGTTATGTTTTTAATTCCTAAAATATACTAAACAACCTAAAATAGCATCATCAAAATTCGGAATATGCTTAAAACATCATTACAATCATAAAAAAAATCAATCCAAAAAACCCAAAAAAAAAAGGAAAATAAAATCGAAAATTGTTACCTGTTACGTGGATAATGTGTAGTTTTCATCCATGAATCCATGCCAGAAACAAGGAAACAAAAAACAAAACAAACAAAAAAGATATTAGAAATTGAAATTAAAAATTAAAAATTAGAAATTGAATGGTGTTTATGGAAGGATTAAGCTTACCTTGTTGTTGGATTTGTTGTTGTATTGCCTCGGAATGGATTGGAATGGGAGGAAATGGCGTTTTTTGGGTGTAATTTTTGTGGTGAGTGAGGAAGAAATGAGCTCGGTTAGGTCATATAGAAACAGAAATTACCGACGACACGTGTAGTCGTCGGTAATCTTTAGTTATTCGTCGGTAATTTAGGACACGTGGCCCACTCCGTACACACGACGCTAGCGTGTCCTTGATTACCGACGACAAGGTCGTCGCTATTCGAACATAATCGTCGCTAATTTTCGTGGGCGGGAAACTTGACCGCCCATGTTGGCCAATGAAAATTTTTGGGAAATATTAGCGACAAAAAAGAGTTTGTGTTTCGTCGCTAAAAGTTACCGACGACATTCATATGTTGAATGTCGTCGTTAAATAGTTGCATGTCGTCGCTAATATTTTTTTTTTTTTTTAAATTTTCTTATGGTTTGTGTGATTCTCCTATTATATATTTATTTCTTTTTTCCATTAAATTTTCTTCAATCTTATTCATTGGTGTGTTTGGTGATTTTGGGAGTCAAACTTGAGTAAAGTGATAGTGTTTGGTGATTTTGGTCAACTATAGGAGTCAAACTTGAGTAAAGTGATAGTGTTTGGTGATTTTGGTCAACTATAGGAGTCAAGTGATAGTGTTTGGTGATTTTGGTCAACTATAGGAGTCAAGTGATAGTGTTTGGTGATTTTGGTCAACTATAGGAGTCAAACTTGAGTAAAGTGATAGTGTTTGGTGATTTTGGTCAACTATAGGAGTCAAACTTGAGTCAAGTGATAGTGTTTGGTGATTTTGGTCAACTATAGGAGTCAAGTGATAGTGTTTGGTGATTTTGGTCAACTATAGGAGTCAAGTGATAGTGTTTGGTGATTTTGGTCAACTATAGGAGTCAAGTGATAGTGTTTGGTGATTTTGGTCAACTATAGGAGTCAAACTTGAGTCAAGTGATAGTGTTTGGTGATTTTGGTCAACTATAGGAGTCAAACTTGAGTCAAGTGATAGTGTTTGGTGATTTTGGTCAACTATAGGAGTCAAGTGATAGTGTTTGGTGATTTTGGTCAACTATAGGAGTCAAGTGATAGTGTTTGGTGATTTTGGTCAACTATAGGATTCAAACTTGAGTAAAGTGATAGTGTTTGGTGATTTTGGTCAACTATAGGAGTCAAGTGATAGTGTTTGGTGATTTTGGTCAACTATAGGAGTCAAGTGATAGTGTTTGGTGATTTTGGTCAACTATAGGAGTCAAACTTGAGTAAAGTGATAGTGTTTGGTGATTTTGGTCAACTATAGGAGTCAAACTTGAGTCAAGTGATAGTGTTTGGTGATTTTGGTCAACTATAGGAGTCAAGTGATAGTGTTTGGTGATTTTGGTCAACTATAGGAGTCAAACTTGAGTCAAGTGATAGTGTTTGGTGATTTTGGTCAACTATAGGAGTCAAGTGATAGTGTTTGGTGATTTTGGTCAACTATAGGAGTCAAACTTGAGTAAAGTGATAGTGTTTGGTGATTTTGGTCAACTATAGGAGTCAAACTTGAGTCAAGTGATAGTGTTTGGTGATTTTGGTCAACTATAGGAGTCAAGTGATAGTGTTTGGTGATTTTGGTCAACTATAGGAGTCAAACTTGAGTAAAGTGATAGTGTTTGGTGATTTTGGTCAACTATAGGAGTCAAGTGATAGTGTTTGGTGATTTTGGTCAACTATAGGAGTCAAGTGATAGTGTTTGGTGATTTTGGTCAACTATAGGAGTCAAACTTGAGTAAAGTGATAGTGTTTGGTGATTTTGGTCAACTATAGGAGTCAAGTGATAGTGTTTGGTGATTTTGGTCAACTATAGGAGTCAAACTTGAGTAAAGTGATAGTGTTTGGTGATTTTGGTCAACTATAGGAGTCAAACTTGAGTCAAGTGATAGTGTTTGGTGATATTGGTCAACTATAGGAGTCAAGTGAAAATTCAAATTCAAATACAAATAACAAAAAATACTCGTAATAAAAAAAAATAGTCAAATAAAGTTATCAACTAGTCAGTTTCATATCCACTGTCAACTATAGGCTCACCATCACTATCAAACTCAATAGGTTCTTCGTCTCCATATTCTTCCCACGTGTCATCCTCCATTTCCTCGTTCTCAACAGTACTAATTTCAAAAGGCAATTGAATACGAAAATGAGATTGGTCAATCTCGACCTCCTCCGTAGTTGCCAAGTTCATCATAACGGTCAAATTACCAGGGTTAACCAAAGGTATTGTGATTCTCTCATTGTTGGTAGGTAATGATTCAAACCCCATAACTCGGGACTCCATCCATGCCGATCATTTATTTCCCAAACGGCATTCCATTCTTTCGATGTTTTCTTTGCACGAATCTCGTCAATATAAAACACTTTCTTTGCTTGCGATGCTAGAATGTATGGTTCGTTTGGCCAATCAACGCTTGCTGTGTTGATAAAGGTTACCCCGTGTTCTATCCTTGATTCACTCTTCTTGTACCACTTACATACAAATATAACAACCGAGCACCCTCCAGTGTATGTTAGCTCCAAGATTTTCAATAATTCGCCGTAATATGGTGACCCATCGTACATGACGCATACACCGTAATCTTGCGTCACTCTTTTTTCTCCTTTACTCTTTGTTATCCACTTTACACCGTTCACAGCACATGAATCGTACATATGCACCGCACCATAAGGCATGTTTGCCAATGACACTATCTCAGGGGTAGCTAACGGATCACCACGGGATTCCATTCCATGAACCTGTCATTAAAAAAACATGAGATACATTGAAAATAAAAAGAATACTATTTAAACCAATGTTACATACCTTATCCAAAAACCAATCCTTAAACATTTGACGGTGCATATAATCTATTTCGTCAGTCGTTCCCGAAAGTGTGGATCTGTGTTCACTATAATTGAAATGGTATATAAATAAATCATTATAAATATATAAATATATAAATATATAAATATATAAATATATAAATATATAAATATATAAATATATAAATATATAAATATATAAATATATAAACATATAAATATATAAATATATAAACATATCAATAACAACGTTACTTACGTCCTAAATGTCTCGATTTCGTCGCAATTATTCAAAATATAATAAATGACGTGCTCCTTATCCTTATACGCTAAAGCACCAGATACTTTCTTGCCAACTGGAGTACACTGGGACTTGAAAACGGATAACTCTCTATGCACTGGCGGTGGTTCGTTGTATCTGCCTCGATCGTTGAACTTTGTTTTTTCTTCACTAAGGTACCTATAAATATATAAATATAAAAATATATATATAAATAAATAAAGATATAAATATAAATAACAATGTTGAACTTTGTTTTTTCTTCACTAAGGTACCTGGATATGAAATTCAACGTCTCTTCCGCCACGTAACCCTCGGCTATTGAACCCTCTGGTCTAGCGGGGTTTCGAATATACTCTTTCAACTTTTTTAAATACCTTTCAAATGGGTACATCCACCGCATTTGAACCGGGCCCCCTAGCAATGCTTCATCATACAAGTGTATCACCAGGTGGATCATTATGTCAAAAAATGCAGGAGGCAGAATAGTTTCTAGTTTGCACATTACTTCAGCCACTTTTGCCTTACCGGTTAACAACTGTTTCCTACTCAAATTCTTGCTACAAACAACTCTAAACACGTTCGCTAAGCCAATTACCGCATCGCTAATCGGCTTATCCTCTAAAAGACCGGGAAGACAACAAACAAAGAGATATTGCATCATAACATGACAATCATGCGATTTCATTCCAATAATCTTTCCCGTATCAATGTGAACATTATTCCTCAAACTAGACGCGAAACCATCTGGAAACCTTTGTGCCCGTAACCACTCGAGAAAAATCTTCCTCTTCTCCGCTGATAACGTATACTTTCCTCGCTTTAGTATCGTCTTACCTTCTTCGGATGAGATCCACAACTCCTTTCTAATTCCCAAATCCATAAGATCCATTCGCGCCTTCACGTTATCTTTGTTTATTTTACCATCAACTCCTATAACCGTACCAAGCAAACTATCGCACACATTCTTCTCGCAATGCATTACATCGATGTTATGTTTTAACAAATTTTCTGACCAATACGGTAAACGATAAAAAATACTCTTTTTTTTCCAGTTTGTCTCACGCGGCCCTGTTTTTTTTGTCACCTTGCCCCCGAAATCCTTGTGTTTACCGGGAAACACGATCGGAAGCCCATCTAGCTGTGTCTGAATACTAGCAGGACTATGTTTCCTCGGTGGGGCACGTTTATCGGTTTCCTTGTACGAAACCGTATCATCTATGAGATCATGTTTGATAGGTAACCAACGTCTATGATCAAAGTAAACGACCCCTTTCCTCACCTTCAATGAAGGAGTGGAATCCATGCATTCTGGGCAAGCCATGTAACCTTGACCCGACCATCCTGAAGCGTATGACCGAGCGGGGTAATCATTGGTCGTGGACAACACACAAACCTTCATTAAAAACATTTGCTTCGTGTGGGCGTCATACGTATGGATACCTGTTCTCCACAACATGTCCAACTCGTCTATAATAGGGCGGAGAAAGACATCCATGTCCTTTCCGGGTGAGCGGGGACCCGGAATTAACAAACAAAGCTGAAATGTGGTCTCCTTCATGCATGTCCACGGTGGCAAGTTGTAGACGGTCAATATGATAGGCCACATACTGTAGGAGTTGTTCTGCATGGAGAACGGACAAAACCCATCGAGTCCAAGGCCCAAATATACATTCCGAGGTTCACTGGCGAACTCAGGATGTAGCGCTGCAAATCTCTTCCAACTATCACCATCAACCGGATGACGCAACACATCTGGATCGGAACTTCTTCCGGTATGGTGCCATATCATTTCTTCAGCGGTGTGTTTCGATGCGTATAGTCGCTGCAATCTCGGAGCAATCGGAAAGTAACGAATCTTCTTATGCGGTACTTTGTTACCCTTCTTCGGGTCATATCTTGATTCACCACATACTGGACAATTGTCAAGTTTTTCATTCTCCTTGTAAAAGATTGCACAATCATTCAAACAAACATCGATAGTAACATACCCCATGCCCAAACTTTTAAGTTTCTTGTTGCATGCTTCGTAAGAATCGGGCAAGTTGTGAGGTTTCGGTAAAACACGACCAACCAACTCTAACAGCTCGGAGAATGATGTGTTACTCCACTTGTTCTTTACTTTTACGTGCATAAGCTTGGCAATGAAATTCAATGAACTCATCGTTGTACAACCAGGATATAATTCTGTCTCCAATTCTTCGAACAATGAATCAAAACTGTTTTGACTAGGAAGATGTGCGTCTCTCATTTCAATATCTCCCGGATGACCACCAACATAGTAACTTTGTCTCACATCCTCATAAACACGATGCATTTCGCTATCTATGTTTGGTACGTGAATTGTCTCGGGAATTACCACCTCGTTCTCGCCGTGCTTTGTCCAAACAAGATATGTTTTGTTGAAACCGTGTTTAAGAAGGTGGGCCCTAACTTCGTCGATGGGTTTTCGAGAGTAATTATTACACTTCGTACACGGACAAGACTTGAAACCAGTGGTACAATCTTCATTTTTCTCTGCATATTCGATAAAACGAATAACCCCAGATACATATTCTTTCGTATAGTAATTAGTTGTATCGATCCAACTCTTATCCAAATCCGGATTCATCTCTTCGCAACAATTTTATACAACTAGACAAATAAAATATATAATTATTACAACCCAATTAAAAAGAAGAATAAAAATTACAACACAATAAATGACATAATAAAAATTACAAACCATTGAATGAATAATTATTACAAACCATTGAATGAATAAAATTACAAACCATTGAATAAATAAAATTACAACACAATATATAGATAATAAATTTCATATAATTAATAAAACAAATAATAATATATGAACACAAAAAATTAAATACAACCAAACATGCATACTACAAGACATAATAATAAAAAAGTAAAGCAAATCACATGTAAATCATCAACCTAATCATGTCTAATTATAGCAACTAACACATATCAATTAAAAAAAATGAAAAAGCATGAAATTTCTTGAAAATACCTTGAATTAGATGGTTAAGAAGAGGATTGATGACCACAACCCACCTAGACAATGTACTAATACACCTAATCACATCATATATCAACAATTAAACACAATTCTAAAATAAAAATTAAATTTTAAAAACATGGAATTTCATGAATTTACCTTAAATTTTTTGATGAAAATGGATATTGATAATGCCCCACCTTGATTATGGACCCGGGAATGGTGCAAGACAAATTGGAGAATCAATTAGGATAGAAAAAAAAAATCTGGGATTTTTTGGGAGAAATTCGGAGGTGTTTTTGGGTGTGTGTGGGTGTTTTATGAGATAAAAAACCTGCAGCCTTTAAAAATATATTAATTAATTACCGACGACACGTAAATTCGTCGGTAATTATAATAAACTCGTCGCTAAATAAGGGCGAAAAACGTCGTCGTCCTCATTAGCGACGGCAAATTTACGTTTAAAAAAAATAAAAATTCAAACCAACTAATTAACGACGAAGTCGATACTTTTAACGACGGCGCTTTGTCGGTAAATATTAGCGACAACGTCGTCGTCGGTAAACAGGCGAAATGTAGTTGTGATGGTTGTGGTTGTAGTTATGTTCGGTTTTCAACGTTGTATGCATTCGTTTGATCTTTTTCCGACTCTCGATTTTGTTTTCGATTACGTGGTGTCTAAATAGCCTTCCTTGCTCTTCAGTTCCACGCATATATTTTATTCAGTTGGAGAGGACGTCAACTGTTTGTTGAACAATGAAGAAGACTTTTCCAACATGCAGATTAGCGAGTCAACTTTGGAGCGTATGGATATTTATGTTACGGATGATCGGGAAATAGAGGTTGTTCAGTCTGTTCATCCAAAACTTGTCGAGCTGTTCTATGAATTTTGTTTTATTTTTCTGATCATTACATTCTTTTAACGATGGTTTAATATTCAAGGGTTTAGCATTTTAACATTTACTATTGTTATGCATTGGATCCTTTTTGTTTTTATATTGTGTTGTGGTTCATTTCTTTATAATTATTGTCTTTAGTATATGTTTCGAGCCTAGTAGCTTAAGTTGTTAGTGTGTATGTAGTAAATTTCATGTTTTAAAAATGGATCTTCATGTTTCAAAAATGGATCTTCATGTTTTAAACATGGATTTTCATGTTTAAAACATGAAATTCCATGTTCCAAGCATGAAATTTTACAAGTCCTTTTATTGTGTTGCGACTTTTGCTTGCTTTTTCAAGTAATTTGTTGTTATCGAAACCGTTATAATCAAATCATTCACAATATGAAATACTAAGCCATTTTTTTTTAATCAAATCATTCATAATAATTAAAAACTATCAAGTCATTTTACACGTTACAATAAAAAACATTCCCAAATAAGTCATTTTCCTCAATAAAATTTATGCTTCCTCTATATCTTCATCACTTGATCTTCTTCGTGGAGGCATGCTTCCCTGTATTTACACAATATCCAAGCATAAGGAATAGATTAGAAGTCTGAATTGATATTATCATATAAAATTCACTTCTCCAAACATGAAATTCATTGTTTAATTCAGTGAATTTCATGTTTTGTTCAGCGAATTATGCAGAGCTGACAATTTATATAATGCATTATTTACACTGTAAGGTCCCTAAAATCCATTGTTTCTATATAATATGCATTGTATTTGCCAAAAAATTCACTGTAAAGTCCTTGTTTATCTCTATTTTACTGTAATAGTTCAATTTTTTTGAAAAAATGGCATTATAGGTCTCTGTTTTACATATTAATCATTTCTAATCACTCTAATCCAATTTTCGTTGATATTAATCATAGTATTCTATCACATGCATCATAAAATCTTATTATAAACCCTAGAAACTATTAAAATCGTTATTTATAGCCAATATTTACCTTAATCAAACAAAAATCAATAAAAATAATTCAAAATCAACATGAAATCAATTTTCGTTTCGTATTTGTTCATAAATCACACAAGAATCAATTCGGAATCATAAATCACTCTAAAAAAAATAGGATTATATTTGAGTATGTTCACTTACTTATGGTTTTCTTTTGGATTTTGAAGTCGGGTCTTTGCTTTGAGCGACATTTGTTGTTTCCTACTTTGTTCGCCGGATTAGACTGTCGTCATTCACCTTCGCCGCGTGTTCGCCGCTTTGTCTCCCGCTCTCTCAAAAAGACTTTTTGTTTCTTTCTAGTGTGTGTCGCGTGTGTGTTGTGTGTGTTGTGTGTCGCGTGTGTGTATTAGTCTTTTTTAATATGCTAAATAACCGTTAATGTAATGTAAATAAGATTCTAATTTTTTTTTATTACTATGTGTATGGGTATTTTAGGATGGGACTGTTTTTTATAAAGAGTCTTTTTCTAGGCACCTTTTTATAAATAGTTTTTCTAATAGGCATTTCTTGATTATTGACTTTTTTCTTCGTCGAAAGTATTTTAGGTAGTGAGTTTTGGAGGTATAGGCCACCTGCGAATATTTTTCACTTTGGCTAATATGGAAGTAATTGGCCTTCCAAATTGTCAGGGTCTTCTTTTAACTATATAAAAAAAAGGGATCTAGTTATAAAGGCTCCAAAGCCTAACAAAATATTTAGAAAAACCCTCCCAAAATACTCCATCAAATCTTAACCAAAAGCAAAAAAATATCACTAAAATTCTCTTTTCTATTTATTATTACAGTGAAAAACTAAAGCTGAAACAAAATCTTTGTTAGGTTAGAATTCAATCTCTTTCATTTCCTTCTCTCTCTCTCTAGTCTCTCTCGCTCTCTTTCCTCTCTGTACCGCCGACACCAAGCCGTTCTCTGCCAATCTGCCACCGTTCGTGGACCAATATCCACCGCTCTCTTTCTCTCTTCACATCGAAATCTCACCTTCCCACCAACAAGCTCTCATGTACAAAAAAACCGGTCTTCATTGGTGAAAGGCGCTGCCGTTCAGGGACCGATGTATATTACTGACGCTTTGCTGCACAAGAACACCATTGCCATCTCTTCACCAGAGAAAACCACCGCCATCTTGGAGTGACTGTGAAGACCGTTCTCCACCATCAGCAAGCGCATTCTCCAACATCTCTTCGCCATAAGAAAACCGATTTCTAATTGTTTTTTGTTCCAGCGAATGTGAAGAGATTTTTTTAAATTAAAATCAAATCCATGTATTTATTTTAAGGTTGTAATTGCAAAATTTAAATATTTTACCTTCATTTGCAGATATATTGATTTGCTATGCTCTTTAAAGAAAGGAGAAGTATAGCAGAGATATTGATTTGCTAAGATCTCTGTTGTGATATTCAAAGAAAGGAGAAGTATAGAAGCGGCGACCAATTTCAAGGTATAATTTTCCCTTTTTTTTATTGTTTTTGTTCCAGCGAATGTAAAGAGACTCCTATTTGTTTTTTTGTTCAAGCTAGTGTGAAGAGAATTCTCTTTGTTTTTTGTTTCATCTCATGTGAAGAGACTTCTGTTTGTTTTCTGATCCAGCGAGTGTGATAAGATTTCAATTTCTTTGGATATGGATCTAATTGGTATGTACAAAACAGATCCAACTGGTATGTACCAATTGAATCTGTTTAGTACATACCATTTGGGTATTATCTTTTTGTTTTGTTCCAATGCGAATGTTTCATGTTTCATTTTCTCATTTTTTTGAATTGTTTTTGCGGAAAAAATTTGCTTGACACGTACGGTCTTGACACGGTAGCTTGGATTGGGTTATCAAAATAATGACAAATTCATCTCCCTTACTTTGACTTGGGTACGAGTACATTTTCAACACAGATATTAACCTTGACATGGACAAAAATTTATTTGAGTTTACACAAATTCTATTAGAGACCTATCATGCAATTATATGAAAAATGACTTTATAACTATCATAAAACGAACGTGATACGTGCCAAAAAAAAGAAATTACTTAGTATGTACCAAACAGAAATCATTGGTACGTACCAAATAGAATATTATTGATACGTACCAAACAAAAATTATTGGTAAGTACCAAATGACAAAGCTGAGGTAGGGGTATAAAGGTAAAAAAAGCAAATCAGAAAATCAAATTTAGGTCTTTTATAGATTTTTTTAATTGGGCCTTTATAAATAACATTTTTTTTAATTTGATTCATTTATTTGTAGATTCCTCATAAAAAAACTGATCATACTTTATGAATCATGAATCCTATTATATATCAAAATATAATTCTTTTTTGAATGGTAATATCGTTTAAAATGATCATGAATTATAACGATTCATATTATAATTCAAATTATATAATAATTGATATATGATGCTGGTGGTCCTTTGTGTGTTCTAAAATAAATGCAAATGTAAATCGAACCACAACCGCAAGTGTACGGTTGTCCCAAGTAATATAGATGATAATACAGATTCGTTCCAAGGACGGGATGGTTGACTACAATGCTTATCTATTAATGATTGATGCACTTATGTAAACAAATAAAGGTAGAATGTTTGTTTGGTTTTGTATAAATTCTAAATAATTGAAAGACAAATATTAAAATGCAAATAAAAGTTAAGACGCAGATAAAATGATGTAAAACGCAATATGAGATGTAGCACTTGAGAACGCAAGGATCCTCCCAATCCTATTTCCTAACTTATGTTGTTTAAGGGTTAAATTGGTCAATTACAATGGTCGGGATTCTAAATTCCTTATACCCCCGTCAGGGTGGACTATAAGGCGATCCTAAAGTGTCACTAGTCCCGTCAGGGTAAATATGATCCAGTGTTGGATGATTAAGTTTTATTACCTCATTGGCCCTAGAATTAGCTAAGTTCGTCAGAATCAATAGCTTCTATCCTAGATTAAATAAATATTTCCGTACCTAAACCCTCCGTCAGGATGATCCAATCGCCACTAATTGGAATAGCCTAGATACTAATACCTGTTCTTAGTTAGCTACTCCAAAAACAGTAAATAATCTCAATTTATTGAAAAGAGTAAAAGACCTAATTTAATTTAATTTAACAGAAACCCAAATTCAACATTCGTAATTCAATAAGACTGGGATTCACCCATTAATTGTTCTCAAGCACTATGAAATGTTTAGCTCATATTAAAAAGAAAAACTAAATTAAATGTAAAGGAATTCATATTGATTACAAAATTAAAGATAGGAAAAACCTAATTTCCGGAATAGGAATGACTACGAACGGAGATATAGACCCTCTCCAGCTCTTGTAGCTTCTTCTTTCTTCCTTCCGTTGACTTCTCTCTGGTGTTTAATCTTGTAGAATGTGAATTGTATGTAAAATAGAAGTCCAGACCTCTTTTTATAAGTGAAAATTCGGACTTGGACCTAGGCTTTTAATTGAATGAAATATAAAAGGGCCAAGTCCACTAACTTAGCCCAAAATCCCGTAACTGCTGATATGTCTTCACTAAAACGGCTTTTCCCGATTCGTTATGACTCCGATTGACCTCATTCCAGTTGCTAAAGTTCCGTAACTCGATAGGGAGCGTTTTCTCTTCAAAGATCAGCGGCTAAATCATCGCTTAAGCACCTCGAAATCAGCAATATATGGCCTGGAAAATGGATTTTCAGCTCTAAAAATAATATCTTCGGGATTTCTTTTCAAGTCTTGACTCTATCTTTTGATCTTTGACTTTCTCCTCGGATTCCTCTTCTAGCTAACATCTAAAACCTGTAAACTTTACACTAAAAATACCAATATTACGCGCAAAAGCTTAATAAATTAAAAATGCTAAAAATAAAAGAGGAAAATCATATTATTGCATATTTAGTCCAAAAGTCTATCAAATTGATTAAATAAACACCAAAAATGATGTCTCCTAAGGGTCGAAAATAAGAACAATTAAGGAGACATCAGATGCTCTCATAAGTATCTTATAAATCTAATTCAATAATTGTCTATAATTTTAATATTCAAGAGACACTAAGTAAAAATTAAAATAAAGGTGTATAATTTTGTTAATAATTATACATGATTATTTGAATTGTGGATCTTATATATGTTTTATTAGATGTGAAATAAACGGGTGTTACACAATATAGTGATTTTGATTGATTTATATATGATTATACATTTCTACGATACGCCTTATGATATGTACATTTTGTGTAATATAGTGTTGTACTGTATGAATCGTACGATTTCATGAACTATCTATTAGAAAACTATACATTTAATTTGAGTTTGCGAATGCGTAATACTATATGTCACTTATTTTTATACAACTAATATGTTTGTTCAGATAGATATAGTTACAATGATGAACATTTAAACATGGAAAAAAATACTAGAAAACGTTAAAAATAGATAAACGAAATTAGCTTGATATAGTGGTGGAGAATATATGACCTTAAAAAAGATAACGACCAACTTGGGGTGGTCATTCCAAAAAGTATAACCATTGTATCCCTTATCAATTTGTACCCACAACTAAATGATGGAGTTTTCTTAAAAATTTAAGAGATAAAAGAACAATTATTTTCCTTTGTTTTGTATTTAAACAGTTGGTGGTATCACTGATCTCAAAGCAAAATACTGTAATTGGTAATGTCCAACTACCTTAATTTGTTATGGCCCATTATTTGTTTGCTAAGTTGATTGGTGTTTTGGGTCTCCCTGATGATCCATTTGAAATATCTTATTAAAATATGGGGTCCACGTGGCTATACGACACGTTATAATTTACCGATTGTACACGTGGCTTAATATGTTCTCTTGATCTTCAACAACTTTGAACGACTCGGATTAATAACCTAAGTGTGCCATATATACCTTTTGTTCAATTATTGGGTTTATTTCTTCTTCTCGACTTTTCAACCTTCTTCTCTCCCGTTCTTATCTCCTATGAAATTACGGTTTAATTGCAAATTCAGTCGTATGCTATAAATATTGAGTATTAGTGTGTAGATTGTTAGTGGTTTACTTTCACATATTGAGATAGATTTTACTCTATACATTTTGGGTTTCATACATAAAATCTGTAGTATAGATTAAACATTTATAATAGTGAGATAGATGAACGATCTGAACGTGTAATATGTGATTTAATAGTGCACCAAGCATCTGTCTATGGTGATTCAACGTGGATGTAGTAAATTAATTGATGAACCACGATAAATTCTTGTGTTTTTTATCTTTTCTGCTCTTTCTTTATTGGATGTGGTTTGCATCTTAGATCTGATAAGAATTTGATCTAAACTTTTTTGTTATATCCTGAAGCTATCTTAGATTCGTATTTACAATAGTGGTATCAAAGTCTTCTTGGTTTCCTTGGTATCGTTCAAAGTTGTTGTATCAGCTTTACAAAAACTATATTTTGGTTGAGATTCTAAAGATATCTTACCATATCTATGTTATATACACTAATATTTTGATATAATTTTACTGTAAACTCTTAGGTTGTAAATTCTTGAAGGTGATTTTCAAATGTTGTTTAAATCCTAGGTTTTTTTCTAGGGTTTTTGTTGTTACTAACTCTAATACTCGTTATTTTTATGGTATAATTTGATTCTCTTTACATACAATAGGAACATTACTCGGTTTGAGGTATCCATATTTGATGGAAGGGTTGATTTTTGGGGTTTGGACAAAAATGGGAGATTTATGTCACATCACAACTATTAATTACCTTAGCATATGTGAAAAAATGTCATGAGGATTCAATGAAGAAAAAGGATGAAATCGATGAAGAATCATACAATCTCTTGTTGTTGAACTTATCAGACAAGAGAAATAAGGACTAAAATGACATTATATGAAATAAATGAGATGAATTATATCTTGAGAGTCACTAGTAATCCCCACTAACTCCAAATTTACACGTTCTTTGACATAAGATGGAATTAGTATTTTAACAATACTAAGGATTTTACAATACACTAATCCCTCCCGTTATATAGAGGGCTATACAATGCTAAGGACCTCTCTCGGGTGGCCCTACAAACTCTTTCAGACGCGCAAGCACTAAATCTATTGACTATTTGGCTAGTCGAGACCTCTCGGTTCACTAACGCCACCAAATGTTAATATATTATTTTCATATTATGACCCCCTCTAGCGTGATAATCAAAATACTATACCAACCCAATACTCGACCAAGGTAAGGGCTGAATATTCAATACAAGTATATATCCAATGCAAAATATTCAATTCATTTCTAGGGATGACAACGGATCGGATTATTGCAAAAAAAATCCAAAACCATGACCATAACCATTTAATTAATCAAAAACCAAATCCTAACGGATTTAACAATCGGACTTAGTTTTCAAAACCATAACCAAATAATTCGGATTCGGTTTTTTAAGCGATTTTTTGGATTTTAACCATAACCAAACTATAACTCAATAAATATATTGAAATTTTTTAAAATAAGATCACAAATAAAAAAGAAATCTTCAGAATATATAAAATGTCATCTTGATTCTTAATTAAATAACACATTGGTTAATTTTTGTGTTAAACTTAATATTTAGATTTTAGTATTGAGATATGAAAATAATTTTTTATATATATTATTAAAATATACTAAAATAGATGATAATAAACGGATTTTTGGTTATTCGGTTTTATTTTTATCTAAAACCATAACCTAACATATTTAACCATCGGTACACTTTTCAAAACCATAACCTAACAGTTTTATCCATGGTTACATAATCGATTTTTATTTGGTTTGGATTTTTATCGGTTTCGGTTTAAACCATAACCGTTGTCATCTCTAAATATGAAGTTGAAAAAGCAATCTGGGAACTAGGTCCAAATAAAGCACCAGGACTAGATGACTATAACGGACGGTACTTAATCCCAAACATATTGGAATATTTTTAAATTAGACATCATGAGAGTCATAAATAATTTATAGAATAATAAAGAAAAACTTAAAGATATTAATCAAACTTTAATAACCTTAATTCCTAAAGTAGGAAAGCTTATTAACATAAAACAATACAAACCCATCAGTGGTTCCAACTTTATTTATAAAATAATTGCCAAAAATTTTGGTAAATAGATTACAACCTCTTATGAATAATTTAATAAGTGAAAATCAGAGTGCTTTCATACTTAACGAGTTTATTTAGGAAAACACTATAATTGCACATGAAATAATAACTCATATTAAAAACATGGAATAGTTAAAGAAATTTAGACAATATTAAAAAAATTATTATCAAAAGAGACGCGACATGTTTAGCCCTATCATGATGGAGTAAGGAGAGGTTTTGTAACGCTAAGAATTTAATAAATAAATACCATGGTATGATGGAAAAATTACAAGATGGGGAGCCAACAATGGAAAATATAAATTTGGAGAAAAAAATTAAAGAAGAATTGGAAGGCTTATGGAAACAAGAAGAGGCATATTGGGAGGATCGGGCATGTGATATGTGGATAAAAAAAGGAGACAAAAACACAAAGTATTTTTTTGCAAAAACAACTATGCGATATAACAGTAACAGAATAAATAAAATAAAAGACAATGGAAGTTGGGTAGATGACCCAAAAGAGATTAAGGAAGTTGTACAAAGGTATTTTTGTAATATTTTCAAGAGAGAGGAAGTATTCAACATTGAAAGTGTGGTGAACCATACACCATGTAGAATTGATGAAGAAACAAACCTTAAATTGATAAGAACCCCAAACATGGAAGAGATTAGAGTGGCAGTTTTCTCCATGTCGGGCTCCAAAACACTGGGACCCGATGGTTTACCTGGCAATTTTTACCACGAATTTTGGGATATCATCAAATATGACATTCAGGGAATGATAGTGGATTTTTTCGAGAATAATTCGCCACTTGATAAGATCAACGATACGATTATTACACTTAAAGGTAAATCGCAGGAATCAATTATCGATTTTAGGCCAATTTCGTGTATAAACTTTGTTTATAAAATTATCGCAAAAATCATGGCCCTCAGACTTCAACCATTGATGAACGATATCATCTCGCCGACTCAATCATCATTTATTAAGGGCAGGAGCATAAATGATAACATCCTAATAGCACAAGAAATAGCTTTCTTTTGAAGAACAAAAGAAAGTCAAATAAACATCACAGAGCAGTTAAAGTCGATATGGCCAAGGCATATGATCAAGTTAATTAGGATTTCTTAATGGTAATCTTGCAAAAATTAGGTTTCTCGGAGAGATGTGTAAGGTTAGTATATAACTGTATATCTTCAGTTTCATATCAAGTCAAGGTCAATGGAGAGAACTTAAAAAATTTAAACCAGAATGAGGTTTACGACAAGGAGATCCACTTTCACCATTCTTGTTTGCTTTTCTAACGGAAGGTCTTATTGGCCTCATTAATCATGAATGTCGAGAAGGTAATATTAGGGGTATATCAATTTCAAGAGCGGCTCCGAAACTTACCCATTTATTATTTGCGGATGATGCTCTCTTTTTTCTGGAGATTAAACAATGTAGAAATTGAAGCATTTTCAAGAGTGCTAAAGGCATATTGCAATGCATCTGGACAGAAAATAAATTTCAACAAATTATCTATTATATTTAGTAAAGGTTACCCATAGGATAAGGCAAAGGAGAATGCAAATAAACTTAACATAACTCATGCTAGTGAATTTGGTAAATGTTTGGGAATTCCGCTTACTCTGAAAAGGTCAAAAAATGAAAATCAATCTTATATCAGAGACAAGCTTCTAAGTAAATCAACGAGTTGGATAGCTAAGCTTCTTCCGGATGGGGGAAAATAAATCTTTATCAAAGCGGTCTTACAATCGATCCCAAACTACGCAATGTCAAATTTTGAATTTCCGACCGCTTTGTGCAAAGCTATGAGTAGTATGGTGTCTAATTTTTTGGTGGAATTCGGGAAACAAAAGGATAATTCATTGGTTAGCCTGGAAGAAAGTGGCTAAATAAAAAATGGCCGGGGGTATTGGCTTTATAGATTTTCAGAAAATAAATTTAGCACTACTAGCTAACTAGGCATGGAGATTATGACATAATCCAGACTCCTTGGAATATAAAGTTCTCAAAGGAATTTATTTTCCAACAACGGACATGTGGAATGCAAAGTTGAAAAATAAAAGATCATGGAGTGGGCAAGTGTTTTCAAAGGATTACAATTTATCAAAGAAGAAAGTTTGTGGAAAATAGGTAATGGTATGAAAGTCAACTTATGGGATGATGTGTGGATAAGGAAAGGATATAAACTAACCAGACCGATAGGAACAAAGATATCTAGAGTGGCGGATTGTTTCAATAACCAGATGACGGATTGGAATTACGATACGCTCAATAAATTTTGCACAAGTAGAGACCTAGTGGAGATTAGGAAAATACCGATTATGCAAATAAATAGAGAAGACTATATAATTTGGACGGAAACTAAGGATGGAAATTATTCAACTAAATCGGGGTACCATAAGCTGGTCCAAAGAGAGGAAGATAAGATAGGGCAATCGTCAAGTGGTGGTGAATCTAACAATAAGAAATTGTACAAATTAATATGGAGCTCTAATGTACCACTTAAAATCAAAAGTTTTGCATGGAAGATACACAATAATGCTATTCCTACCAAGACAAATTTAAAAAAGAGGAAATGTGCCGAAGATGATACATGTGAATGGTGCGAAATGGGAGCTGAATCGGTTGAACATATCTTTTTAAATTGTCCATTTAGTAAAGGAGTTTGGGCAAATTCTCAATTGCAAATAAAAATAGACGATAACAATAACGAAAAAATAGGCGATTGGCTAGTTAGTATCATTGAAAGCTACTCCAAAAATGGATGGGATCAAAGATTGGTGAAGGCCACCATTCTTGTTACGATCTGGAACTTATGGAAGGCTAGAATGAGAAGTTTTCACGAAAAAGAAAAATGGGTCATTAAGGAGATTATTGAGAAAGTTAAATTCACTATTAAACATCTATTTGGTGAATATGGGAAGTCGGAGGAAAGAAAGTCTAATACGGAAAAGGAAGGAACCGAAATCGAGGAGGATAGTAATCCTATTTCTAAGAGATGAAGCAGATAGTATTTGGCTTTGTGACTCTTCACACATTAACTTCTGGGAACCAACTAGTATGGTCTCTCTTGCAGTTAATAAGGAGCACGTTGTTAAAAAGGTGATCACTAAAAGAGCAAGAATCAATAGCAATGTGGAAGGAGAAATGTGGGCCATTTTATTGGCCATGAGATCTGCTGCGGATCTCAATTGTAAGAGTAGTTCATTCTACTCGGATAACCTTGAGGTTGTTCAAGGTATAAACAGGCGGGTGGGTATTGACTGAAGGATTCGCCCCATGGTTTCCGAGGCATGGAGGTGGATATGACAATTCCTGGAAAGGAAAATCACTCACATTAAAAGGGAACATAATGGGGTGGCGGACACCCTTGCCAAATGCGCTAGACATAATGTATATTTTTCTTCTTGCCCATATCATTCTCTAGTTGATTTCTTTAGTAGCATTAGTAATCCCTATTATCGTTGTAAGAAGTAACTATTATGTAATCTTGTTTGACAAAAAAAAGATAGAATTTTGGAATTAATTTGCACATTTGCATGGCAAATACGGAAGAATAAGAAATAACTTTATTTATAATAATAAAAATTTTGAACCACATAATACTAGTTCACAAGCCACACAACTATGGAGAGAATACTTGGAATAACAAACCCAAATGACAATCATTTTATGGAAAAAGATACAGTAACAAACACCACTACTAATGATAATGTTATTAATAGTCTGGTCTCAACGACAATTAATAATAATACATAAAAAAAATTTAAAGATAAATGGAAAAAACCTCCACCTAACAATTATAATATAAATTGTGATGTAGCCTTTTTTGATAAAGAAGCTGCAATAACTTGTATCGTAAGAAACTCTAATAGAGGTTTTGTAAGAGGAAAAAGTTGGAAAATAGTTGCAGAGCAAGTCCTTGAGACGGAAGCATTAGATATTTTGCGAGCGAGAGAAATAACTAGCGACTACCCCATAGGAAGTGTTATCATTGAGAATGTTTTCCACAAGATCATGCACCAGTTGTCAACAAACTAGAATATTAATTATTATGTAATCGATAATATTATTTTTAATATCTATGGTTTTGAAACTATCAAACCCTACATTTGTATCCATTTCTAGGAATAGTAATGAGGTAGTTGTTTGGGTTACTAAACGGTAGCTTTTAAGCACTCTGTTTGGTAACTTGAATCATCGTGTTAGTTAATATCTCATGCAGTGATAAAAAACCAGTAGGGGTAGGATAATTTGTAAAATTATGAACTATCTTATCTATATCATTATGCTTTTGAACAAAAAAAGACTTGTTAGAACCACGACAATGGAAAATTGAATAATTCTTTCTAACTAACTTCAAATTGCAAACAGTCACCTTTCACGTACTTCCGAATTCAAGTGCGGTCATAAAAACAAAGGGACCTCTTAGAATCCTAGATGATTACGCATGATGTCTCTAGTAAGTCGATTTCCATGTTTTATCGGTGAACGCTCTAGCTGTCCAAAAGTGGTTGAATCATCCTCAAACGACGTGACTTAGGGGGTATATATTGTTTTCTTGACTTCTTATCATCATCTTGGGATATCGTAGCATCAAAGTACCTAAGAGGTGCACACTTAACACTCATTTATGTACAAAATCTCTAAAAGTAACATAAAAGCCAAAAGAGAACAAGACATCATAAAATATCAAATAATAGGAAAAAAGTCCTCAACTAAATCCTAAATACCTACAAAAGGATGTCTCATGATACGATTATTATACTACATAAAAGGAGACATCAGGACCCCCAACTCAAAGTTTGTTGTCCCGACTGAATAAGAACTAAACTAGGGGTCTAAGTGCAACGAATCATAAAGAGAAAATAATGAACGATCTCAAAGCACTATCCTAGCAAATATCATAAATTGATATCTAAGAACCAATACACACACATACTTAATATACAAACAATAAACCTACATAAGCTTAATATTGGATCAGCTTTGCAATGCAAGAAGGATTGGTTTTCACTTAATTTAATATGGAAACTATAGGATGTTCATCGATCCTAACATAGTATCCATGATCCACTTAGCTACTCCCTAATCTCTCAATTGTTATTTAACCACATATTTAGGAATCTTAAGGTCTTTTCAGTTACATCGTAGGCGTAGAGTCGGTATGATATGTATTTGGATAGTGTTGAGTGGGCTTTTGTCTCTATCCTCAATAGTCTTTAACAAATTGCCCTAGAGCTTGAGTTCACACTCATAGATGTGCTCGCGCATTCCCACTTGATGCATTTGATAAGCCTCCCCAAGAATCCCTAACCAATTCACGATGATTTTCAACATTTTCTTTCTCCGGTTCTTTTATTTTCACTTTCTTTATTCATTCTTTTTTTTGTAAGTTACACTCATGCTTAACTTATTTTTCTTGTTTTTACTTTCTTTCTTTTCTTTTTTCTATGTATCATTTTTTAAATTCGGCAAGGGATTACAATAATTACATCATCAATAGTGAAAAATAAGCTGCCTACCTAAAGTGTATCTCATAATCACTCCCACCACCCCATACTCAAGCTCAAAGGACGGGTCTTAAGGCGTTGCAATTTGAGTGTCGGTCATATGGATAAGTCCTATAATATAAGGGGTATGTCTTATAACGTGGTTACAAAGAAAAGGCTACATGCTAGAAGTGGGCTATGAAAGATATATATTCAGTAAAATCGGGTTAGCAAACTAAAGGCTTCAAGTGGCTTATCAAATAAATGCATTAATCATATTCCTAACTACGAGGTCTCGTGACTTTTTTACTTTTAGTTCATAGATTAAGCAGGTTTTCAACTAGTCTGGACATCATGTTCTATACACCGATCATTCTCTCTAATTTTGAACTTGCTTCCACGCATTGCTTACTAATCTTTTCTATCTTTTATATGTATTTTCATGCAAATACATTATGTGTGTTATGACTCAGTTCCAAGACACGCTATTTACTATCATTTACTCGCAGAAAGTATGCTTAATGGGAACATTTATTACATTCTACGCAATTCCCTATAATATACACTACATATTTATTTTGAAAATTTATGTTTTTTTCCTAAAGCAATCAAAAACAAAAACGTGAATGAGGACAGTGAATCCCTACCCCCAACTCAAAAGTGAGTCGTGACCCCACAACTCGAAAAGACTAAAAATGCAACAAAATTTAATATTATACACTAACAAATAACCAATTAAGGCAAAGTGTTCAGGAAACATTACCCGGTAGGTGAATGACACATCCAAGTCGCGAGCAACATGTCGCTTTGGTCCTTTCCCAAACATGAAGAAGATATAGTCTAGCTTCATTTCCATACTTAGTTGAGTATCAATGATCTTGGATTCCCTTGCTTCTATATCAACCAGTCCATCACACTAACCTTTCCCAAGTAGGTACTTCAGAATCATCTTTCCTCTTTTTATTTGGTACCTCTTGAGTCGAGGCGGGACCTCGATCGTTAGCTAATGGTACTTGTGGTGTCTTATTTTTCGGTTTGGTCAGTAATTTGATTATCTCGGTAATTATTTTTGGTGAAATATATACATTACGCTTCGACTCATTCGGTTCACTGATGAGGATTGTTTATTCTCTATTTGTCCTATAGGTATAATTTTTTTTTAATTTTAGTTTGTTTTGTGTTTTCTTGAGTTGTTGCCTCCTAGGAGGATATTCAATGGTATGGTGATGGATAGGAAGAAATTTAGGTTCTTTTGTTATGGAATAAAAGATTAAAATTTGATAATTTTTTTATGTTTTGTGGTATTATGGACTGAAATATATGAAATATATGGAGTGTATATGTTATGGTGTGATGATTTGGTGGTGTTACAAAGTATTTGTGGATGGTTGAACAAGTTTTAATGGAGGTAGAATGAAGTTTGGGAGTTTAATTGGCATTTTGACGATTTATAGAGGAGGTGGAATAAACAATAGTGATCTAAAATAAGCCTTTAGTCTTGAAAAAATAGTTTAAAGAATTTTTCTCAAAAAAGATCTAGTACTAAAATATCATTCTCCCATCTGATACATGTATCTTTCACAACACGTGTCAATTATCTGTAGACTCTTTAAGAATCAATCACGGATAAAAACGGATCACTCTTTCTTTCAATAACTTTTCCGATTTAAAAACTGTGTCAATTATACTTGCTGAAGAAGGAACCGCCACTAAGCGTTTTCTCTTTAGCCTCAATCACCACCATCACCATATAGCCTTGTCATCACAGAAAATGATTTTTCTCTATATAGTAAAACACCCACTAAACTAAATTAACGATATTTGTGTATATAAAAGAAAAAAAAAGAAAAAAAAGTAAGAAATGGCACCACCATCAACATCTTCATCTTCATCATCATCAAATTCAGATGAACAAGTAAAAATTCAAACCCTAACTCTAACCCTAACCCTTATTCCAAACCTTCCAAATGATTTAGCCGCGTTAATACTCGCGTTTGTTCCTTATTCACACCACGCGCGGCTCAAATCGGTGTCGAAATCGTGGAAGCATTTCTACTCATCCAAAACCCTACCTTCACTCCGCCACCATCACCTCCCTATCTCCGCCCGATCACATCTACTATGTATATTCCCACAAGATCCATCAATCGCATCCCCTGTTTTGTTTGATCCAAAACACCTCGCTTGGTGTTCTCTCCCACCTATGCCCTGTAACCCACATGTATATGGTTTGTGTAATTTCACCTCAATTTCTATAGGGTCTCACTTATATGTTCTAGGTGGTTCACTTTTCGATACACGCTCTTTCCCTCTTGATCGTCCCTGCCCTTCTTCTGGCGCATTTAGGTTCGATTTAATTGCACTTCAATGGGAGAGATTGTCACCCATGATTAGTCCTAGAGGAAGCTTCGCTTGTGCTGCAATCCCTAGTTTGGATAAGATACTCGTTGCAGGTGGTGGGTCCC
Source organism: Nemophila menziesii (assembly GCA_029959085.1). NCBI lineage: Eukaryota > Viridiplantae > Streptophyta > Magnoliopsida > Boraginales > Hydrophyllaceae > Nemophila > Nemophila menziesii. The sequence continues at coordinate 34,340,063 of JARWIR010000003.1, forward strand.
GCCACGCAATGTTTGGAGCAGCAGGTAGTAGAATGAGTTCAGTAGAGATGTACGATGTTAAGAAAGATGAATGGGTAGCAGTGGATGGTTTACCAAGGTTTCGAGCTGGATGTGTTGGATTTTCCGTTGGAAATGGTGAAGAAGGTGAAGAGAAGGAGTTTTGGGTAATGGGTGGTTATGGAGAATCAAGAACAATCTCTGGTGTTTTTCCGGTGGATGAGTATTATAAAGATGCGGTGGTGATGGAGTTGCAGAACGGTGGAAAATGGAGGCAAGTTGGTGATATGTGGGAAGAAGGAGAAAGAAGATGCCTTGGGAAAATTGTTGTTATTACTGAGGAAGATTCAGACATTCCTGGTGTGTTTATGCTTGAAAAAAATGACATATTCAGGTAAAATTCATATTCAGAAAGTAAAAATTTGCTAATTAAGTTGCTAAGGTTGTAAGGTATATGTGTTTGTTGCAGGTATAACATGGGATCTAACAATTGGTCAAAGGAAACAAGTGTACCAAGAAAAAGTGGAGATGATTGTGGAGTAGGATTTGTTGGTTTAAATGGAGAATTATACATAATGAGCATTATTAAAGGAGGAATTGATGTAACAGAAAGTAGAAGATTAAGAAAACATAAAAGATCAACAACACTATTAATGCAAATATATGATCCTAAGAAGAGATTATGGAGATCTGTTACTGCAAAACCACCTTTACCACAACCTTTGGATTTCAAAACTGCTGTTTTATGTACAATCCAACTCTAAAGATTCATTCACTTTGGTTATTGTGTGGTATGTGTTTATTATACCCATTCATATGTAACTTATGATATTTTATCCTAAATGTAAATCCCAGTATATAGTTTGATGATAACAGAGAATTGTTGTATCTGATACTCACTCACATTTATGTATATATATATATATATATATATATATATATATATATATAAAATAAATGATTGTGTACATTTTCTTAATTTAAACGTGCTTTGATTTTGTTAGATATATGTCTCACGATGATGCAGCACTGTGTGTATTTACTTATTTTATTTAAAATGAACTTGTATATATTTTGAAATTAAGTTGAATAAAATTTTGATTATAATACAATTTTTGTTTAATTTACTGGTACTGAAACAACTTGAAGTTGTAGATCTTTTTCAATTTATAATTAGTATTTAGGTGGTAATTTACTTTTGTCATCTTATATTACTTTCTAATTTGGTTTTTAAAGCATTTACAATTTATTTTTTCAGCTTATAGTTTACACATACTAGATAACAATCTTAAGGCAATATGTAGTAGTGTGGTTATTAATATCAGAAATTCATGTTGCATATTAGTTTACCACTAGGGGCCTGATTCATGTAACAGAAAAATGTGTTAAAAGATATCAAATGTAAGATCCACTCGTTTGAGAGGCATAATATATGAATAAAAATGTTACAGTTTTCATGTTTTTGAGAATAGTGAAGTGATTTTACCCAACTTGTTTAGATTTGGTTTTCCTTTACGAGCCTTTTGAATGACGAATAATGAACTGGGAAGAAAGGTAGAGTTCTCAAGATAGTTTGTACCACTCCTCTGACTACTATACTTGTCGGTTTGGGTTTTCCGGGAGTTTTTCGTTAGTCTTTAGTTAGTTCTAGCGTCTTGTTTTCAGTTTTATGGTTCCTCCTCTCGGATGATTTCAGATAAGAGTAATGCTATATACCACTCTTTGTGGTATGATTTGATTAGAAATATTATAAAGTTAGATTTAGAAAACAAAAAAATAAAAAATTCATTTTTAAAAGTTTGTATATCGCCGTACTCTCTCAGATATATAGCTGTACTATCAGATAGCGTCGATGTAACTGTAATGGTTAGTTTATCCATTTTTGAAAGAAAAAAAAATTAGATTGCAAAACTAAGATCTTTGAAGTTAATAGCATTGCCTAAAAAAGTTAAATAGTGGCATATTGAAAAAGCCATCCCAAGCACATATGGTCTCTCTGCATTATGAAAATTTACACGAGTCACGGCTAGTTGGTATTAGTTCACTGGTCAGGACCTTGGTCATTCAATCTAGTGGTGCAGGTTTGAATCGAGTTAATAACTCTGAATCCATTGCAATAATATAATTTTTATTAGGCAAATAAATTCCAAAGTCAGTGGGTCATGACAGGGGGTGAAAATCGGATCTGAAATTTCCGATTTCCGACTTTTCCAATCCAAAAATTCCGATTTCGGAACATAATTTTGAGGTTCTGAAATTTCGAAATTCCGATTTCCGATTTTTTCAAAAAAATAAGATCGGGATTGGAACTACATATAAATTTCTGGATTTTCCGATCTGATTTTATATTCTATATATTAAATAAATAATAAATAATAAATAAAGATGAAAATGTATACAACCAAAGACTTTGAAAAAATTCAGAACAAAAAAGAAAAGAAAAAGTAAACTTTGAAAAACAATGAAACATCGGCTTTGTATTCTCTGGTGGATTTCCCTTGATACTTGCTCTTCTTTATCCCCATCAAATACATATGGAGTTCTACGTAACCTCGGATCTCTAGGATGTGTGCTTTCAGCTATACCCTTGGTATTATCGAGAACATGAACAATTGGAGGCGTTCTTCGTTGTTGCTCGGGAGGCGGCCTCTATTGGCTGGTAAGTTCATGCAATAACTGGTCTTGATACTACGACACCCTCAGGGTGGCTCATTTTCCTCGGCAGTTGACAGCAAAGCCAGAATATGAACCCCTACGCCTTAGTAGTTGTAGGTATAGTCGGGATATGTGGTTTCACGCCTTCCTTAACCGCATGTATAGTCGGGATATATGGCTCGACTAGCTAGGATGTACGAGCATAGTCGGAAAATTTAGTTCAACTGCTCGTGGTTGATTGTTTTTCACATGAAACTGTTTTATAATATTGTTCTCCTTCGGTCGAGGACTTCTTACTTCAAAATTAGATCCTTTCCTCATGACCAAAGCATTATTTTCCATTTTGCATTCATCTATCGTGATACACTATTTGCTGATCATGTTAACGACATATGTAATCAAAACTTATTCCTGCAGACGACACCAGTTGATTAAACACAAAAAGTCACACTAAACGACTACTCAACCCGATGACTTGGCTTGAGACCGTGAACACAAATCTAGAGAAGTAGAAGTGTCGACAGAGTAGAAGGAGGGAGTAATACTAAGAATTTAGACAACGAATTGTGAAAAAAAGGTGTACCTTCTCTTGATCATCGTCGAGGAGATTTATCTTCATCTGCTTGAGACTCTAGTTTCTTAACCTAGGCTTTCCTGAAACTAGACACTATGGAAGGGCCAAAGGGAGGTGTGGTCCCGATAGCACTCCGATGCTCAAACATTAACATTATTGCCATCGAGGATTACTTAACCAAGCAGTTAGGGAGATTTTATTTCGAAGGTATTAACCACAACCATTTTAGAGAGAGAATGAGTATTTTTTTAGCGTAGCTACTTCTGCTACGGACTGGGATATTTGTAGGTAAGGATGGAAACGGATCAGATTATTGCAAAAAAAAAATCCAAAACCATGTCCATAACCATTTAATTTATCGAAAACCAAATCCTAATGGATTTAACCGTCAGACTTACTTATCAAAACCATAACCGAATAATTTGGATTCGGTTTTTAATCGGTTTTTTGGATTTTGACCATAATCAAACTATACCTTTATAAATATATTGAGATTCTTAAAACAAGATAAAAAAATACAAAAATAATCTTAAAAATATATAAAATATTGTGTTGATCTTTAATTAAATAATATATTTGTTACTTTTTTTTGTTAAATTTAATATTTAAATTTTAGTTTTGAGAAACGAAAATATTTTTTTATCTATATTATTGTAACATATACAAAAATAGATGATAATAAACAGATTTTTGGTTATTCAGTTTTATTTTTATCTAAAACCTTAACCTAACAGATTTAACCTCGTTTACACTTTTCAAAACCGTAACCTAACGGATTTAACCATTGATTACACTTTTTAAACCATAACTTAATGATTTTATTCATGGTTGCATAATCGGTTTTTAATCTATTCGAATTTTCATCGGTTTCAGTTTTAAACCATAACAATTTCCATCCCTATTTGTAGGTGTCGAGGATACACACAGAGTGCTAGCGTGGTGTCCATCATTAGATGAGGACGAGTGTGCATTTTTAGACAGTTTTAAATACCAACCCATTAAGTAGAATTATATGTTGTAGTGAAGTGTTCACCCTTGAGTATGGCCTTGGTACCTCGAGTGGCTCGGTGCATCTGTCCTAGGAAGAGTTTGATACTAGTCTCCCTTCACCAGATGTACCTTCCCCTCGGTTCGATATGTATCTCTTTGGTTCAGACTTTTCAAGCCTCATCGAGATTGTGTATTGGCGTTATATTTTGACTTATCACCATTTGTTTGCATTCATTGTGACAGTCAACCGTCAATCAGTAGGACTTGAAACATGTATAATACTAAGTCTCAACAAATACAAAAAAGACATAATGTTGTCAAATAACTTCTTTAATTGGATTGATTGAGAACTATGAGAATAATTTTTCTATATATTCCTAATATGAGTGGTCAGTTCTCCTGAAAGAGGTTAGAATTAGAATAGTTTTTAATGAGTCTTATACCTTAAAAAGTTATAAGTGTGATATTGCAAGATACTCTTAATAAGTAATTACTTTTGTGAATAAGGAGATTTTTGTAAATTTTTAAAAGGCTAAATTCGTTAAAAGTACTATTTAATTTCAAAAAGGTTATATTAGCTAAAAGTATTATTTTCATTCAAGAGTGATTAGGAAAACAATATGCACAACATACTAATGGATAAGTATCAAAGGAATCTTGTGTGAGTTCTATTGTCTTAGTTTACTCAAAAAAACTAAACAATGTAAAATAGTATGTTCAATAGGTGACGAGTATAACTGATATTTATTCACTAAGTAAGGTTCAAACTCAAAATATTATCTATTTCGATCCGATAACTTCATAGTCTATTTTTTTATATAAGTATCTTTTAAACGGTTTACTTTTTTTTAGTTGATCAAGATTTGTAATTGTCTATCTTTTGATATTGATTATTGTGATTTATTCATTTGTGTCATATCTAAAAAAAATTATACAAAATATATGGTTCCCAAACGAATGAAATATTATTACTCAATAAGGACTAAAATTCAAAAATCGAATCAGATTGATCTAAATGTTGCGATACGATTCTAAAGTTAAAGTCTTAAGAAACAAATTAAAATAATATTATTTTTAAAATATTGTTTGTCTGACTTTAACTTATATTTTATTTCATCTTTTTAATAAATCTGATAAAAAAATTATCATCTTGTTGTACTTTCTAATTGGGTTTTTTTAAATTTTACACAGTTTTTGTTGGTCATAGATATTTTATACTAGTTACAACAAATTCACACATAAACCTCAAATTTTGTAAACCATAATTTGGTTGTAACCTCGGAGATCCGTTGCAAAAAGTATGAATGCCCGACTCTACTCGTGTATGATGGTTAAATAAGGACAAAGAAGAAAGAAGTGGGAGAGGAATAAATCTTTGGACTTGAATATTCTTGTCAAGCAAGCTTCAATTGGGCCACAAAATGTTAGCAAAAATTCATGACCGCGTTGTTGAATTCCAATTTTGTGTGCGTTAAATGTTATAGCAATAATCCTCCGTCACTACTACAAGAAAAAATGACTTCCACTGATAGGTACTATACCACCCAAAGATGAACGAAAGCATCAATGTATCCCTAATTTTGGTGGACTACCAAGTTTTGTGTAGTTTTAATAATAAAATAATATTAAGTTTTTTTTTTTTTTTTTTTTTTTGGACAAAAAATAATATTAAGTTGAAGAGAGAAACTTAAGATATAAATATTTTTTTCGTATAACATTCATTTTGCATTTGCAGCTTATGTCGTTTCTTTTTTTATTTTATTTTAATATTAGTTAAATATTACATAATAAATTGTAAATAAAAAATTAAATTTTTTTTTAATACATGAGAGAGTCACTTTGGACTCGGAGTCATTTTGACTCCAATGAGATTCGATCTCAGGACCTCTTGGTCTCTGCGGAGTAATCTAACCACTAGGCCAACTATCGATCTCAAAAATTAAGAAATATTAAATAACTAACCATTATATTTTCAATCTAATACCAAATATTTGAACTTTAAAAATTAGATAAACAAAAATATTTAGAATATTTAAATCTCATTTGAAAATAAAATCAAAAAACTAGTTAATTATAATATATACAATTAAAGAAATAAAAAATTATTTTATTATATATTAGATATTGTCAATTATTCATGAGGTAATTTCTTATTAACACTTGAAGTAATAATAGACTCCCCCTAACTTAAATATCCCACCCACCCATCACCGAGATAAAAACTATCGTAAAATATTTTTAGGGTTGTAACCCCAAACCCCACTTATTGTTCTAATTTTTCGTCTGCGGGAGAAAAATCCTAGATTTACCCCTACTGAGGTGTTGTTTTTTTGCTGGGATTGATCTACCTGAGATAACTTTTTCCAAAACTGACACCTTCGCAGGGGGCCTAGGATTTTTTTTGAGTTGTTGGGTTGCAACCCGAAACCTCGCTTGTTGTTCTAACTTTTCGCCCTCAAGAAAAAAGTCCTAGATCTGCCCCCTAGAAAATTTTATCTTATGTGGATTGATCCCAGCAAAAAACAATCCCATTAAAAGCAACACCTTCGTAGGGGCAGATCTTGGCTTTTTCTCTCGAGGGCGAAAAGTTATAATTCTTTTAATGCGGTTGTTGTTTGTTGGAATTATTTCTCTTAGAAAAATAATCAAAACAGATTTCTGTTAATAGGTGGTTTTGTCGTATTTTTTATTAATAAGAAATTACGACAAATAGAGAGAGAAAATCATTCATACCTCATGAATAATTGACAATATCTAATATATATTAAAATAATTTTTTGTTTCTTTTAATTGTATATATTATAATTAACTAGTTTATTTTATTTTATTTTCAAATGAAGTTTAAATAATCAAAATATTTTTGTTTATTTAATTTTTAAAGTTCAAATATTTGTTGTTAGATTGAAACAATGATTATTAGTTTTCTAATATTATAATTTATTATGTATGATAATGTTAACTAGTATTAAAATGATTAAATAGAAAAAAAAAGATATAAATACAAAATACATGTTATACGTAATAGGAGTAAAAAAAAGCATTTATATTGTTCAGTTTCTTTCTCTTCAATTCTGTAATATTTTATTACTAAAACTACACAAAACTTGGTAGTCCATGACTATCCAAGTTTTCCCCTAATTTTGACAAAAAAAATCCTTAATTTCGAAAAATAGACCACTACAGGTTGTTGATTCCAACCTCCTTCATTCCTCCATCTAGCTATAAACGCCACAATATTGTATTGAACTTCTTTTGTATAATATTCTTAGAGGTTAAAGTCGTCTAAGTTTTTTATACACATACGTTATATATAAAAATAAAATAAAATATTGATCTTTAAGATGATAATATTCTGACAATAACGAATTTTATATTTTTTTCGACAGTAATTAATATCTATATTACATAACACAACTCACCTGATTTTCTCTATTTTTTCTCTTTCCCCATTTAGCTCAATATACCCGATTTAGCTTTTTAGACTTCTCAAAAACATATTCGTACGAATTAAAAATCATATTCTCCACTCACATTTGAAAAAACAAAAAAGTCTTCACACTCACTTTCCCACCAAGCCTCCTCCCGAACAAGAAAACCTTCACACTCACATTCCCACCAAGACACCTTTCTAAAAATGATGCTGGAAGCCTTTTAACGTATGAGAGGTGATGCGCTGAGAATAGCCTGTATATGGGGAGGCATGAGGCGAACAATTCACCTGGTTTTCCCTATCTTTCCTCTTCCCCCATTTAGCTCCTTAGAATCCTCAAAAACATATTCGCACGAATTGAAAATCATATCTTCCACTCACATTTGAAAAAACAAAAACAAAAAAGTCTTCACACTCTCCTTCCCACCAAGGCGTCTTTCTAAAAATAATGTTGGAAGCCTTTTAACGTATGAGAAGTGATGCGCTAAGAATAGTGTGTATATGGGGAGGCATGAGGCATGAGGCTAAGGCTAAGGCTAAGGTTAAGTGAACAATTTTGTCTTATACTGCATTTTTGAATTGTTTTGCACTAAATATCCATTTGGCGAAACTGTTGCAGATGGTTTAGCCCCGGGTAAAGAAAGGGACGTGAAGTAGGCCTTAAAACCGGGTTTGAAGTTGGTCTTACAGGTTTGATATCTAAATTTAATTGTATTTTAATCCCTGATGAGTCATAACGAGAGCAAATGGGTCTTGTTATCATATTTGTTGATCGAGAAGGGTTTGTTACAGAACGTTTCCTTGACCTTGTGCATGTTAATAGCACTGCAATCCTTACTTAAAAAGAAGCAATAAGTAGCGTGTTGTCAAGGAACTATATTCTTATTGAAGATATACGTGGACATGGATTTGATGGTGCTATAAAATATGTGAGGTGAGTGGAACGGGTTACAATCTTTGTTTCTTAAAGAATGTACATTTGCATATTACGTCCATTGTATGGCTCATAGACTACAACTAGCTTTGGTAGCAGCTTCAAGAGAAGTACCTGATGTTTGTCAATTCTTTATAAACCTGAATCTTATTATTAATACTATTAGTGGTTCTTGCAAGCGCAATGATAAGTTACAAGAAGCTCAAGCCAATGAATTTTCTTGTTTGATTGCAAACAATAATCTTGAAACCGGAAGAGGGTTGAATCAAATAGGAACATTTCAACGAGCCGGTGATACTCGATAGGGCTCATATTTGATCTCTGTTTGTAGCTTGGAGAGGATGTTTGGGCCATCCAAAAAAGTTTTGTGAAATCTTGTCGAACAATCCAGTACTAGTGATATACGTGGGGATGTGAATGTTGCATATAGGATACTTATGTCATTTGAGTTTGTATTTATTCTATCATGGGGTTTACCGATGTACTTGGCAATCATTTCAAAAAGAAATACAAGACATGGAAAATGCTATCAGGTCTGTGTTAATAATGAAGGAGATTACGAGTACTGGTTGGGATTCTCTTATTGGAAGTATGATGTCATTTTGTGAAAAACATGGAGTTAAAATTCCAAATATGAGTAAGAAGTATTCAAATGGAGATATGTCCACCACGTAATCAAACAAATTCCATCACAGTTGAGCATCATTTTTGATTTGATATCTCTACGGCAGTTATAGACTCCAATATGAGTGAACTAGATAGAAGATTCAGTTCCACATCTATGGAACTTTTCAGCCTTCTCTTGTGTTTAGACCCCAAGAAATGGCTTTGTATCCTTTGATAAGATATTGTCTCTTGCTAATAAATTTTATCCAAAAGATTTTACACCTTATGAAAGATTTGGTCTGGAAAACGAGTTGGTAGACTTTAAGAAACGGGTGTCTAGTCACGATGGTTTAGAGTGTCTGGCTACAATCACAAAACTTTGTCGTGCAATGGTTGTTACTAAGACCTCGACGATGGATCATATGATTCATAGGCTGATTCGTTTGAAACTGACTCTTCAGGTTTCAACACCTAGCTACTACAGAGAGAGCATTCTCTGATATGAAAATAGTGTAACAAGACTCCACAACAAAATGGAAAATGAGTACCTTACTAATTTTTTGCTAGTTTACATAGAGAGAGAGAGAGAGAGAGAGAGAGAGAGAGAGAGAGAGAGAGAGAGAGAGATTTATCAAAAAAAATTAGCACATATACACTAACTGATGATTTTTATGTTGCAAAAAAACACCATGTACAACTTTCATGAGATATATAGTTTTGATCTGTTTTGTTTGAATGAATATATAATTTTTGTAATAACATTGTGATTGATCGTATAATATGATTTTATGAAATTGTAGAATAATAAAATTGTAAACATGTAATTATTTTCAAAAAAAAATCTTGTAAAAAAAGATATAGTACAACTAAGTTAATAATATAGTATTTTACAAAGTATAGACTTTTAGAGTATTTTTAAAAAATATAGGGACCTTTACATATTTTTTGCAAAATATAGGAACGTATAGTTCAATTAACAAAAAAATCGAAGACGTTGCCTTTGTATCTCTTTGGCCCCGCCTAGACAAAAATTCTGCCTCCGCCCCTGCGACTACTTTTACAGTCACTAGTGGCGAATCCTGCCGAAGTGTATTTTTACTATTACCTATCTCTATGATAATTCAAATATTATAACCCACACTAGTTTAGTCCTATTTTAGGTTAGGACTCGTTCAAGTTCAAATATTTAAAAATATTCCAGTCTAAAGTCAAACTACTCCCACCTAGCTAAGGGATATACGACAAATTCAACATGAACGAACAAGCTTTGGTCGATATATATAGCTTCTAGCTTCTCCATTTAATTATCCCATCAAAGTTTCAAGAGTTTAATTTGCATTATAGACAAAATGAGGTCCCTAAACATTATTTTATCCACAATAGCCATAGTCTTCATTCTAAGCTCTACATGTCACGAAGCTACGAGAATCCTTGACGACAAAGATGAAGATCATGAATTTACGAAGAGGAAATATCTTCTATTACCATCTCTACAGCGTCCAGTTCTCACTCCGAGTCCGAATAGCTGCACCTTTATCCCTCGTGGTGGTAGGCCATGCAGGTTAAATGAAAGGAACTTCGCCGGCCATGTGATGACCACGGCTCCTCCTCCTCCTCCTCCTCCATTCATGCTTTCTTTTGGTGTGGCTACTGATGATAAAAAATAATTCAACATGCCAATATTATAAACTTTTTTTTTTTTTGTCAAATAATATAATAAGCAATGTAACTCTAACTAGTAAAAGGAAAAATGAAAATCTTATCTGTAATTAGAATGAATAATCTGGTACATTTTCTAAGGAAAAGTAGTACACTAAATTTATTTATTTTTTAGACGGAAGTACACTAAATGTTAAGCGTGTTTTGTTTTCGTTTTGTATTTTTTGATAGAAAATATTGTGAATTAGAATATGATAATATTTATTCCGCATGGCGCATGCAATCAATGAGTCTGTTCAATTTTACATGTGAAGATTTTGGGCAACACATTTTTTTATTTATGTATATGAATTGAAGAAGTTTCGATACAACCTATCTTTTTTAAACGTAATAAAAGCACAAAGCTAAAAAGAGACGAACAAGATATTCAGAAGATCAAAGTTCCAATCCAGGACAAGATACAACAAAGGAAATTTCTAAATCCAAGACAAGATAAAAGAAAGGAAAGTTCCAAATCCAGGACAAGACAAAACAAATTAACAAACAAAGGACAAGATTAATCTAGGGTAGAGCAATATCCCAAGTTAGCACATGTTTAAGAACCTATATCCTAAATCATTGACTATTTATGAGAAAGCATTTATTATTTTTTATTCTAACTTAGAAAACTATTTTTGCGCATTCCCGATCAAAGTAGTGGGAAATGCTCAACAATGATCCGCGTCGGAACGGGCGATGAATTTCATGTGATTTGACCCTTTGATATGCATATATATGAGTATTACCATAAGTGGTCCCATCAAATGTTGGCATTGAAGGTGGCTTAAATTTTCTAAGCCTTCGGGTATCTAATATCTCTAAGGACATAGGATTCATTTGATTTACCACTGACATTCGATATATTAACTGCTTTTCCACAAAATTGGCTTTTCCACAAAATTGGTCTGGATCCGTGTTCTTTATCGGATTTTCCTCGGATACCGCTCTTCCTTATCCCCATCAAATACGTATGGAGTTCTATGTAACCTTGGATCTCGGGGATGTTTGCTTTCAACTATTGCCTCGGTACTATCAAGAACATGAACAATTGGAGTTCTTTGTTGTTGCTCGGGAAGAGGTCTTCATTGGCTGGTAATTTTGTGCAATAAATGGTTACTACGACACCCTCGAGTGGCTCATTTTCCTCGCCATTTGTCAGCAAATCCAGAAGCTCTATGCATTATGTAGCTGTAGATATAGTCGGGATGTATGGTTCTACGCCTTCCCTAACCGCGTGTATAGTTGGATTCAGCGTTCTAAAAATTGGCCTAGGCGCTAGAAGGTAGTGTACCTTCCAGAAATGGCCCAGAAGGTCCCAGAAGGTCCTAGGCGGAAATAGGAGGCGCCTAGACGGACCCAGGCGGCCGCCTAGGCGGTCTGGAGGATAAAAATTATAAAAAATCCATTTTTTAATACAAAAATTGAAAAAATCTATCTTAAATAAAAATTATAAACCTATGTTAAAAATTATATAAATTTTAAAAAATATTCAAATATAATTGATTATTATTCAAAACCGCCGTACAAGAAAACGCCTAGGCGCCGGCCTAATCCCCTAGGTGCTCAAAGGTGGTCGACCGCCCGCCTAGCGCCTAGCGCCTTTTAGAACACTGGTTGGTTTATATGGCTCGACTACCTTGGATGTACCGACATAGTCGGAACATACAGTTCAACTGCTTGTGGTTTATTATTTCCACATGAAACTATTTTATAACACTGTTCTCCTTCGGTCGAGGACTTCTTACTTCAAAAGTAGATAATTTCATCTTTACCAAATCATTATTTTGTATTTCGTCATTCATTTATCGTGATACACTCTTAGTCGATCATTCAACACCATATGGAATCTCAATGAGATCAAAACTCATTCTCGCAGACGAGGCTAGTTGATAGAACACAAAAAGTCACACTAACCGATTATTCAACCCGAGGACTCAGTCCGGGACCGTGAACACAACACCAAAGAAGCATAAGTGTTTGAGAAAAGAAGGATGAAGTAAGAATTTAGATGTTGAATCGTGACAATTAATGTGTACCTGCTCTTGACTACCGTCAAGGAGCTTTATTTCACCAGCATGAGGCTTTGGATGCTTTTCGGGGCTCTCCTGAAACCAAACACTATGTTAGGGCCAAAAGAGGTGTCATCCTGATGGCACTCCAACACTCAATATTAGCATTATTGTTATCAATGATTACTTAACTGAGGAGTTAAGGAGATTTATGTCGACGGTAATTAACCACAACCATTTTAGAGAGAGAGAGAGAGAGAGAGAGAGAGAGAGAGAGAGAGAGAGAGAGAGAGAGAGAAAGAGTGCATTCGGACTGTACTCAATTCTGCTACGGAAAGGGATACGTATAGGTGTTGAGGATACGCATGGAGCGCTAACATGGTACACATCATTAGACGAGGACGAGTGTACATTTTAGACCGGTGCAAAGACCAAGCCGTTAAGTAGAATTATTTGGTGTAGCGAAGTGTTTACCCTTGTGTATGACCTTGGTATCTCGAGTGGCTCAGTGCATTGTTTGACACTCATCTCCCTTTAGCAGATGTACGATTTGATAAGTATATCTTCGGTTCAGACTTTTCTCAGTAGGATTAATTCTGTATCGGCGTTATATTTTGACTTATCTCCATCTATTTATATTCATTGTTTTGTCAACCACCAATCAGAAGGGCACAAAACATGTATAATATTAAGTCCAAACATATACAGCGAAGACATAATATTGTCAAAAAAACTCTTTAATTGGGTTATCTCAATTGGCTATGTGAAGACAGAAAATAACATCGTGATTCCACTAATTACAGGCTTAAATGCTTAATGGGAGAGAAAATTGCCAATTTGTCAAGAGGAATAGCCTTAAAGCCTAACATATAAATAGTTACAGCCTCATAGTAGAAATCTTACACATATGACTAGTGATCCCAAGAACATGTTAAAATAGAAAATATATTATGTAAAGAGAAACTTGATTGAGCATTATGAGAATAATTCTCCTTCATATTCCTATTATGATTGGACAATTCTCCTGAAAAATGTTAGAATAAGAATAGTTTTTAATGTGTCTTATAACTCAGAAAATTACAAGTGGGGAATTTAAAGATACTCTTAATAAGCAATCACTTAAATGAATAAGGAGAGGTCATTCTTGTAAATTTTTAAAAGGCTAAATTCGCTAAAAGTACTCTTTAGTTTCATAAGGACGAATTTGCTAAAAGTACTACTTTTTTTAGTCGAAATCAAAATAGATTAAAAACCCAAAACAGATCAATACAAGTTAGCCAATACCTAGTTGATCAAAGTCATAAGAAAGTAACTTAGATAATTCAGAAGGGGAAAATACATTCCAAAGAACAAACATAGCTCCTTTGAGTTTTTGTTTAGCCACCCAATCAGCAACCCTATTGTTCAATCTCTTCACATGAGAGATCTTAAGCTTATACAAATATTTACAACAAATAATATTCTTAACCAACACTTTTGTTAAACTAGAGATTTTATAGCTAGCAGTAACTTGATTAATAATACATAAGTTGTCATTTTCAATTTCAACACTTCCAGGAAGGTATCTTGAAGTTATCTCACAAGCTGCTAGAATACCTCTTCCTTCAGCTTCTTCAATTGAGTTGAAAATAATCTTCTTAACAAAACCTTCAACAATAACTTAATTTCACGAGTGTTTAGGAAAAAAATATACACATATTGTTAAGGATAAGTGTCAAAGGAATTTTGTGTGAGTTATGTTGTCTTGGTTTGCTCAAAAACTAAACAATACATAATATCACGTTCAATAGTTGACAAGTATAACCGATATCTCTTCACTAAGTAAGATAAAATACTACCTATTTCGATCACCGTAACTTCATAGTTTACTTTTTTTTATATAAGTATCTTTCAAACGGTTTACTCTTTCTTGAATTGAACAAGATATGTAATTTGTCCATCTTTTAATATAGATTATTGTGATGTATTTATTTGTGACAAATCATAAAAAGGTTAATTCAAAATTGTATCCGGTCAAAAAACGAATGAAATATTTTTATTCAATAAAGAGTAAAATTCAAAAGATCTAATATTTATTTAAATATTTGGATACAATTCCAAAATTAAAATTTTGAGAAACAAATTATTTAAAAAATCTTAAAATAATATTAATTTTCAAAATATTATTATTCTGACTTTAATTTATATTTCATTTTTTTCTTTTTTTGAATTAATATGATAACATTTTAACAATCTAGTTTTACTTTTTAATCTGTTTTTTTTATTCTACACCTTTTTTTTTTTTGGAAATATTTTACACACTTTATTTGATTTTTTTGCAAAAATATACCAATTGTTCAAAATATTTTCAATAATATACCAAGAAAGTTTTGCAGGAATATACCAAATAGGATGCCGAATTGTTTTTTTAATTAATATATATTTATTATATGAATGGTTTTAAAAATAAAAAACTTTAATACAAAACATTTCGGTATCTGGGTTGCCGAAATGCTTTTATTTTTTAATTAATATATATATTTATTATATGAAATGGTTTGAAATAAAAAAAAATAAAAAAAAATTAAATAAAAGAAACGTGTTTAATGTATAACAAATAACCATATTCTGTAAAATTTAGTTATTTTTAATTAAACTTTTAAACAAACTTTTATAGAGTCATTAAAAAAAATTCTTCCTATAAGTTATGAATATATGTAACTATTTCTAGATTTATTGGAATTATATATAATATATTAGTGTATCAGAGATAAAAAAAATTCTTAATTAATTATCTTCATGTCTATCTAAAATCTCTATCAAAAGTTTTATTGCTATTTTATTAGTATTCAATAATTTATGAGATTATTACCCAAATGGTCTTGAAATCACTACACCGAGACCTAACAAGACCGCCTCTTTTGGCTCTTCTTACTAAAGGTCACAAACTAATTTTAACACTAGAACCTAGTTTCCCAATTACTTTCCTACCCCTTTTTATTCTCTATATATACTAAATATTATTATAATATCTTTTAAATCCTAAATTACATTTTCAGAAATATTTCTCTCTCTCTTTCTACCTCTCTCCTCACCTCTTACAATCAACGTCTCTCTTCTCCACTCCATAATATTCCTTCTTTCCATTGCTTCACTTGAAGCACGCAGCCACCAAGCAACCGAAGAAGAGAGCGCGGAGAAGAAGACCGTTGGCATGAACTTCGATGAATACCGCAGTGAAGGTGGAGATTTGACCGATCCGAAATAGAGTTTCGATCTAGGGTTCCGCCATGGAAGGAAGAAATTGATCTGCTGCACAATAATCTCTAAGATCGGATTTGATAGCCATGGATAAACGAAGTTGTTTTTGTGCTTATATTTGTGAAGAAGAAGCTTGGATCTCCGGTAGCAAGTCGATTCGAGATGCTCAGCAAGTTTATGTAGCATATTTGTTCTTGCTTCGTGTTTCTGTTTATTTTTTTGGTCTTTTGGGCTCAGAACTTTTGCGCTCAGAACTTTTGCACACAGAACTTTTTGCGCTCAACACTGTTGGCGATTAAAAATCTGGCGTTAATGGAACTTTTGCACTCAGACTCAGAACTTTTGCACTCAGACTCAGAACTTTTGCACTCAGACTCAGAACTTTTGCACTCAGACTCAGAACTTTTGCACTCAGACTCAGAACTCTTGCGCTCAACACTGTTGGCAATTAAAAATCTGGCGTTAATGGAACTTTTGCACTCAGACTCAGAACTTTTGCGCTCAACACTGTTGGCGATTAAAAATCTGGCGTTAATGGAACTTTTGCACTCAGACTCAGAACTTTTGCACTCAGACTCGGAACTTTTGCACTCAGACTCAGAACTTTTGCACTCAGACTCAGAACTTTTGCACTCAACACTGTTGGCGATTAAAAATCTGGCGTTAATGGAACTTTTGCACTCAGACTCAGAACTTTTGCACTCAGACTCAGAATTTTTGCACTCAGACTCATAATTTTTTTCCAGACTCAGAACTATTTTCCAGACTCAGAATTTTTTTCCACGCTCAGAACTTTTTCCGGCAGTGGCCAGAGGCGGCCGGCGGTGATCGGTGGTTGTGGTCGGAGCTGGAAAATATTTGATAATTAATGAAAGAGGAGAGAGAAAAAATGATAAAGGAGGAGAGAGATTAATGGTAGTGGAGGAGAGAGAAATAATATATTTTTTTGTCTTATATGCACTAGAAGGGTAGTTATGACATTGGACATTTTATTGGCCTCTAAGAAGGAGAGAGGAATTGACTAGCTCCTAAGTGGCACATTGATTTTTCTCAAGTCTTCTTGGGTAATTGACTCATAATTTATTAAGCAGTTGGGTTAGCTCAACTGGTCAGAGCCTTGGTTACCCTTCTAGACGATATAGGTTCGAACCGTGTCAATGACACCTAGTCCAAAAACGAGTCTCTCATGTAATAAGAAATTAATAGATGATAATTAGTATTTGATAATTAATTAATGATAATTAGTATAAAAAATCTTTAAAATATCGTATATAATATCTAAAATTTCTTAATTATTATTCGATATACTAATAATAGGAATAAACATTTTTTATGACGATGACTAATTAAGAATTTCTTTTCTTTTTTTTCATACAATTGAAGCTTAAAAAGTCGATGAAACAAAACTAAAGGGGTAAAACAAAAATAATAGACTCATTGAGTCTAGTATAATCCTAGCGGTCACACTTTCACTTCTATCTCTAGTGATAAAGTGTCAGAGATAATCCGGCAGATCTTACAATTCCACGGGCCTTAGTTGCGAGCTTACTCCTTCTTTAGTTAACTTGTCTGCATATATGTTGGCTTCCCGGATGATGTGATTCACTTCAAGACCCGGGTGATCTTGCAATATATCCTGACAATCTCGTTCTATGTTTGAAAGTCGACCACTTGAACTCCCACCGTCCTTAACTAGCGCATGTAGTTCCTTCGAGACAGTCTCGATATAGATACACTAATATATTATATATAATTTCAATTAATCTAGAAATAATTACATATATTCATAACTTATTGGAAGAGTTGTTTTCATAGAAGTTTGAAATTATTTAAAAACTTAATAAGAAATCACTAAATTTCACAAAATATGGTTATTTACTATAGAAGTTTCAACAACCCAGTTACTGAAATGTCTTTTATTTAAGTTTTTTTGTTTTTTTTTTTTTTAATTTTGAAAACATACAACTTATTTGTCTATTTTGTATATTCTTGCGAAACCTTTTATTACAAATACTATTTGATTTTTTGGTATATTTTTGAAAATAAACTCTACTTTATTTATTTTTGGTCAGAAATATTTTACACTAGATACAACAAATTCACACATGAACCTCAAATATAGTACACCATAAACCATAAATTGGTTGTAACCTCGAAGATTTGTTGCAAAAAATTTGGATGCCCGAAATCGATGGCAGTTAGATTGAGACAAAGAAAAAAGAATTGGGAGAGGAATCACAAATACGTCTTTGGAGTTGAATATTATTGTCAAGTGTGTATCAACACTATCAGGTTAACCTTGTCTTTTGTAATTTTCTTTTTTCGTAATACTTATTAACAAATTGACCCAAAAAAAAGAAGAATATTATTGTCAAGCAAGCTTCAATTGGACCACAAAGTGTTAGCAAAAATTCATGACCGCGTAGTTGAATCCAATTTTGTGTCGCGTATGTTATAGCAATAATCCCCCGTCACTACTACAAAATGAATGTGACTGACTTTTTTTTTTGTTCCAATGTGACTGACTCATATGTCAACATTCAAAGGCCACGAGAAGTACACCGCTCACCGGATGGAAGAAGTAAAAACAATTAAATACACCTTGACGTGTATATGTCTATACATAATTGTGTTTTATTTTTGTCAAAACTATACATAATCGTGTTCATCTAACAAATTCAATTCTATACATAATCTTTAGAAGGCATTACTCCTGACCCTCTTCTTGTTTTACAGGAGGCTATAAAATCCTATAAAAGCCTATAAAAACCTATGATGAAAATAATTAAATTAAAAGATCAATTTCTACGGCTAAAATCAAAGAATCAATTGATTCTAATGTTGCTTTTTCTTCTGGAAATGACAACTCAAACTCAGTAACTCAAGGCTTGACCTTTAAAGATGACAGAGTTGAGAAATGGAAACCACCTATATTTGGTTTATTTAAAATTAATTGTGATGCCGTTTTTGTTAGTGATACAAATAAAGTCTCATTTTTTTTTTTCGATGTATGGGTGTCCTCATGCATACTCCCACTTAATCAGAACTAGGTTACCCATGTTCAAGGAGGAGACTCGAACCATGCACCCCTTGCTTACCCCCTTTAAGGGCTCAAGAAATAACACGGCTGAGGGGATTCGAACCCTGTACCTCCTAGTTGAGAGACAGTGTCCTGGCCACTGAGCTAGTCCCAGTGGTTAAAATAAAGTCTCATTTGCTTGTATTACTCGTGTTTCAACAGGTAGCATGGTGGATGGTTTTGCGAGGGATATGAAGGCTAACTCAATTCTTGAAGCAGAGGCAAGAGGGATGGCTCAAGCTTGTGCTATGCCAGCTGTCTTACCTCCTGACTTAGTGGAAATTGAGAGTGATAGCTTAGTGTTAGTTAATCGAATGTATTTTGCTAGCAAAGTGTACTATAATATTCTGAACTTAGTTAATTACATTCTTAAGTGTAAAAATAAGTATAGGATTAAAATCTCCTATGTGAGGAGATCAAAAAACCGTGCTGCTGATTGGGTGGCTAAACAAGTTCTTAAAGGTGCCTTGTTTAGTGTTTGGAAGTTCTTTGCTCCTCCTTAATTAGCAAGACTTTTATTTTGTGATTTTGATCCATTAGGGATTGGCTAATTTGTAACTTGAAGTTTTTAATTTATATGCTTCTTTCGACTAAAAAAACAAAAAAAAACAAATTCAATTCTATAGATAGAGTACTTTTCTTTAATTTTCTTTTATAAATTTGTGAAAACGAACCCAATGCATTTTAATAATCATACAAATATATTTTTCTTTATTAAAGATCAATAAATTTGGAATATTTTGTAAAAATAATATAAATTATACGTTTCATTTTCTATTAACAAATACAAAATCACCAAAAAAATGTTCTAACATCCCAAATCTTTAAAAATGGGGTAAATTATAAAAATAGGTCTCTATAACATTAGACTTAACACTAAAAATCCTATTAGTTAGAGAGCTAGTTACTAGTCACAACTGGTATGTATAAAGACTACAATACCCCTTCTTACTCTCTCGTACATGGAACGTCATACGCTTCCTCTTCTATGTGCACAGTTATGATGCAAAACAAAACTGAAACATATATTGGGAACGGGAAACCATTTATTCAAGAAACTCTCCCTCTATCTTGTTCTCTCTCCTCTTTCAATACTGTCTCCCTCTTCTCTCTCTTCACAAGAAACCATCTCTATCATCATGAAACGGGAGAGGATCAAAAATAAAAAGAAATCTCTTCAGATTCCACCTTCTCCACCAAGACAGTAAAAGGAATAGGGTCGTCTGTTCGAGCAGCACCGGAAAATTGTTAACAACGCGCGCCCCTGAACTAGAGCATATTTCGAGTTAATCTTCGTCTCTTATCTCGAGAAGCAAGGTTAATATCAGCGTTTGGCCTCTCTATAGATAAATGCCTAGGGGTTATCGGTCTTGATAATGCTTGAGGAGTAAGAATGATGATGCTCCTAGGATCCTCCAAGGAATCCACATCTAGTTGATGCTCAAGATCTTGAGGCCCTTGTCATCTCTTGTAAATAAATAATAAAATAAAAAGAAGACAAGAATCTTTGAAAAAACTAACATATATGGATAACGGTCCGCGATAACAAAAGAATATATATAGGCAAACAAGTGACAATTTGCCTATTCAAATCCATCAGGGTATGACACCTCAAATTTCCTCTGACAGTGCACGTGACTCATCGATAAAACCTTCATGGCCATTTTCTCAATCTCCTATTGATACGTGTTCTTCACTAGCAAACAAATGTTCCGTAATCACCGTTCTCGATCAATAGCTCGGGATGGGTGAACTTTCTGGTCAGGCTTCATGAAAGATGTCAGGATTTCCCATATGATATGAAGGGGGGTATTGTTAGGCTCGGTCGAGTTGCACCGAGTTTCATGATTATGCCTCACTCATAGGGATGTCACCAAAGGACTACCTCCCCTCAAAGTTGAGGAGAATAAATTCGTAGACTCGATCCCAAATAGTTTTAAGCGACTTAGTTGTTCGCTCGGGTCTATAGTTACTAGAGCACTCCCTTTCCCTTGTAGAATACGACAAAATCCCAACCAAATATATTTTGTTTTCCCTATCTATATATACCCCTTCCATTAGATCATTGCGATGTCACTTTTCTTATTACACTATTTCTATTTACAGTCTAATCTAATCCATAAATATTGTCCTCATACATTGGTCCCAATACTAACGTGATCGTCAAACCTCCATCGGAAGGCACACCTCCATATGTATCTAACCCTTGTCTTATATCAGGTCATCAATCTATCCAGGAGATGGATTCACCTCAGGTAATCATTAATAGAATTCTCTTAGTTGTACCTTTCATGCATTTGCATCTGTGGGCGTTTCACGCTCTATCATACATGATAAGGTGGAAATGGTGAGGCCGTGCAAACTGTTCAAAGGTTGGAAACTAAACATAAATTGCATCCATCAACATGAATTCGAGTCGCCCCGATGTGGAGGGTTATGTGGGTTAATACGAGATACGTAGGAAACCTATTTCTGGAAGATTCTCGATAAACACCAAATATGTACTACTGATAGTAGCAGACTATTAATAAGGAAATTTTCCAAATTTTCCAAAATTCCAAATCAAAAGTTCCAAAATTTCCGAACCTCAAGTTCCGAAATTTCTGAATTCGGAATTTTTTTTCCAGTTCTGAAAAATAAGATCGGAATTGGAATGGAAAAGATGTATTCCGAAACAAATTGGGAATTTCCCAAAAGACCTTTTTTCCAATCCGATCCTTCCGATTTCCACTCCTAGTATCAAGTGTAAACAAACATCCATAGCTTATAACCTGTTGGTGGTAATTGTTAAAGCTGAATCCTATTCTCACACCATAAAGCCAAACTATAGTGTGTTTAGCATCTTACTTTAAGCTAAATAAAAAGAGCTAACCCAACATACAAAATGCACAGATATAAAGTTTTAAAAGATAGATAAAATAAAAGAGAGTTAATGGAAAAGCATCACATGTCTACGAGTATCAAAGGACACACATCAAAACATCAAAAACACCAAAACATCAAAACACAAGTACTTAAACGTTTGTAATAGTTTGTAAAAATATAAAAAAAGAAAATAAAAACTCCATGATAGTTTAAACAGGGGCAGGGGCAGGTGAATGCATCTCCATGAGCTTTGAAAGACGCTCATTAAAGTCCCTCTCCATAGCCAAAGCTTCTGCATTATGCCTCTTCTGCATTTCAAACATCATCTCTTCATGCTCTTTAACCAACATCTCCTTCTTCGCACTAAACTCTGTCTCCATCTCTTCAATAACCTCGTTCACTTCAACACCGCTATATACATACATACATTCCCATTCCATATTAATAAAGTATTAAATTAATTAATTAATCAAGTATTGAAGTATTTAACTAGTTAATTACCTGCTCTTTTCGCGCTCCTCCAGCTGTATCTTCTCGAACATTTCCTCTTTCTCCTTTCGAGCATCATGAACACTCTTCAACTGTGTCTTAAAAAAGTTCTCTTGGTACTCCATCTATAACAACAAAACAAAAACACATAGTTACATACATAAACATTCACTCATCAAATTTCCTTAAACATTAAAAAACAAACATAATACATACAGCTTCTTTATTATCTTCATGATGTTTTTTAGTTCTCTCCCTAATAATCTTATTCTCCTCGGCAGTTTTTCTTAGCTTTTCAGTAACAATCCCAAACGATTCTTGAAGCGCCTTCTTAGTCTGTTTCTCTTTCGCCATTTTATTCTTCAAATACATCAACTGCTGATTCTCTTCATTCATCTGCTTTAAATGTCTTACCACCATTTCTTGATAAGACTTCATCTCATACTTCAGCTTTGACTTACCTACAATAATCAGTTATAGAGAGAGTATAATAAAAAAGACTCAACTAAACTAAAACTAACCTTGTGAATGTTTGTTAAAGACATCCATATCCTTTCTCTCAGCAATATAACCATAAAGATCCCTATGTTGACCAGCATAAAACGGTCCTCTTCTCCGGTCCCACGCAAGTCTATCTCTACCATCAGCTTCAAATTTCCTACTTAAACTCTCAGCAGCTAAATACCCAACAGCTGATTGCTCAAATATCAATATACTCATCCCTTTATGACCATCTGGCCCATACGAATGTCGAGCTTTTTGTGGATTATACCCATCAAAATACGCTAATAACTCAGCATTCCCCATTCCAATCCACTAAAAAAAAACAAAAAAAATTAAATATAAATAAAAAGTTAACCAAAAGTAACAAAAACTTAACCATACCTTATCATTATCATCTTTATCGAGACGAGTATTCTGAATAATAACCATAGGAGGCCAAACAATTTGTTTTTCGACCCCATCTAAGCCTTTCCATTGACCGAAAATTTCACCAGAAGGAATAGCAGTAGTACCTCTTCTACGAAGCTCTTCATCTAATAAAACAGCAAGTTCACGATGAAGTTTGACTCGAGTTGACCCTTTGGTTTTAGCATGAGTGATTAAAGGTTGTAACCCTTTATACCAATCGATAGCACCTGGACCGTTCTTACAAGCTGGACAATGCCATTGTCTTTCAGGATCGTTAATTTGTTGAACAGTTAAAGCATCCATACATTCGAAAAGTTCCTTAAACCAACGAGATTTTGTTCGAGTTTCGTGACTTTTTACACTCGTATCTGAGTCATATTCATCGCTTTGAAAATCATCGTCACTATCATCTACTAACTCTTCTTCAGTATCATCTTCATCATCTTTTTCAACAACTTTTTCAACTAGTTTTTCGGTTTCTTCAGGAACTTCTTTTGGTCTTTTGGACCAATCAAAAGCAACTGGAGCAGGAGGGTTAATGAACCTTGGTTCATTAACCGGAGCCTTAGCTGGTACAGGATTGGTGCGAAAACCAAGCTTTTGAGAAGTGTTTGAGTTACCCCATGCATTAGAAGGAGGATTGTGTGGTGGGACCCACGGAGTAACAGTTTTGTTCTTTGATTTCTTCGAAAACACTTCCCATCCACCATTATCTTGACCTGAGTTTAGGCTCACGTTAGCGATACCCTTGCCTAGCTGATCAGACCCATTAGAACCCGAACCCGAACCAGAACCAGATCCAGATCCAGATCCATAAGCATTAAAAGGCTTGTTTCCTCTTCGTGAACTCATTGTGTCTCTGCAATTACAGAAAAAAAGGAGGATTTATTAGTAACCCATAAAGATGAAGAAGCATTTCATCAAACACTTAACATAGCAGGTATAAATTCAGGAAATAGTTTCAGTAATCACAAAATCAAACACAAGAATTGAACCAATTGCATAATAACCCACAAATTAGACATAAGCTGAAAAGAAATTTGATGAGAAGAAACAGATCTTTATGATTAACATAATAGAAGGTCCTTCAAGACAAATCAGAGAGCAAAAAAGTCACCCAAACCATTCTTATGTGGTAATTGAGAGCAAACACATTTTTATCTATCAAAAGAAATTCAAAATTGAAGTTGATATTACTTTCATCACTGTACAAATAGCTAATTCCCAGGTATAGTTTCAGTAATCACAAAATCAAACACACAAACAGAACCAAATGCATAATAACCCATAAATCTATTATATACACAAGGTCGAAAACAAGCCTGATCAGATGAAATTATTACAGCAGATCTTCTTGAAATTAAAATAGCAAAAAACCCAGATGCTTCTTTATAAACATATATCAACAAACGTATGATATATATAGATAGATACATAATTTCATGAAAAAAGAAACCCATGCATAAAGTTATCTGTATAATTCAATTTCGTCTAATAATTTACATTTTCTTTCAATTTTTCTACATGCATTGTCAAAAAATCTAGGGGTTTGACTTTGAAGGCTAGCTTTATCAACAAAACAGCATAAATGATACATACACATACACAAAAATGAATAGAAACTAAGCACCACTAACAAGAAAATAAGCTTAAAAGTACGAAAAACAAATGAAAAAGAAAATATTCTTACACTTAAAACACGATCGGGAAAGATTTTCGTTTACTGTATCTCAATCGGCAGAGGAAAGTTGGAGAGCTTAGAGCAGAAGTGTTTTGTGTTTGTGAGAGTGTGTAAGGAGGGTGCGTTATGCGTGTTTTCTAGAAGCTTTAAGGAGAGATGGTGATTGTAAAGTTACGAAAATGCCCATAAATATCTTCGTGGAGTTACTTGTCAATGATGGTCAAACAAAGTAAAAAGACTTGGAAACTAAGGGTAAGACGGGAATAGGCTATGTGGGGTCGTACAATTCAAATATGACTAGTTTCTTGCACTATGGTCCCTCAATTATCTAAAAGTGTATCTAATTTTAGATAGAATTGTTAGAAGAGGGAGGTAGTACAATTTTTTGGAATTCTTATAAAAGAGGTTGGTTTATTCAAATACAATATAATTGTGATAAGGATTGCTGTGAATTTGTAAATAATTCGAATTAAAAAATTTATTTTCTATATTAAGGACATTATATGTGGTCTATTGCAATATAATAATATAATATGGATGTTTATAAAAAAAAAATCTGGTATAAAATTGAAGTATAATTTTTTTTATATAAATCTATTTAATGTTGTTAATTGGATGACTTTATGTGTGGTATATAACATAGAATTATATATTAAATGTCAGTTACCATAGTGATTCAATATTAATCGTTTCTTATTAAAAGGTTTAAAGATTGGATGGCACTAATTAGGTTAGTCTGGTCATATCGGTCGTACGTAGAGGACTTATTAGGTTTTGACACGTCAGTCCTTAAATTAGGGCAAAGTGCGTTGTTGGTGTATTTGGACACTTTAACACGATTCTAGAACGTCGGTTACAATATTTAAGCTGATTTGTCGCATGTAGACGTTTTCATTGGTTTTGACACGTCAATACTTTAATAATGACAAAACTCACCATTGTTAGTGTATCTGGACACTTTGACTCCGTGAATTTGTCAAAAAGTAAATGAAATTCTAATAAGTGCTTACGTGGTTTTATTGAAATAATTTTGGGACTGGCGTAACTTATAGAATAGGGGTAATTAGAGATAAATGTCTCCTTAATGATGCCTTTAATTTTTTTAAGCCTTTAATTTTCTTATTGAGAGATAAATGCCTAATAGAACAATTATTTATAGAAAATATTCCATTTATATTTTTTATACCTATACTATCCTTATTATTAAATATATATTATTTTATTTTTATTACAATATTTATTTTTAAATCTTAAACAAATAATAGGGTATTTCCACCACCACCACCACCACCACCACAACCATCACCACCTCCACCATCACAACCACCACCACCACCACCACTACAGCCACCTCAACCATCACCACCTCCACCAACACAACCACCACCACCACCTACTACCACCACCACCACCTACTACTAATTTCATCACCCGCGCGTCCGTGAATTTTTTTTTAAAATCGCCATAACTAATTCAAAAAAAATCAGAAAAATCGAAAAAAATCATATTTGGATAAATCAAATTAATATTTACGTCTATGATTTTTTCGGAATTTTCTGAATTTTTTGGTTTTTTTTTAATTTTTTAATTCGCAGAACATGGAATTCCATGTTTTAAACAGTGAATTCCGTGTCTGCGGAAAACAAATTCCTTATATCCAAACATGGAATTCCATGTTTTAAACATGGAATTCCATTATCTGTGAATTAAAAAATCAAAAAATTCAAAAAATTCTGAAAAAAATCATAGAGGTAAATATTAATTTGGTTTATCCAAATATATAAATTTTTTATTTTTTTGATTTTTTTGATTTTTTTAGAATTAGTTATGACGATTTTAAAAAAAATTCACGGACGCGCGCGTGTGTTTATTAGTTTTTGTTTTGTTTTTTCTAATTTCTTTTTTTTTTAATTGTTAATTATAAGGGTAGTTTGGGATGAGGCTTTTTCTATAAAAAATCTTATTATAGGCACCTTTTTTTAAATAAGTTTTTTAATAGACATTAATCTCTAATTGGCTCTAGAGAATATACATATGATGTTGCAAGTGATAAGGTAAAATATGTCACATCCACGTGTGGTGTAAGGATGGAACCATATATGTCGGTAGAAGGCTTTTCACGTTTACCGGGCATTGGAACTATTACTTTTACAAAACAAACAAGTGTGATAGTACCACCGAGAGTAAGAGTTTGAATTATAGCACCAAATTGTAGAATATATTTTACCAGCTAGAGTTTGTTAATTAATGTAGTTTATGAAGGTGATTACATGTATATGTTTCGGGGGATTAACATCCAGGGGATATGTAAATGTGGTTTAACTGAGATAAGAATATGTATAGCATGTATAACTCGTAACTAGCATAGTTGGAATTGATCAAATTACCCATAATGTCTACTTTATGTATGATTATCAGGTTAATACTCAGGTTATCTTAACTGGTATTATCTCTCCGATTCAAGAACCCATTTTGAAATCAATAATACCTAAATATTACGTTATACCATATATTTTCAGACCAAAACGAGGTTAATCAATATAACCATACCTTGAAGTAGATATCGCCTAGATTCTACTTTGTGTGTATATGTCGTGATCAGTTACTTAAGTAGTATACCCAATATACATGAGATGTAGAGTCATGGCAGACCTGTAGACATAATATATCAAAGTATACTTACATAACATGATCATTGCATCCATACATACTCAAGATTAAGAGCATATAATCCTTTAGTAGCTACACATCACTTAACGGGAAAGTGATACTATGTAAGTCTCTTCTATACATATCCATATGTACTAGTGACTTTGACCATAAAGAGGACTACTGCGATGACTGTAGGCGCACCACCTACAATTATGGTCGGCCTCCACCATGGACTTTATGCATCAAACTGCCAAAAGGCGATTACTTGGGAAATAAGTATCAATAATGCGAGTATCTCGAGTATTTATGACTATTATTATTGGTGTTCTTAGACATAATGACTTTAACACTTACTTGATATTGAATCTACAAGTGAAAAGTTATTGTCTTGCAAACATAACCCCAACAATCTCCCACTTACACAAGAAATTAATTATTTCTTGAGATCTACCTATTTACCCAGGGTGTAAGGACACTGCCTCTTCTAGTCTTAGGTGTATGCTAGCTCCTCAGCAATCTCAGAAACATCCAAGACCAAGTTCCTAATTGTCTTACATCAAAACCAATTATTTGACTTCTATATATGATGCTCCTATTAATCTTGTACTTGCTTGTACCGGTGTGCTGAATTTACTTCTCATCTTCGTTTATTTGATGTCTTACATTACCTTATATTAACTTACTAAATATTTAAAGGGCGTGACGTAGACCGTCATGACGCTTTAATGGGAAGCGTATACTGCCTGATGGGTCGGTATACAGGTTTGGCTCGTTGTGAAGTCGAATTTTGCAATCTTTTCACCCTAAACTCATCTTTTCTATACCCTACACATTAAAAACAACTTCGACCTTCATCATTACTGAAACGTTTATTAAAAACAACTAATCTAATAAAAACTAATACATAAAAACTTATAAATTGCGGGTTGTCTCCCGAAAATCACTTTTGTTAAACATCTTTTAAAGTTCGACGTGTTACCTCCTCTACTTCTTGAGTATGTAGCCTCCAAATTGCGGGTGAGGCTATAAATATCAACCATTCAAAGCTTTCGACCTCTCTTGGGTCGTATTTCAATCACTTATGCCAAAACTACGTGAGTAAAGACAAACAGTCCCATCCACACATTTTTGAAACCTCGTGAACTATTATCTTGTTTGAGGGCCTTCTGTGCGACTTCATTGTTGACCCAAACTCTCCTTGAGCTCTAATCTCCATGAGTTTAGTGTGGACCTTCTCTTTGACCTCTTTGGTCTTAATATGAATGACTGGGACTTTTAGTGACACCTTCTTTAGCTCTGATTTTCGTTTTCCGTATCTCAAGCGGTAGAGGAAAGTTGGAGAGCTTAGAGCAGAAGTGTTTTGTGTTTGTGAGAGTGTGTAAGGAGGTTGCGTTACACGTGTTTTCTAGAAGCTTTAAGGAGAGATGGTGATTGTAAAGTTACAAAAATGCCCAAAAATATCTTCTTGGAGTTACTTGTCAATGATGGTCAAACAAAGTAAAAAGACTTGGAAACTAAGGCTAAGACGGGAATAGGGTATGTGGGGTCGTACAATTCAAATATAACTAGTTTATTGCACTATGGTCCCCCAATTATCTAAAAGTGTATCTAAATTTAGATAGAATTGTTAGAAGAGGGAGGTAGTACAATATTTTGGAATTCTTATAAAAGAGGTTGGTTTATTCAAATACAATATAATTGTGATAAGGATTGACGTGAATTTGTAAATAATTCGAATTAAAAAAATTATTTTCAATATTAAGGGCATTATATGTGGTCTATTGCAATATATAATATTGGATGTTTATATAATTTTTTTCTGGTATAAAATTGAATTCTAATTTCTTTTATATAAATCTATTTAATGTTGTTAATTGGATGACTTTATATGTGGTATACCACATAGAGTTATATATTAAATGTCAGTTACCATAGTGATTCAATATAAATCGTTTTTAATTAAAAGGTTTAGAGATTGGATGGCACTAATTAGGTTAGTCTGGTCATATCGGTCGTACGTAGAGGACTTATTAAGTTTTGACACGTCAATCCTTAAATTAGGGCAAAGTACGTCGTTGGTGTATTTGGACACTTTAACACAATTCTAGAACGTTGGGTTGTTCTTCCTTGCCATTAAGTTGTTTCCAAGGATGAATTACAAAATTTAAGTAGATTAGTCATATGCAGACGTTTTCATTGGGTTTTGACACGTCAATACTTTAATAATGACAAAACTCACCATTGTTAGTGTATCTGGACACTTTGACTCCGTGAATTTGTCAAAAAGTAAATGAAATTCTAATAAGTGCTTACATGGTTTTATTGAATAATTTTGGGACTGGCGTAGCTTATAGAATATACATATGATGTTGCAAGTGATAAGGTAAAATATGTCACATCCACGTGTGGTGTAAGGATGGAACCATATATGTCGGTAGAAGGCTTTTCACGTTTACCGGGCATTGGAACTATTACTTTTACAAAACAAACAAGTGTGATAGTACCACCCGAGAGTAAGAGTTTGAATTATAGCACCAAATTGTAGAATATATATTACCAACTAGAGTTTGTTAATTGATGTAGTTTATGAAGCTGGTTACATGTATATGTTTCGGGGGATTAACACCTAGGGGATGTGTAAATATGGTTCAACTGAGATAAGAATACGTATTACATGTATAACACGTAACTAGCATAGTTGGAATTGATCAGATTACCCTCAAGTATCCAACCAATAGACTATAATGTCTACTTTATGTATGATTATCAGGACAGTACTCAGGTTACTTTAACTGGTATTATCTCTCCAATTCAAGCACCCACTTTGAAATCAATAATACCCAAATATTATGTTATACCATATATTTTCAGACCAAAAAGAGGTTAATCAATATAACCATACCATTAAGTAGAGATCGCCTAGATTCTATTCTGTGTGTACATGTCGTGATCAGTTACTTAAGTAGTATACCCAATATACATGAGATGTAGAGTCATGGCAGACCTGTTGACATAGTGGTGGGGGCAAAGGTGTGATAAAATAATAGATAAATAAAGATAATAATAAAGAGTCACACACCCTTGAGAACCACGGAATTCACTACAAGTATCACAGATCGTTTGCAAGTTTTAATGATAAGTCAAGTTCGTTCGCAGGGATTGTATCTGTTAGATCTACTTATATTTAACAAGCGTAGATGAATTTAGATGTTTTAGATAAAAATATAAAAAGATTAATAATGATCTAATGCAAATAAATAAATAAAACAAATAAATAAAACAAATAACTAAATGTGGAAGTAAGTCAAATAGATTAGGATTACTAATGAGTCTATTACTTGATTGTTATTCTAACCTGTCACATTAAGCATTATATATTAACCAGGATTCTAAATTCTACCTAACCTTTTCTAGACTTAGGAGCAACCTCTCCACTACTAGGGATTCCTAAGTAATGATTGGTGATTAAATCAAACCTTAATGGCTATCTAGTTAGGCAAAGAATCAAAACTAGACGATTATGTGGTGTTATCAATAACTAAGACTAATCCTAAGATTGATCAGATCTAGGGAAATAAGTCAAAACACATATTAACAATATACTCCAAGCTTAATCAATTAAAATAACAACTAGTATTAATGAATGTAGACAAAATAATAATCCAACAATTAAAAGTAAACTTACAGAATAAAAGCTTAGAAATATGGTTGAGAATAGATCTATAGCTAATTACTCTAAATAT
The DNA here is from genome assembly GCA_029959085.1 of Nemophila menziesii. Lineage (NCBI taxonomy): Eukaryota > Viridiplantae > Streptophyta > Magnoliopsida > Boraginales > Hydrophyllaceae > Nemophila > Nemophila menziesii. Next base: position 34,371,617 of record JARWIR010000003.1, read on the forward strand.
AGAGAAGGTGAGATGTAGAAGAGGAGTTGTCAGTCTCCAATCTTCTTCTTCTTGTCTTCCTCTACAGGTCAGCTTGCTTCTTGAATGAATAGTTTGATTCTAAGGATGAATATCTAACTAAAGGACTAAGCTATTGTTTAAAACTAAGAAAATATAAGTAAAGACTAAGCCTATACTTTGCAACTGAGCAAGGACATGTTTACAATGGTTTAAGGGTGTATTTATAGGTGTTTAGGAAGACCTAATTCGTTTTCTTGAAGGAGAAGTAAGTGGTGGACTCCAAGCCCAACTCTAATTCGTATGGAAATAAAGATAAACACTGCTGGACCGTTTTGAGCATATCTTCTTCGTTATTGGTCGGTTTGAGCTCCATAAGATACCAAAAGAATCGCAACAGAATAATCTTGCCCCTATAGAAGGACATTACCAAAATCGGCCTATTTCTTAGGTAAATCGCCACTTCTTTAGGCGTGTGCTGCAGAATCCTAGATTAGGCAGCTTTTCCTTTTCCATCTTTTTAGCTTTTGTTTCCTTATCTCCAATTACCATGCTAATCTCTTTCCATAAGTTGTTGTCTTTGACTTGGACTCTAATTAAGCTCCATAATTATCTTTAAAGCTTCACACTAAATAAATAATTAAACCCAATATGCTCTAAAAATATTATTTTACTAAATCAAGACTCAAAATAGGAAAGTGTAGCATTTCTCAAGAAAATCGACTATAATGACTTCTAAATCACTAAAAATGATGTCTCATCCTAATATAAATCTATCACAAATGAGGATACATCACATAGTATATCAAAGTATACTTACATAACATGATCATTGCATCCATACATACTCAAGATTAAGAGCATATAATCCTTTAGTAGCTACACATCACTTAACGGGAAAGTGATACTATGTAAGTCTCTTCTATACATATCCATATGTACTAGTGACTTTGACCACAAAGAGGACTACTGTGATGATTGTAGACACTTTACCCATAATTATGGTCGACCTCCACCATGGACTTTATGCATCAAACTGCCAATAGGTGATTACTTGGGAAATAAGTATCTATAATGCGAGTATCTCGAGTATTTATGACTATTATTATTGGTGTTCTTAAACATAATGACTTTATCACTTACTTGTATTTGAATCTACAAGTGAAAAGTTATTGTCTTGCGAACATAATCCCAACAATCTCCCACTTACACAAGAAATTACTTATTTCTTGAGATCTGCCTATTTACCCAGGATGTAAGGAGACTGCCTCTTCTAGTCTTAGGTGTACGCTAGCTCCTCGGCAAACTCAGAAACATCCAAACTAAGTTCTTAATTTTCTTACAGCAAAACCAATTATTTGACTTCTCTATATGATGCTCCTATTAATCTTGTACTTGCTTGTACCGGTGTGCTGAATTTACTTCTCATCTTCGTTTATTTGATGTCTTACATTACCTTATATTAACTTACTAAATATTTAAAGGGCGTGACGTAGACCGTCATGACGCTTTAATGGGAAGCGTATACTGCCTGATGGGTCGGTATACAGGTTTGGCTCGTTGTGAAGTCGAATTTTGCAATCTTTTCACCCTAAACTCATCTTTTCTATACCCTACACATTAAAAACAACTTCGACCTTCATCATTACTGAAACGTTTATTAAAAACAACTAATCTAATAAAAACTAATACATAAAAACTTATAAATTGCGGGTTGTCTCCCGAAAATCACTTTTGTTAAACATCTTTTAAAGTTCGACGTGTTACCTCCTCTACTTCTTGAGTATGTAGCCTCCAAATTGCGGGTGAGGCTATAAATATCAACCATTCAGAGCTTTCGACCTCTCTTGGGTCGTATTTCAATCACTTATGCCAAAACTACGTGAGTAAAGACAAACAGTCCCATCCACACATTTTTGAAACCTCGTGAACTATTATCTTGTTTGAGGGCCTTCTGTGCGACTTCATTGTTGACCCAAACTCTCCTTGAGCTCTAATCTCCATGAGTTTAGTGTGGACCTTCTCTTTGACCTCTTTGGTCTTAATATGAATGACTGGGACTTTTAGTGACACCTTCTTTAGCTCTGATTTTCGTTTTCCGTATCTCAAGCGGTAGAGGAAAGTTGGAGAGCTTAGAGCAGAAGTGTTTTGTGTTTGTGAGAGTGTGTAAGGAGGTTGCGTTACACGTGTTTTCTAGAAGCTTTAAGGAGAGATGGTGATTGTAAAGTTACAAAAATGCCCAAAAATATCTTCTTGGAGTTACTTGTCAATGATGGTCAAACAAAGTAAAAAGACTTGGAAACTAAGGCTAAGACGGGAATAGGGTATGTGGGGTCGTACAATTCAAATATAACTAGTTTATTGCACTATGGTCCCCCAATTATCTAAAAGTGTATCTAAATTTAGATAGAATTGTTAGAAGAGGGAGGTAGTACAATATTTTGGAATTCTTATAAAAGAGGTTGGTTTATTCAAATACAATATAATTGTGATAAGGATTGACGTGAATTTGTAAATAATTCGAATTAAAAAAATTATTTTCAATATTAAGGGCATTATATGTGGTCTATTGCAATATATAATATTGGATGTTTATATAATTTTTTTCTGGTATAAAATTGAATTCTAATTTCTTTTATATAAATCTATTTAATGTTGTTAATTGGATGACTTTATATGTGGTATACCACATAGAGTTATATATTAAATGTCAGTTACCATAGTGATTCAATATAAATCGTTTTTAATTAAAAGGTTTAGAGATTGGATGGCACTAATTAGGTTAGTCTGGTCATATCGGTCGTACGTAGAGGACTTATTAAGTTTTGACACGTCAATCCTTAAATTAGGGCAAAGTACGTCGTTGGTGTATTTGGACACTTTAACACAATTCTAGAACGTTGGGTTGTTCTTCCTTGCCATTAAGTTGTTTCCAAGGATGAATTACAAAATTTAAGTAGATTAGTCACATGCAGACGTTTTCATTGGGTTTTGACACGTCAATACTTTAATAATGACAAAACTCACCATTGTTAGTGTATCTGGACACTTTGACTCCGTGAATTTGTCAAAAAGTAAATGAAATTCTAATAAGTGCTTACATGGTTTTATTGAATAATTTTGGGACTGGCGTAGCTTATAGAATATACATATGATGTTGCAAGTGATAAGGTAAAATATGTCACATCCACGTGTGGTGTAAGGATGGAACCATATATGTCGGTAGAAGGCTTTTCACGTTTACCGGGCATTGGAACTATTACTTTTACAAAACAAACAAGTGTGATAGTACCACCCGAGAGTAAGAGTTTGAATTATAGCACCAAATTGTAGAATATATATTACCAGCTAGAGTTTGTTAATTGATGTAGTTTATGAAGCTGGTTACATGTATATGTTTCGGGGGATTAACACCTAGGGGATGTGTAAATATGGTTCAACTGAGATAAGAATACGTATTACATGTATAACACGTAACTAGCATAGTTGGAATTGATCAGATTACCCTCAAGTATCCAACCAATAGACTATAATGTCTACTTTATGTATGATTATCAGGACAGTACTCAGGTTACTTTAACTGGTATTATCTCTCCAATTCAAGCACCCACTTTGAAATCAATAATACCCAAATATTATGTTATACCATATATTTTCAGACCAAAAAGAGGTTAATCAATATAACCATACCATTAAGTAGAGATCGCCTAGATTCTATTCTGTGTGTACATGTCGTGATCAGTTACTTAAGTAGTATACCCAATATACATGAGATGTAGAGTCATGGCAGACCTGTTGACATAGTGGTGGGGGCAAAGGTGTGATAAAATAATAGATAAATAAAGATAATAATAAAGAGTCACACACCCTTGAGAACCACGGAACTCACTACAAGTATCACAGATCGTTTGCAAGTTTTAATGATAAGTCAAGTTCGTTCGCAGGGATTGTATCTGTTAGATCTACTTATATTTAACAAGCGTAGATGAATTTAGATGTTTTAGATAAAAATATAAAAAGATTAATAATGATCTAATGCAAATAAATAAATAAAACAAATAAATAAAACAAATAACTAAATGTGGAAGTAAGTCAAATAGATTAGGATTACTAATGAGTCTATTAATTGATTGTTATTCTAACCTGTCACATTAAGCATTATATATTAACCAGGATTCTAAATTCTACCTAACCTTTTCTAGACTTAGGAGCAACCTCTCCACTACTAGGGATTCCTAAGTAATGATTGGTGATTAAATCAAACCTTAATGACTATCTAGTTAGGCAAAGAATCAAAACTAGACGATTATGTGGTGTTATCAATAACTAAGACTAATCCTAAGATTGATCAGATCTAGGGAAATAAGTCAAAACACATATTAACAATATACTCCAAGCTTAATCAATTAAAATAACAACTAGTATTAATGAATGTAGACAAAATAATAATCCAACAATTAAAAGTAAACTTACAGAATAAAAGCTTAGAAATATGGTTGAGAATAGATCTATAGCTAATTACTCTAAATATAGAGAAGGTGAGATGTAGAAGAGGAGTTGTCAGTCTCCAATCTTCTTCTTCTTGTCTTCCTCTACAGGTCAGCTTGCTTCTTGAATGAATAGTTTGATTCTAAGGATGAATATCTAACTAAAGGACTAAGCTATTGTTTAAAACTAAGAAAATATAAGTAAAGACTAAGCCTATACTTTGCAACTGAGCAAGGACATGTTTACAATGGTTTAAGGGTGTATTTATAGGTGTTTAGGAAGACCTAATTCGTTTTCTTGAAGGAGAAGTAAGTGGTGGACTCCAAGCCCAACTCTAATTCGTATGGAAATAAAGATAAACACTGCTGGACCGTTTTGAGCATATCTTCTTCGTTATTGGTCGGTTTGAGCTCCATAAGATACCAAAAGAATCGCAACAGAATTATCTTGCCCCTATAGAAGGACATTACCAAAATCGGCCTATTTCTTAGGTAAATCGCCACTTCTTTAGGCGTGTGCTGCAGAATCCTAGATTAGGCAGCTTTTCCTTTTCCATCTTTTTAGCTTTTGTTTCCTTATCTCCAATTACCATGCTAATCTCTTTCCATAAGTTGTTGTCTTTGACTTGGACTCTAATTAAGCTCCATAATTATCTTTAAAGCTTCACACTAAATAAATAATTAAACCCAATATGCTCTAAAAATATTATTTTACTAAATCAAGACTCAAAATAGGAAAGTGTAGCATTTCTCAAGAAAATCGACTATAATGACTTCTAAATCACTAAAAATGATGTCTCATCCTAATATAAATCTATCACAAATGAGGATACATCACATAGTATATCAAAGTATACTTACATAACATGATCATTGCATCCATACATACTCAAGATTAAGAGCATATAATCCTTTAGTAGCTACACATCACTTAACGGGAAAGTGATACTATGTAAGTCTCTTCTATACATATCCATATGTACTAGTGACTTTGACCACAAAGAGGACTACTGTGATGATTGTAGACACTTTACCCATAATTATGGTCGACCTCCACCATGGACTTTATGCATCAAACTGCCAATAGGTGATTACTTGGGAAATAAGTATCTATAATGCGAGTATCTCGAGTATTTATGACTATTATTATTGGTGTTCTTAAACATAATGACTTTATCACTTACTTGTATTTGAATCTACAAGTGAAAAGTTATTGTCTTGCGAACATAATCCCAACAATCTCCCACTTACACAAGAAATTACTTATTTCTTGAGATCTGCCTATTTACCCAGGATGTAAGGAGACTGCCTCTTCTAGTCTTAGGTGTACGCTAGCTCCTCGGCAAACTCAGAAACATCCAAGACTAAGTTCTTAATTTTCTTACAGCAAAACCAATTATTTGACTTCTCTATATGATGCTCCTATTAATCTTGTACTTGCTTGTACCGGTGTGCTGAATTTACTTCTCATCTTCGTTTATTTGATGTCTTACATTACCTTATATTAACTTACTAAATATTTAAAGGGCGTGACATAGACCGTCATGACGCTTTAATGGGAAGCGTATACTGCCTGATGGGTCGGTATACAGGTTTGGCTCGTTGTGAAGTCAAATTTTGCAATCTTTTCACCCTAAACTCATCTTTTTGTACCCTACACATCAAAAATAACTCCGGCCTTCATCATTACTGCAACATTTATTAAAAACAACTAATCTAATAAAAACTAATACATAAAAACTTATAAATTGCGGTTGTCTCCTGAAAATCACTTTTGTTTAACATCTTTTAAAGTTCGACGTGTTACCTCCTCTACTTCTTGAGTATGTAGCCTCTCAATTGCGGGTGAGGCTATGGATATCAACCATTTTGAGCTTTCGACCTCTCTTGGGTCGTATTTCAATCACTTATGCCAAAACTATGTGATTAAAGACAAACAGTCCCATCCACGCATTTTTGAAACCTCGTGGTCTATTATCTTGTTTGAGGGCCTTCTGTGAGACTTCATTGTTGACCCAAACTCTCCTTGAGCTCTAATCTCCACGAGTTTAGTGTGGACCTTCTCTTTGACCTCTTTGGTCTTATTATGAATGACTAGGACTTATAGTGACACCTTATTTAGCTCTGATTTATGTTTTATGTATATCAAGCGGCAGAGGAAAGTTGGAGAGCTTAGAGCAGAAGTGTTTTGTGTTTGTGAGAGTGTGTAAGGAGGGTGTGTTACACGTGTTGTCTAGAAGCTTTAAGGAGAGATGGTGATTGTAAAGTTACGAAAATGCCCAGAAATATCTTCTTGGAGTTACTTGTCAATGATGGTCAAACAAAGTAAAAAGACTTGGAAACTTAGGCTAAGACGGGAATAGGGTATGTGGGGTCGTACAATTCAAATATGACTATTTTCTTGCACTATGGTCCCTCAATTATCATAAAGTGTATCTAAATTTAGATAGAATTGTTAGAAAAGAGAGGTAGTACAATTTCTTGGAATTCTTATAAAAGAGGTTGGTTTATTCAAATACAATATAATTGTGATAAGGATTGACGTGAATTTGTAAATAATTCGAGTTAAAAAATTTCTTTTTTATATTAAGGGCATTATAATGTGGTATATAGAATATATAATATAATAGGGATGTTTATATAATTTTTTCTCGTATAAAATTGAAGTCTAATTTCTTTTATACAAATATATTAAATATTATTAATTGGATGCCTTTATATATGGTACATAACATAGAATTATATATTAAATGTCAATTACCACATTGATATAATATTAATTGTTTTTATTAAAAGGTTTAGAGATTTGATGGCATTAATTAGGTTAGTCGGGTCATATCGGTCGCACATAGAGGATTTTATTAAATTTTGACACGGCAATCCTTAAATTAGGGCAAAGTACGTTGTTGGTGTATTTGGACACTTTAACACGATTCTATAACGTCGGGACGTTTTCATCCTTGCCATTAAGTTGTTTCCAAGGATGAATTACAATATTTAAACAGATTAGTCGCATGTAGACGCTTTCATTGGGTTTTGACACGTTGCTACTTTAATAATGACAAAGCTCACCATTGTTAGTGTATCTGGACACTTTGACTCCGTGAATTTGTCAAAAAGTAAATGAAATTGTAATAAGTGCTTACGTGGTTTTATTGAAATAATTTTGGGACTGGCGTAACTTAGAAAATATACATATGATGTTGCAAGTGATAAGGTAAAATATGTCACATCCACGTGTGGTGTAAGGATGGAACCACATATATCGGTAGAAGACTTTTCACGTTTACTGGGCATTGGAACTATCACTTTTACAAAACAAACAAGTGTGATAGTACCACCCGAGAGTAAGAGTTCGAATTATAACGCCAAATTGATAGAATATATTTTACTACCTGGAGTTTGGAGTTAATTGGTGTAGTTTATGAAGGTGATTATATGTATATGTTTCGAGGGATTAACATATAAGGGATGTGTACCTGTGGTTTAACTAAGATAAGAATACGTATGACATGTATAACCCGTAACTAGCATAGTTGAAATGAGAGTGCAAAAGAGTATCATGATCTTTATTGCAGTTTGATGCATAATAGTATTTAGTACATTAGGTTGGTTTTCCATACATATCTACTTCTATTTGCAGAATTTTTGTAGGTAGTTACTTCCCCATAACCTTTTCACTCTAATTTTCTGAGATATTGGTGTACACGGGGTTGGACTAATGACCCACGATCTTTCAAGACGTGGCCTAGTATCGTCTAGCCTATTACTATTGCTTGCATCCAATAAATCGGAGGGGTTTATGTTCTTCATCATCCTTTTTACCGAGGCTAGCCAAAGAAACCTCTCGTCGCATCGTTGATCTATACTCCCTTCACCCCCTTTTTGGTTAACTAGTTACCTTGTCTCAGATTTAGGTAAGGGTATTTTGGCCTTATCAACTGCCATTTTAAGCATCAGAACTTTTTGCTTTCAGAAAAAGTATGAGGTTTACAAGTTGATTTGTCTTTTCCATTCTTCTAGGAGGCGTCATCCCGAGATTCTGGCATCAAGATTTGGAGTCGTATTATCGTTCCCCTTATATCCCTTTTTTCTAGGGCAAACAAATAATTATAACTAGTTAAGATCTTTTGGTATCGGTGTCAAGTTTTGCCTTTTCTCCCACTTATTTGTGTGTACACGCAACTATACAAACCTTCAAACCCTCCATTTTTCTTCTTTTCGTTTTGGACTTCAAGCCTTTTCCCGACGAGTTCTTCTACTTTCTAAGGTACTCATCTTCCCCTTCTTTTTTCCTTCTTATTTTCTTTAACAATTATTTGTCTGATTTTCTAGACTTGTTGGATAACAGGATGGACATCCCCAAGTTGATACAAAAACTTTTGATTGATTGTCACTTCACTACTAGGGGTGTACCCAATGGTAGTTAATCCGTGTTACGTCCCCATATTCTCTTTTTAATAATCATAATCCAGCAGACAGAACTTTGGGCGTGTTACATCCTTCCTTGGGTGTGACTCGTGGTGGTGGTTAGGGTGTGCTAAAATAATAGATATAAATAAGAGAACTAACACCTTATACTACCACGATAAACTCTTCGCAAGTGAACGGATTGTTTGCAAGTAATAAGTAAGTAAAACAAATATTGATGTCAGTGACTACGAAAGTTTGTTTATAAATAGTGTAATTATTAAGTGGACTAGAAATAGTTGGTAAAATAATACGCAAAGACACTAAAATATTTATTTGGTTTTTATGACTCTAAACAGACTTAAATTAAAGACAAGAAAGTAAAATAGGATAGATAGAAGCTTATGATAGTTTAGCTTGAGAACTAGCTAGTAATCCCCACTAGCCTTGTTCTATGTTTATTACCTAAGGGAGAATAGTGTGATTTACCATAGTCGGGATCCTAACTTCCTCCTAACCCCCTTCCGGGTGAACTTAGGAGGCAACCTCTCCACTACTAGGGGACCTTGCGCAATGATTGGTGGTTAAATTAAACCCTATTGACTATCCAATTAGGCAATCTCTTCCGGATCACTACCGCACACTAGACGACTATGTGGTGTTTTCTATAATTGAATCCCCCTTCCAGGTGTTAACTCAATTACTATCGTAATCCTATATCTGCGCATCGCAAGAACTACATACATTAATTTAAAGCACATAATACAGAGCTATCACTACTAAATTCAATTAAATGTAAAAGACATCCCAAATTACATAACATATAAAACAAGTCTAGGTTTCATACCCATATGCTAATCTCAATCTAAATAAATTAGTGCATAAGAAATAAATAAGAATACAGAATTACAAACAGGAAGGGTTGGAATGGCATGAACAACTTACAAGCTCCTTCTTCTCTTTTGCTCTCTTAATCTAGGCTTCATCTTGGTCTTTAGGTGAATAGGGACTGACCAATGATAATTTATCTAAGTTAGGAATGGATATATATAGGCCCTTGGTCGAAATATGGAGTAATCCCCAAGTTAAGGAGTCCCGATCTTACCAAAATTCGTATTCCTAACTTGTAGGGAAGGATAAACCTTTGCAGATATTAATTTGGTCATATCTCTTTCGTTACTTATCAGAATCTATTGTTTTTATACGACCGCAATTGAAAGATCTCTCTGCTCATATAAAAGGCTCCTCCAACTTCCTGACAGATTTTCTACAACAAAGTAATTAGTGGACGTATGTGCAGTTTTTGCAGCTTCTTTACTTTCCAAATATATTCAAACTCTTCCTTTTTTACTTTGATTAAGGAATTTCCTTTACTTTTCCAATTCAAATCAGTTTCCTTAGGTGTAATAGCTTCCATTTACCTAAGTGCTACACAAATTACGCGCAAAAGCTCATAAAATAATAAAACACCTAAAACTAGACAAGAAAGTGAAAAGTGTGAATAAATGGGAAAATCCTGAAATTAATTACTAACTATCCCTAAAATAATGTCTCAAGTATATATTAATATATCACAAATATGGAGACATCAACTCCACAGCCACCATTTGTGGGCACATTAGCGATGAGGTAGTAGACACATCAATGGGTTCTCGGAGGAAATGTAAGAGAACCCTAGTTGATTTTGATTCATTTTTGTTGAAAAGGGATGTTGACTCAAGTCCAAAACACCCTCGGCGTCCCTTTAAGAGATGTCGGATGCGCGGTCGGCATGTGAAATTTTGGGAGACCGATGGACCATTCTGAAGAACACCTCGCTAAGTCAGACTTCCTCTAACGAGAATCCCTCACAAAGGATATTTTCACTAGACCTGTTGTAGGTAGAAACTGAAAAAAAATCAACTACCAAACCTCAAGGTTCCTGCTTTAAGCTTACCTTTGAATTCTCTTAATCTTCCCCTCTAATCAGATGGTAATATTGAATATGTCGAGAGTAGGCTCGCTGGTTTTCTATTTTTGGAAGTTTTAATATCAAAAGGCAAGAGCTGGAAGATTGGGAAATTCCGATTTCCTCTGTTGTGTTTTGGCTCTAGAAGTAGAGGAAGAAAGAGATTTTTTTCCTTGTGTTTAGCAATGACTAATTAAGTCCAAGATTTTTTCCCTCTTTGTAGTCTTTATCATTAAGAATCAAATCTAATTTTTTCAGCCAACAAGAAAAGAGATTGATTCTTAAACTAACTCTTCTTTCTTATCTTCCAAGCCATTTATTTCGATTAATAATAATATTAATTGAAATATAAGATAATACTTATTCTTTATCTTGTTTATTTATTGAAAATTAATAAGTGTTTCTGAAATAATATAATAATGTAATATTATTTTCTTTTCTTTTAATTTTTAATTATCAATCTATTTAACATAAAAAATAATATTAAAATATTATTTTCTTATTTCTATTAAAAGATAATTAATTCCATTTTCTATTTTTGTTTCCACTGTTATCTATTTTTGACAACCCTGCTAAAATTATAGTAACATAAATTAAGTCAACTTCCAGAGGAGGGACCAAAAAACGTATTTATCCCCTAACTTTTCAGTATACTAGAATAAAGCTATTACCCACCAAAAGTCGTGTAACTTCTATACTATGGAAATATAACTGAATTCCTACATGTAAATATTGTGTTTACAGAGGCTCGATTTACACAATCCTTGTCCTTGACCTACCAAGTTAAAATTGATCAGATTACCCCTCAAGTATCCCACTGATAGACTATGACGTCCACATTATGTATGATTATCAGGATAGTACACGGGTTACCTTAACTGGTATTATCTCTTCGATTCAAGTACCCATCTCGAAATCAATAATACCTAAATATGTTATAACACATATTTTCAGACTAAAACGAGGTTAATCAATATAACCATATCGTGAAGTAAATATCACCTAGATCTTGTTTTGTGTACATGCCGTGATCAGTTACTTAAGCAGTATACCCAACATACAGGAGATATAGATCCATGGCAGCCGATACACATAGTATATCAAATTATACTTACATAACATGATCAATGCATCCATACATACTCAACCTTAAGATCATATAATCCTTTAGTAGCTAGACGTCACTTAACGGGAAAATGATACTATGTAAGTCTCTTCTATACATATCCATATGTACTAGTGACTTTGACCACAAAGATGACTACTCTGATGAATATAGGCACACTACCTACAATTATGGTCAACCTCCACCATGGCCTCCATGCATCAAACTACCAAAAGGTGATTACTTGGGAAATAAGTATTTATGGTGCAAGTATCTCGAGTATTTATGACTATCATTATTTGTGTTCTTAGACATAATGACTTTATTACTTACTGTTATTAATATATACAAGTGAAAAGTTATTGTCTTGGGAACATGATCCCAATAATCTCCCACTTACACAAGAAATTACTTATTTCTTGAGACCTGCCTATTTACCCAGGGTGTAAGGACACTGCCTCTTCTGGTCTTAGGTATACGCTAGCTCCTCGGAAATCTCAAAAACATCCAAGTCTAAGTTTCCTAAGTTTCTTTAAGCAAAACTATCTATTTGACTTCTCTATATGATGTTCCCACTAATCTTGTACTTGCTTGTACCAGTGTGCTGAATTTACTTCTTATCTCCGTTTATTTGAATTTCATACTTATCTTATATTCAGTTTCTAAATCTTAAGATGTATTAGATATAGTAAATCCTAGGGTAATCTGTGGGTAGTCTGATATAAAGGTCAATGGTTATCTAATGTTCTCACATCCGACTACTTCCTTTGCTTCTTGTCTGATGTCTATGGACCTAAAGGATTTTGGTCGCCAGTTAGAAAAAGGCATATAATGAAACTTTTGGGTTTCTAATCCATTCTCAATCTAATATACATGTCTTTTACAAATCTATTTCTATAAGAGACTATTTACAAAACTAATTTATGGTTTAAACCACACTTTTGACTTTGATTATCACTCGTGTTTCTCTTATTGCTTATTGATGGAATCAATAAATGGTCCTTGGTGAACTCATTCAGGAGTTACACCTTTGACCCTTTCTTAGGACAACTCCCACTTCAATGATACACTCTCGTCTCCCATTCATCCGTCTTGGTGGTATTCCATAAATCACATTAGGTCCAGTTTGTTAGAGAGTTATCTTGATCAATTGTTTTCTTGGGATAACTCCCACTATGACAATACACTGTTTGATATTTATAGGACATCTTAATTTACTAAAAATGAATACAAAATATATTTCTAAAATTAGTATCCTTTTCACTAACTCGTATATGAGTCCAAGATGAATCATTGGGATTTGGCTTGCATTTACTTTCTTTGAATCGCATTATCTAAGAAGTATCGTAATTTCTTGGCATGATCTTTCATGTCATTCATTTCACTCATACACATCTCTTGCTTTTATTCTCTAAATTTGTGCATACCAAACCACTATGTGAGTATCCAAACTCTTTTTGATTAAAATTGTTAGCCTCACCTTGTTTTTATTCCCGTTTTAATATTCGACAAATCATCATTTAAACTAAAATTCATTTGGTATCACTTTTAAAGGTTTTCCAAAACCCCTCATTAGATTAGTTGTATTTAATTCTTTGATCTTAAGCTTGAGCTTCAAAAGAACAGCGTCGCGGTACACCGGACAAGAGCTGCGGTACACCGCAGTACCACGGACCAAAGGCGCGGTGCATAAGCTAGTCCGACCAGTAAGCTAAGAAAATGTGCGGTACACCGGACTGAGGCGCGGTACACCGGACTGAGGCGCGGACCAGGAACACGGTGCATAGGGTAGCCCGTCAGTCAGCTATGAAATTAAGACGAGGGATCTTGCGGTACACTATACCATACCCGCGGTACACCGCAAGAAAGGGTTTCTGCACTATTAGAAGAGGACAAAGCTTATATCAGTTGGAGTTTAAATCTATCCGTTAGATAGAAGCCTTTTGACCGTTGAAAGCTCATTTCAGCTATAAATTGAAGCTCATTCAAGACACAACTCACCGTTTCCATCTACCAATCTTAAGAGCAATTAATACTATCATTCAATAAGGTTTCAAAGGAGCATTCAAGTCATATTCATTCCTCAAGCTACATAGTTTATATCCACTCATTTAGGAGTTTAGTTCAAGCTATTATAACACCCCTAAACACTTTTCTTTTCCTCTTAGTTCTTGTAATAGATTAAGATAGTAGTGTGAGTATAGGTTCTATACTTGGTTCCTTGTGTTGGTGATAACACAAGTGTATTTCCTTCAAGGTTTTTGAAGTGGTTGTAATGGGTTTGTAATCTCACCCGGGTTAAAGAGTTACGGAGCTTAGTGAAAAGCTTGAAATCCTAAGGAGGCTTCCTTAGGTAGTGGATGTAGGGAAACCGAACCACTATACATCGTTGTGTATCTTTCTATCCCTACACTCTTTACTTTTCCGCACTCTATATGCTTGATAAAATGCTTACATGAATAGTTTGATAATATTGTCTTTTAGGATTATCTAGTTTTTAACTATTTAGTTTGCTAAAACAATAGGATTCAAATTAGCTTTTAATTTTATTTACTTGAAATAAAATTAGCCGATTAATTTCAATTGTCCTATTCAACCCCCCTTCTAGGACGCATATAGAATATCAATTGGTATCAGAGCCTAGCTCTATTGTACTTAATCGTTTCTAGAGTTAATACGATATGGATTCTAATCAACCGGAAGGTTCATGTTCTACTAGACCTCCGCTTTTTGTAGGAAAAGATTACTTTGGATGGAAAAAGAAAATGGAGATTCATGTCAAAGGAATCGATTACTTTTTGTGGCTTGCTATCAAGAAGGGTCCTTACATTCCTTACGTTGATGGTAGTCAAACGGAGGAGAAAGATGAAGATGCTTACAATGCTCAAGACATAGTTAAACTCACCAAAAACAACAAAGCTGTGAACATACTCATCAATGGTTTAAGTGTCACGGAATATGCTAGAGTAAGTGAATGCAATTCGGCTCATGAAATGTGGCAACTCTTGGAGCTATCATATCAAGGAACGGAAGATGTTAAGGAAACTAAGATTGGTCTTTTCATCACCAAATATGAGCTATTTCGTATGGAGCTCGATGAAGCCTTAAATGCTATGCATCAAAGATTTTCTAACATTATCAACACCTTGAAGACTCTTGGTCAAGAGTACACCAACAAAGAACAATGCCGAAAAATCTTATTTGCTCTTCCAAAGAAATACAAATCAAAAATCAACTCTATAAGAGACACTAAAGATCTTTCAAAAATGACGGTTCATGAACTCATTTGCAACCTAATGACGGAAGAGCTTGTGCTTGAAGAAGAAAAGATAAGAGATGATGAGGAGAAGAAGATTAAGAAATCCATTGCCTTCCATGCCTTGAGTACCAAGTTGAAAGAACGAAAAGAAAGGAAGGAAAGTGAAGAGGAAGAAAATTCACATGAAGAAGAAACTAGTGAAGATGAAGGAGTAGCTATGTTGGCAAGAGATATGAAAAAATTCATAAGATACAAACGCTTTGCCAAGAAAGGAAGTTCTTCCACACCCTATAAGAAGAATGTTAGAGCTATCAAACAAGATGAACCCACTTGCTATCATTGCAAGAAAGTTGGTCACATCAAAACTTATTGTCCTCTTCTTCAAAAGGAGAAACCTAAGAGAGCAATGCATGCTAATATCACTTGGGATACTCAAAATTTGGATGAATAAGAAAGTGATAATGAGAATGTTAATCTTGTTGCTTTTATGGGAGAACTTGGAAATGATGAAGATACTTCTTGGGATGATGATGCCGGTTCAACTCACTTTGCCTTTATGGCAAATCATGATGAGGTAACTCCTAAATCTAAACTCTCTTTATCTAATGATGATGCTAGTGAGCAAGATATTCATGAGGCATTTGATTCTCTTTACAATGATTTTTTAAACTCTATTGAAACAAACAAAGTTTTAACAAAAGATTTAGAAATTGAGAGAAATAGAACTAAAGAGGTTTTGAAAGCTTTGGAAGATTTTCAAAATCTTTGTGATGAATGTATAGATGAAAATGAGAAACTTCATCTTATTGAGAAAAATCTTTTGGAAGAAAAAGCTTTGTTGGAGAAAAAGATTGTTGATCAAAATGCTATTATTTTAAAATTTACAAGTGGGCAAGAAAACTTGGATTTGATTTTAGGTTCTCAAAAAATGGCTTTTGAAAAAAGTGGTGTTGGATATGATCCATCAACTAAACAAAAACTCTTGAAAAATGTTTTTGTAAAATCAAAAATTTCAAATGCAATTCCATCTTTCTCAAAATCTTCTATCACTTGCACTTATTGTGAAAAACTTGGTCATGATGCATCTCATTGTTACTATCGTAAATTATTGGATTTGGGATCTCTTGTGCCACATTGGAAAAGGCCTATATGGGCTATAAAAAGAAAATCCACTAACCCTCATGGACCCAAACCAAATTGGGTACCTAAAGCCTAAATTATTTTTGTGTGTAGGGATTGAGCATCAAGAAGCAAAATATATGGCTCCTTGATAGTGGATGCTCAAGACACATGACCGGGAATCCATCATTATTTACACATCTATATAAACAAAAGGTGATAGAGTTACTTTTACCGACAATACTAAAAAACGCGTTTTGGGTAAAGGTAACATTGGTAATATGAATTCTTTACTTATTTCAAATGTTTTGCTTGTTGAGGGTCTATCTTTTAACTTGCTTAGTATAAGTCAACTTTGTGATGTTGGTTATAGTGTTAAATTTGAAGCATCTAGATGCATTGTTTTCAAAAATGATGAGTTAGATACTATTTTTATTGCAAAAAGATCGGATAATGTTTTTGTAGTTGATCTTGAGAGTCTTATGTGTCAACGTATTAAATGCTTATCCGTGGTTAATGATAGTTGGCTTTGGCATAGACGTTTAGGACATGCTAGCATGGATTTGATTTCAAAATTGTCTAGAAAAACTCTTGTTGTTGGTTTGCCTATTTATAAATTTGATAAAGATAAATTATGTGATGCATGTCAACTTGGTAAACAACATCGTTCATCTTTTAAATCCATAAATAAGGTCATCACCGTTATGCCACTTCAATTATTGCATATGGATCTTTTTGGTCCCGTTGATGTCACTAGTCTAGGAGGATCTAGATATGTCTTTGTTATTGTTGATGATTTCACTAGA
This sequence comes from Nemophila menziesii, assembly GCA_029959085.1. Taxonomy (NCBI): domain Eukaryota; kingdom Viridiplantae; phylum Streptophyta; class Magnoliopsida; order Boraginales; family Hydrophyllaceae; genus Nemophila; species Nemophila menziesii. The sequence goes on from JARWIR010000003.1 coordinate 34,388,748, forward strand.
TATACATGGGTGATGTTCCTTGCTTTAAAAAATCAAGCCTTCAATGAATTTGCAAAACTTTGTAGAAAGGTGCAAAATGAGAAAGGCTACTCTATTACATGCATTCGTAGTGATAATGGTAGTGAATATGTGAATTCTCCTTTTGTGCATTTTTGTGATGAATTTGGGATTGAGCATAATTTTTCGGCTCCTAGAACTCCCCAACAAAATGGGGTAGTGGAAAGGAAAAACCGAACTCTACAAGAAATGGCTAGAACAATGCTAAAAGAACATAGCTTGCCTACATACTTTTGGGGTGAAGCCGTCCATACGGCTTGTTATGTGTTAAATAGAGTTTTAATTAGACCCCTTATTAAGAAAATCCCTTATGAGCTTTGGAATGGTAGACCACCAACTATTGCTTATTTTCGTGTTTTTGGGTGCAAATGTTTTATCTTAAACACTAGGGATTATTTGGGCAAATTTGATGCTAAATCGGATGAAGGTATTTTTCTTGGTTATTCCACTAAGGGAAAAGCCTATCGCATTTTCAATAAACGTACTCGTACCATTGAGGAATCTATGCATGTTGACTTTGATGAGATTAATCCTTTTTGTATCAAGAAGTAGTAGATGTTGATTTACATGAAGATACTCCACAAGATCAACCCTTAGAATCTCCTACTCAAGAATTAAAATCTCATGATGAATCTCTTAAGGAAAATGGTCATTTCTCAAATGAAGCTAGTACGGATTTACCAAAGTGTTGGAAAAACATCAAAGATCAACCAAGTGAATTAATTCTAGGTGATCCAAATGAAGGTGTTACCACTCGTTCTCGTATTATTGCTCTATGTGCTCATCAAGCATTCTTATCTCAAATTGAGCCCAAGAATATTAAAGAAGCCTTGCTAGATGATCATTGGATAAACGCTATGCATGAGGAATTAAATCAATTTGAGCGTAGTAAAGTTTGGACATTAATTGAGAAACCAATTGGCCCTACTATTATTGGCACAAAGTGGGTGTTTCGCAACAAGCTAGATGACACCGGTATTATCACTAGAAATAAAGCAAGGTTAGTTGCTCAAGGATACAATTAAGAAGAAGGTATTGATTTCGATGAAACTTTTGCTCCGGTAGCTAGACTTGAATCTATTCGTATGTTACTTGCTTTTGCTTGTTATATGAATTTTAAACTTTACCAAATGGATGTCAAAAGTGCTTTTTTAAATGGTTTTATAGATGAGGAAGTTTTTGTTAAACAACCACCGGGTTTTGAAGATCCAAAATTTCCAAATCATGTTTTTAAACTTTCAAAAGCTTTATATGGTTTAAAACAAGCACCTCGTGCTTGATATGAACGTTTAAGCAAATTTTTGTTAGATGATGGTTTTAAACGAGGAAATATTGACTCCACTTTATTTATAAAAAGGTCTTCTAAAGATATCCTTCTTGTTCAAATTTATGTGGATGATATTATATTTGGTGCTACTAATGAAAATCTTTGTGAGAATTTTTCTAAAAGCATGCATAAGGAATTTGAGATGAGCATGATGGGAGAATTGAATTACTTTCTTGGACTTCAAATCAAGCAAATGAAGGATGGCATCTTTGTCAATCAAGCCAAATACACAAAAGAATTGATCAAAAAATTTGGACTTGAAGATGCAAAGGAAATTGGAACTCCAATGAGCACATCCACAAAATTAGACAAAGATGAAGATGGTAAGGATGTTGATGAGAAAGCATATCGAGGTATGATTGGTAGCTTACTTTATTTAACCGCTTCTAGGCCCGATATTATGTTCCCCGTGTGTCTTTGTGCTAGATTTCAATCCTCTCCTAAAGAATCTCATCTTAGTGCCGTTAAGCGTATTTTTAGGTATTTGAAAGGAACCCTAAGTCTAGGACTTTGGTACCCAAAATTTACCTCTTTTGAACTAATAGGTTATTCGGATGCCGATTATGCCGGTTGTAGACTTGATAGGAAGAGTACTAGTGGAAGTTGCCAATTCTTAGGTCAATCCCTTGTATCTTGGTCTAGTAGAAAACAAAATAGTGTTGCTTTATCCACGGCCGAAGCCGAATATGTTGCGGCCGGAAATTGTGTGACTCAAATTCTTTGGATGAAACAAACCCTACTAGATTTTGGCCTAGAGTATGATTGTGTTCCCATTCGTTGTGATAACACTAGTGCTATCAACCTTACCAAAAATCCTATCCAACACTCTAGAACGAAACACATAGAAATCCGTCATCATTTTATCCGTGATCACACTCAAAAAGGGGATATTGTACTTGAATTTGTCACTTCGGAAAATCAACTAGCCGATATTTTTACCAAACCTCTACCCCAAGATCTCTTTGAGAAAATTCGTTGTGAGATTGGCATGCAAATTCTCTAACTTCTTATCTTGCCATTAGTGTTGGTGCTTTTTGTATATATTATCTTGTTGCTAATATTTTCTTGATGTTATAGGGTCCTTAAAGCTTCTAATTGTTATCCATTTACTCCTTTAGCCTTTGTTTTTACTCAAATGTATTTTGACCCCTTAAAAATTTTCAAAAATCGTATCATTGATTCTTTTTGTTGTTGACAAAGGGGGAGAAATTTTAGTTAAACTTTTTCAAATGCATTTTGTGAGGGGGAGTTTTTCTAAAAACTCTAGTGATTAGGTTGAGGGGGAGTTTTTTATTAAAACTTTATCTAAGGCATCTTCAAAAGTTTATGATTTGTCAAACATCAAAAAGGGGGAGATTGTTAGCCTCACCTTGTTTGTATTCCCGTTTTAATATTCGACAAATCATCATTTAAACTAAAATTCATTTGGTATCACTTTTAAAGGTTTTCCAAAACCCCTCATTAGATTAGTTGTCTTTAATTCTTTGATCTTAAGCTTGAGCTTCAAAAGAACAGCGTCGCGGTACACCGGACAAGAGCTGCGGTACACCGCAGTACCACGGACCAAAGGCGCGGTGCATAAGCTAGTCCGACCAGTAAGCTAAGAAAATGTGCGGTACACCGGACTGAGGCGCGGACCAGGAACACGGTGCATAGGGTAGCCCGTCAGTCAGCTATGAAATTAAGACGAGGGATCTTGCGGTACACCAGACCATACCCGCGGTACACCGCAAGAAAGGGTTTCTGCACTATTAGAAGAGGACAAAGCTTATATTCGTTGGAGTTTAAATCTATCCGTTAGATAGAAGCCTTTTGACCGTTGGAAGCTCATTTCAGCTATAAATTGAAGCTCATTCAAGACACAACTCACCCCTTCCATCTACCAATCTTAAGAGCAATTAATACTATCATTCAAGAAGGTTTCAAAGGAGCATTCAAGTCATATTCATTCCTCAAGCTACATAGTTTATATCCACTCATTTAGGAGTTTAGTTCAAGCTATTATAACACCCCTAAACACTTTTCTTTTCCTCTTAGTTCTTGTAATAGATTAAGATAGTAGTGTGAGTATAGGTTCTATACTTGGTTCCTTGTGTTGGTGATAACACAAGTGTATTTCCTTCAAGGTTTTTGAAGTGGTTGTAATGGGTTTGTAATCTCACCCGGGTTAAAGAGTTACGGAGCTTAGTGAAAAGCTTGAAATCCTAAGGAGGCTTCCTTAGGTAGTGGATGTAGGGAAACCGAACCACTATACATCGTTGTGTATCTTTCTATCCCTACACTCTTTACTTTTCCGCACTCTATATGCTTGATAAAATGCTTACATGAATAGTTTGATAATATGTCTTTTAGGATTATCTAGTTTTTAACTATTTAGTTTGCTAAAACAATAGGATTCAAATTAGCTTTTAATTTTATTTACTTGAAATAAAATTAGCCGATTAATTTCAATTGTCCTATTCAACCCCCCTTCTAGGACGCATATAGAATATCAAAAACTTCACTCATTGAATAACTTCAAGGTGATCGTTATATTAGGTGAGCTTTGAATTTTGACTTGACAAAATCTTAAGTTACTTTTCTCTTATCGCTAATGTGTCTCGTATTTATCTTTTTTCGATATGATCGAATATTGTTAAGATTCACATCAAAGAGATCCATGTCTCATCTTGAAGAATGATCACGATGATCCACTCCTATGAGTCATATTTACCTAAATGTTTTTGTGGTTATCCGGTATCTTATATTACGAAGCTCCTTATTAATACATGTAATTTAGTCGGTAGAGAAATTTTAATATATCAAATAAAATGTAAAAAATATATATAATCAAAAAATAGTTATAGTCTTACGTCAATGTTCAGTACCCCCTCCCCCCATTTAAAAAAAAAATCTATTTATGATAAGTATTCTAAAGTCTTGTGAATATATTGTTGAATTTGAGATATAATTAAGGAGTAATGATATTTGTCACCCCTTTTTGGTTCACCCTTGTATCACCCCTTATGTGTCACCTTATGTGGTATTAAATTAAAGAAAGAGAAAAAAAGTAATTAGGAAAGAGGAACACTCTTATTGGTGTTTAAAACTTTCACGTAGGAGGTGATATAAGGGTGAACCATAAAAGGGTGACAAATATCATTACTCATAATTAAGGAACATCTTGAACGTAACAACTTGTGACTAAACACACTTTTAATCTTCTATTAATAGTAGTTTTAAGCATATTAAACTGTAATAAGTATAAAAACAAAAATATGATTAGTTAATAGAAAAAGAATAGAATTAGTATAATAATCGAAATAATAATAAAACAATAAAGATAGATCTATAAAATCAAATTAAGCGAGCTCGTACGAAAAAGGGAATTACGGCTAACGTGGTTAGGATGTCGCTAGATAAATTACCCGGACATATCCTTTTTTAAGGAGATGGATTTATATAATGTCTAAAATGGAGACTATTAACCATATTTGAAATTATAAAATAGTAAATTTAATTCAATAATTTTGGACTCTGTGTTATAAACTATTTAGATTATATGATTGATTTTATATTTGTGATAGTACGTCCTACTTCGTCGTCTATCTATTTGTTGTTAATTGATATCGTTGTTGAGACGACCTACTTAGTCATTCCATATTTGTTACTTGCTATTGTTGTCGATCGATCATTCGACATAAACAATCGTGTTGCATTGTGTGACAGCAGGCTTGCCAGGGTTAACACGACTATCTTGATCTATTTCCACCTAGCGCATGTGACAGGCAGTTCCTTGGCTAGTGGGATCGTAGGTTCGTTGTACCTGGGGTATTACCAGTAGGAGTGATAAGTGTTCGAGAGTTGCGACGGGAGTCATAAGAGAAAGACAATAGTATCTTTTGCAACGTGATTATTACTTGCTAGTTTATATAGCTTGCTGAGTAATATGGGTCGCGTAGTTTGAGATATACACTAATCTGATTTATTTATTTATTGCTTTATGAATGTTTGATTCATATTTATAAACTATGTAATTTAGATGACAACGTCTTAAATATAATTATTGCCCCTAGGTTAAAGTCTGCATATGACCATTATTTGTTAGTTCACTTATCCAGAGGTAGATTACCCCCTTTCCCCCACTCTTCCAGGTAGGAGATAATTTTGGGACTTGGGTAGTGGTCAGTAGCAAATGATCAGCATCGAGGAATAGTAGAGACTTTTAGTTATTAGTTGTATTTATTTAATTTAGTTGATATTTGTAATAAATTTTATTTAAAATATTTTACATTAGTTAGAATCAGTCGCGTTTTTTGGTACGTGACATATAGGATTATTCCCAAGTAGGCTTGTGTTCCGCCATACTTCTTAATCTGGGGAATGTCATAACCTAGGCATGTATCACAAGTTATTTACTATAATAATAAAACATACATTTGTCTTAAAGCAAGATAGATTTGAAATGAAAAATATCTACCTAATGTTATTTAATTGATGAACAATTGCGCCTAATGTAATTAAATGATATGAATATCCAATGTCTCAAAACACAAGGCATATCTAGATACTCAAAATGAAATAATCTTATCAGAAAACCCTTGATCTATTATACATTACAATAATATGAAATGTTTACCAAAAAACTCTCACCTAAGACTAAGAAACTCGAGCTAATAGATTAACTTACATTTGCTTGCAACCTTTGTCAGTCTTCCCTTGTCATCTTCCATGATATTTGTAAATCATCAAACATCAACAATATTAGAGAAACAATATTCCAATCAAGTAGATCACCATAAATTTTTTTTACCATGGGACCAAGTAAAGATTACTTGTTGGTTTGCGTAGCTTAGGACAAACTTGCTTTAGTGACCTTTCAGTCCGCACTTGAAGCGCTTTCCTTTGGGAGGATTGCTGGGTGATATCTATTTTTTTCCTTTCTCCTTGTTATTTAAAATATTGAGGTTGTTGGACTACTACTTTACCTTCTTGGATGAATTATTTTCAGTTTTGTTCTGTTCAAAGCCTTATGGTTTGAACTAGGGGTGAGCACGGTACGGTTCGGCTCGAATTTTAGCCAAAACCGAATGGTTCGGTTTTTAAGGGTGTTGTTACCAAACCGAACGGTTTTTTACGGTTCGGTTTCATCGGTTTTCAATTTTGTATATGTTCGGTTCGGTTTAATTTTCGATTTTTATATATGTTTGGTTCGGATATTGGATAGCCCTCAAGTATCTACTTGAAACATTTTATTTTCTAACAAATCGATATATGAATCGTCCAATTTTCATGTTGTTGGACAATGTACAAAAATTCCATTTCTTATAATTAAATATTATGCATAAAATTATAAACAACTAATTATTAAGGAATATATCTATAACTTATTGTGTATGTTTTAGTTTTAAGAAAATTCAATAAACGAAGTATCTTTCGAAATTTACTTCATTTTCAATTACCTAATCATAATACTTTTTAAAAATATCAAAGAAAGTAAGGATGTCTTAAGTAAGGGCCGAAAGGAGGTCCTCCGAAACTAGGAAATATTAGTGACATATATTAGCATTTGTATTTTTTCTAGGTTCGGTTTTTCGGTTCGGATAGCATACAAAAACCGAACCGAACCGAATTTTTTCGGCTTTTAAAAAAGCTTATACCGAACCGAACGGTTTTTTCGGTTTTCGATTTTTTATTTCTTTGGTTCGATTATTTCGGTTTTTGGGGTCGGTTCGGTTTTTCGGTATTGTTTTGCTCACTCCTAGTTTGAACCAAATGGGATAAGCCTCACCCTTTGAGTTGATAATGACCATTGTTGCTTGTAATTCCCTCATGATCTCTGGCATGTTCATCCTATGCTTTACCATGTTATTTTTAAGCTTTAATTGTCCAGAAGAAAGAGGTAGTAATTCTAGTATCATACCTATCTTGCTTCTAGCATCTATCCTAGTGTCAAATACCGTGACTACGTTGAAATTATCTATCATCTTGAGAGTGTGCTCTCTTACCGATTATCCTTCAACCATCCTCATACTCATCATGTTTCTAAGAGCAAAATTATTTTCAGGCATGTTCTTGTTCGTGAAAATTTCAGAGACAAATTCAAGCATCTCTTTGGCAGTTCCCATTCCTTCACAATGCATCTGCAGTACATGTCTGATTAAAGCCATGATATATCACTTGACCATTTGATTAGCCTTATCCTAAGCAGCTTGCATTGTTATCATAGTAGCAGTGAAGGTAGCCCCTTCTTAAGGTGATGCCTTAGGAACAAACTCGTAATCTTCCGAAAAGATAACTATGTCCAGGTTCCTTTTACAGTCTACGAAGTTTGTTCCAGTTAGCATATTCTCCTTGATAATACCGACAAGAGGGATTATGTATGACATTGCTAGTTGTTGATACGAATACGTTAGTATGAATAACTCTAATTTTATGTATATAATGTTATAACATGACTATCAAAGTTGTCCATGCATTGTTATCTACACTAGGTGTCAACTAGATAGATCTACCCTTCCAACTTATTTAATTTAGTGTTACATTATCTTATTTCCCTAATTCATACTTTGAATTGGGGTTGGCCGCATGCAATAGAGAAGATAATCCCTTTAGAGTCTAATGACTAATGATCACGACATGAAACCCCAAGTTTAATATCAAATGGTCTAACTTCTCAGAAGTCTAAAGATCCTCCTCTATGGTGGGGTAAACCCTTTTTTGAGGTGAGTGGGTACCATTATCGTATGAGTATCCTAGAATCTACTTAGTTCAGAACCCTAACATGGTGTCGATCACTTCTAACATATACCCTATAATATGTCATAGTGTTGCAGCCACAAGTAGGAGCCAGTGGAGGAGTTCCACCTAACAATCCGAACAATTCGCATAGAGAGCAAGGTCTTCATGTACATAGAGGTCTATTTCATGTTCAACCGTTAGGGGTTCACCCTCCAGTTATTCAAGTTGCTCGATTCAAGCCAGCCTGAATATGTTGAATTAATTAACGAGTTATGCAGTGGTAGCGATCGAGTAATCATGGGCATCAACATGGGAATCACAATCATTAGGGCCTTCAATGGTCAAATCTGGATAGAGATGTGAATCAAGGTAACTTGTGTCAACCACGACCTCAAAATAATAACTTTCAACCTAGTTTCTAAAATTCGTATCAAGGGGGACAAGGCTATGTGAACCAAGCTCCACCACCGCTACATTTTTATTATGCTTATGGTAATAATCCTACTTAAAAAATACTTCCAACCCATCCAAAAAAAAGGTGATAAAAACTTCAACGGACAATGTGATCAAAAGTGGGTGAAGATCTGCATCCAGCATCATTGGCGCAGAGCATGCAACAGCAAAATCAACTCATGGAACAACAATTGACACAAAAAAGAAAATAGAACGCTAAAGAGAGGAAGGGGAAGGTGAATGCATCTCCATAAGCTTTGTAAGTTGAGCATTAAACTCCCTTTCCAATGCTAAAGCTTCTTCATTGTGACGCTTCTGCATTTCCAGCATCTTCTTTTCATGTTCTGAAACTAACATTCCCTTCTTTACACTAAATTCCGTCTCCATTTCTTCCATAACTTCTAACACTTCCACACCACTATGTACATTCCATATTAATAAATATTCAATTAATTAATTAATCAAGTATTAAAGTATTCAACTAGTTAGTTACCTGCTCTTCTCACGCTCCTCCAACTGTATCTTCTCAAACATCTCCTCTTTTTCTTTCCTAGCATCATGAACACTCTTCAACCGTTCCTTAAAAAAGTTCTCTTGATATTCCATCTATAACAACAAAACAAAACACATAGTTACATATCAAATTTCCTTAAACATGAAAAACATACGTAATACATACCGCTGCTTTGTTATCTTCATGATGCTTCTTAGTCCTCTCCCTAATAATCCTATTTTCCTCAGAAGTTTTCCTTAACTTCTCAGTAACAATCCCAAAGGTTTCTTGAAGTGCCTTCTTAGTCTGTTTCTCTTTCGCCATTTTATTCTTAAAATACATTAATTGCTGATTCTCTTCATTCATTTGCTTCAAAGGTCTCACCACCATTTCTTGATATGACTTCATCTCAAATTTCAGCATTGACTTACCTATAACAATCACTTACATAATAAACACTCATAAAGCCAATAAAAAAAAAGACTCAACTAAAATTAACCTTGTGAATGTTTGTTAAATTCATCCATATCTTTTCTCTCAGCAATATAACCAAAAAGATCCCTATGTTGACCTGTATAAAACACTCCTCTTCTCCGGTCCCACGCAAGTCTATCTCTACCATCAGCTTCAAATCTCCTACTCAAACTCTCAGCAGCTAAATACCCAACAGCTGATTGCTCAAATATCAATATACTCATCCCTTTATGACCATCTGGACCATACGAATGTCTCGCTTTTTGTGGATTATACCCATCAAAATACGCTAATAACTCCGCATTCCCCATTCCAATCCACTAAAAAAACAAAAAATAATTAAATATAAATAAAAAGTTAACCAAAAGTAACAAAAAGTTAACCATACCTTATCATTATCATCTTTATCGAGACGAGTATTCTCAATAATAACCATAGGAGGCCAAACAATTTGTTTTTCGACCCCATCTAAGCCTTTCCATTGACCGAAAATTTCACCAGAAGGTATAGCAGTAGTACCTCTTCTACGAAGCTCTTCATCTAATAAAACAGCAAGTTCACGATGAAGTTTGACTCGAGTTGACCCTTTAGTTTTCGCATGAGTGATTAAAGGTTGTAAACCTTTATACCAATCGATAGCACCTGGACCGTTCTTACAAGCTGGACAATGCCATTGTCTTTCAGGATCGTTAATTTGTTGAACAGTTAAAGCATCCATACATTCGAAAAGTTCCTTAAACCAACGAGATTTTGTTCGAGTTTCGTGACTTTTTACACTCGTATCTGAATCATATTCATCGCTTTGAAAATCATCATCACTATCATCTACTAACTCTTCTTCAGTATCATCTTCATCATCTTTTTCAACAACTTTTTCAACTAGTTTTTCGGTTTCTTCAGGAACTTCTTTTGGTCTTTTGGACCAATCAAAAGCAACTGGAGCAGGAGGGTTAATGAACCTTGGTTCATTAACCGGAGCCTTAGCTGGTACAGGATTAGTGCGAAAACCAAGCTTTTGAGAAGTGTTTGAGTTACCCCATGCATTAGAAGGGGGATTGTTCTGTGGGGCCCACGGAGTAACAGTTTTGTTCTTTGATTTCTTCGAAAAGACTTCCCATCCACCATTATCTTGACCTGAGTTTAGGCTCACGTTAGCGATACCCTTGCCTAGCTGATCAGACCCATTAGAACCCGAACCCGAACCCGAACCAGAACCACATCCAGAACCAGAACCAGATCCAGATCCAGATCCATAAGCATTAAAAGGCTTGTTTCCTCTTCGTGAACTCATTGTGTCTCTGCATTAGAAAAACAGGGTGGATTTATTAGTAACCCATAAAGATAAAAGAGTTACAAAAGAAGAAGCATTTCATCAAACACTTAACATAGCAGGTGTAAATTCAGGAGATAGTTTCAGCAATCACAAAATTAAACACAAGAATTGAACCAATTGCATAATGACCCACAAATTACACATAAGCTGAAAGAAGTTTGATGAGCAGAAACAGATCTTTATGATTAACATAATAGAAGGTCCTTCAAGACAAATCAGAGAGCAAAAAAAAACACCCAAAACATTCTTATGTGGTAATTGAGAGCAAACACATTTTTATCTATCAAGAGAAATTCAAAATTGAAATTGATATTACTTTCATCACTGTACGAGTAGCTAATTCCCAGGTATAGTTTCAGTAATCACAAAATCAAACACACAAACAGAACCAAATGCATAATAACCCATAAATCTATGATATACACAAGGTCGAAAACAAGCCTGATCAGCAGAAATTATTACAGCAGATCTTCTTGAAATTAAAATAGCAAAAAACCCAGATACTTCTTTATAAACATATATCAACAAACGTATGATATATATAGATAGATACATAATTTCATGAATAAAGAAACCCATGCATAAAGTTATCTGTATAATTCAATTTCGTCTAATAATTTACATTTTCTTTCAATCTTTCTACATGCATTGTCAAAAAATCTAGGGGTTTGACTTTGAAGGCTAGCTTTATCACCAAAACAGCATAAATGATACATACACATACACAAAAATGTAATAGAAACTAAGCACCATTAACAAGAAAATAAGCTTAAAAGTACGAAAAACAAATGAAAATGAAAATATTCTTACACTTAAAACACGATCGGGAAAGATTTTCGTTTTCTGTATCTCAATCGGCAGAGGAAAGTTGGAGAGCTTAGAGCAGAAGTGTTTTGTGTTTGTGAGAGTGTGTAAGGAGGGTGCGTTATGCGTGTTTTCTAGAAGCTTTAAGGAGAGAGGGTGATTGTAAAGTTACGAAAATGCCCAGAAATATCTCCTTGGAGTTACTTGTCAATGATGGTCAAACAAAGTAAAAAGACTTGGAAACTAAGGCTAAGACGGGAATAGGCTATGTGGGGTCGTACAATTCAAATATGACTAGTTTCTTGCACTATGGTCCCTCAATTATCTAAAAGTGTATCTAATTTTAGATAGAATTGTTAGAAGAGGGAGGTAGTACAATTTTTTGGAATTCTTATAAAAGAGGTTGGTTTATTCAAATACAATATAATTGTGATAAGGATTGACGTGAATTTGTAAATAATTCGAATTAAAAAATTTATTTTCTATATTAAGGACATTATATGTGGTCTATTGCAATATAATAATATAATATGGATGTTTATAAAAAAAATCTGGTATAAAATTGAAGTATAATTTCTGTTATATAAATCTATTTAATGTTGTTAATTGGATGACTTTATGTGTGGTATATAACATAGAATTATATATTAAATGTCAGTTACCATAGTAATTTAATATTAATCGTTTTTATTAAAAGGTTTAAAGATTGGATGGCACTCATTAGGTTAGTCTGGTCATATCGGTCATATGTAGAGGACTTATTAAGTTTTGACACGTCAATCCTTAAATTAGGGCAAAGTACGTCGTTGGTGTATTTAGACACTTTAACACGATTCTAGAACGTCGGTTACAATATTTAAGCTGATTTGTCGCATGTAGACGTTTTCATTGGGTTTTGACACGTCAATATTTTAATAATGACAAAACTCACCATTGTTAGTGTATCTGGACACTTTTTTTTTGGCGCTGTATCTGGACACTTTGACTCCGTGAATTTGTCAAAAAGTAAATGAAATTGTAATAAGTGCTTACGTGGTTTTATTGAAATAATTTTGGGACCGACGTAACTTATAGAATATACATATGACGTTGCAAGTTATAAGGTAAAATATGTCACATCCACGTGTGGTGTAAGGATGGAACCACATATGTCGGTTGAAGGCTTTTTACGTTTACCGGGCATTGGTATTATCACTTTTACAAAACAAACAAGTGTAATAGTACCACCCGAGAGTAAGAGTTTGAAGTATAGAACCAAATTGTAGAATATAATTTACTAGCTAGAGTTTGTTAATTGATGTAGTTTATGAAGGTGATTACATGTATATGTTTTGGGGGATCAACATCTAGGGGATGTGTAAATGTGGTTTAACTGAGATAAGAATACGTATGACATGTATAACCTGTAACTAGCATAGTTGAAATTGATCAGATTACCCTTAAGTATCCCACCAATAGACTATAATGTCTACTTTATGTATGATTATCATGATAGTACTCAGGTTACCTTAATTGGTATTATCTCTGCGATTCGAGCACCCATTTTAAAATCAATAATACCTAAATATGTTATACCATATATTTTCAGACCAAAACGAGGTTAATCAATATAACCATACCATGAAGTAGATATCGCCTAGATTCTATTTTGTGTGTACATGTCGTGACCAGTTACTTAAGTAGTATACCTAATATACATGAGATGTAGAGTCATGGCGGACTTGTAGACATAGTATATCAAAGTATACTTACATAACATGATCATTTCCTCCATACATACTCAAGATTAAGAGCATATAGTCCTTTAGTAGCTACACATCACTTAACGGGAAAGTGATACTATGTAAGTCTCTTCTATACATATCCATATGTGCTAGTGACTTTGACCACAAAGAGGAATACTGCGATCACTGTAGGCACACTATCTACAATTATGGTCGACCTCACCGGGGACTTTATGCATCAAACTGCCGAAAGGAGATTACTTGTGAAATAAGTATCTATAATGCGAGTATCTCGAGTATTTATGACTATTATTATTGGTGTTCTTAGACATAATGACTTTATCACTTACTTGTATTTGAATCTACAAGTGAAAAGTTATTGTCTTGCGAACATAATCCCAACAATCTCCCACTTACACAAGAAATTACTTATTTCTTGAGATCTGCCTATTTACCCAGGGTGTAAGGACACTACCTCTTCTAGTCTTAGGTGTACGCTAGCTCCTCAGCAATCTCAAAAACATCCAAGACTAAGTTCCTAATTTTCTTACAGCAAAACCAATCATTTGACTTCTCTATATGATGCTCCTATTAATCTTGTACTTGCTTGTACCGTGTGCTGAATTTACTTCTCATCTTTGTTTATTTGATGTCTTACATTACCTTATATTAACTTACTAAATCTTTAAAGGGTGTGACGTAGACCGTCATGACGCTTTAATGGGAAGCGGTACACTGCTTGATGGGTCGGTATACAGGTTTGGCTCGTTGTGAAGTCGAATTTTGCAATATTTTCACCCTAAACTCATCTTTTTTGTACCCTACAGATAAAAAACAACTTTGACCTTCATCATTACTACAACATTTATTAAAATAACTAATATAATAAAAAATAATACATAAAATCTTATTGTGGGTTGTCTCCCGAAAATCACTTTTGTTTATAATCTTTTAAAGTTCGATGTGTTACCTCCTCTACTTCTTGAGTATGTAGCTCCAAATTGCGGGTGAGGCTATGGATATCAACCATTCAGAGCCTTCGACCTCTCTTGGGTCGTATTTCAATCACTTATGACAAAACTACGTGAGTAAAGACAAACAATCCCATCCATGCATTTTTGAAACCCCGTGGTCTATTGTCTTGTTTGAGGGCCTTCTGTGTGACTTCATTGTTGACCCAAACTCTCCTTGAGCTCTAATATCCACGAGTTTAGTGAGGACCTTCTCTTTGACCTCTTTGGTCTTAATATGAATGACTGGGAGTTCTAGTGACACCTTCTTTAGCTTCTTGTCCAAGACAGAGAATGTATTAGATGCTTTGTTTGTACGGATGTTCATCGTTCCCTTGTGAACATATATGATGTCTTGACTCGTGGCCAAGAATGGCCTTCCGAGTATGACAGGAACCTACTTATCGGCATCATAATCAAGAATAACAAAGTCAGTAGGGATAGCCAACTTACCAACTTGGACAAGAATGTCCTCTACGATTTCCCAAGTCTTTGCTATGGAACAGTCCACAAACTGTAGATTCACGGACGTCTTCTTTGCCTTCTTGATGCCTAGCTTCTCGAATACTTACTTGGGCATAAGGTTCACACTTGAACCCAAATCACACACAGCTTTGACATCGAGCTTACCACCAATTTGAATTGAGAGGTTAATAACCCCATGATCTTGAAGCTTATATGGTAAGTCCTCTTCAAAATATTTGAGACTCTCTCAATATATGCCATAATCTCGATCTCGACCTCGACCTCGACCTCTACACTCTCTCTTGTGTGAACACTTTGTGCGGTGGAAGCTCTTTCTTAGAAGTCTCAAGCACTTGGGCGTTGATTTATTCTTTGATATATGCCTCTACAAATTCCTTGAGATTGATGTCACCCTTTGATTAGTTCATCTTCATTGAAATGGGTGATCACATCAATGGAATATAGGTGGAGAATCCACCTTACTCTTTTCTTCTTCTTCTTCTTCTTGCACCTCGGTTGTAACTACTTCTTCCTCTTTCTCTACCTCTTTGGCCTTTATCTCAAGGACCTCCTTAATCTCTTTCTGAATCTCTATGAGTAGAAGCTTAACATTCATCTCTTCCAAGCTTGGCTTAGTTGTCTCTTTAGTTATTTTAGGAATCTCCACGATAATTTCTACAGTAGGTGGTGATTCCATACTTTATTCAGCTTGAAGGAAAATAGCCTTACATGATTTGAACCCAACACTGTCATCGCTATTTTCTATGGCCTTTGCATCGTTCTTTATATAATGGACCATTTGTGGAAGATCTTGTCGAAATTTCTCAAGAGCATCGGTTACTTGGGTGACTTGCATCCCCAATATCTTCAATGCTTATTGAGCCTCATATTGTCTTGTGTCAATGTCTAGAAAGATTACATTATTTTTGGGATCTTGGATTTGGATCCTTCTTACAGATGTTGCGGTTATGCATTATTTGCTAAACTATCGGCATAAGCATCATAGGTTGGTTACAGTGGTGGTGCTGGCCTGATATAACCTTGGCCCCTTGATAAGGACCTTGAGATCTCTGCTAGAAATCGTTGTGTTGAGGTAGTGGTTGGTAAGAATTACTTTGTTTCACGGACCCACTCAAATTACACCATTGAAGGCATGGATGGTTGCGATTCCCTTGTTGAAACTCAGTATTACCCGATTAGTAATTCCTAAGACTCTAAACAAAACATACCGGTTCCGATTTGCATTCATACTCTTCCCATACATGATCGTTGACCCCACAACACAGATAACCTTTTGCTTCTTGCACTAGTTTCATCTCAGTTTATTTCCCTTGGAAACATTTTTCTATCGTAAGTGCCAACTGCTTCATTTGATTCTCCATCGCGTAGAATTCAGCATCTATAGCAGTTTCACTATCTAAACGCAGCATACCTTTTGTATTTGTAATGGGAGCTCGCGAATGTGGCCAACTCCTCTTAGTTTCAACTATCTTTCCATACCAACTGCAGATTACTTAGGATTCGTAAACACAAAACCTCCTCCTCTAAGGTTATCTACCCTCAATCTCGCCTCGGCATTGATGCCTTGATAGAATATTTCTAATTGAAGTGGTGGGGTATAACCATGGAGTGGACATCTGGATAATTTTTGTTGAAATCTTTTCCATGCTTCCCCCACACTCTCGCCATTATCTTGGAAAAAACTTGCAAGTGTCATTTAATCATTCATTCTCATGCTTTGTAGATATTAGTGATCAAATATCTTGACTTGCAACTCATTCCATGATGTAATTAAATCTATAATTGACTATCAAATCATTCACTAGCACCTCTGGTCAAGAAAACCGGAAACATGAAATAATACAACTGCTCGCGTGTAATGCCTTAAGTAATGTAGGCATTACGAACCTACATAAACTTCTGAATCGACCTCACTGGATCTTGTTGTGTTTCACCATTGTAGTGTTTGAAGATCATGAACTGACTAAGCATACCTCGATCAAACTTGAATCTCGCAGCTTGGATCACTGGAGGGAAAATACCTAATAGTTGTACTCGAAAAGGTGTTCCCTGACCTTGTTCGCGATGTTGAATAACAAGTTGATTCGCTCCTTGTAGCGGTACTACCTGTGGGTTTTGAATTTTTTGATTATTATTGTCCCCAGGTGGTACCTCATTATATATTATCACTGGATCTACGACTCCAGCCAGGACTTTGTTCTTCCTTTCCTCCCTTTGTCACTTTCTCTGAGCTTGGAATAGCTTCTCTGGATCCGAAAGCATACATCAATACCTAAAGGACCTGAAAAGACAAAAACAAAAACAAGCGTAGAACTAAAACATATAAAAACTACCACACTAAACTAAACACAATAAACTAACTAGAAAAATCCCCGACAGCGGCGCCAAAAATTTGGTGATGGCAAGGGTGTGATAAATAAACAATATAAAAGCACATACCTAATACCACTACAAGAAACTCACTACAAGTGCCTAGATCATTCTCAAGTAAGAGTTAATAATTAATATTCGTTCTCAGGGAATCATTGCCTAAGCTCAAACTCATGTCCAGATATAAGCGTAGAAGAGATTAATTGTTTAAGCTAAAAAAAATAAAAGATAATATTTGTTTGTTTTTTAATAAGGAATTTAAAGCAATTAAATAAAACTAATGCAAATAAAATAACCAATAAGAATGGAGATGAGATATAGCTTAAGTCTGTTAATATGCACCTATACTCCTAAATCACTATTCTAATTATAAGGGTGAATTGAGCATATATAAGTAGCCAGGATTCTATACTCCTTCTAGTTCCCGTCAGGGTAGCTTAGAAGGAAACCTCAACACTATCAATGGACTTGGGTAAGAGGACCTTGCATAGAGATTGGTTGTAAAAATATAAACCCTAATGACTATCTAGTTAGGCAAGCCCGCCAGGATCACTACCGCACACTAGATGATTATGTGTTGTTTTATGCAATTGAATCCCCCGTTAGGGTGACGATGCTAATTACTGAAAGAAGTCCTAACATGATTAAGGCTAGGGATGGATAAAGGCAAACACATAATAAAATTATATAAAATAAAATCTCCACTCAATTAAATATAATCCCAAATAACATAGAATAGAAAAATAGAATTTAAAGATTATACATATTGCAAACCCAAGCTATGTAAAATTTAGTTCGTAATAAAAATTATAAAACTAAAGAGTAATACCTTATAAACATGGTTAAACCAAAGATCTAAGATAAAGTACCCTAATGGTAGAGTGGAAGGATGTAAAGGATTTTGTGACTCTCCAGCTTCTTTTCTTCCTCCTCAAATCAAATTGCTTTGTCCTTGATGAATTTATTGAATAATATTGAGTTTGTGGATGCAAGGACTAGTTTATAATGTTAAATACCAATATATATAGGTTATGGTGTAGGTTTTGGAGTCCTAATCCAACTCAAACTCGTTTTCCTTAAAAAGTGGATTGGTTGGACCATAGAGTTTGTAAAAATCATAACTACTTCATTACATATCCAAATCACTCAAAATAAGTGTCCAAGGGATCATAATTAAAAGAAATTTATGAATATAAAAGGGCTCCTTCAAATTCTCTGTAGATTATATGCAGCATTGAAATTACTACACGTTCCCAGTTTGGCCGGCACTTTCTAAAAATAGTTTCTTTAGGCTTTTAAATCTTAATATCATCTTAGATATTCTTTCCTCAACTTCTTATCCATGTCTTGGCATCTAATATTATCTTTGTACCTAATAGCTTCACACTTAACACAAATATTACACCAAAAATGCTCTAAAAATGGAAAACCTCCAATACAAGTCTAGAATTGAGAAACTAACAAGTAACGGGGAAAATCCTTCATCTAAGCACATAATACACCTAAAATGATGTCTCGTATCTAGATTATTCTATCAAAAATATGGAGACATTACTTATAAATACCAATAATCATAAATAAATATATCACAGTCAATAAGTTTCACAAAAAGACATCTTAAACTAAAGAAGGGTTTAACTCATAAATAATTGCTTCTAGCCCGCATAGGCGCCGATTAATGAAAAAAAATGGTTGCCTAAGCCCTCTGTATATTTTTCTTATTTTCTAGAATTCATTAATTAATATTATAACTCAAATTGTAGTAAAATTGTATTTACTATAGTGTTATTAGATGAATTTTATGACTTAAATCGTTTGAATAGTTATAATTACTACTTATATATTACTAAATATAAAAAATTACACAGCGGGATCCAGACCACCTAATCTCGCCTAGGCCCCATATAATACCGCCTAGGCACTAGGCCTTAGTCGACCGCCTAGGCCGCAGAACCGAGATCTACAACATAGTATGCAGGTTCATAATTGAAAACAAAGTTATAACGAAATAGGAGTAGAAATTGTTACAATAAAGATGTGTAACTTGCTCCCTTGCTTAACAGTCGTGCTCCTTGTTAAAGACAAGAAAAAACTGAATAATAAGTACCTAATAACCCCTTATATAGTATTAAAATTCATGGTTTTATCATTATATGCCGTGTTAAGTGATTAAATGAGCTAAGACTTGGCCAAATGATTTTCGCAGCAATTTCTCCAGCCTGCGACATCTTACATAAACACCCATAACTTTCTCGTTCGAACTCAGAATTGCTCTTCATTTCCAGCCACATAAACTATATTTCAAGGGATTTCCAATGGTTTAACAATCACCATCTATTTTCTATCCAATTCTAATTACGCTTAAAAGTCAGGAGACATATATATATATATATATATATATATATATATATATATATATATATATATATATATATATATATATATATATATATATGGAAACTTTTGTGCTCGCTAAGGCTTTCTTCTGAGTTTATCGGCCCCTTATTTCATCCTTATGAGTATCCCACGGTCCATTCTAGGCTTTCCATCACGTTGTAGTTCTCGCTTGGCTCTTTGGACTCCATGTGTTCTTGTTATCTCATCCCGTGCAATACACAAAACACCTCAACATGTACCAAAAATATGCAAGTAACTCTATATATATCTAAGAATGTGAAAGCAAACAAATTTATGGGATAAATATTTAATTTATGCTCTATAAACTCCCTAAATGATGTCTCATTCATGCCAAAATATATCACAGATAGCGATACATTAAAGGCGTTCTTTTGTTTAAGGGAAATTTTTTTGTGCTAGTACCTAGCAGCTTCGCTATTGACCTCAATCTCTCTATCTATCTCCTCAAGTGCTTGCAGCTATTGGTATCATGACCACGGTATCTATGGTAGCAGCAATACATGTTTGGACTTCGTACCTCAAAGTCAGAAAATATCTTCGACGACCAACGTATGTCGGGACCTTTTTCAACTTGTCGTAAGATTCCAGTCTCAATTCTAAAAATTGGTCTAGGCGGCGCCTAGACACTAGAAGGTAGCCTACCTTCGAGAAATGGTACATACGGCCTCCAGGCGGGCCTAGGCAAACCCAGACGGTCTGGAGGCTAAAAAAGATATAAAAATCCATTTTTAACACAAAAATTGAACATTCCATTTCTAACACAAAAAATTATATAAACCTATTATAAAAATTATATAAACCCAAAAAGATATTCAAATATAATCGATTTTCATTCATGTAAATTGTATAAATTATGTATTTAAGAGATAATATATTATTTTGTGAGTATTTTTCAAATGTGTTTCCTTAGTATTTCTAGTATATTGTGTGGAATTAAAAACAAATAATCAAATAATATAAAATATTCATAAATAAAATTCAAAACCGCCTAGGAGAAAAACACCTAAACTCCGCCTAGTCCCCTAAGCATTCGAAGGTGGTCGACCGCATTTTAGAACACATTTTTAATTAAGGTTTGCTTGTGCCTTCTCTATGGGTAGAAATGTTATCTTCTTAAACCCTTATGTATTTTTTGATGGGGATTTGTTCATTAATATAGTTGGTCATGTTTCTTTTCGTCCATGGCACACGTTCCTACAAAAGGCTTCCTGACCTCGCAGTATTTCGGTTACTCGTCTTTGAATATCTTACACTTTTATAAAGATATGGGTATCGACCATGATGTCTGAGAGGACATAATGGGTTAGAGATTATAAATGAACCTGTAACTCATAGAAGGTTAGGCCTCGAGTGGAAAAATGGTAAAACATCGCTCGGTATAGATCCTCCATGTTGCAATCTGCTATGAAGAATCGATGTAGATATGATTGTAAACTTTACCCTTCTTCTTGATGATGTTTAAATTAATGAGTAATTTGTTGGTCCGACCCTTTTGCTCGGGAACTGATTTTGTAGCTTATTTCGAATTGTACAAATCATTCAATAAACTGTGGCCCTAACTGGTAATACCATAATTGGGAATTTCTGGATAGAGTGGATGAGAAGACTAAAAAATATGGCGCCTTCGATTGTGTAATGAACTTCATATACTTCTGGAAGTTATGTGTGTGTACGCCCACTTCGGATGAACCGTCAAAGGGTTGGATACTGGGAGACGTAAATATTCACGACATATTTTCATCGATTATCCTCCAAGTGAGGGGACTTATCAAGCTCACTGTTGACAGTCTATCGACACATTCTTTCCATCGCTATTGACATTGTCCTTCTACAATCAAGTAATTTCTTCGACATCGATACTCCCATAGGAATGGTTTTTGGGATATCGTGTTTCACCTTTCTATGGATGCTCGGTCGTACGCCTCTCGGTCTTGTCGGATGAGGTTTTCATGAGTATCTTGGATCATGAGATTTTGTAGCTGCACGTATTTTTTCCATAATTGTTGTAGAAGTTGTTTACTATGTAGATTGAGTCCAAGACGGGATGTTTCAACCTAATCGGGAAGGACGCGATGCTTGAAGTGGTGAGAGTCTCGGGATTGTTTTACTAAGAATCTTTTTCGTCAACGATCGAGAGAAATATCATCTCGTTGTTCAGTAGGTTTGACGGGGCACCTCCATTTCTTCTTCCAATTTGCTTGTTTCATCTTTGTTCAGTGGTATCTCAACGTGTTTTGGAACTTTTATTTTACAAATTATGCCAACTGATGTGCATGAAACGCGCGACCAATAAGAACACACAAACGACGATCTTCAAAACTTCTCTTGATGGTTTCCCGAGTTAGATCCATCTCCTGATAAGCTTGATTACCTGAATTAAGTGGAGAGTTAGTACTACATAAAGGGGTGCTTTCTAATGGAACCCTAATTGTCAAGTCAGTATTGGGACCGAAGACCATGGAGAATACTAATGGATTAGGCCTGACTGTAATTATAAACATTGTTGTTGTCCAATTGCATGGGTATATATATATACACATTTGAAATGCCCAACATATCTGGATGGCCTTTTATTGTATTCTATAAGGAATGCTCGGGAATTAGTGCTCCTGGGGGGGATGCACTCAGGATGATTCAATAATACCCCATTGCCTTAGAGGTTCTTAGACCAATGTTATGCATGCTCACCGAGGACAAGGGTCTTGACTGATAACGATGGTGTGACACTGCCAACCCTCCCAATATAATTATCGGTTTTCCAGTGTCACGCCGGTCGTGCTTGGTAACACTGGTTTGTATATTTGAATTGCAAATAATATTGTGTCTTTATTTGAGTGTATTTCGATCCTTTATTATCCCTATGCCTCTAACAATAACATCCATCAACCTTGTTTCTTTTATACTAAAAATCTTTCAAGTAAGACTCAATGGGTTGAGGACCCTTTTGTTTTTTGATTTATGAAAAATATTAGGTTTTAATTTTTGGGTTTAAATATACAAATATTATCTTAATAAATGGTGATTAGTAATAGATAAATAATTCTTGGTGGTTATTATAATTAAATATTTCCTAAATTTATTGAAAGTCTTCCTAATTTTTATTTTTGGAATAATTTATGTTCATTTCCTTTTTTTTTCCGATACAACTCCCTTTTCCATCAATCAACCTTCAACTTCAAGGCTGGTTCTAGGCATAGGCCCAGGAAGCAAATGCGTTGGGCCCTCAAAAATTTGAAATTTTTAAGGGTCCCTTTTTCAGAAGAATTAAATTCTTATATTTATATAGTTAGCTCATTGGTAAAATGATATAATTTCTTATGAGAGATTCAAGATTCGAGTCTTATTCTAAAATAAAAAATTTATAAAAAAGTTTCTTTGTTTTTTTTTTATAATTATTTTTAATATATATAGGGGCCCCTATTATGAAAATTGCTTTAGGCCCCAAATATGTCAGGACTGGACCGACCTTGTCCAACTTCTACATCTACAAAGAATTAAACACACATATATAACCAATCATTCATATTTGTATTTTATGTCTAAACGTTGATCATTTAATATACTCGAATTCAAATGTTCAAATGAAACGAGTAAGAAAACGAAAAACATATGATACTAAAGAATTTTCTTAAAATATACGCTTTATTTGTAGAGATTATTCTCGTTTAAATCAAAATAAATCAACAATCTTTCATTTAAATCATACAATATTTCAAGTACGGAAGGTTACCAAAAAGTTCTTTTTTTTGTTACAACTGAGGTCTAAGACGACCGGTAAATCATAATTGACTTACAAATCTCCCGAAGGAGAGCACAATATAATTCTAGGAGTAGCTAGTCCAAACTTGTCCTTCATAATTAACTTTTTCAAACCTTCCGGAGGGGTATCGAAATAAGACGGAATACCCTCAAGTTGATTACCCAATTTAGCCATAAAGTCCACACAATAGTTCGCTTCCCGATATAGACATGAACTAGTTCAAAACTTGTATGAGTTGCCAGAATATCCCTGCACTCCTTCAGTATCGCGTCTAACCAATTCACATTGTTCCCACCGCCCTTCACTAGCGCGTGTAACTCCAGCGAATCAGTTTCGACAACCACCACCTCATAGAACCTTTGGATAGCCAGAGATAACCCAAAATGCAATGCAATAAGCTCCGAACCGAAGGTTACCAAAAAGTTCTCCTTTTACCTAATAATATATTGGGTTGATTGATGGATTTTTAAATCATTAATTATTTTGTAAAAAAACAACACACCGAAAAAGGTATGGACCATTCATTCAGAAAAACCCACTATAAACTAAAGCTCCTAATATGGTAAAAAAAACTCAAGCTCTTAAAGAACGAAGAACAAAACCAGTTGAAAAACAAACGAAACAAAAATCAAACGAAAAAGAAGAAAAAATCAAATGCAAAAAAATAAAAATTAAAACTGATGCAAAAGAAATTAAATAGAAAAAAATTCTAATAAAAAAGGTTTAGTTTCATAAAAATTTGGTAAGAAACTAGTTTTTTGAATATTTCCTGCTTATTTTGTTTAATGTAGTGATTAATAACTGGATAATTATACATGTGATAAATTATGACTAATGCATGTAACTGATAGGAGTTAAATGTTGTTTTTCTCAAAAAATATAATGTAATGATATTATGTGATTATGCAGATAAGTCATTGATAATTTGTTGATAATATATCATGCTTGAGTTATATAACTTAGGAAAAGTGCTAAATCTTCTACTAGTATATAAATAGATATGGAAATTGTCCCATAAACAAAGCAGATGAGACAAAATCCCACCTTCTAAAGATATTTAAGGGTCATGTTTGAGGTAATGTGTACTGTTTAAACTATAAAACTTAGAAAAACTACAAAAATGGTTACCCGTACATGAAAATATATTGAAATTGTCCCATAGCAAAGCAAATGAGACAAAACTCTACCTTCTAAAGCTACTTAAGGGTTATGTTTGGGGTAAGTGTTGTTTAGGCTATATAACTTAGGACTACTTCAAAATCTTCTACTAGTATATAAATAGATGTTGGGATTGTCCCATAAACAAAGCATATATGACAAAAGTCCACCTTCTAAAGTTGTTTAAGGGTCATGTGTTGGGGGTAATATGTATTGTTTAAGCTATATAACTTAGGAAAATTGCAAAAAAATGGTTACTATTACATAAAAAGATATAGAAATTATCCCATAGCAAAGAAGATGGGATGAAATCCCACCTCCTAAAGTTGTTTACATGTTATGTCTGGGGTATGTGTAATGTTTAAGCTATATAACTTAGAAAAACTGCAAAATCTGCTACTAGTATCTAAATAGATATGGGGATTGTCCTATAAACAAAGTAGATGGGAAAAAATCCCACCTCCTAAAGATGTTTAAGGGTTATGTTTGGGATAATGTGTAATGTTTAAGTTATATTAACTTAGGAAACTGCAAAGCCTGCTACTAGTACATGAAAAGATATGAGAAGTGTC
Organism: Nemophila menziesii; assembly: GCA_029959085.1. Taxonomy (NCBI): domain Eukaryota; kingdom Viridiplantae; phylum Streptophyta; class Magnoliopsida; order Boraginales; family Hydrophyllaceae; genus Nemophila; species Nemophila menziesii. The sequence continues at coordinate 34,413,907 of JARWIR010000003.1, forward strand.
CCTAAATAAAGCATATGGGACAAAACCCATCTTCTAAAGTTGTTTAAGGGTCATGTTTGGGGTAATGTGTAATGTTTAATTAAGCTATTATACTTATGAAAAATGCAAAATATGCTACTAGTACATGAAAAGATATGAGAATTGTCCTATAAACAAAATAGACGAGACAAATCCCTTTTCTAAAGTTGTCTAAGGGTCATGATTGGGGTAATATGTATTTTTTAAACTATATAACTTAGAAACCTGCAAAATTTGCTACTAGTACATGAAAAGATATAAAGATTGTCCCATAAACAAAACATATGAGACAAATTCTATCTCCTAAACTGTTTAATGATTGGGTTTAAGGTCATGTATAATATTTAAAGTATAAAACTTAGGAAAACTGAAAAATATGCTATTAGATAATTAAAATTTATCATGATTGCCCAAGAAACAAAATAGATGGGATAAATTTCATTTGTGATTTTTTATTCGTCTGGTTTAAAAATTCTAATTCTTTTATTTAATATAAAAATGACGAATGAAGTATAATCGTACTTTGATGGGTTGTTCCTAGACTTTAAGAAAACATATACGTGCATGCAAAAAAAAAGTTTGTGATCGAAAAAGATAATAAGTTATAGCTTAAACAAATGTAAAAGTTTTTTCTTTTTACCTAGGAGTACAAAAATCGTTTTTTTTTCTTCATACATTTGGGGCTTAAAGCCGAAACTGAAAAAACAACCAATCCCTCACTGAGGGTCTAAAACTAGTCTAGAAAACATGCAACCACTCATATCACTAGTAATATTATGTCATAGATAATCCGGAGGATCCACAAGGATTAAAGGTTCTCCACTCAATTCCGCTCCTCTTTTAGCCAGAAGGTCCGCGCATTTATTCGCTTCTCTGTAAATACATTCTATCTCGAAGCCCGGTTGATTATTTAAAATTGTTCTGCAGTCACGTCCAATATGACAATTCCAATTCTTAGAACTACCACCGCCCTTCACTAGCGCGTGAAGTTCTCTCGAATCAGTTTCGACATACAATTCCGTGATACCGCGATTCACTACCCATCTCAACCCATAATGTAAGGTTAAAATTTCAGAGAAACCGGGAGATTCCATTACACATGGCCCCGAGAAACCAGCAATAAACGTACCTTCCTCATCTCTTAGTAGTCCACCTATACCCGCTCTCCCTCTTGATGAGTCAAAACACCCATCGACATTCATTTTTAATTTGTTCTTGGGTTTTACCTACTTGACTAGTTCGCTTCTCGCGGATTTTATCACTCCCCCATCAACTTCCTTGCCCCATGCCGATATAAAGCTACAAGCCAGATTCAAGGTATCTTGTTTTAATCCTATTAACCTTGGAACCGCACCTAAGTTCTCAAAAATAGCCTCATTTCGTCTCGTCCAAATGGTATTAATCGCTGCTATAAAAATTAAGGTCCAATCTATCCCACCAAGCATGTGTTTCGAGCTTAGATGCGCCTCAACCCACCTCTTTGTACTCGTCAGTGTGGGGTCGGTATTCTGCTGCAATAAATCTGTCGAGCCAACAACACAGGTAGCAGTTTCTTGATGAACTGCAATTAACTTATTTAGCAGCAGCGCCCTTCTATTTGCTGCTGCAGTGTTCATCGAGCCTGCCTTAGGTTCTGAAAATTCCCCAGCTTCTGTCGCTATATCTGCAGAATGGAAAAGTTCAATTCGCGAACCTGCAACAATCACAGGTGTACTACGATGGAGCACCAAACCCAATTCAGTCCATAATTTTTCCGCCACTTTACATCTCAAAAATCGTTTTAAGAATAGATGAAATAAGTTGATACAATTATTGTCGACATAACCCGTACATTTATTTATCTATAATCTTTAATACATATTATTAACCGGTGAAAACTAAGATTAAATGATAAAAAATCAAGATTGCCAACAATTGATGAAAAAAATTGTTCTCAAACCCTTGTCTCAATCCTAACCGGGAAACCACCTTTTATCTTTGAGGTCAAACGAGTTAAGAAAGCCAGTTCAACCCCTTTCTCCACCAACGGAACCACCCTAAACTGTCTGGTTTGATTTAAATATTAAGGTTTGAAGGTTTGATCATGGAGAAGAAGTTTTGGAGAAAAAGTTTTGAAGAAAAAGATGTGAAAATACCAATTTTGCCCTTGTTAAAAAAAGGTTTAATTAAATAATTCAGAAAAATAAATTTTTAATTTAAAAAATTGACCACATGGCCTGCAAATGACACTTAACGGCCAAAATGGACGAAATCCGTTAGCAAGGGGCAACGAGTCACGAAAATGAAATTTAAGGGACATTCAGTCGCAAAAAATCTAGTAGGGGGCAAATTCAAAACAAGCAAACTTCAAGGGGTAATGGAAGCATTTACTCGAAATTTTATGTGAAAAGTTATAAAAAATATGGTACCTATTAAGGAAAACCTATTTAATAGGAAGTGTAGTGAAGATAATATTTGTAAAGTTTGTAATAATGAAACTGAAACTATTGAACATATGTTTTTTGCTTGTTCTTGGGCTAAGGGATTTGGTTCAATAGCTTCCTCAATCTAAGGACGCAAAATAAAACTACTAATAAAATCGACAAATGGTTGCTAACTCATATTACGAATATAATAAATAAATTAAAAAAACGGATAAAATCTTAAAACTAATTTGCACAATCTCATGGTAAATATGGAAAACAAGAAACAACTTTGTTTACAATAACAAGGAACGTGATCCTATAACCACTTGTAATCAAGCAATTGACAATTGGATCGAATACTATAAAATATCAAATCCTAATGAGAATCACTTCATGAGTAATGAAGAAAATCATAATACCATTAATAACAACAATTTAAGTAATAATAATAGTAATGAATTCACAAATAACTGTACTACAAATAACAAAAGGGTAAAATTTAAAGACAAGTGGAAAAAACTTCCACCTAATCATTCTAAAATTAACTGTGATGCAGCTTTCTCGGAAAAAGGAGTTGCAATTGCTTGCATTGTTAGAAACCTTATTGTAACAAGAAAGAGTTTGAAAGTAGGTGCGGAGTCCGCTTTTGAGGCTGAAGCGATAGGCATTTTGAAGACAAAGGAAATTGCTAGTGACTACCCCTATGGAAGTGTAAACATAGAGAATGATGCGGAGAAGATCATGTACCCGCTCACATCTTTTCAAGATTTTAACACCCTTTAAATAACAATATCATTTGTAATATTTATGGTCCAGCCCTACTTTTGCTACTATCTTTAGGAGCAGTAATATGGCGGCTGACTGGGTTGCCAAACAGGAGCTTTTGAGCACCTTGTTTGGCAATTGGAATTTACGGATTCCTACCCAATTAGTTAACATCATTTCGAGTGATAATGAACCTGTAGGGGTAGGATAATTTGTAATCTTTTTGAAACTATCTATCTAATATATTATCTTTTCAAAAAAAAACATAAGAATTTCCCTTTATCTAGGGGTTTTATTTGTCTTAGTGAGACCATCTCCAGCAGGCACACCATTTTTATACTCCATAATTCATTACACCGTATCAAAATTCAGTTACTCTATATATTTGCCGCACTGATTTCCAGTTTTACTATATTAGTTACTGTATACTTATTCATATCTAGTATTTCATTTGTAATATTATATTATAATTTCTATGATAAAAAATAAATCTCATTTTAATTTTTAATTTTATATTTACAATAATATAAAACAATAATAAATATATTAAAATTATAATATTTAATTTTGGTTTTGTTGTACTGAAATAAAATATTAAATTATTTTATAGGGACAACGCTCAATTAATTACAGGGAGAGTGTAAAAATTCCCAATTAATTATAATTTCAACTTAATTCCTACTTAAGTACAAAAAAAATAGAAGACTACAAAAATACTCATAGGCAATTAATCAATTACTTTAATTATAATAATATTTATTTATTTATTTTTATTTTATTTTTTTAACTTTTTTCTTAATTTTTTTTTCAAATTTTTTTTTTTGATTTTTTTTTCGAAACTTTTTTTTTCTTCATATTTTTTTTTTCGAAACTTTTTTCCCTGAATTTTTTTTCAAAATATTTTTTTTAAACACACAATTCTGAGATTTATGTGTTGCAAGAACACAAAGAATTGAAACAACCAAAATCAAGATTTTTGTATTCAAGGATTACACAAATTTGAACTTTATGTGTTCAATGAATACACAAATTTGAGTTTTATGTGTTCCATGAATACACAAATTTGATTTTTATGTGTTCCAGTAATGCACAAATCTGATATTTGTGTATTTCAGGAATGCAAAAATCTGAGATTTGTGTGTTCCAGGAATGCACAAATCTCATATTTGTGTGTTCCAAGAATACACAGAATTAGAACAAACAGAATCAAGTTTCGTGTATTTTAGGAATACATAAATTCGATTTTTATGTGTTCTATGAATATACAAATTTGAGATTTGTGTGTTCCATGAATACACAAATCTTATATTTGTGCGTTTTAAGAAATAAGTATACACAATTCTGAGATTTGTATGTTCCACGAAAACACAGAATTGGAATAAACAAAATCAAGTTTTGTGTGACCTGGAACACACAAAACCCTAAAACATAAACACACAAAAAATAACAAAAAAGTGTTGGACAAAAAGATAATATATCAAGATAGTTAAAAACAAATAAAAATAGGGTATATGCGATTAATAAGGAGAAAAAACAATTTTGTTAAAGAAGAGAATCCTTTAGATTGATTGTATGACTTTATGTGTTACAGGAACACATAAATCTATATTTGTGTGTTATAGCAACACATAACTTGAAATTACGATTAAAAAAAAACGGGCACAAAAAAATTTCGGGGAAAAAAAATTAAAAAAAAAACTCGAAAAAAAAAATTTAAAAAAAGTTCAAAAAAAAATCTGGAATTTTTTTTTACAAAAAAATATAAAAAATAAAATAAAAAAAGTCACATAAGGGCAACAATGGAAGGTAAATATGACAATGTGTTTAATTAAGAATTAAGTTAAAAAATTGTGAGTAAATAGGATGTAATTTCCTTTTTTTTTTTTTTTTGGAATAAACAGTGAAGAATTATAATTAATTGAAAATTATCTCTATTTTATATTTATTTTTACTTACAATATACATAAATTATATTTATTATATATTTGAAGTTATACTTTTATTTTAAAACTTTAACGATTTAAATAAAAATATATATTCAATTATAAAACAATATATAACTTTTACTACTAAAACTCTAAAATAATACAAAAAGAAAGAAAAAAAGAAAAATTTGATTTAATCACTTGTCCAAAAAAAATAATTAACTTGTTTGGGTTAGCTCAACTAGCCAGAGCCTTGTTTATCCTTCTAGGTGGTACAAGTTTAAAATGTGTCAATGACATAGTCCAAAAATGGCTCTCCTATGTAAAAAAAATCGAACTAATCTCATCATTTTACAATTTTATAAATATTTTAAGTTTGTGCTTAATTAGACTCAAGTTAATTATGTTTTATTCATAATTTATAAAATAATGAATAAAGTTTTTATCGTATGCACTGAAAATAGCGCATATGGGAAAGAAAATGCCTTGTAGTATTTGTGGATCCCATTATTTAGTGTAGCCGTTGGAGTAAGCAATTTGCTCCTATAATGCATTTTTTAAACTTTTTTAAAGTAAATGGTGACAAGATACATTACACAAGCAATGCATCCGCGTCACACACTATAACCACCAAGTCTATATAACAAACTGTGTAACATAATTAGTTGAAGAGTGGTGAGAGTTAGTGCTCATTGTATTCTATATATAGTAGCACAATTGTAAAATCCATTATCAATCAATAAATAAACATTCTCTCTTTTCTTGTATTCTAACATAATATCAGAGTTATAATGAATAAACTAGCTCTTCATCGCTATTGATGGCTTCTTAAAAACAGAGTTTTGCTATTCTTCGCTCAAATCGATCTTCCACGCTTCTGTAAATGGCTGGATCGTCTTCATCAACACCTCACATCTCTTACATCTCAGAAATACCAGCTGGATTACTCCTACTTCGTCAAAATTGGGCGTCACTTGTTCAAATCAAGCTTGACTCCACAAATTATGTTTTGTGGAAAGCTCAACTCGAAGTTGTGTCAGAGGCTTATGGATATCTCGATTGGGTTCTCCTCCTTTCTCAATAGATCCTACATATTCAACATGGTTGATTGAAGATCATCAGTTTAAGGTATCAATCTTATACTCAATGATTCCATCTGTGTTTTCTCAAGTTGTACGATCACATACTTCTCATGATGTGTGGAATAAACTTGAAGACCGTTTGTTAATCAATGCCGGACCCATATCCATCAATTTAAAATGAGGTTATGTAACATTAAAAAGGGCGATAAGACTATGAATGAATATCTATCTAATATTCAAGACATATGGATGGTTTAGATACTGCAGTGTCTTCATTACCCCTTGAAGATGTTATCATGTATACTCTAAAAGGATTACTGGCTGAATATAATCAATTTAAGTCCAACATTCGAAATACAAACGCACAGACCTTAACTCTTTAGCTTTTATTCACTTGAAGTTTACTAGTCTTAGAAGACTTGCATATGAAGATGGCCGATTTCCCCTAAATATTCAATGCAACACACAACGTTGTTTTCTTCATCAGCTACAAATTCTTCTTCTAATTTGACTAATCGTGGACGTGGGTCTTCTCATAGGGGCAGATGCTACGCTAATCGAGGTTGTGGTAGACAATTTTCAGCTCAGAATAACTCTATTCTTGGTGCACCACAACACTCTTATGGTATGAATTCAAATTCTCCAACTTGTCAAATATGTAGTCGTGTGGGACACATTGCTCTCGATTGTTGGTATAGATCTTACTTGGTAACATATCTTTCACCACGAGCTCATAATCGTGTTGTTTTGCCTACTCATTCTACTCACAATCCTCCAACATAATCAACCACAAGTTTATGATCCAGAAATGTGGTACTTAGATTCTGGAGCAAATAGTCATGTCACTAATGACTTGAACTTGCTACAAGAATCTCAGCCTTATGATGGTGCAAGTTCAGTTTCAGTTGGGAATAGGCAAGCTCTTGATATTTCCAATATTGGCCATAGTAATATTCTTACTTCTTCATCTTCTTTCTCTTTGAATTATATTCTTCATGTACCTTCAATCTCCTCCAATTTACTGTCTATCTCTAGGTTCACATCTGATAATAACTGTGCTATTATCTTTACATCCAAATTTGTGTCTACATATGATTCTTGCTCACATAAATTGCTCTTTCAGGGCCCTTGTAGTAATGGCTTATGTCCACTAAAATTTGGTGCAATTTCATCCTCTACACATGCTTCTTCATCTTCTCCTAAGTCCTTGATGTGTCTTTCTTAAAAAATGGTGTCATCTTCAGCTATCTTATGGCATCTGCGTTTGGGTCATCCATCCACTCAAACCTTAATTCCTTTATCTTCAGTTCTGAATACTAGATTAGATCATTTTGGTATTAAATGTAATTCATGTGAAGTTTCAAAAGCACATAAACTACCTCCATTTTACCTGTTACAAATTCTAAACAACCCTTTGATCTAATTCACTCTGATGTGTGGGGACCATCACCTACTTCTTCTTGTTCCTCTTTTAAGTATTATGTCTTGTTTGTTGATGATTTTAGTAGGTTTATTTGGGTATATCCACTTAAACACAAGTCAGAAGTCTATGAAGTTTTTAAAACCTTTACTACACTCATTCACAGACAATTTGGCTCCACTATTTAATATCTAAGATCAAATAATGGTGGAGAGTATACTAGCAGTTCATTTAAACTTCATCTTCAATCCTTATGTATACTTCACCAAACTTCATTCCCACATACTCCTGAGCAAAACAGGGTTTCTGAAGCAAACATAAACACTTGATTGAGACCACTTTAGCCTTGCTTACTCATGCCTCATTACCCCTTAAATTTTGGTGTGAAGCTCTATATGTTTCTTTATACCTTATCAATTTATTACCAACTCCAACACTTCAAAATCTTAGCCTATATGAAGTTCTTTTTAAATCTCCTCCTTCTTATAAACATCTTAAAGTGTTTGGCTGCCTTTGTTATCCTTGGCTCAAGCCTTATACATTACATAAACTAGCTCCTAGGTCTGAAAAATGTGTTTTCCTTGGTTATTGTTCATATTGTAAAGGATATAAATGTTTTTCTTTACAATCCAAGTGTATTTTTGTGTCTCGTCATGTTCTTTTTGATGAATCTTCATTTCCATTTGATTCTACTTCATATATTTTTACCGATTAACCCTTCCTCTATCACTCATCCTTTTACTCCTATATATTCTTCATCATCTCAAGATACAACACCACCACCACCACCATCCTCTACACATTCACACACCTCAAAGGTACCATCTCCTTCTCCTAGTCATCCAATGGTCATGCGTCGTCAAACAGGCTCACTTCGACCTTCTTATAAATGTCAGTCACTCGTTACATCTCCTACTCTCCTTGAACCCGTGTCATTTAAAGAAGCTTCTAGGTTTCAATGTTGGCAAGTAGCTATGCAGGGTGAATATGATGTCATAATTAGTCAAAATACGTGGACTCTTATTCTTCCTCTACATGGTAGGACACCTATTTCGTGTAAATGGATATATAAAGTTAAACGTCACGTAGATGGTACACTAGCTCACTTTAAAGCTCGTCTCATGGCTCGTGGTTTCTTACAAGAGTATGGCTTGTATTATACAGAGACGTTTAGTCTGATGGTTAAACACCAAACGATTCAAATTATTCTTGCTTTGGTTGTTTCAAATGTTTGGAGTATTCATCAACTTGACGACACGTATCTAATGCCTTCTTACATGGCAAATTCGATGAAGAGGTTTATATGTCACGGCCACCTGGGTTTATTGATTCCATCAACTCAAATTATGTGTGTAAACTTAATCATTCCTTATACGGATTGAAGTAGACTCCCGAGCTTGGTATCATCTCCTATACTCATTCTTATTATCTCAAGGTTTTGTGGTTAGTACAACAGATTCTTTAATGTTTTTTAAAGGTGCTTCTTCCACTTTGACTATTATTCTAGTGGATGTCGAGATATTTTAGTTACATGTGCAAATGATGACTCTATTTCATCTATTATTACTGCCTTGAAGAATAGTTTTCAAATGAAGGATTTGGGATCCTTATCTTATTTTCTTGGTTTAGAAATAACTCGTTCGCATAACAATTTAATTGTCTCTCGAGCTAACTATGATCTCTCTATTCTCAAGAGAGCTGGTCTAAGTGACTACAAGGCATCACCTACTCCAACCATGAATAAGTACAATGTTCTTACTGACCATGGTGCAAAATTGTTTAAAGATCCCTTTCTTTTCAGAAGTTTAATTGGAGCTCTTCAGTATTTGACTATTACTAGGCCTGATACTGCCTTTGTTGTGAATCAAATATGCCATGCAATGCATAAACCAACTAATGCTGATTTTGAATTGTTGAAGAAGTTGCTTAGGTATGTTAAAGGTACCATACGTTATAACTTAAACTTCTCTCCTTCATCGTCTTCACTTCATGTGTTTTTTTACTCAGATTGGGCGAGTAATACTCGTGATCGTCGCTCTACAACTGGTTAAAGTATATTTTTGGGTAGTAATCTTGTGTCATGGGGTTCTAAGAAACAAACTACAGATTCTCGATCTTCTATTGAAGCTGAGTATCGCGCTTTATCTCATGTATCTGTAGAACTTAAGTGACAATTTCTTATTGAAAAGCTTGCATATACCTGTTGTCACTCCTTCTCTTGCTTGTGACAATCTCTCAACTATCGCCTTGGCTACCAATCCGGTGTTTCACACACGTACAAGGCATATTGACGTGGATTTCTATTTCGTAAGAGAACAAGTCAAATCAAAACTTCTACTTCTTCGTCATGTGCCTTCATCACATCAACTAACTGATATACTTACTATAGGACTTGGAGTTTCTTTGTTTACCTCTCTTCTTGCCAAGCTTCCCATGATCAACATGTTTAACTTGAGGGAGGATGAAAAGATACATAGCACAAGCAATACATCCGTGTTACACACTATAACTACCAAGTCTAAATAACAAACTGTGTAACAAAAGTAGTTGAAAAAAAGTGACAGTGAGTATGCATTGTATTCTATATATATAGCAGCACACTCGTAAAATCCATTATCAATCAATAAATAAACATTCTTTTCTTATTTTCTCTTGTATTCTAATAAATGGCACATTCATTGCACATTTACATTATGGAATCATAGAGGAGTGAAGACAGACCTTCAACTGATGACCCTCAATCAACCATGTGGAGTAACTCTCAGCAGTTGACTGTGGAGGAGGAGTTTCTCCATTAACGTGATCTAAATATCCATGAGCTTCGAGTACAACTTCCATTTGAGCTCTCCATAACACATAATTGGTCGAGTCCAGTATAATTTGAACAAGGGAGGCCCAGTTTTTACGAAGAAGCAATAAACCAGCTTGAATTTCTGAGCTGGATTTGATATGAGGAGTTGAGGAAGAAGGAGGGGTAGCTAAGGAAGACGACGCCATTTGTTTGATTTGGTGGTTTGTGTTTGTAAAATTTAGTGTGGAAGATCGAGCAGAGAATCTGAGTGCTTTTTAGAAGGCCATTAATGGTTAAAAAAGTTTTATTCTCTATTTGGCTCTGATACCATATTAGAGATAGAAGAAGATATTTTATTATTTCTTTCAAGCTGTTTACAATAGTGTTTTAGCTGCTATTTATAATGAGCTAGCTTTATTCATAACACACACTAGTAAATATTACAACTCACAGAAGCATTCAGCTAACTAATTTGTGTAACTTTTTTGGATGTTGTTATGTGAGTTGTTGTAGAATGTAATGAAGGTTTATTGTTGCTTATGTAGTCTATCTTATCAGTTCAGAATCACAAGTTGTGTAAGTTAGTAATTTTAAAAATTTAAAAATCTTGAATGAAATTTTAATTTTAAAAAAAGAACTAATACTAAAAGATAATAATATGTCAAGATTTCATTGAGATTGATGTTGGGATAAAAATTAAGATATATAAATAATTTAAAGATGGTGGATATATAAAATTTTAGTTTAAGAATTTGATGTCCATAATAATTTGTTAAAAGATATTTATTTTATATATTTGGATTTATATTTATAGGATGATGAATTTTCTTATCAATCTAACATTTTAAGTTATAATTTATAAATTTATTTACATAAAACTAATATAATATTACAATCTTTTTTAGTATATTTTTATTTTATTATTATACATATAGATTAGATACAAATGAATAGTTTTATATTTATGATAAATAAATACCAACATTAATATAATATTAACAGTATTACATTAGTAATAGCTATCATTTATAATATTATCTAAATTTATATGGTATATTTTAACCTAATTACTAAATGAAATCAATGATAATAATTATTTTTATCCGACGAAATAGAAAACAAGATAGAAAATGTCATGCAATGTGAAGAATAAGTTTTCTTTTAAGATTGTTATCAAAAGATGAATTTTAAATCAAGGTCACTGATATAATTGAAAAATCTTTAATTATTCTTTTTTCTGGACAACGTATAAGCTAAAATAAAAGGTCGTATTAGCCTATCCCGAGCCTTGTAAACTGGTATGTAAGCTCCAGTTATCGATTGTTCGTCCCGCTCCGCTGTTTAGCATTCCGCGTAGTTCGGTCCACCATTCCGTTGAGTCTTCTCGACAAGTGTTTGAAGAACATGCTTCTATGTTCATCCGCATACAATAGGATCCTCTTGACGTACGGTTTAACTTTCCACCACACAGCTGGCAGCGAATTGAGTCCTTATATCAGATCAAGGTTGTCCGAACAAATAATTGTTTGCTTTCCTATGTCTTGCATGGTCATTTTAGCCGCTTCGAGGACTGATATTGCTTCCCCTTCCGCAGCTGTGTCTGCGTTTCTTTGTTTAGAAAACACTGTCTGGTAGCCCGTTTGGGTATCCCTCTTCACGATCCCGATACCACTCTATTCTGATTTAGCTTTGAAAGATGCGTCATAGGTAAAAATAATTTGTGTCCTTGCTAGTTTATTTGGTGTCCAAGGATTACCGATGGTATCACTCTAGCGGTGCTCTGGTTGTGTAGGTAAGTCATCACATTCATGTCCATACATGTCTTTCATGCCTGCATCCACCGACAGTAAAACCGAATGTATATCGAGTGTAAATTTTTCATGTATACATTTCATTTTATGTTTCCAGATGTTACACAGTGTTAACATAACGTAAGCCACCACGCCCATTTTGCTGGATCTGGTCCTTAAAAGATACTAGTAAACCAATACCCAAGCGTGTCTGGGTTTGTTTCAGGTACTCGTATGTGTAAGGCCGAGCCCGCCCAAACCTGTTTACAAAAAGAGCATGATAATAAAAGGTGGACCATTGTTTCTGCATTCCCTTCACACGAGTAGCACCATATGTCATTGCTACAATGTCGTAGATAAAGGTTTTTCCTAGTAGGAAGTATATTCCTGCACGCTTTCCAAGTGAAACTCCTAATTTTATTTGGGAAATTAGACTTCCACATTTTGTTCCATAAGGACATATTTCGCATCTGTGATTGAGACGATGATTGTCCTTCCTTGAGTCACGCGTCCATTTTGAGTACCCAATATCCTGGTTTAGTGGTGTATTCACTTGAGTGAGTATAAGGCCATGTAAATGTATCCTGATCTTCTCAATTAAGTAAAGGTATTCGACTTATTTCCCCTTTTACAGGTGTTGGTATTACTGCGTCAATCGTTTCCCAGTCTAGGCATCCACGTCGTTTTTCATAAGTTGGTCCACCATTTGCAAAGTTGTTTCCATATGTTTATCTTTAATCAGTCTTGAATGAAGCCATCTGTTCTCCCATATTCGAGTTGTTTCTGCGTTGCCAATTTGGACAAAACCATGTTGGATCAGTAGGTCGTGAACCTCCAGAATACTTGTCCATGACCAAGATCTTCTCTGCCTGAGTTTGACCTCAAGAAAATCCTTGTTCGGGAAATAAATCCCTTTAAGGACTCTTGCTGCCAATGATTCCAGATGTTGAAGAGTCTCCACACTTGGCTTGCTAACAGAGCCGTATTTACACGTTTTAAGTCCCTAAAACCCATTCCTACTATTACCTTCATAGCCGTCATATTTTCCCATTCCAGCCAATTAATTTTCTTCTTTGCAAGGGAGTTCCACCAGATTCTCGCGATGATCGACGTGAGCTTCATGCAGAAATAAATTGGAAAGGAGAATATAGACATAGCATTTGTAGGGATTTCCTATAGTACTGCCTTGATAAAAATTTCCTTTCCTCCTTCAAATAATAAGTTTGCAATCCAGCCATAATGGTATGCCCAGATACTTGCCAAGGTTCTCCGTTTCTGTGATGTGAAGTGTCTCAACCACGTGCTTTCTGACTACCTCTGGAGTTTGTTTGCTAAAACAGATGGATGACTTATTGAAATTTACTTTTTTATTAGTGCATTTATAGTAGGTTTATATACATTCTTGGAATTCCTCAATATCTTGACCCTCCAGCGACAGGAAGAAAAGTGAGTCGTCTGCAAAAAGAAGATGAGAGATAACCAGACAGTTTCTAGTAATACGTGTTCCTTTAATATTTCCATCCATGACTTTTTGTTCAATAAGAGTAATGAAAGATTCTGTAAGCAGTGAAAAAAGAAGCGGGGATAGGGGATCCCCTTGTCTCAATCCTTGGCCAAGTTTGAAAGGTGGTTGTCTTTCACCATTAATGTTAATCTGAAAGGTAACAATCGTGATACAGTTCTAAGTCCAGTTTATCCATGTATGTGCAAATCCTGTTCGTGTTAGGAGTAACCAGATAAAATCCAATGTACATGGTCGTATGCTTTGCCCATATCCAGTTTAATGGCCGCGAAGTGGGTCCCCTTTTTTAAGTTCCATTTCATAAATAAAAGACATTTCATGTGCAATAAAATATTATCTTGTATTGATATGCATTTGATAAATATCGCCTGAGTTAGTGATGTGATATCATTCATGATCTCCTGTAATCAATTAGCCAGAATTTTTTATATAATTTTATACACAAAGTTGACACACTATATTGGGTGGTAATGCCCAACCCCATTTTGAGTGTCCCCTTTAGGTATCAAGGTTATCAAGGTTTCGTTGAGTGATGCGTTATTAATAAGGAAATATGTAACCATTCCGTATATGTCTTCCCCTATTTTGTCCTAGTATTCCTCGGAAAAAAAACTCCGTTAAGTCCGTCTGGCCCCGGTGCTAACCACACTTTTAACTTTCTCTCTGTCGGGATTGGCTGTAAGTTTCGTATTCATTTGCGAAGTGACCTTACCTGTAATACACCTGAGAGCTTCCTCAAGGTCCCCCTCATCTTGTTCCTTTAGTAAGTCGTCATAAAAGTTGTTGAATTATGCCTTGATTTCACTCTCGTTCTGAGTCCATTCTCTGTTTGTAGTTTGGATCCCAGAGATTCTGTTTTTCTACGCTGAGCTGTGAAGGCAAAGAAATATTTAGTGTTCTTATCCTCGTTTCCAGTTTTTTATTTGTTCCCTCAATACTTCTTCTTCCTCGTGAGCTCTTTGTGAGAAAGATCCATTTGTAACATTTGTGAGTTGACGCTCAAGTTCCTTTATTGTTTTCTTGTTATTTGGGAAGGTGTTTTTACTCCAAATGGTCAAAGATTTTGTAGTTACCTCATGTTTTCGTATCATTGTATGAACAGGAGCAGGCGCAACTGGTTCTCCCCACGAGTTATAAATAACTTCCTTGCATTCTTCATGTTCCAACTAGTTGGTTTCGAATCTAAATTATGTAGTATGTCGTCTACCTATCCCGTTAGGGTACAATATGATTGGTGAGTACTCCGAGCCCGTGGCCGGTGCGGTAAAAGTTATGGCATTAGGATGTTGTTCTATCCATTATGTGGTATCAAAAGCCTTATCGGTTTTTGATTTAACAATGTTGTGGTCTGATCTCCGATTTGTCCACATGTAATAGCTTTCGTAAGTTTGAATTTTCGTTAATGATTTGTTAGAAATAAACTTATTGAAATTAAGAATATGTTGTTGGTTTACTGGTGTATTGCTAAGTATCTCTCTTGAGTTGAGAATGTCGTTAAAGTTTCTAATAATTTGATAAGGCTCGTCATTGTTGGCTTTCCACATGCTAAGGTTGTTGTACATTTTTAGGCGTTCGCCGTATAAATTAGGAGAGTGCACAAACACGTAATAATAAGAAAACATATTATCCTTAATCCTACTAATAGACTTGTAGTTTTTTGTTTAGTTAATTTTTTTTGATTTATATTAAGTACGGGTTTATTAAAATACATTGGACTCATTATTATTTTATTTTTGTTCTGGGTCGTATTTAGGCCTTTATTTTCCTCGTATTGTACAAATAATTACTTGTTCTTGATGTAAATTTATTTTGACAAAAAAATATTAGACCTTGTAATAAGTATATGTACTGATAAAACGACTTAAAGAGAATATATTTTAATAAAGTGAAATTCACTTGGAGTCTTAATTTAGATCTAAATTGGTAAAAAACAAGAGTTCTGATTGACCGAATAACTTACCAAATCAGATTAAAATCTTATTTAGTACAAATAATCGTTTCCTTAAACATTATACCATCATTATTTATGGTTACTCAATTCGAGAATGTAATGACAACTGAATCAATTGGATGGGAAACTATGTAGAGTTAGTACTACTTAAAGATGAAATTTTAATGGTCATACATGTTGGGATACTTATTTCAGTATACTAGAAATCCCGCATAGACCTTGCTTAGAACTTACCTGGACGTTAGCATGTGGTCGATCGTCCAATGAATTGTTAGGTGCTGGCTAGACTCGCCTAAACCATTTTTAAAGGAATGAGATGCCGCATTGGACATATTGGGACTACCTAATACCACTTAGGCGATTCGATTTTTCCTATAACCTATAATTTAATATTGCCATTTTTTTAAAGAAAATATAATTTTTGCAAAGTTTTTTTTTTGTCGAATAAAAATACATTAATGAAAAGGTTTTACGAAAGTATTTAGCCAATACCTATTGTATTATGATCATTACAAGCTACTTTATCCAATTGGGACGATTGTAACTAATCAAAACTAAACAACTTGCCTTGAAACCCTTGTTTAACTACCCAATCCGCCATAAAATTTGTACTCCTAGGAAATAAGGAGTACTTAATATTACAAACTGAACTACTTACCCTAGTATCATCAATAAAGTGTTTAATGCAATGAGATGCTTTAGTTTTATTACACAATAGAGGTTGTAAAAGAGTGGAACAATCATTTTCAATAGTGACCACTCCACTTGGAAATGAAATCTTGATGTACCCCCTTGCTTCAGCCTCTGATAGTGATAAAACTCTCACACTTCACATTCCCATTCAAAATTAGAAGTCAAACAAAAATATATTTGTGCACATCAAATGTAGCGTCAAATTTATTTTCATTTTACCAAGACTAGGTGGTACCCTACCCGAGTTAGCTAAATAAGCAGTAGAGTGTACTTAAATTTCACTCATAATTTTTGCAAAAATTAAACCCATATAAATATAAACAACCATTTTTTAAAGTCAGTCCATATTTTAAAAGGTCAACCTATTTTAATATATAAATATAAATTGAAGTAATATCACATAGGAAAAAAGAACAATGAAACAAGTTGTAGATAATAAAATAAAATAATTGTTGTATACAGTTTGATTTTTGAACTTTTCTTTGTCGGAAACAACATTTTATCGAATAAAAACACACAAACACATATCCACAAACCAGTTACATCAAGTATAAACACGGAGGAAAAACTACCAATAGAACCACTCTATCTTCCATAGTAAATTATTAAAAATAAATTTCAATGTCCTATCCGAACCTCCCATGAAGATGCAAAAGAACCCAAACGAATGAGAACTCCATGCGCAACAAGGATATCCACTGTTTCAAACCAAATTCGTCGAACGCGAAATCCCAGATAATGATGGTTCCATCACCCCTCCATCATAACCACTATCAAAGTGAGTTTGAACTCAGACAAAGACAAGATTTAGAAGATTATTCTCGCAGACGCCACCACCAAAGATTTTCCAATAAGAATGGTAATCAACCTAACAACTTTACGAGATCATTTGTGCTTCATCCAGCCAAAGATCAAATCCTTACCTAGAAAACAATATAAAAAATAAATTGTAGTCGAATGACCACACGAAGCTAAAAACATCACAGAGTCGTTGACCATGGCATTAAACTAGGAAAAGAAAACAAATATTTTTCTCAAATGTTTCGATTTCAGTATCTAAGAGTAATAGAATATTATTATATTTTTCAAATAGATCAACCAAAAGAAATCAAATCACTACCGGAAATCAACAATATATTAGCTAAAAGACCAACTCAAAACCTAACCCAAAATATTCACTTGACAAGAATCCTAATTACATTAATAAAAAAATCAAAAAAATCAAATTAATGGATAAGAATAAACTAAAAGAGGAAAGGAGACAAAAGATTATCAAGTAGAAGAAAGAAATTTAGGGCCTGTTTGGAATTGCTTATTTTAGAGTAAGAAAACGCTTTTAGAATAAAAATTAAATTTTGAAAAAATTATTAAAAATAATTTTGAAATCTAAAATCACTTTAAGTGCCTTTTTTAAAAAAAAAGAACCTATTTGGTTCTTTTCGTAAAAATGCTTTTCAGGGTCTAAAATACTTTTAAACATCTAAAAACACTTTTAAGTACTTCTAAAAAAAGCACTTCCAAACGGGCACTTAAATAGATAGGTTCTTGTGAATAACACAAATTCCCAACTTAAACAAAGAAAAACTATGTTTAAGAAGTAATGATTCAAAATAGTAATAAAAATAGAACTTTAGAATTAAAGGCCTCAAACATTTTAGAAGAAACTAAGCAAAACAACACAGAACCTAATTTTCTTTCTCTATCTTTCACTTTCTCTCTCTATTCTCTAACTATGGTTCTTTTATTGGTTTATTGAGTTTCAAACCCTTGTTTTTTCAACCAATTATTGTTTAGGTTATATTTTTAGTTGGATGATTACCAAGGAAATTATGATTATACTATCTTAATCTTTGAAAAACTCCTTCAATCTCTCAACCCTAAAATTAACCTTAACCTTATACTTGACCTAAACCTTGACCTTAATCCTTAGACTTAACCTTAACCCAAATTTTTTACCTTAACCATAACCTTAGTGTCAACCTTAACCTTAACTTAAACCTCAACCTCAACCTTAAACTTAACCTTAACCTTAACCTTAAACATAATAGTAGCCTTGGCCCTAGCCTTAGCCTTAACCTAGCCTTAGTCGTAGCCTTAGCCCTAAACTTAGCCTTAGACTTATCCTTAGCCATATCTATAGCTTTAGTCTTAGCCTTAGCCTTACCCTTAACCAGAACTTTAACCTTAAATTTAACTTTAATCCTAACCTTAACCATAAACTAAACATTAAAATTAACCTTAAACTTAACCTTAACCATAGCCTTAACTTTATCGTAACCTTAACCTTAACCTTAACCTTACCTTAACTTAACCTTAACCATAACCTTAACCTTAACATTAAACTTAACCTGCACCTTAACATTAACCATAAACCTTAACCCCTTAACCTTAACCTCAACCCCTTAACGATTAACCTGAATCATATCATTAATCATATCCTTAACTTAACATTAACATTAACATTAACCTTAAACTTAACCTTAACTGTAACCTTAAACATAACCTTAACCTTAACATTAACCTTAACCTAAGTTGTTAGAAAACGTGTTAGTATTCTATAGAAGTTCCATAATATTAGGAGGAATTGTACAACTGGAGCATGTATCGTGCAAAAGTAGTGGAATATACCCCTAAACTTTAAAAATTTAGCAAGAACACCCTTGAGTTATGAAAACAAAATTTATCCTCCAAGTTTATTTCAGCCCCCAAAATTTATCAAAGTCTCAGTTGGTCCACCTAAATTTTAAAACTATCTCAAAAATGAACTTTTTTGGTCAAATATAGGTTATTTAGCATAATATAGGGACCTATAGTGAAATTATTTTTTTTAAATAGTTTTTTTGCATTATATAGAGAACTCAAATGCAACTAATTCAATAATATAGAGTACTTTGCAAGACATTATGGATCTATTGAGCAGTTTTTGCATAATATAAAGATCTATTGTAATGTTGATTCGTAAATCTACATAAACTGTTTGTTATAAATCCAAACCGTGACAAAAAATAAAGGAGAAAATGTTCTTTAAACCGAAAGAAAAAGCTCGAGAAGCCAAACGAGAAAAACTATATCTAATCAGCAAAGCACGTGAAGAAGAGAAGCAAAAGTTAAAGAAAAAACAAAAAGATTTCGATTCTCCATTTTTTATGGGTATAACTAGATTTGAATTTAATCACATTAGGATTAGTTGATGAAGAGAAAATACCAAAATATGATATAACAGTTGAAGATGGAAGAAAGTTAGCTAAGGAGTATAGTAGGGTTTTAATGAGGAAACATAGAGTGAGACAAGCGGTTGAATCTATGTTTCTAAAGATGAAGAAAGAAGCGATTGAAGCTTTGCCGGAGCATTTATAAGCGACGACTTTGGTGCCGGATTTGACTCCTTTTCCGGTGAATAGGTTTATGGCAACTTTAACTCATCCGATTAAAGGGTATATTAAGAAGGTTAAGGAATCATCTAGGAAAAGCTCTGGGAAGAATAAACTTAGATGATCAAAGGTTAGAAATTTATTTTCTCGTTATATTAAGGTAAGATGGAAAATGATGTTAATTAAGTGATTAAAATTGTGAACTAGTAAAAAATTGAATAAAGAATTCTAATATTTTGCTCTTAACTTGTTCTTGGTAAATCTAGTTTAGAAGAAGGTTTAATTTGACTTTTAACGGTTGATTTTTACTTTGAAATAGTGATAAATGCAGATTTGGAGATGGTGAGTTAAGTAAGAAACACATGAAAATATGGGAATATATCCAGTATACTGTAGACTTGAAAAAAATTGCAAATTTTGTTATCTTATACGATTTGTAGCACTAGAATGATGTGGATTCGTGCTTGTCAAAATGTCCATCATTTTGATTTGATTGTTAACTATTGTTTCAGTTGTGGTTTATTGTTTGCATATTTTTTGTTGAGTAATGATATTTATCACTTCTTTTTGGTTCACCCTTATATCACTTCATATTTGAAGGTTTTAAACACCAATCTGAGTATTTCTCTTTCCTAAATATTTTTTCTCTCTCTTCGATTTAATGCCACATAAGGTGACACATTAGGGTGATACAAAGGTGAACAAAAAAGGAGTGATAAATATCATTACTCTTTGTTGTTTCATGGTAAGGATGGAAATTGATAGGATTGAGAACCAAAACCCAATAAATAATCAAATTTGATTACATAACCATGATTAGAATTGTTTTAATTTGATTTTTAGCTGTGTAACCGATAATTAATCTTGTTAAAACTCATTAGATGTTAGGTATTTGTTATTAAATAAAATTGAAAACCAAAAATAATTTATCATGCAAATAATTTATGTTTTTTCAATAATGTAAGTTAAAAAATATTTAAATCTTGAACGCAAATATCAAATTTGATCATTTTAATTAACAAATATTATCTTTTTTAATTGAAAACTTCCCTCAATCTCATACACATGAAGTAAAAGATTAGTTTTTTTTTTGTCAATAAAAGATTAGCTTACAATAATAACATCGTAGACAATTTTTTGTTATTGAAATCAAGTGGAATAGAACGCATAACATGATAGAGTTAAATTTGGCCTTGAGTGTAAAAAATCTTGAAAATTTAAAAAATTTGAACAAAAATTAATTTTGAAAAAAGAAATACTAAAAATTAGTAACATACCACAAAAATTGTGAAAATATTTTGTTAAAATGGATGTTGGGATGAAAATTAAGAAATATAAATAATATAAATAATAGTGGAGATATAAAATTTTAGTTTAAAAATTTGATGTTCATGATAAATTGTTGAAAGTGACTGATATTTGTTTTTTAGTTGGATTTATGATGATAAGATATTAATTTTTTCATCAACATGACAGCTTATTTTTATTTTAAATTTATAATTTATAATTTATAAAGAAATTTAAGTAAAACTAAATATGAAGTTGTAATTAATCAGGAATTATTACATTTTTTGTGGAATTAGTTGGGCGTTGTCTCTTTAGTTAATGGATTAATGTCCGAAAATCTCTTTAAGTTAGAATTAATTCTTCCTCATCACAACCATCATTTTTTTTACTCATAAAAGATGCTATACATTTTTTTTCTTTTTTTTATCCATAAAAAAAAGTTGTTTGAGCTATAGGATTCTTACTTAAAATTTAAATTATGAGAAGTTGTTCAGAACTCAGATTTTAAGTTTTGAACTTCTTATAATTCATTTTTTTTTTTAAAACAATATGTTTTACGGGATAATGGACAATACTATGAGAATTTATTAAGGATTAACCTTAATTAAATACTCCACAAGGCTTTTTTAATATTAAACCCTTCAAAAATGTTTGCTTTTAAGTAAGTTCTCTATTTATATAGCTTCTGCTATGGACATCAATTCTTTAAGAAATTGAGGATGCTCTAGGATTTTCAAAGTCAACAAAGCCAGCTCATTAAGCAAATATCATAAAGTCCCTACAGAATAAATTAGTGGGAAAAAAAAAGGTCTCTATTTAATGGCTAACAGACAAGGTGCATGCTCAAAGTGATGGGATGTGGAAAGAACAATGGCTCTCGAAGGGTAGAAAGAAAGTGCCTATCAAATCAGTACTCGATGTTGTCACAGATCATGTTATATCCAGTTACTACCAAAAAATCTTTGCATGACTTTCAACTTATATGAATATGGAAACTACTCAACTAGGTCCGGGTATTACCTACTCTCAATTCTTTGAAGAATTAAACCCACTGAATCAATGCTCCTCATCTCACTCTCTCTCTAACTGACCAAGATCCGATTGTTCATTTGGAAGTGTGTCAAAAATGCCCTACCCACAAAGTGGAATATATTCAAAAGAAATTATTAGCTCTTTATCACTTATGGAATATTAAACCAACCATAGATAGAGTTTAGTCAATAGCCCGCTCAGACAATAGATTGATTGCGATATTGTAGCTAAGAGTTTGTAGGCAACTTAATATGGCTTAATATACTCTCAGTCAAGTGGCATTCCTTGCATTTTAAAATGTAATAGCCCAAATATATAGTCAGTTCAGAGAATCTTTCTCCATGTCATGAATTCCTAGCTAGTTGCTACGTGCTTCATTTAATTTCTTAATTGCTTTTCTTCTAATCTAGTGATTTTCAAGGACAAATAAAAATCCATCTATTCATAAGATAGAGAATAGAGTAAAAGGTAGAGGTTGTTATGTATATTTTTTAAATTCCAAAGTATGATACGAATATAAGAAATGACATTTAAGTTTTATAAAATTTAAATGCACTCATAAAGACTATTTTATAGTTAAATGAAATTGACACAAATAGCAAGGGTAGCAAAGTATAATTAATCAGTCCCTTCTCACAATCCTCACAGGACATCCACCTTTCATCTTTGAAGTCAACTGAGTTAAGAGAACGGGCTCAACACCTTCCTCCACCAACGGCACCACCCTAAACTGCCGTAAAACACCAGAAACCACCCTTTTCATTTGCAAGAAAGCCATCTCCTTACCCAAACACATCCTAGGCCCAGCCTGAAAAACTGGATACTCATAAGGATCCCTTGCCACAAACTTCCACTTTCCGGTGGTGGTCGTATCCTTTTCCAACCACCTTTCAGGACGAAACTCCGCCCAATCTGGTCCCCATATACTCTCCGATCGCCCCATGGCATAAACATGATATTGTACTCTGTTCTTTTTCTTAACAGTTGTACCATCTGGTAAAACATCATCTTGTTGAGCTTCTTTATTGTCCACAGGTACTGGTGGGTAAAGTCTCATGCTTTCACATAACGAAGCATGAGTATAAACCATGTCTTGCACTTTATTATATACAGACGAAGCCTCAGATTTTACAAAAATCTCTTTCAAAATCTCTTTTTCAACTTCTGGTTTTCCAGAAAGTTTCCAGAAAAACCATGTTAATGCAGCTGATGTTGTGTCACGACCAGCGAGGATAAAACTTATCACTATATCGATTATAAAATCTTCATCATAATCCCCGGAGCTCAAAAATCTTGATAATAAATCAACAGATTCGAGTGTTGATTTTTCTTCAAGTTCTTGTTTCTTCACTTTGATGATATCTTTAGCAAATTTACGAACCTGTTCAACAGCAATTCTCAGTTTCTTCTCTGAACCAATGTCTAACACACGTTTGATTTTCCATAAAATAGTATGAAAGTAACCAAATCTTTGACTACTAATTTGAGCAGCTTCTTCAAATACAATAGCAAATTCTGCTTGAGGTAGAGATGGTAATAGATAACAAGGATCATATCCAAATGAAATCTGGCAAATATTATCAAACGCGAATCTCTGAAGAATGTCTTGAAAATCAACAACAGTTTTCTGAGCAGCTGCTAAATCCAGGGTCGGAACCAAACGGTTAACAATCTCAGCATCAACTACATCTTCAACAAATTTCCGTAGAGTATTTGTGCTAAATTCACGGCTAGAAACTTGTCTTTGGAACTTCCATGTTGGACCATCTGAATTAAATATGCCATTGCCAAGCAAGTCTGATACAGTTGTTCGAAGCAAACTACCCTTTTTATAAATATCAAAACGTTTTTGGAGAATATGTTGAACATTAATAGGATTTGCAGTAATGATATGTCGGCGACCAAGAGAACGATGAAGAGTGAAAGTTAAGTTTGGTGAGCTTCTAACAATTTCTGATGTCCATTGAGTTTCTTTTTCTATATTTTGAAGTATTGAAAAATACGAACCGATAATTGGGTATGATTTCGGAAGATTTTTACTAGGCCTTGATGATGAGCTATTTAGGTTTGTGAAGGTTCTGAAAGTGATGAAGAAAATGAATAGCAATGGAATGAATGAGAAGAGAAGCAAGTTTGATACATCAGGGAGTGACATTGGTACTGAAAGGTGTGGATTATTACTAGGTAGTTAGGTAGATAGAAGATACTGGGAAACTTAGATACGTGTGACATATATATATCCACGTTGTTTAGAAATTATAGTTCGCATATACCAACAAAAATCATACCATTAAAATACTAATGAAATGATTTGAAAAGATCAGATATAAATTTTCAATTTCATTATTTTATTTTATTTTCATACAAGAGAAGAGAGGCAATAATGCCGTTAAGAATTAAAAGTTACACGAAAAACCATAGTTCTTATTAATACTCTAATACAACTCTAGCTGTTGCATAATCACTACGGTCCCTCATAATGAAGCTCGAAAAATAATCTGGTGACTCAATGAATTTCATTATTTTATCAACTTCATTTTGTCTTTTTCAATATCTACGTTCAATCAAATTATACAAGATCATTTGATATATATTTTTCTTTTTTTTTTGGTCGGTCATTTGATATCTATTAGTTGTATGGCTTTTAATGGTATATATTATTACTTTATTTTATAATATATACTAACTTAAAAAATTTAAACAACACATATTTTTTTAGGATCAATGGCCTAAAAGAATTCCTTGATGAATTGTTGTGACCATAAAAAATCTCAATACTACCTACGTTGATGAAATATCTCTTATGTTGTTTAAAAAACAAAACTAGTACAATAAGATTCTACTGTGTTCATTCCCACACTCTATTTATGGTACGTGCAGTATATATTCTTTCTCTTTTAACGGTTGTCTCTCTCCTCCGTACACCAGCACTGTACAATCACTACAATCTCATACATGTTTTGGTGGGAGCAAAACAAAACAAAGCTCATCTAAAAGAAACAAAATGTTTACTCTCGATGAAGAAAAACGCTTCAAGTTTAGAGATTTATGTTGGCGTCTATTTAAGAAGACGAAAAAAAACTCAGTATCAGTTTTTTTTTCGTACATTTATTTATGGTTTAACGCTATGTAATGATTAATGTATGTTATTATGATGATAAACTAATTTTTATACATATAATCTCGTTATTTTTAGTATAGTGTTATGGTTTTTTAGGTGCTTGAAATATGCAAAATATGTTGTTATATAGGTATGTCTATTATGTATGTATAGGCTAGTCATGTATGTTGAATGTCTGAAATGTTTTGGAAACATAAATTGTAATGGATAAATACCCATTTGGATTCATATACTGAAAGTATGAGTTCAAATGGGTGAATACCTATTTGGATTCACATACCAAACTATATAAGTTAAAATGGGTAAAAAGACCTTAAGATTTATATATTGGGGATTTTATGAGTCAAATGGTGAATTCACATTCACATTTGTATACGATAAAATATGAGTTCAAATAATCGATTGCCTTTTGGGATTTGTATATTGGAAAAGGTAATGGAACTTATTGGTAAATTTTCAGTGGAATCTGAAAAGACTTAAAGTAGATAGTATATCAATTGTGAATATCCACTAACGTTGTGGCATATTAATAGGTATTTACCCATAGGTAAGAGTCCACCCTATGCATATCATTAAAATATGTAATACGTGATGATGAATTTCTACCCATTGAGACTAGTCGATGGTTCTGATAACTAATTGGGCTCGTTGATCAACTGCAAAAGGATATTTACATTTAACTATTAATATATTATGACATTTGGTGCAAAGAACGGGAAATACATGTCAACCTTCGTGGAGCTTTGAAATGTGGTTTCTCAGGATGGGTGGGAGATGATCATATCAAGGTATGCAAACGTCTACCATTCTACAACCTCATAAATGGGGTGTACAACGTAAGATTTGGTGCACCAAGAATAAAGAAGATAGGACAATCACTACAAATTATATCTTCAGAAAATATAATACATCTTCCTTAACCGATGGATTTGAAATAGGAGGTAAAAGACTGAAGGGAACTCCCCAAGATTTTGAGTACTATTGGGTAAGGGTATAGGTGATCCAATCCCAGTTTGATATAGGAAAACAATTTAAAAAAAGACATGGTATGGTTCTCCATAAACTTCCCATATTAGGATAAAATGATACAGACATAGTAGGTTTGAGATAAAATCATGTCAGTTTTATCTAAACCACCACCCACATCGAACCTTAATTATTTTGCTATTATGGTTTGCATAATTTGTCTATGGACCATATTCTACCATTCGAGATAGGCGCCCCCAAAGTGGTGGACTGTTAAAGTCAACCTACATCTCGATGACCTGCTAAGATATGATTGGGTAACTTATATTTGTGATGAACTCGTACATCGACTACTGAAATCAGGCGTAGACGGATGCTTATGCATAATATTAGTAGTTTTTTCTACCCAAAACAATAATGTTTTGTCCATATATTTATTTTTTCAAGAATCTAATGAACGCAATTACCTAATTTGACAGCTTTGGTTCTACAAGCATATACTATCTGAACACCTAGAGAAGGAAAATGCATTTCCTAATATCTTCATGTGGGTAACTATAATCAAGGGAGTCCCCAATTGATAGGTAATACATCAAATAGATAAAGACGAGTCTTGTAAATTACTGTCTACCCGTCATGGGTAATTGGTATTTACCATAACACGTAATGGGTTTTTACCCATTAGGGTAATGAGTAATTTACCCATCATATATAATGCGTATGCATCGTTTTTTTTTCTTTTTGTGAATAACCCATTTCATTTTACTCAGGTACACCCAGATCAGTTGGTGTTGACATCGAGAGATAAAGGGACGATAAGAAACAACATGCCAGAAGGGCATAGGACATCAAATGGTAGGGTTGGTGTTGGGAGATAGTGGAGAATAGAATGAAAGGGTAAAGAGGACTTAAATTCAAATAACAGGGAAACAAAGGGGACGACAAATAGAAGGATATGGATAAAGATAATGATGGTTCATCCAATGGGGCGATGAAGGGGATGATAACGAATTAGAAGACAAAGTCGATGGATTGTCCAATTCGTCGAAGGGTTCAGAAGCAGGGTCCAACCCGGATAAGGGGAGTGGTAAAAAATAATGACATGAATGGTTCAAAACATGTGTACAAGACTCGTAGAGAAGTGGAATCAGATAAAGAATCCAGTTCAGTTTCAAAAAACATAAATAAGAAAGAAGATGGAGATAAGGAATCAGAGACTTCGGTACACGTAGAGGATAATATGGTAATTCATGAATTGTTGTACGATTTTAGTGATATTTTGTACAACTAGACCAGCGTCCAATAGGTGATTTACCGATCCAAGATGAGCCATTTATCGACGCTACTTTGAGAATACGTGGTACAAAAGTCAGAGAGGCATGGGTAACGCGACTATATTCAAAGCCTGGAGCTTTGATAGGGATGTTGGATAAACTCAAAGAAGAGATCGAAAAGCTAAAATCATAGAATTAGATTTTAGAGGATAAACTAAAAGTGACATAAGAAGAGAAGGTTAGACTGTCCGAAAGACTTAACAACTCAGAGAGTGCCAAGACATATTTAATAGACAAACTTGTAAGTGTAGACATCAACATTGAGAAGTTAAGTGTAGTGAATCGGGAAAAGAATCAGACAATCAAGGGCTTGGAAGATGAGACTTCCTGTTTAAATCATTTAATAGAAGAGGCGGAGCGTGAGCAGAATGAGTTGGTAACGGCGTGCATGAAACACCAGAAGATCATGGACGATTTGGTAAAACAATTGTTGTATGAGATATCGTAGAGAATCAATCTTGAGATCGAGATGGGGGGACTGAGAAAGTAAATGGAGTAGAACACCAGATGTAGTCAAACAAAACAAAATACATGTAGCCAAGCACGAACCATGGGTGGTGGCGTATAATGCATTTACTTTATTTGTAGTGACTTTGGAGGGGGAAGTCCAATAAACATGCACTAAAATATTGTCCAGCAGTTGTGAATCATAACAAACGCATCACACATATTATTCTTAAAAGTACCCCCATCAGTTGTTCTGCCAATGATCCCTTCATAGAAGACCAATGGTGGAGCACCGAAAGAGAAAAAATATAATGTATCAAACAAATAAGTATCGATTAACACAAGCACAAGATGTAGCCCATCAACGAAAATAGGTGGGGTATCAGTGGCGAATGAAAAAGGTATACTTTAAATTAAAGTTTATTTTGAAATTCACGATTTAAAAAATATATATTATGCTACGTTTATTTAATTTACCTTAAGAAATAACTGAGAAATAGACTAACTTACGAAATATTTTTTGGTATATTGTGTTTCAGTGGTTTACTTATGTTAATGTAATATTCAAACTCCATGATAATGGAGAATAGATAAACTAAGTAAGAGTATAGAGTGATTGTTTTAGGTAGGTTGCTTGTTTAACTATTATCGGTTATTAGTGGGTTATTGGGGAGGTGTATTTCGACTATATTTGATGTGTTCACTATATTTTGATGTTCATGTTGCTAAACTATATATCGATATAATGGAATTATAAATATGGTGGTGTGTCGATATATGTTATGTGATTCATATGATTTCGTAGTCTGGTAAGTAATCCAATATCGACTTGCAGTTGTGAAGATTCAAGAGCGTAGGCCATCAATGCAAAAAAAGGTAGCCCGACAAAGAAGTCTGATGGTCTATTATCGAATTCCAAAGAGGGTATTGTATCAAAAAAAATTGTAGAGCATAATATCATCTGGTATACCCAAACAAAGAGAAAGAGTCATATTGCCCATCGCAAGACTCCAAAGGTAGATCAAGGAACATAGAAGAAGTTTGGACTCCATGTAATTTAATGAAATGAAATTGTGATTACTATTGTGTTGTAGGATATCGTACATTAGTCAACACTCTGAAAACTAGTCCAATTTCATCCTACATATATGAAGATTCAAAACTAGAGGCAAACATTAAGAAATAAAAAGAGCTCATTAAAGAATTAGATGGTGGATCATCAAAGTCCAAATCTAGTACTGTATCAAGTAAAAAAGTATCGGTGGTAAGATCTTCGGACGTAACCAAACAAAAAGGACAAACTGTATCCCATCGTAGGAGCCTGGTGGTTGTTAAGAGGAGATCGAGGAAGGTATGCAGTGGGTTCCAGTGTGTGATAAAATAAAGATAATAAAAGAACACACCTTGGAAGAACCACAAGAAACTCTATACAAGTGCACGGATCGGTTGCAAGTAATAAAAGTAAGTGAAAGTTCATTCTCATGGATTTAGTTAGCTTAAGCTCATCGCTATTCTAAGTATAAGTGTGA
Organism: Nemophila menziesii; assembly: GCA_029959085.1. Classification (NCBI taxonomy): domain Eukaryota; kingdom Viridiplantae; phylum Streptophyta; class Magnoliopsida; order Boraginales; family Hydrophyllaceae; genus Nemophila; species Nemophila menziesii. The sequence continues at coordinate 34,443,356 of JARWIR010000003.1, forward strand.
AGTGATCTAATATAAGTAGTGAAGATTCTATAATCCTCCTAAATCTTGTAATGTAGCTTAGAAGGAAATCTCAACACCTTTAGAGGCCTTGGGTAAGTGGACCCTACACAATGATCGGTGGTGAAATCTAATCCTAGTGACAATTTAGTTAGGCAAGCCCGTCAGGAACACTACTTAACACTAAACGCTCATGATGTGTTTCCGTCCCTAACCACCCCCCTCCCAGCTAGGATGATAGTATAGGGAACTTAGGTCAAACCAGAGGTGTACAAGCTCTAGCAAGTTTAATGAAAATCATTCATAATACAATTATAAAATAGATACTCAACTTATTTATAATGAATTCCCAAATACTATCAGATAGCAAAATAATAATAAAGGGTTTAATAAAATGAAAACCCAAGTTATGGGAAAATTTAATGCATAATAAAGAGCTTAGAATTGTGTTTAAGCCAAAAATCTTTAGCTAATTACTCTAATGATAGAGACGGAGAGATGCAGAATTGATGTTGTGGTGCTCCAGCTCTGTTGTGTCCTCTCTAGGTCGACTTTCTCTCAATTTTTTTTTTGTAAAGGTTGCTCAATGGAATGGAAAGAACCTATTTATAAAGACAAATTTGGATACATATGAGTCATGGGCTAGGTTGGAGTGACTTAATCCAACCCAAACACGTTTTCCTTAAAAAGTGGACTGATTTGACCCACAACAACTGTAAATTCAACAACTTCTTTGTTATATCTCCAAAATACAAACCCTTAGTGGTCACACGTTCATAACTCAATATAATATTTGTATATAAAAGGGCTCCTACAAATTCTTTGTCAATATCACGTGACATCGAAAACAATTCACTTTCAAAACCTAATTCTTAGCTCTTGCACTTTCTAAAAATGACTTACTTAGTCCTTTACTCTTGCTTTCCTTATTTGATCTCTTTTACTCGACTTATTATCCATTATTTGGCATCTTATATCATCCATATACCTAAGAGTTTCACACTTAACACATAAATTAGACCTAAAATGCTCTAAAAGTAACAAAACTCCCAAACAAGGCACGAAACGAGAATAAATCAAATAATAGGAAAACGATCCTCAATTAAGAATATAATGAACCTAAGATAATGTCTCGTGACTAGATTATTATATCACAAATATGAAGACATCAGTATGCTTGATTTATTAGAGTATTCATTTTTAAAATTTGTGTTTATTGGACTGGTTGTCGTGTAAGTAGATGATACAAAAATATGCATACTGATTTATGGTGTTATTTTTATGAGAGTCGGACGTATGAAGACTAATCCAATTTTTTCCTACAATATTTGAAGGTTCAAAGAAGGAGCCAACCATTAAAATAATGGGTATGCAAAAGAAGTCGGATGGTGGATACTCAAAAACCAGAGAGGGTAGTGTTTCAACTAAATGTGTAGCCATTGAGAAGAGTAGGAGCCTAAAGGTTCCCGAAAGTGGATCCTTGGAGAGTAAAGAAGGTGCGCATAATTTATGTGTTGTGGTCTATTTATTTTTTCAGTTTATGTCTGGTAGCTAAATTTCATGTTAGTTGAGGATGTCCAGTTTAGGTCCTTGTGTGAGAGAAAAAAAGTAGTTTTAAGTCTGTTATCATAGTTTAACCTAATTAGCGTTTGTTAGTTTGTTGTAACAATGAGTTGTATTTTGTGTATGTGTAGCATGTAATATGTGCATGTTTGTTTCTGTTTTGCTTACACGGATTTGAGATAATGTTGAGCTTCTCTGTTAATAATGCATTGTGTGTTTTACATGCCATAAAAAATACACTACTAAGCATCATTTGAAGCAGTTTTCCAAGTTTTTAGCAAGGATATAGTGTCAGGTTTCCACTTACACGCTGCCCATAGATTGCCCTTTTATGGTTTGAGGTACTGAACATTTAGCGATATGGATGAGGAAGTAGACAAGATACTACACAGTTTTAAAGAAGTTAAACAAAACCTTATCGACTAGTGTTGAGAAGTCCAAATTAGATTCGGTTGTAAGTGATCAGCCTGAGAGTACAGTAGTAAAATAGATAGGACCTAGTGCTTGTAGTGGTCATATAACCTGGAAATCTGCTAAACTTGCAAAGCCTAATGTTGAACCAGTAGTGAGACCTAGAATACCAAAGTTTCCCGTGAAAAGGAAAAGGCGGGGTTGCTTAGTGTTTCATGTTGCGTATACTACTAAACTAAATTTCTTTATGTGCGAATGTGATTCAACAAGTTGGGCACCAAAAAAGTGAGTGTCTTTGTTCATTTAGTATGATTTAAACAACCAATAGCATACCAAGCAATACCATGGTGAATCTCGAGTCGATGATTGTCAGAAAATAATGTTAGAGAAACTTTAGTTTCTTTTTGTTGGTTGTTGATGTATCATTTTATGTGATACATTAATTTAGTCACGAAACATCTTTCTTATGGGTATTTAGGACTTAGTTGAGGTATTTTCCCCTCGATTATTTGATGGTTTACACTTTTGTGTCTACTTTTGACTGTTATGTTACTTTTTGAGCCTTTGTGCGTAAATTGTGTGTTAAGTGTATGCATATCTTAGGTACTCGAACGCTACAATACCCCGAGACGATGATAAGAATTCATTAAAACAAGATTACTCCAAAGTCATGGCATTAAAAGAAGATTCGACCACTTTTGAAAAGCGAGAGCATTTGTTGCATATATATCGAAATCCACTTATTAGAGATACCACACTAAATTGGTCCGGATTTTGGACGGACTCTTAGATTTCATGATATCACTTGGAGTTAGAAGCGCATATGAACTAACGGTTACGTGTACCATTTTAAGGGGTGATAACCCTTCATATATAAAAAACAGGGTCTAAACAAAAATTAAAACGCCGTCTGTGGGAATCGAACCCACGACCACGTGGTTAAAAGCCACGCGCTCTACCAGCTGAGCTAAGACGGCTTGATAAATATTGTTTTTGTTTAACTGTATATAATAGTTTGTCATTCTCTTCTTTGTTTTCACTAATCTTTTTTTATTACATAGGAGGTCTTGAGGATTGATTAAAAAAACAAAGACTATACTAGTACTTCATTAACCAAATCCGGGTTGTAAACACCCTTGGCGTCTTAATATCTAGTCTATCTTTTACGAGATTCCTCCAAATGTCATCTGGAGGATCCCCAAGGGACACAAAAGTCTCACTTCCAATCATTCTCATACGCACCAACCAATCTGCACATGAATTAGCCTCTATAAAAATGCCCTTCAAAGTGAATCCATTGTTTTTTTGCAAGAATTACTCGAATGTGTTGTATCCACTCCAAACATGGCCCCTTCCATTCTCTACCTTCTAAATAGCTTCAATGGCCTCCCAAGAGTCCACCTCTACCTCTATTTATTTTATTACTAACCCCTCCGCCATCCTTAATCCCTCCACAATCGTCGGAATCTCATGATAAACCTTCATAATAAAGCCCTTCACCCAATCCCCATTCTCGTCTCAAATTAATCCACCCCTTTCACCTTCCTTTTTCTATCTATTGCAACTCCCGTCTATGTTTAGCTTCAAGCCCAAAGTAGGCTTATTCCATCCAACTAAAGTTACCATTGACCACTTAGATTGCACCCTTCAAGGCACACGACCCCATGATCTACTATATATATTAGCTAAGAACTTTGCTTTCCGAACCACCACCAATTCGTGTGGGAATACCCACCGTTAAATGCTACCTGATTTCGCTCCTTCCAAATAACATCAATAACGACTCCAAAGAAAACACTCCAATTAATCCCAGGGAACAATCTTTTATTCGATAAGTTCCGGAAACACCAACTATTACTCGTACCTGTCTCAAACATCTCGCCATGAACCGAACCAGAAGCCTCCAGGCCCGTAACAGCTGCATATGTTTTTTTTATTACATGAGAAACTGCATAGATTTGAAAGGTTATTTAGAAATTATTTAGATGTCATGGGTTTATTGATACCAATATATATCTTTATGCATATCTTCGTTTGAGTTTGGTTTAAAAAATGTTTGTCCGAAATCATTCATTTATTAAGAAATGCTCAAATTCAAACTTGTTCGTAAACTGATTTTTTATATTCCTCTAATGTAAATTAACATATATATATATATATATATATATATATATATATATATATATATATAAAATCATATTAAAATTTAAGGTCATTGAGCTAAAAAATATAACACAAAAAAATTATTGTCTAATAAGTTCCACAAAAATTTTAGAGAAGACATACACGCAGCTTATTGAAAGACACACAACTCATTAAAAAAAAAAGTAACTCAATAAATAAAACTCGTAATCATTTAAAAGCAAATTTAACCTATTAATAATTGAATTTTTAGGACCAAAAAAAATTGACTTGTTGAGGATGAGTAGACATGTTTTTGAATATTTTTAAAGAAGTAACTCTAAAATTTAAATATTAACTAGGATATCAATTATTCTTTTGAATTTTCTTTTTATCAATATCTCACTTCGTATTCATATCGCAAACTCCATCATATACAAATCATTACATAAAATTTTGCTTCCGCTACAAAAGGAATAGATAGTTCGAATTCAAGTTCAAGTTCATTCTGGAAAAAAAAAACTTGTTCGAATTCGTTTAAGAAATTAAATAAACACGATGAAACATCTATTTGAATAGTTTATGGCTTTACTAGGTTCTACTAAAATTGATTGAGTAAACAGTTTTATATAAGATAATTGGTTAAAAGGTCTTAAAAACATGTTTTATCAGTCTTTTTCGTGCATCTCCAAAAGATCCAAAGTTAATAGGTTAACTTTGATTTTTATTGGGTTACAATTTTTGTTTAAAAAGTTACGTATATTTTTAATGAATATATATGTAATTTTAATAGATTGATTGTGTTTTCAATAAATTACGTATTTATCTTTTCTAAAATTGAAATTAACATAACCATTCTTTTGCATAAACTTTTTGGTCAATTGCCCACTTTACAATTATAGTAGGCTGCTTAAAGATTGGGAAAAAAAATACATACTAGTTCAGGCCAAAACTTTTAAGTGTAGTTGCCAAATTTGTGATTTGAGACGTACAATAAGTATGTAATGGGCCATTTAATTATTTGTTATGGGCCAACAACAAAATTATAATCACACATGTTTAACATGTAAAGCATTCTGAAAATACAACCTACTTTCTCTTTTTTTTTTCTTTTGGGTCGGTTGTATGCCCTACTTTCAACATTTATGTTACATCCATTTTATACTCCATACCTATTTATTTTTTATTTTTTTGGACTTTACTCCCCTCCTTATTAAAAAGAAACCCCCCCCCCCCCCCCCCCCACAATGTGTCCACATCGAAAGCCAGAAATTAGATTAGCATACATTTTTCTTTTTCACGAATATAGTTTTTTTAACATGATTAAATATATTTAAAATTACAATATATTACAATTCCTACTTATACTAACCAAATCCGAGATAATAGATTTAGGGAAAGTAAGAAATACAAAGACGATTAAAAAAATACAACCCCAAATCTCAATACAAGAGTAAAAGGGTAACTATCAAACTAAAATTCACGCAAAGAAAAACTATACATTTTTTAATACATATGAGCGCCACTTTGGACTCGAAATCATTTTGACTCCAATAAATTACATATTTATCTTTTTCAAAATTGAAATTAACATAACCATTCTTCTAATTAAACTTTTTGGTCAATTGCCCACTTTAAAATTATAGTAGGCTGTTTAATGATTAGGAAAATAAATAATACATACTAGTTCAGGCCAAAAAATTTAACAGTCATTGCCAAGTTTGTGATTTGAGAGTGCAGTAAATATGTAATGGGCCATTTAATTCTTTGTTATGGGCCAGCCACAAAATTATAATCATACATGTTCAACATGTAAAGCATTCTGAAAGTACACCCAACTTTCTCTTTTTCTTTTCTTTTTTCTTTTGGGTCGGTTGTACGCCCTACTTTCAACATTTATGTTACATCCATTTTATACTTTCTACCTATTTTATTTTTATTTTTTTGGACTTCACTCTCCTCCTTATTAAAAAGAAGCCCCCCCCCCCAATGTGTCCACATCGAAAGCCAGAAATTAGATTAACATTTATTTTTATTTTTCACGAATATAGTTTTTTTAACATGATTTAAAATTACAAAATATTAAAATTCCTCCTTATACTAACCAAATCCGAGAAAATAGATTTAGGGAAAGTAAGAAATACAAAGACGATTAAAAAATACAACCCCAAATCTCAATACAAGAGGGAAAAGGTATATATCAAACTAAAATTCACGAAAAGAAAAACTATACATTTTTTGAATAGATATGAGAGCCACTTTGGACTCGAACTCATTTTGACTCCAATAAATAACGTATTTATATTTTCCAAAATTGAAATTAACATAACCATTCTTTTGTTTAAACTTTTTGGTTAATTGCCTACTTCACAATTATAGTAGGTTGTTTAATGATTGGGAAAATAAATAAATACATACTAGTTCATGCCAAAACTTTTAACTGTTGTTGCCAAGTTTGTGATTTGAGACGTATATTAAATATGTAATGGGACATTTAATTCTTTGTTATGGGCCAGACACAAAATTATAATCACACATGTTCAACATGTAAAGCATTCTGAAAGTACACCCTACTTTCTCTTTTTCTTTTCTTTTTGTCTTTTGGGTCGGTTGTACACCCTACTTTCAACATTTATGTTAAACCCATTTTATACTCCCTACCTATTTAATTTTAATTTTATTGGGACTTCACTCCCCTCCTTATTAAAAAGAACCCCCCCCCCCCCCTCCCCCATTGAGTCCACATCGTAAGCTAGAAATTAGATTAGCATTCATTTTTCTATTTCACGATATATAGTTTTTTAACATGATTAAATATATTTAAAATTACAAAATATTACAATTCCTACTTATACTAACCAAATCCAAGAAAATAGATTTAGGGAAAGTAAGAAATACAAAGACGATTAAAAAAATACAACCCCAAATCTCAATACAAGAGGGAAAAGGTAACTATCAAACTAAAATTCACAAAAAGAAAAACTATACATTTTTTAAATACATATGAGAGCCACTTTGGACTCGAAATCATTTTGACTCCAATAAATTACGTATTTATCTTTTCCAAAATTGAAATTAACATAACCATTCTTTTGTTTAAACTTTTTGGTCAATTGCTCACTTTACAATTATAGTAGGTTGTTTAATGATTGGGAAACGAAATAAATACATACTAGTTCAGGCCAAAACTTTTAACTGTCGTTACCAAGTTTGTGTTTTGGGACGTACAGTAAATATGTAATGGGCCATTTAATTCTTTGTTATGGGCCAGCCACAATATTATGATCACACACATTCAACATGTAAAGCATGAAAGTACACCCTACTTTCTCTTTTTCTTTTCTTTTTTCTTTTGGGTCGGTTGTACGCCCTACTTTCAACATTTATGTTACATCCATTTAATACTCCCTACCTATTTATTTTTTATTTTTTTGGACTTCACTCCCCTCCTTATTAAAGAGAACCCCCCCTAATGTGTCCACATCGAAAGTCAGAAATTAGATTAGCATTCATTTTTCTTTTTCACGAATACAGTTTTTTTAACATAATTAAATATATTTAAAATTACAAAATATTACAATTCCTACTTATACTAACCATATCCGAGAAAATAGATTTAGGGAAAGTAAGAAATACAAAGACGGTCAAAGAAATAAAACCCCAAATCTCAATACAAGAGGGAAAAGGTATATATCAAACTAAAATTCACGAAAAGAAAAACTATACATTTTTTGAATACATATGAGAGTCACTTTGTACTCGAAATTATTCTGACTCCAATAAATTATGTATTTATCTTTTTCAAAATTGAAATTAACATAACCATTCTTTTGTTTAAACTTTTTGGTCAATTGCCTACTTTACAATTATAGTAGGCTGTTTAATGATTGGCAAAAAAATAAATACATACTAGTTCAGGCCAAAAATTTTAACTGTCGTTGCCAAGTTTGTGATTTGAGACGTACTAAATATGTAATGGGCCATTTAATTCTTTTTTATTCCAGCCACAAAATTATAATCACACATGTTCAACATGTAAAGTATTCTAAAAGTACACCCTACTTTCTCTTTTTATTTTCTTTTTTCTTTTGGGTCGCTTGTACGCCCTACTTTCAACATTTATGTTACATCCATTTTATACTCCTTACCTGTTTATTTTGTTATTTTTTTGGACTTCACTCCCTTCCTTATTAAAAAGAAAACCCCCCGCCCCCAATGTGTCCACATCGAAAGCCAGAAATTAGATTAGCATTCATTTTTCCTTTTCACGAATATAGTTTTTTTAACATGATTAAATATATTTAAAATTACAAAATATTACAATTCCTCTTATACTAACCAAATCCGAGAAAATAAATTTAGGAAAGTAAGAAATACAAAGACGATTAAAAAAATACAACCCCATATCTCAATGCAAGAGGGAAAAGGTAACTATCAAACTAAAATTCACGAAAAGTAAAACTATACATTTTTTGAATACATATGAGAGCCACTTTGGACTCGAAATCATTTTGACTCCAATAAATTACGTATTTATCTTTTACAAAATTGAAATTAACATAACCATTCTTTTGTTTAAACTTTTTGGTCTATTGCCCAATTTACAATCATAGTAGGCTTTTTAATGATTAGGAAAATAAATAAATACATACTAGTTCAGGCCGAAACTTTAAACTTTCGTTGCCTAGTTTGTGATCTGAGACGTACAGTAAATATGTAGTGGGCCATTTAATTCTTTGTTATGGGCCAGCCACAATATTATAATCACACAAGTTCAACATGCAAAGCATTAGTACAACCTACTTTCTCTTTTTCTTTTCTTTTTTTCTTTTGGGTCGGTTGTACGCCCTACTTTCAACATTTATGTTACATCCATTTTATACTCCCTACCTATTTTATTTTTATTTTTTTGGACTTCACTCCCCTCCTTATTAAAAAGAAACCCCCCCCCCCCCCCCTCCCCCAATGTGTCCACACCGAAAGTCAGAAATTAGATTAGCATTCATTTTTCTTTTCACGAATATAGTTTTTTTAACATGATTAAATATATTTAAAATTAAAAAATATTACAATTCCTACTTATACTAACCAAATCCGAGAAAATAGATTTAGGGAAAGTAAGAAATACAAAGACGGTTAAAAAAATACAACCCCAAATCTCAATACAAGAGGGAAAAAGGTAAATATCAAACTAAAATTCACGAAAAGAAAAACTATAGATTTTTTGAATACATATGAGAGACTCCAATAAATTACGTATTTATCTTTTCCAAAATTGAAATTAACATAACCATTCTTTTGTTTAAACTTTTTGGTCAATTGCTCACTTTACAATTATAGTAGGTTGTTTAATGATTGGGAAACGAAATAAATACATACTAGTTCAGGCCAAAACTTTTAACTGTCGTTACCAAGTTTGTGTTTTGGGACGTACTGTAAATATGTAATGGGCCATTTAATTCTTTGTTATGGGCCAGCCACAATATTATAATCACACATGTTCAACATGTAAAGCATCCTGAAAGTACACCCTACTTTCTCTTTTTCTTTTCTTTTTTCTTTTGGGTCGGTTGTATGCCCTACTTTCAACATTTATGTTACATCTATTTTATACTCCCTACCTATTTAATTTTAATCTTTTTGGACTTCACTCCCCTCCTTATTAAAAAGAACCCCCCCCCATCCCCCAATGTGTCCACGTCGAAAGCCAGAAATTAGATTAGCATTCATTTTTTCTTTTCACGAATATAGTTTTTTAACATGATTAAATATATTTAAAATTACAAAATATTACAATTCCTACTTATACTAACCAAATCCGAGAAAATAGATTTAGGGAAAGTAAGAAATACAAATCCGATTAAAAAAAAATACAACCCCAAATTTCAATACAAGAGGAAAAAAGTAACTATCAATCTAAAATTCACGAAAATAAAAACTATACATTTTTTGAATACATATGAGAGCAACTTTGGACTCGAAATCATTTTGACTCCAATAAATTACATATTTATCTTTTCCAAAATTGAAATTAACATAACCATTCTTTTGTTTAAACTTTTTGGTCAATAGCCCACTTTACAATTATAGTTGGCTGTTTAATGATTGGGAAAAGAAATAAATACATACTAGTTCAGGCCAAAACTTTTAACTGTCGTTGCCAAGTGTGTGATTTGAGACGTACAGTAAATATGTAATGGGCCATTTAATTCTTTGTTATGGGCCAGCCACAAAATTATAATCACACATGTTCAACATGTAAAGCATTCTGAAAGTACACCCTACTTTCTCTTTTTCTTTTCTTTTTTATTTTGGGTAGCTTGTACGCCCTACTTTCAACATTTATGTTACATCCATTTTATACTCCCTACCTATTTTATTTTTATTTTTTTGGACTTCACTCCCCTCCTTATTAAAAAGAATCCCCCCCCCCCAATGTGTCCACATCGAAAGCCAGATCTTAGATTAGCATTCATTTTTCTTTTTCACGAATATAGTTTTTTTAACATGATTAAATATATTTAAAATTACAAAATATTACAATTCCTACTTATACTAACCAAATCCGAGAAAATAGATTTAGGGAAAGTAAGAAATACAAAGACGGTTAAAAAAATACAACCCCAAATCTCAATACAAGAGGGAAAAGGTAACTATCAAACTAAAATTCACGAAAAGAAAAACTATACATTTTTTTTGGGTTACATGGGTGATCCGGGCTAGCTTGAGAGCACCCGACTAATCCCACAGAGATATACATGCCTCCCCATATATATGCTCATGGTAAATCAGAACTAGGTTACCCATGTTCAGGGAGGGGTTCGAGCCTTGTATCTCTTACTTTACACCCGTTAAAACTATACATTTTTTGAATACATATGAGAGCCACTTTGGACTCGGAATTATTCTAACTCCAACAACATTCGATCCAAGACCTCTTGGTCTTTGCGTAGTAGTCTAACCACTAGACCAACTATCCATCTTAAAAAAAACTATACATACAACAAGACTAATATAATTTATATTTAAAAAAGAATTTAATAATCAGAGAGACAAAGATGGAAAGAAAATTAGTAATCTTCCAACCATCAAAAACATTGGCGAATCCAGCACTAACATTGAAGATGGACTTCAAGTATAAGAGAATTTAGTGATAACTTTTTTTTCTTTTCCTTTTGTTGTCGTTTCACATAAAATTACATAAAACCGATAAATATATAGATGAAATAGAAAAATATTTAAAAAATAATTATATATAGATTAATATTTAATATAATTAATTATTGATACGTTAAAAAATATAATTAACAAAAAAATATTATCAATTTCATATATAAAAAGATAAGAATTAAAAAAAAGTATATATTTGGTTTAAATAAAGTAAAAAATAGAAAGGTAAGAATTTTAATGGAGTATATAATGTATAAACAAAGTAAGAAATATAATTAATAAAGTAAGTAAAATCAAAATTGGAAATTTTATTATTACAAATCGACATGAATTTTTCGAATAGATAAAGGGTTAATTCTCAATAAACTTTTACAATTTTGTCCACTATTTCGTAAAAGACATTGTCTTTTTTACCATCCTTAGATATCTTGAGTTCGCTTCCAAAGTTTGAAATCTGAGTTCTAAACATTTTCCCATGACACAAAATTTAAGTTTTGGGAAATTTTCCATAACTCAAACGACTATTTTTATGGGTAAAAAAGGAAAGAATAAAATGTATGGTGCATTTTATGGGCAAAAAAATGATGGTTGTGGTGAGGGGGAATTAAGTCTAACTTGAGGGGTTTCTTGGGCATTGATCCATTGATAAATGTAATATATAAGAATTTAAAATAAAATAATCAAATAGATAATTAATAAGAATACTTATTGACTGACTATTAATGGTAAAAAAAATTAAAAATGAGGGTGGGCTTAAGCCCACCCATTTGTCTACCTACATCCGCAGTGATCAGAAACAAGCATTATCAAGTCAATAAGGTATGTCATTTGGTCACTAAAAATATTTGTCCGTCATAATTAGGGATATCAATGGAATGTGGGTTTACGGGTACCTGTCCCACCTTATTCTAAACGGGAAAGATTTTAAGGTACTAAATGAGAGTTATGGTGGGTTGTCGGGATTGATTTTTAAAACTCGCGAAAGTGTTGTAACGTTGAATTAAGATTATAAATTTATTATCTTTCTTGCACAATCACTCCCACATAAATAAAAAAATTTAAGCGATTCAGCATAACAATGGATCATATTTATCATTGAGATATTGAGATTATTTATCCCTATACTTTTTCTTAGCCTTCCATACTATATAATCTAATATCATACGCAACCTTAATTTTAGTACTCGTGTGTTCCTTGATAGTCATATTATGTTTGGGTCGCATATTTTTTTATTATATTCTTGTTTTGGTTTGTCTCGTAACCCGCTGGTAGAACCAACCCCCACGAGGATTCAAAGAACGGGGTGGGGCGGGTCGTGGGGAAGAACGATGCGAGACGGAGTTTAGGTATAGGTAAACCCGCCCCAAACCCTCCCCATTGACATCCCTAATCATATTAACCAAACTCAATACCCTAAAAAAGTAGGGGAGAACTATCTACAATAAAAAAAGGGTAAAACTTCCATCCAATATTGGATGGTCCAATATTCACATCGCTACCATTGATTATTAAAACAAAACTCATGTTATTAGATTAATAAGTTAGTTTCTTTTGTAAGTTTAAAATATGAGGTAGGTGTATTAATATAATTGGTGTAGGATCATTCAATATTAGATGAAAGAATTTTCCAAAAAAAAACATTAGTTGATTTCTCGTCCTTTATCAATTATCAAGGTAATAGAGACAATCAGCCAAGACCTAGGAGAGCATCCAGTGAAAGATATGGGAACACCCTTAGAGCACAGACAAACACGAAAACCATTACGAATGAACTTAGACCACCTAAACCTAGCTCCCATTGGAACCACCACCTTTCAAAAATCAGACAATATTGATCAATCAGACACAGCGGAAAAAAGTATGCATGAACAAAGACACGACATTGAACACACCCACAAACAATGAAACTCATTATCAACCACCATCACCAGCCTCCTAAAAGTCTAAATACCACCGAGTCTACACATGTAGTCACCAAGCAATTAGCCAAATAGAAACTGAATATCACAAACAATTGACGAATGACCAATACTAGTTGCCCCACCCCCTACCCCAAGATCAGGGAAACCTGACAAAAATGCGAACATGGTTCAAATTAATATCCGATCGGAACAACAATCCCGACACATACCCTACCCCACACAATAGCTATAAAACTTTAGAGAAAGAATATTTTATACCTTTAAAATAGCTCAATGTAAATTATAACAACAACTGTGTTTGAAACTGAAGTTCAAAATGAAGTCTTGGGTCTATATTTACTCGGTAACAATTTCTTATATAATAAAGTATATATAATAAATATTACTACGTCCACTAAACTATCTGACGTTCTTATTCAAATACATGGAAAAATAAAGCAAATACCACTGATACCCTAATTATTCTTTCCCAAGACTAGAAAAAATTTCTCCTAAATCAAATTTTCGGATACTAAGGATGTGATTGGTACGCGATAATGAATTTAGGCAAGAAAGGAATAAGTGAAATAATAGAATTATCGTGGGAATAAATAGACCTTGGCAATTATAATACTACACATTGTATGTCACAGGAATAGAGGTAGTTCCTTTCTAATCTCAAACTTGATATAAAATTATGTTGTTTTGCAACTTTATAAATCACAAATATACCTTTATTATATGGGTCTAACAAATTAATTTATTTTATTCTACTTTAATCATGATATATGCTAGTTTTAATTTTTTTTCTAAATATCAAATAAAAAAATTTAAGTTTTGGAGAAAAAATTAAGGGTCAATGACCCAAAAAATCAAAATAATATTATACTTGCCCCAAAGAATCATCCATTAACTTACTATTATAAGATTACATGTTTACTCGTCAAGGACGATTCCCGTCAAGGACGATTCCCATCAAGGACGATTCCCGTCAAGGACGATTCCCATCAAGGACGATTCCCGTCAAGTACGATTCCCGTCAAGGACGATTCCCATCAAGGACAAAATTTAGTTAATGATGTTATTGGGAAGAATTTTTGTCATTGATGTTATTGGGCTGAAAATAATATTATTTTGATTTTTTGGGTCATTTTCCCAAAAATTAAAGTAGAAATTTTATTAATTGAATTCATGAAAAATAATATATATGATTAAAATTTGTTCTTAAAAAGTAGAGAAATTATTGAATATCATTTAAAAAACATTAGAATTTTTTTTATTCTTAATTCATCTATTTTTTTTCTTGTGATTTAAGTTAATTTATGTGCCTTTGAAATCATTTATAAATTTATTTCTCATATCAATAATCATGTTAGTGAGTGTTCAAAGTTAAATTATAAGTTAGAATTTTTATCTATTTTTTTGTCATGAATTAAAAAACAAAGTACAGTCTACATAATTTTTCAAGAAAATTGAAACTATCGATAATCGACCAATACTCCTATTGCAAAACATCAATGTTTAACCTTGCGCATTTCGCTGCATAATCAGCGATCTTATTCATTTCACTATTAATGTAAAAGACGTTTTAATTTGGGAATCATTTCATCCATTTTCTAATCTCAAACAACATCGGATGGGTTCTCCAATAAATTTCCCTGACACCCGAATTCCTTGAATAATTTCAAGGTTGTCTGAGTAGAAGGAACTACCCACTAAGTACTCATGACAAAGAGGATGGCTCACGCTTCTGCTTCCCTAGCAGATTTAACTCTTCCTTATTTCAGGATTTTCTTCTCAATAAACATTTTATCTTTAATCTAATGAAATAAAAATTTCATTCCTAATATAATTGACATGGCTAATATCATAGGAGTTGGATGAAATGACTATTACCATATTTGTGGGATTAAGTTTCCTATTATAATCAAAATCACATTTTTCTTAAACTATTACCAAACATAGGAATAAAATACATCCAGTATTTACATTCTAAAGTGTATTATCATGTGCCACTCGAACCCTAATAGTACAATTTATTAAATAAACGAGAGAGAATGACACAACAACTTGTAAAAACTATAAAAAAAACCAACCAACAAATAAAAGTCTGACTTGATAATCTATCTCTATGTAAAAAGAATCTCATTTGAAAATTTATTCCAACCAATAAAGTCTAAACTTGGCAAAACTCAATAACTTAAAATCAACTGAAGAATACATTTACACGCCAGTCAAACAAACAAATTCTAAATCGGAGCTACACATGTAGTCCTAATATGCCCCTTCTAATTACACCTGCTACTAGGAGTGAGCACAGGTCGAGTTTACCCCGGGTTGAGGTCTAGGTTAAGGATAGGATAATGTAGTCGGGGTTTTGTTTTGCCAAAGGTAAAGGTAAGGTTAAATTTTACCGTACCCTCGGGATACCTCGGGTTAATCCAAGTTTACCTTAGGTTAATTAAAATTGGAAATTTCTTATAATTCTAATACGAAGTATATAATAGCAATACAAAATACGTCTTAAGTCCCTCAAAATACTTTATATTTGAAATACAATCACAAAATATTACAAGTTCAATCAAAATCATACAAGGTCTACAAGATAGTACAAATTCCTTACTGATTCACAAAAAAAGTACCAAGTTATTAGTACATTTCAAGTTAATCCTTTTATATTGGAAAAAATTTAGCCACCTCTTCCATTGTTAAGGCTTAGAGCTCGTTTGGAAGTGCTTATTTTAGAGTAAAAAAGCGCTTTTAGAATAAAATTTAAAATTTAAAAAAATTATTAAAAATAATTTTGAAATCAAAAATTATTTTAAGTGCTTTTTTCAAGAAGCACCAATTTGGTGCTTCTCAAAAAAGTGCTTTTCAGAACCAAAAAAACTGTTAAAATACTAGAAACACTTTTAAGTGCTTTTACAGAAAAGCACTTCCAAACAGGCACTTAGTAACACATACACTCCCAATGAACAGTTCCTTAACTTGGTGAATAAATAACTATACACCCCTGTGAACCTCTAACTGCTTGGTGTTTTCTAATAAGATCTGCAAACCAAAAAGTAACAAATATTTAACAAAATTCAAACGAGCACATAAATATGCAACTTAATAGAGAATAAAACTAATGTCAAAAAAAATAGAGAATAAAACTTTAAACTCACGAATATTATTTGACACAACTTTGCAACATTCTGTTGCTAATTGCATAACATTTTCAAAAATATCCATTAGTACTCTAGAATCCATCTACATTAATCATAATGATAATTATTATAATCAACTACATACATATTTATATATTTAAAAATTTAAGAAGGGTAACTTTATCCAATTCGGGTAAAATTCCTCCATCCACAGATTCTCAGGAAATTCTTGGGTAAACTATGACCACACGTGGGGTCATAGTTTTAGTCTTAAAATAATACTTTATATACATGGTAGAGGAAAGAGAGTGTTTAGTTCTTTTTTTTTTCTCCAAAATCTTTCTATTAAATCCTCAAAAAACTTACAAAATTTAGCCTACTCCTATACTTGGGGCATCGGCTTTGATAAGTTCAGCTAAGACTGGTGGGATTAACCCTCTACCTAACTCAAAATCTATGCCAATCGGCGTATTTTTAGTTAGCCAATCAGCTACTACGTTGCATCTTCTCGAAACATATGAGAAAGATGGATTACAAGACTCGCTAATAAAGTAAATACTACGGACAATATTCTTAATACAATCATTTAAAATAGGAGAATTGGAAGCTAAAGGCCCTATGACATCTAAACAATCATTTTCAATAATGCATCTAAATGTCTTGAAGTCTCTAGCCCATAGACACGCTTTCAAAATGCCAAGTGCTTCGGCTTCAATTGGATCCGCAGCTCCAATCTCCCATGAATTAAGCTTGATAACCTTTCCTGAGTAGTCCCTAATCACACAAGATATAATAGACTTGTTAATTTTAAAAGATGCATCCGAGTTAATTTTGTACCAATTCTTGGGGGAGGTTCCCATTTTAGTTTAGAAAACTTATTATCGAGAACATTATCTTTATCATTCATAATAGTCTTATTCGCACTACCTTCCTTTCCAAAATTAGATAATAAGTTTACCTTTTTTTCTCTCAGACTATTAATGTCATCCTTGAGAATTTTATTCCCACTAAGGTTCATTTCATATATATTGATTTCTTCCTTCAGATTTAAAAAATCATCCTTAGGGTTTAAAGTTTCACATTGTTCCTGCCAATCAGAGTTAGCCAGCATTATAGTTTTTTTTTTGACAGACTTTAATGTTTCTGAAAAGAAACTCATTTCTAGCCTTCCAAATGTGCCACATAATAGTTGCAAACTTTTCGAAAATATGGGCCTCTTTATTACTTTCCTTATGGGCTTTATACAGATAAGTAGACATCCAAACATCCACTTTACATGGTTGTTGGTTGCTAACTTTAAAGCCCATTGAAGATGAAAACCAAACAGCTTTAGCCCATGGACATTCAAAAAATAAATGTTCAGTGGTTTCCTCGTCTGAATCACATATACAACATGTTTTCGTTTTTTGTATCTTCCTGTTGAACAAATTTACACTTGTAGGGAGTAAATTTTTAACTGTTTTCCAGAGAAATTTTTTAATCTTTGGTATAGTATTAAGATTCCAAATCATTTTCCATACCCTTGGGTCAACTGTGTGTAAATTAGGATTAGTTGTCAAGTTATTGACACTCTGATTTGATTCTTGTTCATTTTTTAACATATGGTAAGCTTGTTTGACAGTATATATACCATTCTTACACTTGTTCCAGTAACATACATCCTTCATAGGAACTAAAGGAATAAATGTCTTTAGTATATTATTTACTGTATTATTATCAAAGTTCTTATTAAGAATATCAATGTCCCATTTTCTCTCCCCTTTAATCATTAGGTCTTTTACAGTAGACACTTCAAGTGTAAGGGGAGATTTTATAGTGTTTACATTACTAATCCATATATGTTTATTAAGTAGGATATTTTCACCATTTCCAATTTTCCATTGGATATTAGGTAGAAGAATATCTCTTCCAACAAGTAAACTTTTCCAACCCCAAGAGGGATTATTACCTAGTTGGGCTTCAAAGAAGGAAGTATTGTGAAAATATTTACCGTTTAGAATTTTATATAAGAGGGAGTCGGAATTATTTATCAAATTCCAAGCTTGTTTGCCTAAAAGTGCAGTATTCATCACATGTAAATCACGAAAACCGAGACCCCCTTTGAATTTACTATAAGTAATTTTGTCCCACTTACACCAGTGGGGTTTTTTAGCTCCATTTTTGCCCCACCAAAATTTTGCAATGTGGGATATAGTTATATCACATGTTTTCTTTGGCAATAGAAATGAAGACATGTAGTAATTAGGTAAGCTTTGAATTACAGATTTTATTAGAATTTCTTTACCCGCATCTGTAAGATAAATATTTTTCCAGTTGGATATTCTTTTTACCACTCTTTCAGTTAAAATTTCAAGATCCTTCACTTTGGACCTTCCCCATTCAGTGGGGAGTCCTAGATATTTTCCTAAGTTTTGGACTACTTTCATATCAATTTTATGAGAGAAGATAGCTTGAATAAAATGAGGGGTATTTTTACTAAATTTTACCCCATATTTATTTCTATTAAGGGTGAGTCCAGTGGAATAAGCATATCTAGAGATGATATCATTAAAACTATTAACCTCTTTATTATTTTCTTTTAGGAAAAACATGCTATCATCAGCAAATAATAGATGGGTTAAGTTGGGACAGTTTTTAGTAATTTTGATTCCTTCATAAAGACCTTTATCCATTTTTTCTTTTACTAGAGCTGAGAGGGTTTGAGTGACAATACAGAAAAGGAAAGGGGAAAGGGGGTCCCCCTGTCTTAAACCTCTTTCAGGTGTGTCCAATTTATGAGCTGTGCCATTAATAAGCACTGAATAAGTTACAGTAGTTACACAGTTCATAATTAACTTGCACCATTTTTCATTAAACCCCATTTTAATAATAAGGCAGGATAAAAAGTCCCATTCTACAAATTCGTATGCCTTTTGAATATCTGCTTTTATAATCATATAGTAGCTTTTAGTATTTCTTTTCTCGTTAATAAACTTATTCACTTCATGGGCAATCATAGAATTCTCCTGGATATGCCTATTAGGGACAAAAGCCGACTGATTTTCATCAATAATATTTCCCATGAGTGGTTGAAGTCTATGTTTCTTCAATTTTATTTTTTTTCGAAAAGCTTCTTCCTTTTTCCTTTTTCGTCGGTCTCGCTACAAGTCAAAGTTAATGGTCAAAGTCTCAAGAAATTTTCACCGACCAGAGGAATTAGGCAAGGCGATCCGTTATCTCCTCTCCTTTTTTCGATCCTCACTGAAAGCCTTATTGGACTTATTAACTATCAATGTCGGAGAGGATACATAAAAGGTATTAAAATCACTAGGAATTGTCCAAGTCTTACGCATTTGTTATTCGCTGATGACGCTCTTTTCTTCGTTAATATTGATAATAAGGAGATTGAAACCTTCAAAGATACTATAAATCTTTTCTGTCAAGCTTTAGGACAAAGGATTAATTTTCAAAAATCATCTATTCTATTCAGCAGAGGAACACCTGAAAGTACATGTGAAGAGGTAGCAAGAAACCTAAATGTTACAAGAACATCCTCATTTGGAAAGTATTTGGGAATACCTTTCTCGCTTAAAAGGGCAAAATCGGAAAATTTAAATTACATTAAGGATAAGCTCTTAAGCAAGTCTTCGAATTATCTTGCTAACCTACTGTTGGATGGAGGTAAGGAAGTTCTTATCAAAGCTGTGTTGCAAGCAATACCAAACTATGCGATGTCCATATTTAAATTCCCCAAATCACTATGTAAAAAGTTATCAGGAATTATAGCAAACTTTTGGTGGGACACAAGCAATAAGAAGAGAATACACTGGGTAAAATGGAAAAGAATTACGAGAGCGAAAAAGATTGGAGTAATTGGATTTAGAGATCTCCAAAAGATGAATCTAGCACTTTTAGCTAAACAAGCATGGAGAATAATGGACAATGAGGAATTGGATTTAGAGATCTCCAAAAGATGAATCTAGCACTTTTAGCTAAACAAGCATGGAGAATAATGGACAATCCTAACTCTTTAGTAGCTAAGGTTCTTAAAGGTATATACTCTCCGTTTGATAGCTTCTTTAACACAAAATTATCTAATAAGAGATCATGGAGCTGGGCTAGTATATATAAAGGAATTCAATTTATAAAACAACACTCAATTTGGAGGATTGGAAATGGCTTGAATATCAACATATGGGATCATAGATGGATAAATAATAGAATAACTCTAGAGAAACCGGGCGGATGCAAAGTGGAATATGTAGCACAACTTCTGAATGAGGACATGACAAACTGGAATATGGAACTTCTTAGACAGTTATTTCCACCGAATATAGTAAGTGATATTTGCAAGATACCATGCTTAATTAGCAAAGAAGATGATAAGATGATATGGCCCCTCTCAAAAGACGGTAATTACAGTACGAAATCAGGATATCATAGAATGGTCGACTTGGAAATCCACAATGAAGGTCAATCGTCTTCTCAAGGCAAACATGAAAATAATGACCTTTGGGAAATAATTTGGAAATCAAATGTTATGAACAAGATCAGGGCCTTCGGCTGGAAAATATGCAATGGTGCCATACCCTCTAAAAGGAATCTTAAAATAAGGAAGTGTATCAAAGACGATACGTGCGAATGGTGCGATTTGGGTAAAGAAGATATAGAACACCTCTTTATTAAATGTCCACTTAGCATGAAAATTTGGGCCAAATCAAGAATGCAATTACTTATTGATAAAGAGAAGAAATATGAGTTGGGAGATTGGCTAATTGATACACGGAAAAAATATATAAAAAATAGTTGGGAACAAAATGAGGTCACAGCTTATCTGTTACTAACTCTCTGGAATATATGGAAGGCGAAGATGAAAGGATTTCATGAAAAATCACCATGGGTAGTTAAAGATATCCTGTTTAAAATTCAATCAACAATGGATGAGATGTTTAAGAATAGAGAGTTTACTAAGAAGAACACTAAAGGAATCAACGAAAAAAGAGCTGGTAATAATGAGGAAGATTTGATCGAGAATAACCCTATCCTATCAGATGATGCAGAATATATCTTTATGAGCGATGCCTCCTTCAAAAAAGAATATGAACCTGCTGGAATGGCGGCAATTGCTATTGATAAAGAAGGTAAAGTGACCCATAGGATTGAATCAAGAGCTATTATTAGAAGTTCTATTGAAGGAGAATGTTGGGCAGTCCTTCTTGCTATGAGAAGGGCCGCTGGCTGTAATTTACGGAGTGTCTCCTTTTACTCCGATAACCTTGAACTGATTCAAGGTATTTCAAGGAAAGCAGGTCTTCGATGGCAAGTTTCACCTTTCATTGCCGTAATGAAGAACTGGTTAACGAAATTTCCTAATTGGAAGATTAACTTCGTTAATAGGAAGTTTAATAACGTCACAGATCTCGCAGCGAAAAGTGCAAGACGGAACATTGACACGTCGAAATGAAAGAATGGGTCTTTGAATGATTTTTATATTTTTCTGAAATCAGTGTATAAACATTTATAATGTTAATGCTTCTTCTGAAAAAAAAAAAAAAATCCTCTGCCATGTATATAAAGTATTATTTTAAGACTAAAACTATGACCCCACGTGTGGTCATAGTTTACACAAGAATTTCCCACATCTGCGATCTGAAAGAGAATCTCAAGTCGCCCTCTTCACTTAACATCACAGATTCACAATCGTAATAACCATTTCCTTCTCTCGTCAACATTAACATCATGAAGCTGATTGGTTCTTCTTTGTTTTGCTTTAGATCTTCTGTTTCTTCCATCAACACAATCGGTAACCCTTTTTCCCTCTTCTTTTATTCTTCAATTTCATCTTTTGATGATATCAATAGTGTCAAAGATGCTCGTTTTACTGTGAATCAAATGATCCGAACGCGACCCAATCTTACTGTTATAGATTACAATAAGCTATTAGGTACTGTTGTGAAGATGAAAATTTACCCTTATGCTCTTTCTTTATTCAGAGAAATGCGTATTTTGGGGGCTCCGGTAAATAATTACACAATGACTATAGCTATAAATTGTTATTGCTCTTCAAAAAAAAGCAATATGGGTTTTGCGGTATTAGGCTGTCTCTTCAAAAGCGGTCATGTTCCTGATGTGGTTACGTATACCACCCTGATTAAGGGCCTCTTTTGTGAAGATAGAGGAGCCGAGGCTGTAGAATTGTTTGAAAGGTTAAGGAGAGAAAAACTTTGTGAGCCAAGTGCAGTTACTTTTGGGATTGTATTAAACGGGCTTTGTAAATGTGGACATACACTCAAGGCTCTTGAATGGCTAAGAGTATTTGAAAAGGGGAGATGTAAACCTGACATCCAATCTTATAACACCATTGTTGATTGTCTATGCAAGGATAGCATGGTTGATAAAGCTTTTCAATTTTTTCAAGATATTTCTTCAAAGGGACTACAACCTGATACTTTTACATACAACAGTGTGATACAAGGGTTGTTTCAGAAGGGTAGATGTGTCATTGCGCAGGAATTATTCAAGAAGATGAAATCTGAGGGAGTAATTAGTCCTACCATTGTGACATATAATACAATGTTAAACGGATTGTGCAATAATGGACGTGTTCCCGAGGCTATATCTTTATTAGACTCCATGGAAAGTAGTAGTCATATTACTCCTAACATTGTGACATATAATACAATGTTAAACGGATTGTGCAATAATAGACGTTTTACCGAGGCTTTGTCTTTATTAGACTCCATGGAAAGTAGCAATATAACTCCTAACATTGTGACATATACAACTATTATTCATGGATTATGTAAATATGGCCAAGTTGATGCTGCATTAGATGTTTTTTACAAGCTATCAAACAAAGGTTTGAAGCCTGATTTATATACTCATAATACTATTATAGGTGGACTTTGTCAAAGAGGAATGTTGGAAGATGCAAAAGAGTGGGTTTCAAGTATGAAGGAACATGGTTTCTCTCCAGATAGTGTGACCTACAACGTTATTATCCAGGGGTTTATGAAGATAAAAGAGTATGAAGAGGCAATTGAATCAGTGAAGGACATGAGAAAAAATGGTTTCTCAGTAGATGCAGCTACTTATAGAATCATACATGAACATCCTAAGTTTCTTTATATGATTCAACACTTTTAAAAATCAACAGTCCTTAGATTTACAAGTGATAGAGATGGTCACTTAAAAATATTGGAGAAGAAGCAGAAGAAGAGGAAAAGGAATATTAAAATAAAAGAAGACGAGAAGCTGTTAAAAATGCTTTAGCCTGGAAAAAAGAAGAAAGTCAACTTAAATTTGTTTTTCAGGTGTTCATGGTGGGGATATGGGGAATACAGCTCAAGGACGGCTCCTCGGAACTGCTGCTGGACAGGAGGCTCGAGGGGGGCCAGCAGGGTACATCAGTGATGTTCAGGATGAGCAGCAGCGCGGGATGACAGATCGGAACTGGTGGTCCTATTGCCTCTCGAAGAAAGAAGCAATAAATGGTGACATAAGGGGGGATTTTGTATTGGGTTTCTCGGGGAATTGTGTGGCTCGATCCCCATTTGAAGCCGAAGTGCTCGCGTTGCATTTTGGTTTGCATATGGCGCTTTGTCAAGGTTTTACGTCTTTAATTATTGAAACTCACTCGTGTGAACTCAAGAGGTTTTGCAGGTGATATAATTCAAAAGTGTCGAGATATATTGGTGCTATAGGGAGGCTAATAGATGCGCAGATTATTTGCCAAAAATAGGAGCGAGGAGTGAAGAGGGTCCGACCAACCATTATCAACCTCCGGAGGGGCTTTGGCGTCTATTAAAGAAAGATAGATGCGGCTGGGCTTTGCCTAGAATTCTTCTAGACAATCATTAATTGTTAGGAAGTTTTCTTCCTGGTCTTCGGACCTCTTATGTAACAAAAAAAAAAAAAAAATGTAATTTTAAGAATTAATAATTAAATTAGAATTAATTACTCATGTCAATTTATTTTTTTTAAATTTTTACTTTAATGAAATAATTAACATACCTGGAATACTACATTTAAAGGAATGAATATCTTTCTCTCCTCTTTTAGATTTGGGCCATCGATCTGATAAATCCGAACAGAGTGTTTCCATCAATATATACATAATGTTGGAAAAAATAAACATCACTGCTTTACAAAAGTACTAAACTAGAATTCCAAAAGTAAACAAAATACTTTTCAAAAAAAGTAACACTTCATTTATTACAATAAATTAAAAAAAACGAAAACCTACACGGAATACAGAAAAGAGTATATAACTTGTGTTAAAAAGGTATTCCAGTCGTGCCGGTTATCTCTAACAATTTCTACTCTATATTATATCAGAAATTTGAGAGAAATAGAGTGATCTTTTCTTGTTCTTAGTTTTTGTCTACATTCTATTTTATATTTCTTATAGAATAGTTTTTGCTATACTTTCTAGAATAGTTTTTTCCTATTCTCTCTATAATAATTTTTTCATTCTCTCTGAAATTATTTTTTCCATCTTCTCTAAAATTTCAAGTGACAAAGTTACTATTTATAGAGAAATGACAAGACAAAAAATCGTCACATAAATGTCTCTTCAATGCTCATTAAAGCTAGCCATTTTTTACCAGGTTTTAGTAACTCCCGTAACAGCTGAAATAAGAGCCATTAATCTGCAATCAAGAGTAACTAATCTGTCATCAAGAAAAAGGAAATATTTAATATTAAATAATTTCCAATGGTTTTTTTTCCTCAAATTAAATGTGGTACTATTAAACACAAGTAGTATTTTCCACTTCTCCGAAGAGCATGAAAGAATTTAATCAAATAAATTGTCTTTTATTTAATTATTCCAACAATCACCCACTTAGGTTCTTTGGAAGAGAAAGTGAACAGGTTTCCATAAATACCAACATTTATGTGAATTGTACTTAAGTGGCAATATCTTTCGATTTGAACTGATACGTAGTGGAGTGAGACAACCACCAAAAACATATCAAGTGAACGTACTCTTGAAATTGATGGTTTTCGATCGAGACCCTCACAACACATACTCTACCCGACTAATAGTTACAGATTTCTCAAACATCACCCATTCCTTACACATAGGGGATCTCCAAGAGCGTCTAGCCTCATTAGCCGACCCCTCTTGGATTTCTAGACTCTAATTAAAGTCTTGACTCTAATTCACGATCTTTGACTTTCTCCTCGGATTCCTCTCCTAGCTAACATCTAAAACCTGTAAAATTTTCACTAAAAATACCAATATTACGCGCAAAAGCTTAATAAATTAAAAATGCTAGAAATAAAAAGGAAATTCCGGATTATTGCATATTTAGTCCAAAAGTCTATCTAATTAATTCAATAAACACCAAAAATGATGTCTCCCAAGGGTCGAAAATAAGAACAATTAGGGAGACATCAAGACCCCCAACTCAAACCTTTGTCGTCCCGACAAAGTAAAACAAAACAAAGGGGTAGAAGTAAGCGTATAAACAAATAGAAGCTAACAAATAAACCCTAAAGCAATTCTTAAGATAAATCTCATATAGCAAACTCTAGAAACTAATATACACCTACATCTAGAATGCAACATCAAACATAAATAATCTCAATCATAAAATTAAAGTTGCAATGCTTGAAGGTTACACTTGTACTCCTCTCTATATGATGGCTATAGGGTGGTCATTAATCCTAAATCGCTTTGAACGCTCCACCTAGTGTATTCCCTATCAACAGAATAATAAATTCACTATGCACTTAGGAATCACAAGGTCTTTACGGTTATAATATTGGCTTAAGGACGGGTGTGGATGTATATTTGGTAAATTTGAAGTGAGCTTTTGGCTCTCTCCTCACTTACCATCAACAGTGTCCTCGAGCTTGAGTTAACGCTCAAAAAATGTTCTCACTCACCTATATACGCAACAATTTAGCGTCCCATGTCTACCCACTATAAATAAGATGATTTTCAGAAAAATTCCACTTTGCCGGGTGTTTTATTCATACGTATTTTTCTTTTTCTTTTCTTTTTTTTTTCTCTTTTTTTTGTACAGAAGCAAACCAGTTTCCCAGTTTTGACGAATCCGGGTTCCTGGTTCCTACTGTATGAATTTTCAAAATTTTCCATTTTTTCTTTCTTTTTCATTTTTCTTCATTCCCGGCAAAGGGTTACAATTATAAATCATCTGCAATTGTGCTACAATACAAGGCACATCAATCCCAACCCATTAAATCTCCCATAAGTGGTCCCACCACCCCAAACTCAAGCTCGAGACATGTCTCAGGATTGTGATTCAAGTGCGGGTCATATGGTCATGCCTAATAATCTAAGGGATATTGGCTTATATCGTGGCTACAAAGAAAAAGGCTAAAGGCTCAAAGTGGGCTAAGACGGATAATAATTAATACAAGGGATAGAAGGCTAAAAAGGCACAAATGGCTAACAAAGAACTGCCCCTATCATTTTCCTAAGTACATAGCTTGTCTTTAGTTCATATCTAGGTGGGTTCTCTACTAATTAGGATTTCACTTTCTACACACCAAACATATTCCTTGAGTACAAGCTTACTTCATATGCATTGTTCATTAATTTTTCCTATTAATTACCTATGTTTGCATGCAATTCTAAATGCGTTTTATATCAATCCCTAAAGTCCACTATTTACTATCTTAGATTCATCAAAAGTATGCTTAAAGGGATATTTAAAAATTTCTACAGTCAAACGCAACTCCAAAAATTCTTTTATTGAAAGCAAATAAAACAATTAACACATAAAAACTGGGATGAGGCAACGAACCCCACCCCAAACTCAAAAATGAGTCGTGTCCCCACGACTCGAAAAGACTCAATAAAGCATTTAAACTAATCTACACTAAGAGGAAAGTTTAGAAAACGTATCTTAACCAGCGCGAGGCTGGTTATCGGTGTTGCGTTCTGGACCTTTATCTCGCGTAACGGCATCATAAATCGCGTTTTGAAGTGTATTTACGCCTAGGATTAAATTTCGCAATAGGTCCAATTCTTTTGTAACGTTTCCCAAAGTAGCAATCATCTTCTCCTGATTCTCTTCCAACACCTGAATCTTCGATTCCAACTCAGGAACAATTTTCGCTTTCTTTGATTGAGGAGTTCTAGGGCTCTTGGTAGCTCTTGTTGCTTCTTCATGGATATTCTTGATTGTGCTCAAAGCTATACTCACACCAACTGAAACAACATCAATATCTGCGTTCTTACGCGGAATCTTTGCGTCTAGGCACAACTGAGTAATAGTACAAGGAAACTTCAGATTTTGTTGTTTCATTGGTGATTTTGCGAACTCCATGATTGTGTTGATGTCTCCTCATTTGTGATAGTAAAATACACTCTTGAGACATCATTTTAGGCTTATTTATTAGTCTATAGGTTGATTTTAGCTTAATTTAGTGCACTTTCCTATTTTGGGTCTTGATTTGTAGAATTATTATTTTTAGAGCATATTGGGTTTAATTGTTTATTTAGTGTGAAGCTTTAAAGATAATTATGGAGATTAATTAGAGTCCAAGTCAAAGATTACAACTTATGGAAAGAGATATGCATGGAAATTGGAGATAGAAGGAAACTGAGTTCAAATAGGAAAAGGAAAAGCTGCCTAAATCTGGGATTCTGCAGAACACGTCCAAAGATTGGTGTTTTTACCTAAGAAATAGGCCGAATTTGGTAATTTCCTTCTAAATGGCCTAGATAATTCTGTTGCGATTCTTTTGGTATCTTATAGAGCAAAATCCGACCAATAACAAAGAAGTTATGACCAAAACAACGCAGCAGTGTTTATCTTACGAATTTGGGTTGGGCCAGGAGCCCATTACTTGAAGTTATCTCCACCAAACGAATTAGGTCAACCTATACACTATAAATACAGCCTCTTAACACTCTTAAATCATCCTTGGCCAGACCCTAAGGCCAAGAGGAAGCTGCAACACAAGAGAAGAAGTCTGGAGGGAGCTGTGCAACAACTATGTCTCCTTCAACCTCTTATTTTGTAATTCTTTCTTCTTCTTTTCTTTGTATGAACTAATTCTCTTAGCTTAGGTTTTGCATAATGTATAAACTATGAATTCTAGTTCTTCTATCTAAGTTCTCTGGGAATTATATGTTTTAATCTGATATTAGCTACTTACCCTTATATTTGATTATGTGTTTTGATTTAATGACTGTTTTCCTTGCTAGTGCACGAGTATAGGATTACCTTAATAGTAGTTAGATGGTCACCTTGTAAGGGTGTTTAACTATTGAACCACCACATAACGTCTAGTGTCGATAGCAGTTCTGACAAAACATACTTCTAACTAGATAGTCATTAAGGTTTGTTTTAACCACCATATCACCAAGATTGCAGTATTTGCTTAGGGCCTTAGTGGCGTTTGATAACCCTATTTTAAATCACTTCTTGGTTGTGCCGTTGCCCCCTTAGTCGCTCTCAAGGTCTAAGGTAGTGGAATTTAGAATCCTGACTAAGTATACCAAGAGCTAATATTCTCCCTTATGAATTAGATCTAATAGATAGAATTAGAAGGATTAGTGCATACTAGTAAAACCTAAGTTATATCGTTCATACTATCTTCTTTTCTTTTCTGTTATTTATTTTATTGTCTTTAATTTAGTAGTTTAGTTTTCTTATCAAAAAACCAAATAAATATCTATCTTTCTCTTCTTTCTCCTTGCGTATTATCTTTCTCTCTTTAATATCTGCACTTGATAATTTGCATAAGTTCTCTCTAACTTTCGTCAGTCCCTGAGGAACGAATCTTCTTATCATTAAAACTTGCATACGTCCTGTAATACTTGCAGTACAGTGTTAGTTTAGGGTGCGTATTTGCACTTATTTATATCATTATTTTATCACACCTTAGGCCACACCATGTGTCATAAATGATCTTAGCAACATCAAATGGTTTCTCCTCCAAAATACACTTAATAACAAATACGTGCTCTTTCTTCAACTCGGAAGTGTGTTTAATACCAAAGAAAGTGGGTATTACGAAACGAGACCAAATCTTAGCACGAGGTGTCAAACTACTGCTGTAAAACTGTCCAGGATATCTTTCACCTTCAGGAATTGGGCTAGCCCCATTAACAAGCACGGTCCCCCAAAGGGATTCAAAATCGAAAGAAGGGTCATTAAGAGTTTCTCGGAAAGGGCATGTTCCAGAAAAGTTGGGTAATTTTAAGGATTTCCGAATACGTTCAATAGAGAAAGGAACTACCTTTTTGCGGATATCAATGGCATCACGGGAGGTGGCTAAACCTTTATAAAATTCTTGCACAAAAGTAGGAATAAACTCAAGCTTCCTTTCTTGTAACTCTTTCCAACCAAACTTAGCACATGTCACAGCATATTCCTTGTATTCACTACTCATAATACCCTTAGGAAAATTCGTCTCCTCACTAAATTTCAAAAATTCAATTCTTTCACGAACCTGAGTATTCCAACAAGTGTAAACCCTCTTAGGCTTGTGGGCCCACATCTTCATACGCGGAGGTTTCCGAACTGGTGCTTCCGGAATCTCTTGTTCAGTTTCCTTCTCAAGGTTCTTCTCAATTTCCTCTTCTTGTTCCTTCTCACTTTCTATCTCATCAGTCAATCTTCTCTTTTGACCTGTGATTTCTTTTCTGTTAGAATCAAGCTGAACTTCATCAATTTTTCGTTTAGGACGCGAATCAGGAATCTCAATAGCTTGATCTTGAGAACCACCAATGGTGGTCTTTCTTCTCGGAGCAGTTCTTCGAAAATCACCGGTTCTGTTAGTCATCTCTTTCCACCCCAAACTCAAAACTTCAAACAATGAAAAACTTAGAGAAAAAGTTTAGAATTTTGATGTTTTGAGGTTTAGGAATTGAAGAACTAGGTGGAATATGAGATGGGTCTTGTTTAATTTGGATGGGAGAAGAAAGAATTGGGTTTAATTTAAGGATTGGGTGAAGAAGAATCTTGGGAAAAACTAAGGATTTGATGTTATTTTGGAGAAGAGGTGAGTTGATTTTTGTGTTTTTGTGGTGAAAGAAGGTAGGATTTGATGATATATAGTGTTCTGGTTGATGAATTTCGGAGGTGGGGAGGCTATTGGTGCGTTTTAGGTAAAGACTTGCAAAAGAGGCTAAGAAAACTAGGTTAAGGCCCCAAAAACCGACATCACAGCTTCAAAACCGGGAACCCGGTTTGCTTCAAAAACTTGGTGGTCCTTTGTGTGTTCTAAAAATAAATGCAAATGATAATCGAACCACAACCGCAAGTGTACGGTTGTCCCAAGTAGTAATAAGGATAATACAGATTCGTTCCAAGGACGGAATGGTTGACTACAATGTTTAGCAGATAATGATTGGTTGCACTTATGAAAGCAATTAAATAAAATATGTTTGTTTGGTTTTGTTTATTAAAACTACTAAATGAAAGACAAATTATAAATGCAAGTAAAAGCTAAGACGCAAGTAAAATGAGTGAAAACGCAATATGAGAAGTAGTACTTGAGAACGCAAGGATCCTCCCAATCTTATTTCCTAACTTATGTTGTTTAAGGGCTAAATTGGTCAATTACAATGGTCGGGATTCTAAATTCCTTATACCCCCATCAGGGTGGACTATAAGGCGATCCTACTAGTCCCGCCAGGGTAAATATGATCCACCGTTAGATGTTTAAGTTTTATTACCTCATTGGCCCTATAATTAGCTAAGTTCGTCAGAATCAATAGCTTTTATCCTAGATTGAATAATTAATTCTATACCTAAACCCTCCGTCAGGATGATCCACACGCCACATATGTGGAATAGCCTAGATACTAATACCTGTTCTTAGTTCGCGACTCTAAAAACAGTAAATAATCACAAATTATCGAAAAGAGTAACAGACCCTATCTAATTTAATTTACATAAACCCAAATTCAACCTTCGTTATTCCATAAAATTGGGATTCACCCATTGTTTGTTCTCAAGCACTATGAAAAGTTTAGCTCATATTAAAAAGAAAAAATAAATTAAAAGAAATGGAATTCATATTTGATTACAAAATTAAATATAAAAATAACCTAATTTCCGGAATTGGAATGACTGAGAACGGAGATATAGACCCTCTCCAGTTCTTGCAGCTTCTTCTTTCTTCCTTCTGTTGCTTCTCTCTGGTGTTTAATCTTGTGGAATGTGAATTGTGTGAAAAATAGAAGTCCAGACCTCCTTTTATAAGCATAAATTCGGACTAGGGCTTGGACCAGAAAATAAAACACTAATTAAATGTCCAAGCCCAATTTCTAAGCCCAAAATCCCGTAACTACTGATACACCTTCACTATAACGGTTTTTCCCGATGCGTTATGACTCCGATTGACCTCATTCCAGTTGCTAAAGTTCCGTAACTCGATAAGGAATGTTTTCTCTTCAAAGGTCAGCAGCTAAATCATCGCTTAAGCACCTCGAAATCAGCAATCTATGGCCTGGAAAATGGATTTTCAGCTCTAAAAATAATATCTTCGGGATTTATCTTCAAGTCTTGACTCTAATTCACGATCTTTGACTTTCTCCTCGGATTCCTCTCCTAGCTAACATCTAAAACCTGTAAACTTTTCACTAAAAATACCAATATTACGCGCAAAAGCTTAATAAATTAAAAATGCTAGAAATAAAAAGGAAATTCTGGATTATTGCATATTTAGTCCAAAAGTCTATCTAATTAATTCAATAAACACCAAAAATGATGTCTCCCAAGGGTCGAAAATAAGAACAATTAGGGAGACATCAACAACTCAATTTACAAAAGTCAGAAACGCCAGAGAGAAAGTGAGAAGCAAGGAAAAGGAGAAAGCTAAGAGCTGGAGAAAGTCATCTTCTCCAAATCACAGCCAAACCCAATCCTCAATTAGGTTTTCTTATCTGTTAATTCTGTAATAAACATGAGTTCATTTATTTTTATTTTCTTAGTTTTTAATTCCGTTATGAACTAAATTGTACTTGAGAATCGCGAATTGGGTTGAACCTTAACTTGATTATTTAATGTTTTTCTAATTTGGAATTGTGTAATTTAAATTGAATTCGTTATTTTATGTTGGATTTTATTTTATTCTTGAATTATTATCTTTAGAGTCATGAACCAAGGGTAATTGTTAGTATCTAGGCTATTCACTATAGTGGCGTAGTGATCATCTTGACGGGGGTTTAGATACAGACCCAGGTAATTGACGTTGGTATTCGCCAATGACCTTAACAGGCTTGACTAACGAATATCCAATGAGGTAAAGAAATTGAACCATCTGAAAGTAGTTGTAATCATCTTGACGGAGTTTATAATACCGTAGAAGAGCTCTTAGGTCCACCCTGACGGGGGCTAAGAGACTTTAGAATCCCGACTAGCTTAAATATAACGATTCAGTCCTTAACAAAAAGCATTAATTAAGAAGGTTTAGGTGAAACCCTTGCGAGACTCAAGTACTACGTCTCCCCTTGCGTCCAACTCTTTTATTTGCATTATTTTTATTTCAGTTTAATTAATTTAGTTTCAATTTATATTTGCATCTTAGTTCTTAAAACAAAAACTCAAACAAACTTGTACATCATTTACTTTTCTGTACTTGCGATTATCTCACTATTTGATCCACACCTGAGTTGTACCTAATCCGTCCCTGCGAACGAATCCGATTTATCGGTTTATTACTTGGACAAGCGTACACTTGCGGTTTGTGAGTCCTTAATCTTTAACGCTCTAGTTTATAACACACAAGGACCCACCAAATTTTTGGCGCCGCTGCCAGGGATGGTAGCGTGTGACCCCGGTGTTAATCCTTTAGTATGTAATTGCATTTTTAGTTTTGTTTTTATTTTCAGTTTTACGCTTTTCTTTGTTTTGGTTCTTT
Source organism: Nemophila menziesii (assembly GCA_029959085.1). Lineage (NCBI taxonomy): Eukaryota > Viridiplantae > Streptophyta > Magnoliopsida > Boraginales > Hydrophyllaceae > Nemophila > Nemophila menziesii. The sequence continues at coordinate 34,476,502 of JARWIR010000003.1, forward strand.
CTCAGGTTTTACAGGGTTAGTGTATGTACTCAAACCCCGAGAGGTTAATCCGAGATAAAAACAAAAGAGAGAGAGGCAAGAGAAAAGGCAAAGAAAGAAAGAGAAATGGAGGATTTGAACATTCATAATGTTGAACATCCTGGCATTGAATTGGATGCGCATGGCCATCCGCTAGTGCCACCAGTTATTCATAATCATCCAATTCTCAACAATCAACAAAATCATCCACCTGTACAACAAGCTCAACCCCCATTGAATAATGATTCATGGTTCATACATGGTCCAGAACAAGTTCCTTATCGCGCTCCTACTCTTGGTATTGGTCCTGCGAATATTAATGTTGCACGGTATAGACCCGACCATGGTATGTTATCCCAATTTCAAAATTTCGGAAACTTTCATGGAGTACCTGGGGAAGATCCTATTCGTGTAGTACAGAAGTTCATGCAAATATGTGATTCATATATAACGCAAGGAGTGACCAAATAGCATATTTACTATGCTAATTTCAGATTTTCCGTGATAGACGCAGCTAGTGAGTGGCATGATTCACAAGAACCAGGAGCAACAAACAATTGGGATGAGCTACAAACAACGTTTTTCGATCGTTACTATTCGAGTAACATGAGATTAGATGCACCGTTTGATTTGACATCATTTGTCCAAGAACAAGAAGAAACTTTCGGAAGATGTTGGACAAGATTTTAGTTGTGTTTGAGAAGCTTTCCTGATCATGGCCTTACAGAACCACAACAAATGAAGATATTTTATAAAGGCCTTGATGGAGGATCAAGAATAGACCTCGATTTATTATGTGGTGGTGGATTGTTACAAGTAGCTCCAGCACATGCTAAAATTATTTTGAATCAAACTGTGAAGAATGAGCAGGGTTGGAATACAGTAAGAACACCTATCCGAGGTGGAAAAAAAAGTAGTGTTGGAATCGATGATAAATTCTCCTCTTTGGAGAATAAATTGAAGAATACATTCGAGCAACAATTGAAACAGCTTACCTTAGCTGTTAAAGAAGATTTTTCAGGTAGGAGAGCAGATGTTAAGGCTACTCAAGAGACAGGGGCGGAGGCACGTGAAGGGTAGGGGGGGCCATGGCCCCCCCTGATTATTTTAAAAAAAAATCCTTTGTTTAAAAAAAAAAAAATTAATAATGTGCTATTTTACCCTTAAATTTTTAAAAAATATTTATTTGGCCCCCCCTAAATTTCAAAATATTCATTTGGCCCCCTTTAAATTTACAAAACATTCATTTGATCCCCTAAATTTTCAGAATCTTTATTTAATTCTCTAATTTTAAAAATTTAATTTATTAAACTTATAATTATTTTATTTTTTTCAATAAAATATATGTTATTTTGTATTAAATAAAGAATAATCAGTTACAAACAATAGTATTAGGACTTATAGTGCAGTTTTATCTAATATAAAGGTTTATTTTACAATTTTTTCATAATATATGGAACTACGATGCAAATAAGTTCAAAAAAAAATTTCGGGGCCGTTGCCCCCGAACCCCCTTGGCCCCCTCTACTAAAAATTCCTGGCTCCGCCCCTGTCAAGAGATATATGGGTGCTCGAATTGTGGTGTACAAGATCATGACTGGGAGCATTGTCAAAGTAATCCAGAATCTGTAATGTTTTTTTCCAACCGAGCGAATTACAATTCAGGTGGTCAAGGGTATCAACCGAATAGAAACTATCCAGATTTCCAGTATTCGAATCCAAGTGGGGTCGCCAATCCGACTTATGCATATCAGTCACGTCCCCAAGGTAACAACTATCAACCAAGACCACATAATAACTACCAGGGGGGACAAAGTTACGGAGATCAAGCTCAGAGATAACCCCCTCCAAACACCTATGATCACTATGAATCAGAAATCTCTACCTGATCAACCTCAAGAAGGTGCATCAGATATTAATCAGACATTACAACAATTGATTGCCCTTCAAACAAAACCTTTCCAAGAGCAACAATCTTCTGCTGCAGCAATTAAGATGTTAGAAAATCATATGGCTCAGATGGAAAAGTAGTTGAATCAGCGTCCTCAAGGGCAACTCCCAAGTGACACTGAAAATCCGAATTAGAAAGAAGATTGTAATGCTATAGCGCTAAGAAGTGGTAAGAAGCTTCCTTCACTTCCTTTTCCTGTTATGAAAGAAAAAGAAACAACCAGAAAAGAAAACCCGGTAAAGTATGAGGTGGAAAAGATGATGAACCTGAAGTGGTAGAACTGGAGAAGATTCTGGAAGTTCCTAAGACGAAAGATGTTGTAGAAACCCGTCCTCCTCCACTTTCCCTCAAGAGTTCAGAAAGATATGGCCGATTATCAGAGATTATTAAATGTGGTGAGAGGTTTGGACATTAACATACTGTTTTTAGACGCTATTAAAGATATACCAAAGTATGCAAAGTTCTTAAAGAGGGTCATCGCCAACAAAAGGCCATTTAAGGCTCTATTTTATAACACACAGGGACCCACCAGTGGTTGTATAAGGGAGGAGGGGTCAAAGTAATCCTAAAACTTATATAAATATGGAAAAATAAGGTCTTATCCTTGAGTCGATTCACTTTTCGACTTGTATGGGACTAATTAGATCTTGGTGGGCCATTTTCTGGTGACGTATTACTTCTAATTATAATCATCACCCTCGTGTCTTTTCTAAACGATTCACAAATAGTCTTGGTTGACTTCTCAACGATACATATAATAAAAGGTAGGGTTCGTCACATTATCCAAGATTCATCCCCTAACCACTGAATTAGCTTTCTTGAACCCAACTTTGAGAGCCATAAACCTAGCATGTAGTTCTTTGGTATATTCCCCATTGGCCTCAATGACAAGGAGTACCTCGCGAATGGCAAGGTCTAGTTCATGTTGCTCAAGGCATATCAGTGATTTTTTTCCAACGTTTGTACTTAGAACCATTGAAAGGCTTCAACATAGTCATGTCGGGGAAATGCCTTTGCGTTCAATTATGAAGAAACTGTCGAGATAGGAAAAACCATTTCTAGAAAAACAACCAGTGATATTACAAGAATATCTTTTTAAATTGTTGAAAAAAATAAAAATTACTGGTTTGCAAAAGTAGTAAAATGGAATTTCAAAAATAAACAAAATTCTCTTCAATTAAAGTAACATTACACTTATTACAATAAGTTAAAAAAGACGAAAACTTACACGGAATACAGAAAAGATTACATGGTATATAACTTGCGTTAGAAAGATATTCCGGTCGTATTGGTTATCTCTAACAATTTATACTCTATATTATATAAGCAATTTGAGAGAGAAGTAGAGTAATCTTTTCTGGTTCTTAGTTTTCGTCTATATTCTATTCTATATTTCTTTTAGAACAGTTTTTTCTATACTTTCTAGAATAGTTTTCCTATTCTCTCTAGAATATTTTTTTTCCATCTTCTCTTAAAATGCAAGTGACAAAGTCACTATTTATAGAGGAAATAACAAAAAAATGTCACATAAATGCCTCTTCAATGCTCATTAAAGCTAGACGTTTTTTTTTTTACCAAGTTTTAGTAACTCACTTAACAGCTGAAATAAGAGCCATTAAACTGCAATCAATAGTCATTAATCTGTCATCAAGAAAAAGGAATTATTTAATATTAAATAATTTCCAATGGGTATTTTTTCTCAAATTAAATGTGAGACTTTTAAACACAAATAGTATTTTTCACTTCTCCCATGAGCATGAAAGAATTTAATAAAATAAATTATCTTTTGTTCAATAATTCAAACACATAAAACATGGAAATAATTTATAACAATATCCATTAATTGTAAAACAGGAGAAAAGGTTTATCTTTGAAGGAATCACAAAATATAGATTTTAAAATTTAAAAGTTTGGATTAGATAGGTTTACTGTTTTGTGAAGGACTTTATTCATTATATTTTGTATTGTATGTTCAGTCTCTAAATTAAAATAAACTAATACGTTACAACAGAACAATCTCATAGCTGCACGGAAAAGTCAAAACCACATATACTTGTCAAAAAGAAAATCAGATGTACACAATTATAACTGATTTTGATTCAAATTCTGATAGAAATATATTGCATAACACGATTAATTAACAAAGTCAAATACTCACCACCAAAGCAGAACAAGAGAATAAGATAAGCTTTAAGAGAGAAGAAACGCGTACAAGAGAAGCCATCAAATGGCATAACGGTTTTTTTTTATACATATGAGAGCTATTTTGGACTCGAAATAATTTTGACTCCAATAAAATTCGATCTGACGACCTCATAGTCTCTGCGTAGTACTCTAACCACTATACCAACTATCGATTTTAACGTTTTGTTTTTTTGTCTTATATATTATATATGTTTTTTTGATGAACAGTGTACAGGCTGGACGAGTCCATCCCGTGTGTTATGAAGAGAATGGAAGGCCCAGTGGTATTAGGTCGGGTTTTAAAAGCTCAATGGTAGGCCCAAGGTATTATTGGGGCAAGGTAATATATACCCAATATCCCCATTTAATTTTACCCGGGTTGGGTCGGGTTTAACAAAACCCAAAGTCTTGCTCTGCCCTACCTGCTACAATGCAAAACTCTTTGCTCGGTTCCTACAATTTTGCCTCGCCCTTTTCTTCCTCGGTTGCCCCGGTGGTCTAAGAGATTTCGGTGGATCCACAACAACCTCACATCCACCGTTCATTTCACTTTTTTCACTCATCTCCTTCCATAACGTCCTCTCCGGAACAGGATGTATTGTCTGTGAATACGCTTTCCTATAAGTCGCAACAGTAAAACAACTCTTCGTAAACCAATGAACGTTTTATCTACAAAAAAGTAACGCTGCTACAGCGTGTGAACATGGTAGTCCGTAAATTTGACATCCTCTACACGAACAAAAACGGTTACGAATATCAACAATATTTGTCCCTTCATGTGATATAACTTCGAACTCTGCTTCGTTAGCGCGTAAAACTTGAAAAGTACGCACACATTCAATCGCTTCGCCTACACGCGCTTCAGCTCTCGGAACTAAAATCGACGTCCATTGCATACTATTCCGCGAAGTTCGTTAAACCATGTCATTAATTGGCGACGAATACATTCCATCATTTACAGTTTGTACAAACGGTAAACTCGAAGCTTCAAGTATCCACGCATTTAACTCTCGGCTATATTCACCGTTTTGTTACCGAAACGTGTACCCTCGATATACGCGTTCGCCCATAACCGAGGTGGGACCCGTTGGATCAAGTAAGCAGCGTCAGGTGATACTCCCCGATTTCATGTATTTTGAGATCGTATCTCGATATAGTTAGCGTATTTCCTGCATCTATCAAAAGGTTTACTAATATTGACTTGTTGAATTTTATTCGGAAGCTCTCGCTTAAATGATGTATTCAAAAACCATGAAAAGCTGTCGGGAAATTAACTTCAACTCCTTCCTCGATATTTTTATGCCGATCGGATAAAATCGTGAGGCAAGGCATATTCTCCGTGTTAAGTTTGAGTAAAACCCGCATCTCGAAAAGAAACCACATCCAATTTTTGTCATTTTATTTATCCACTAATCCAAAAGCTAACGGAAAAATCTCATCATCTTCGTCCAAAGTGTCCTGAAAATTAAAGTCCCAAGGTACTTACTTTTTAAAACTGTCCGATCGAGACCTATAAGTGGAAGACACACGTTAATAAAACTGTCGATCGAAGCTTGAAACGAAACGAAGAGTCGCTGAAAACAACTATCGTTTAGGTTAACATAGAAATATTGAGGAAGAAGTTTATAATTAGGGATGGAAATGGTTATGGTTTAAAACTGAAACCGATGAAAATCTGAACCGATTAAAATCCGATTATGCAACCATGGATAAAACCGTTAGGTTATGGTTCTGAAAATTGTAACTGATGGTTAAATCTATTAGGTTATGGTTTCAGATAAAAATAAAATCGAATAGCCGAAAATCCGTTTATTATCATCTATTTTTGTTTTTGTAATAATATAAATAAAACAATATTTACAGATTTCAAAACTAAAACCGATATATTTATAGAGTTATAGTTTGGTTATAGTTGAAATTCGAAAAAACCACTTAAAAAACCAAATCCGAATTATCCGGTTATGGTTTTGAAAAGTAACTCAGATGGTCAAATCTGTTAGGATTTGGTGTTTGATATATTAAATGGTTATGGACATGGTTTTGGATTTTTTTTGCAATAATCTTATCTGTTGCCATCCCTATTTGTAATCCTCTTCAAATGAACCACGAAGAGAAGACATGCTTCTAAATTCTAACTCATAATGGACTTGCCCCCATTATCTAAAAATTATAAAGACGTGGCGTGTTTTATATTTTGTGCACTATTTTGTGCACGAGGGTCACTTTTAGGCCACTAAAACGATCATAAATCGACCTTCCTAACTACAAGATGCGCTCAGTTTTTTCACGCATTCGTATTTCCAAGATCTTTCTAACAGAAAATAATTCAACTCCAAACTCCACTTGTATCGTCTTGGGTATTTATTTGAATATTCTGGGCTAATCATAAAACCTTTTTACTTGAGCGTTAAGTCAAATCTTGACTTCCTGGGGTCAACTTTTGGTATTTATTTGCTTCCTTGGACTCTTTGATCTTTTGACCTCTTATCTAATCCATTAATCCTCATACCCACATGTTCTTACGAGCTTCACCTTTAAAGTGCAAAACACCACAAAACGTTCCAAAAGTACTTGAATCATTAACATTAGCTTGAGACTTAAAATATATCAGATATAGGGACAAAATCCCAACTTTAGATTTATAAAAAACCCAAGAAAATATGTCTCAGACTATTAAATATCATGTCAAAAGGCAAAACCTTATAGTTATGTTGGTGCGAATTTAGCATGCAAATCCTTTGTATTGTTACATGAGTTGCAATAATTGGGGTAAACCCCCAACTTAACGCTATCACTAGGAGGCTCAACATTTGTTTTTCTTTTTAACCTATCTCTTGAATTTATCTTAACCATTTCTCTCACATACTAGACTCCACCATCAAACTCTCTTCATATACCTCTTGCATCTCATCACCTTGGTTAAGTCTTAATGGTTTAAGATTAGCTTCCACTTCCTCCATTCCTTTTGACATTAAAGAATGTTTGTCAAGTCCCCTCAAGTAGCTAAGATGCCTCAAGTGAGGCCATATTCCTAACAAGTGAGGCCACCATCTTCTCAAATTGAGGTGATTTCCTCTTTTTGCCTCTTACTTGATACTTTGATCATTTGCATATAACATGAAAATGTATCCTTCAAAGATATACTTGTTTGAGAAGTAATCAATGGGCATTGTTTATTGGTTGTTGCATATTAATGGCCCATAGATTGATCCCTCTTTGAAATTCCTAGTAGTTGTAAGGATCTTGATTACAGTTGCTACCGTATTGTAGATAACCCAAAGAGTCGCCTATATTTCCGCATGAACCTTATTCGAGAAATTTCCTCCTCACATTCTCTTACAAGAAGGTTTTTAACAAGAAACTACAAAACAACAACTACACTGACACGTATACCAATAACAAAAGCAAAAACAAATAGAATCAATCAATCATTGGCAACGACACCAAAAATTTGGAGTCCATCCAGGTGTGAGGTAACATAAACACCCGAGAGAGTAACTCCCCGCAAGTGTACGAATCGCTCCAAAATAAAGTGATCGTCCAATTTTACCGATTGAATATGCAATAACCTACTATGTTAAATGTAAAGTAACAAAATGATAATAAGGTAATTAAAACTAACTATTGTTAAAAAAACAACAATTGCAAAAACAAGAACACGAAAAATATTTTGGTATTTTAAAGGGCCTTTTTTAAGGAATTAAATTTTTATATGTATATGGGTAAATATTAGAATTAAGTAAACTGTTATAAATTATAAGTTAAGCCTAGGGGTAAAATTCCCTTTTTTTTGTTACATAGTAGAGTCACTTTGGACTCAGAGTCATTGTTCGAAACTGCACCACTAGATTGGATGACCAAGACTCTAACCAGTGAACTAATTCCAACTGGTTATCCCAAATAAAAAAAAATCTTTTATAATATATAATTGAACAAATTATTCATCTTATTTCATTTGAGAAGTCGAATAATTTTTTTTAATCGATTTCAATAAAAAGTCAAAATAGAACCAAAACTAGTAAAAAGAAATCGATTCTAAAACAATTTTTTAATGTATATAGGGGCTCCTATTATTATTTTAGACTCTGATTATCATCACAGATTAAACTCTACAAATGATTTCTTTTCAAATATTAGTTTGGCCGACGGAATCTTTATAATTCATCAAAAAAGGAAGTATTCAACAAAAGCAATTTGATCGCAGATAATAACTTACAAATAGTATAAATGAGAGGTATAAGGTTCGAATTTCTGAGATCAATAGTTGACCTAGTGGTTAGGTTACTCCGCAGAGACCAAGAGGTCCTGGGATCGAATCTCATTGGAGTCAAAATGACTCCGAGTCGAAAGTGGCTCTCTCATGTATTAAAAAAAAAAAAAAGAATTTCGATCCTAATACGAGTAGCCTAATTTTTTATTTATCTGAAAATATGTCTGTAAAAGTATGCATATTATCAGTATAATTAGTCAAGGTGCATACAAGTTGGTCTAGATCATCTAGGTTAACAAAAAAAGAAAAAAAAAAATCAGCTTATCGAGACGGGACACCATTGCGTCATTCCAAAAAAAATAACACTCTTTAGCAACTTATCCTTTTTCAGATAATTTAGCAGAGTGTACACGAGTTTAAAAAGAGTGAAAATATGAACAAGATGAATTGTTTAAGCATCTATATAGCATCTATAAACATGCAAAGAAAGGGGAATTCATAACTTTCCGCAGAAGAAAGGATCCAACTTCTTTTGATATATTTCAAAGAGTTGTTCATAGTAATACATGGCCAACATTTTGCAATCTTTAAGATTTGTTGGATGCTTTTCTTGCACTTCTGATATGGATTTACTTAGCTGATACTCTGGATCATCATTAATCAAGTACCTCGCCAGCTCTGATCCACTGAAAAATAACAATACAAACCTATAGTTAATTAACTTACAGAAATGAATATAGAGACTAATAGTGCATTTTGTAATAATATAATGACCTATAGCGTAACCCAAGTCCTCTCTTGAATGGCAATGAAATGTAGGTGGCTTTAAATGCGGCTATTTCTTGTCTGTAAAGTGCACAAACTGCTTTCATACAAAGTTGAGGATCCTTTGTAAATGCAGAAAGCATATCACCTGAACACATCCATGTATTTTCACATTCACGGATATTTTTTGTCTTGCGTTTACTAAGAGAAAAACCTTCAGCTTCTTCACTTTTGTTTCTGCTTCTTTTCCTTGTTTCATTAAAAGTCAAATCTGCAACTAGACAGAACACAAGTAAGCATCAATTTCCGACAGCTATATAAAACAGAGTCCAATTACATTATAAGCGAATCAAAACCGGAACAAGTTTCCAATTAAAGAAGACGTCAATAAAAGAGAAGACATCAATAAATTAATTAAGTAATGTAACACATCATTAATTAGATCATAATAGCACATTAAATAAAACACAACTATAATTTAATACCTTCGGGAAATTCTAAAATCTCATTGTTGAACTTCTGTGAGACTTCAATGGCGGAACACTCCTGTAAAATGTCGAAACCAACATTGTTTATCATTTCCTCCAATTTCAACGTCCACTCATTCAATTTATCAAACTTCCTCTTATACTCCTCTAATTCTTCTTCTTTCTTGAGTTTTTTACTTTCCAAAACATTCATTTTCTCATTTAGCACTATATGTTCTCTTTTAATCTCTCTTAACTTTGCAATCTCGTCTAATTTGCAACTTTCCTCCATTATATCGTGATGTTCGTGTTTTGTAAGTGTTTTTTTCTCCAAAACCTTCATTTTCTCTATCAACTCATTATAGTCTCTTCTGGACTTTAACAAATCGTCTTCGCATCTAATCTTTGCAAGCTCGGCTAATCCATTCTTCTTCTCCATAAAATCGTGATTCGACTTCAAAAGTTTGGTAGTTTGAAGTAAGTTTTCCAGCTCTGTTATGAAAGCATTTTCACGGTTAGTTAAGATGGTTTGGACTTTGGAATAATCGCGTTTATCAAACGAGAGAAACTGAAAACGGATGAGATCCGGCACCGGCGACGTATCCATTACATTGAGAATTGTTTCCATTATGCTTGTACTCCTGTTAAATCAAACGGAAAGTAAACGGAACTGTGAATTTCTTATATCATTTTCAGTGAAACAAAAATGTGATGACGACAGGCAACTAGAATAGGAGTCTGCAGCGGGAGGACGGACGCGTAAAGATTGCTGCTGAGCGGAAAAAACGGAAAGTTGTAGGAGTAAGAGAGACAAGGATTGGGCGCTTCTTGGCTCACAAGAATCCAATGGGCCCACAAAACCGATAAAGGCCTAATATGAAATGGCTTGCCTAGGAAAAAAAATGAAACATATATGAAAAGAATGTAGGTTGTAAGTTCTCTTTTTTTTTTTTTTTTTAATTGGTTAAATTAAAAACATGGTGATGTCTACTTATTTGTGATGAATTAATATTAGTTGGAGACATCATTTTTAGTGATTTAGAAGTCTTTTTAATCGTTTTTCTTGAGAAATAGTACACTTTCCTATTTTGAGTCTTGATTTAGTAAATTATTGTTTTTAGAGCATATTGGGTTTAATTATTTATTTAGTGTGAAACTTTGAAGATAATTATGGAGATTAATTAGAGTCCAATTCAAAGACTAAGAGATAAGGAAAAAAGATAAGCATGGTAATTGAAGATAAGGAAAGAAAAGCTAAAATCATGGAAAAGGAAAAGCTGCCATAATCCTGAATTTCACCCCCCACGACCACAAATCAGCTTATATCTCAAAATCGGTGTGGAATTTGGAGAAACGGTCAAGAGCAAAGTTGAATATCTTTCCGAGACGATAAATTTCGACTACTCATATGCGTCAAACGGATGAGTATTGAAGCTGCTAGGGCCAAAACAAAAACAGGCATGATTCCATGTTTTAGGGTTACGAATTAGAGTTGGGCTTGGAGTCCACTACTTACCTTCTCCTTCAAGAAAACGAATTAGGGTTTCTATACACCTATAATTACACCCTTATACAATTGTAAACATGTCCTTGCTCAATTTCAAGTTTAGGCTTAGTCCTTACTTGTATTTTCTTAGTTTTAAATAATAGCTTAGTTCTTATAATTAATATTCATCCTTAGTATCAAACTATTCATCCAAGAAGCAAGCTGACCTATAGAGGAAGACAAGAAGAAGAAGTTGGAGAGTGACAAACTCATCTTCTATATCTACCTTCTCTATATTTAGGGTAATTAGCTATAGATTTATGCTCAACCATACTTCTAAGCTTTTATTCTGTAAGTTTTACTTTTAATTGTTGGGTTATTATTTTGTCTTTAATTCATTAATACTATTTGTTATTTTAATTGATTGACCTTGGCGTATATTGTTATTATGTGTTTTGACTTATTGTTACTCCTTAGATTTGGCCAATCTTAGGATTATTCTTAGTTATTGACAACACCACATAATCGTCTAGTTTTGATCCTTCGCCTAACTAGATAGCCATTAAAGGTTTGATTTAATCACCAATCATTACTTAAGAATCCTTGGTAGTGGAGAGGTTGCTCCTAAGCCTAGAAAAGGCTAGGTAGAATTTAGAATCCTGGTTAATATATAATGCTTAATATGTGACAGGTTAGAATAACAACTTAGTAAAATAGACTCATATTAGTAATCCTAATCTATTAGACTTACATTCATATTTATTTATCTGTATTCGTATTTGTTTATTTCTTATCAGATATTTATTCCTATTATAATATTTTATTCTGAAACATTCAAATTCATCTACGCTTGTTAAATATAAATAGATCTAACGGATACAATCCCTGCGAACGAACTTGACTTATCATTAAAACTTGCAAACGCTCTGTAATACTTGCAGTGAGTTCCGTGGTTCTCAAGGGTGTGTGCTCTTTATTATTATCTTTATTTATCTATTTATTTATCACACCTTTGCCCACACCACATGGTAATAATTTAATGAGTAATGATATATACCATCTAAAATCATACTACCCAAATATCATTCAATGACGTGGTGTGAATTGGTTGGTTAACAATCGTTATTTAGTTCAAAAAAATTAAATAAATTAATGATTGTTAACCAACCAATTCACGTCACGTCATTAGGTGATATATTAGGTAGTATATATCATTACTCTAATTTAAAGATATGACCACAAATGGAAACATGGTCTCAAATTTAGGTAAGAATTTCCTCAACATGACTATGGTTCTCTATGACCCAAAAAATCTTTTTATTGGTTTTGGACCGGGCCCAATCCACGGTAACATATTAGTTTAAGTAATTGTTTTATATATAAACCGTCCGAACTGAATAATAGATGTGCATGCTTGTTTATTTTAAACGATCCAAGCTTGAGTTGAACTTTGAAGTTAGTGATGGCTCGAGCTAAAACTCGTTTAAAAGTGTTTCGAGCTCGAACTCAAAAACTTGTTTAAATCTATACAAAAGAGGTAAAGCAAACCTATGAAAACCCTGACAGCGGCAACATGGCTCGGAGTAATACCCTATCGGAACAACAACCCTGATACATACCTTGCCCAATACAAAATCTATGAAACTATATAGAGAAAATTGTAAACCCTTTAAATAGTCAAGATAATTTTGTTCTCAAACAATTTCAATCACTCCACGTTTTCCTTTTTTTTTTTTTTTTGTTCCAAACGCTTATATTAAAAAACCATAAAAAACCATTACAAAACTAAGAGTTAGCCTATCCCCGTAGGGGACGAATCAAGGCCTAACAAATGTGTTAAAGTAGTAGGGAATGGGCTTGCACAAAAGTCGTGAGACTCACCTAAGGGTAAATTTTTGCAAGCCCAATCCGCAATCATATTCCCATCTCTCTTAACAAACGAGAAAGATGGGTTACAAAACTCAGAAATGTAGTAAATACTTCTAATAACATTACTAATACAAGGAGAATTAAATACAAAATTGCTAACTAGGGGTCCTATAACTAAAAAGCAGTCGCTCTCCACAATGCAATGAAAATTTTTGAGCTCCTTTGCCCATAAACACGCTTTGAGGACACCTAAACCTTCAGCTTCTAGGACACTATCAGCATTAATTCTCCAAGCTTCACACTTTAATACTCGTCCTTTATTATCCCTGGCAACACACGAAATAATAGACCTATCTTTAGTAAAGGAAGCATCACAATTAATTTTAATAGAATTAATAGAGGGAGGGATCCATTTACTAACTTGTTTAATGTTTTTGTTAAGGATCTTCGGTTCAGTGATTACATTTTTATCCAAAATTGGATTTTTCTTACCCTTCAGTTTAATATTTACATCATTAGGGGTTTTTTGTATATTCCTTTCTCCCACCTTGTTATCATTTCGCAATTTTACTATCAAGTCCCTCCCAAAGGTGGAACTATCATTTTGGTCCAAAATTGCGAGATATTCAGCCCAACACAGTTCAGCCTTCCTCACAGTACTTAGTGGATCAGGTTGTGTATAATTAAATATGTTTGCATTTCTGTCCTTCCATATATGCCACGCAAGTATGCAAACTTTCTCAAAAGTATAATCATTTTTCATATTTAGTTTAACACTCTCATTAATAAAATTAGCCATCCAAACATCCAATTTCTTGGATTGGTTGCTAATTCTTAAAGAGAGTGGGGAAGCCAGCCACGTGGCACGCACCCAATCACAGTCAAAGAGCATGTGTTCCACATTTTCAATTTCTTTATAACAGATTTGACATACCTTGGAATCTTTACATTTTTTTAAATAAAGATTTTCCGAGGTAGGGAGGATGTTTTTTATAGCCTTCCAAATAAAATTTTTCACCTTAGGTGGAGTTTTCATATTCCATATTTTCTTCCAAACTATTGGATTTGTAACATGAGAAGTTGAGGGTTTAGCCTTTCTCTTTTTATTTTCTATTTCAGATTTCATATTTTTCATATGTTGGTAACCTTTTTTAACCGCATATAATCCATCAGGACTAAGGGTCCAGAAAATAACATCAGGCAGCTGAGTAAGGGGGATAAATGTTTTTAAAATTTTTTCATACTCATTCTTTTGGTAGTTACTTTTAAGTTTTACTATATTCCATTTTCTTTCTCCTGGAATAAGTAAATCAGAGACTTTTTCCAGTTTTATATCAATAGGTTTCACAATATCATCATTGTTGGGTATCCAGTGGTCTATTTGGGGGTTAATTTCTTGCACATTACCAATTTTCCATTTTAAATGGTCTTTAATAGCATCTTTGCCTGTAATAAGGCTTTTCCAGCCCCAAGAGGCTTTATTGCCTAGATTTGCGTGTAAAAAGGTTTTGTTAGGAAAGTATTTTCCTTGTAAAATTTTATATAAGAGTGACTCTCTATTATTAAGTAAGTTCCAAGCTTGTTTCGCAAGTAAAGCTTTATTCATAATATTTATATCTCGAAAGCCTAAACCTCCAGTGAATTTACTATGGGTTACATTTGACCAATTGGTCCAATGTAAACCTTTTTTATCTTTAGAACCCCACCAAAACTTAGCTATTTTCATAGATATAGTATCACATATTTTCTTAGGGAGTAAAAAGGAGGACATAAAGTAATTTGGGATGCTTTGAAGCACAGATTTAATAAGTATTTCTTTCCCAGCATCTGAAAGAAATAAATTTTTCCAATTGATTGTTTTTTTTATAGCTTTTTCCACCAAAGAGTTTAATTCTTTAACCTTTGATCTACCCCATTCTGTGGGTAAACCTAGATAAGCGCCAAGATTATTAGTGATTTTCATATTTATTTTCAAGGCAAAAATGTGTTGAATATAATGTGGGGTATTGGCACTAAATTTAACCCCACATTTATTCAAATTTAAGGTTAACCCAGTAGCATAACCAAACTTATTAATAACATCATTAAATCCCTCAGCATCTTTATTATTTGCTTTTAAAAAGAACACACTATCATCAGCAAAAAGCAAGTGAGTCAAAGATGGACCATTTCTCGAGATTTGGATTCCATCTAGTAGGTTATTATCCATTTTATTTTTAATAAGGTCATTAAGAGTTTGAGTAACAAGGCAGAAGATGAGAGGGGATAGGGGATCCCCTTGCCTAAGCCCTCTATGGGGTTTATTCAATTTATTAGGTTGCCCATTAATAAGGATGGAGTATGAAACTGTAGAGATACAATTCATGATTCTCATGTTCCACTTGGAATCAAATCCAAGTTTATCCAAGAGAAGTGAAAGGAAATCTCATTCTACAAATTCATAAGCTTTTTGCAAATCAGCTTTTATAATCATACTGTAATTTTTTGAACTTCTTTTTTCTTTAATATAGGTACAGACCTCATGAGTAATATAAGTATTCTCTTGAATACTTCTGCCTGGTATGAAGGCAGATTGATTATTATCCACAATAGAACTCATAAGGGGTTGTAGCCTATTGACAAGTATTCTCGCAATTATTTTATAGATGAAATTAGAGACACTAATAGGTCTATAATGTTTAATAGTACCAGGCTTATCCACTTTGGGGATAAGAGAGATAAAAGTGTGATTAAGATCCTCAAGGCTCGCATTATTATACCAAAAGTTATTAATAATCTTAATAACATCCAACTTAATAATATCCCAATAATTCTTATAGAAGAAACCGGGGTAGCCATCTGGGCCTGGAGCTTTAAAAGCCCCTAGCTCAGATACTGCCATCTCAATTTCTTTAATAAGAATAGGTTTGAGAAGAGTTTCATTCATAGCCTTAGTAACTTTAGGTTGTATTAAATTCAGAATAGAGCTGAAATCTCTAGGGCACACAGAATTATATATATTATTAAAGTAATTCATAATATTATGGTTAACCTCGGTTTGGTTGTTTAACCAAATACCTTGATCATCCATAATAGTTGTAATTTTGTTAAAGTATCTTCTTTCCTTAGTAGTAGCATGGAAATAGGAAGTATTTTTATCTCCTTTTATTAACCAGTTAACTCTAGATCTAGCAGCCCAAAACTTTTCTTCAATAGTCCAAAGTTTTTCAATTTCCTTAGTAATATAGTTATAATCATCTTTATCAGTATCAAGTATATTATTACTATTAGTAATAGTTCTAAGCCTCTCAATATAATGGTCTATTTTCTTTCTAGTATTTTTAAATTTTCTTTTACTCCACACTGTAAGAATTCTCCTACACATATTCAGTTTAGTAATCAAATTTCCTTTAGTAATAGTATTAATATTGTTTCTAGATTTCCATACATTTTCAATAATTTCAAGACAATCTTTTTCCTCAGCCCAAAAATTTTCAAAGTAAAATCTCTTATATTTTTTATCACTTTCATCATCAAAGTAGAGAATAAGAGGGCTATGGTCAGAGCCTATAGCAGGAAGGGCATTAATCCAAGCATTGGGGAAAAGGTCAGACCACAGTTTATTCATCAAATTCCTATCAAGAAGCATTTTAATCAGGTGGTCTTTATCTCTTCTATTGGACCATGTATAAGCACAGCCCTTATTATTCAATTGTATAAGTTCTAAATTTTTTATAAAATTGTTGAATTTTTTCATATTCTTTTTAATAGCATAATTACCACCGAATTTCTCACTATTAAATCTAATGAGATTAAAATCACCTATGAGATTCCATGGTAAATTATTATTAGGCTTACAGAGCTTAATTTTACTTAAGCAGGCATCCTTATTGGCATCTAAAGGCGCCCCATAGATAAAGGTGGATATGAATTTAGTACCATCAGTTTTAGTAAGTTCACAATTAATAAAATTTTTATTTTTACTAAGGATTTTAATAAGGTCTTTACTTTTCGCAAAGATAGCCAAACCCCCACTAAGGCCAACAGGTTCAACAGTTGTAATGAGGGACATACGTAAAGGCTTTTCAAGCTTTTTAAGAACAGAGAATACATTTTTAGTTTCCGAAAGAAAAATTACCTCCGGGTGATATCTTGTAGAGATATCTAGAAGGGTCTGGACCGTCAGGGGTGTGCCAATCCCCTGAACGTTCCAGGAGAGGTGTATCATTGAGTGAGGTGGGATTGAATTAGGTCAATCCCGCAAACCTCCCCTTCTTCGAGCACTTGTTCTGATTGATTTCCCAACGCAGCAATGTTTGACTCACCCTCAGTTGTAATAGTATTAGTTTGAATCACTAGAGGGACAGGCACCTCTTCATCTTGTGGTTGAAGTTGTTCCACAGCTTCTTGAACAATTAACTCGTTCCTGAAACTTTGATCAGAAATCTTTGATCTGGTTTTCCATAGCTTATCACTCCTTCTTTTGTTTTTACTAATATTTTGCTCCAATAGACGCTTATCTCTATGCCTGCTGAAGTTACTTGGTTGACCCATAACTTCATCAGTTGAGAGAGTCTCAGGTTTGAAAAGATTTTCAACATTTTGATAGGTAGCTTTATTATCGATGGTTGTAGTTGTTGCTTGTTTAATGGTTGGTAGAGGGGTATGTGGTGGTTTGGTATTAGATGATGGCTGAGAATGGTTGAGAGCTGAAGTAACCGGTTGGATTGATGAAGAAGACGATGGGTTAGGGTTTTCGAGGATTGGGGATGTTGAGACGAAGTGGTTTGGGATAATATTAGTGTTTGGTGTTTTGGAGAGGTTGGGTGAATTATCTGAAGGATATGGGCTAATGTTAGGGTGTGGGGTTGGGTTAATTTGATTTGGGCTATTTAATAGTTGGGCTGAAATTTGGGAGAAAGAGTTTTTAATTAAAGATGATGGGCCTCCCTGACTTAGGCTAGGAAAGGACCCAAAAGCTATATCTTCAATACGGGCTGGCGAATTAGTTAATTTGGACACTAAAGAATGGGCCAGGCCTGATAGTTCCTTTTCTTTTTCAGAATAAATAAGTTTTCCTTTTTTTATTTCTTCACGTCTTGCCTCCTCCTTCTTCTTCGTACCATTTTTGTCTTTCTCAGTACCATTAATAGTACTAGTGTTCATCCGCTCACCAAATACAAACAATTCCGTGGGGGATTTGTTTGTTTCTAGTACTGTAGGGGTAATGGAGGGTACTATTTTTCCAAAATTTGAAATATTCTCAGAAATACCCTTCTTCACCATAGTTGAGTTGAGTTTACCGAGTTTGTTGGTCCAACTCGGTTTAAAATTTTTCTTACCTCCATTGATGAATTTACCAGAAAGAGAAGCATTTCTTTCTTTGAGTAGTATCGTTGATTTCGAAGGTCCCCTAGTAGAAATTTTTACCCAATTTCCAATTCTGGGTTTAACAGATGGATTATTGCATTTCGAACCAACCTCATGATCAAATAAGCCGCAGTTATACCACACCTGACCGATATTTTCATATTTGAATTCAATCCAATGTTTAGTACGCTCATCTTCAAAGAAATTGATACCCGCAATAATAGGATTATCAAGTTTCCAATCTACTTGAACTTTCGAGATGGAATTCTCATCAATGAATTCCGTTTCAGGTAAGAGAATTTGATAAACTTCTCCAAAGTTACTCATAATTTTCTTCATACAATTATCAGTAAGCAAACAGATTGGTGCTCCTTTAAGTTGAATCCAAAGAGTAGTATTGTTCACCTCTTTCTTTGTTTTTTCATAAGTATTGATAGCAAAATGTTTACCCATAATTGTCCAGGGTCTCTGATTCCAAACAGTAAGTTGATCTTTCTCGTTTTTAAATTTGATCATCACTGTATTAGCAGCTACCTTCTCGGTTTCCACCTCTTCCAATAGATTCCAGTATTTGTTTATATGGTTCTTAATGAACACATGATTTGTATGTTCTTGAACCATTAGCCTAGCAATGAGCTTAAATTCATGGATGGTTTTGTATTTAGTATTGATTTCCGGTGAGATAACAAATTGATTGTTACCGGCAAGTGGGTGATTAGTAGAATAAAAATTCATCTTAACAGAGAGGGAAGGAATAAAGAAAGGAGGAAGGATTTGGGTAAGAAAAGCAGGTTTCCAAGCTATGATTTTAATAAGAAAGCTCAGAAAACGCCTAGTTTGGGAATTAGATGGTGGTTTTTGAGGTGGTGGTGGAGATTTTAGTGGTGGCGGTGGAGGTTTTGGTGTTGGTTTTGGAGAGAGAAGAGAGCATTTCTATGTTTTCCTTTTCATTATATAAATGCATGGTAGTATGAAGTAGAGTTTGGTGATTCATTTTTTGAAAAAGTCGACTTTAAATGTTCATTAGAGATTTGTTTAATACTCGAAAGTACAGAAAAAATAACTTTTGTGTAGCTCCTATATTTTTTGTTCCCGTGGAGAACTTATGGTATAATACGACAGCCTGTTCTCTAGTCCAGATGAATCAACTGGTGTTGCATTTATCTTTAAAAACAAAATAAAGATAATATTGATAATTTTAATTTGAAAAAATTGGTGTGATTCAGCCATGGAAGATGAAGCAGTTTCCTGCTTAACGTTTGCATGACAGTTGAAACCTTGGGGATGACTCTGATTACCTTGTGTTTTTTCAAGGTTGTCGTAACTAGGGGAGAGCACGAGACGGTTTTACCCGATTGTGAGGTTAGGGTAAACCAAAGGTAATATATTTCGGTTTAAGGAATTGCTTGGGTAACCCAAGGGTAGGGTAAAAAAAAATTACCCTCGGGTTACCCTTCGGTTTACCCCCATTAGTCAATATTAGTCAAACTTTTTTAACGCATGAAGTTTTAAAAAATGACAAAATTTGAAAAAACCGGTATAATTATACCTCTAAAGATCAAGTTACAATTTTGACGTTACAAACCAAGAAGTCGTGAATGAATATTTCAAAATAAGTTACGCATGTTTGGAATATCCAAGAAGGTAAGTCAAAAGATTTTTCTAATAGGCATGTTTTGTATTTTTTATATTATTGAATTTTCGGTTTGGAACCTAACCCAATAGCTTGGGTAATATATAGGTAAAGTATACGGATCCGAAAAATCATAAGGTAACCCGATAGCTAAGGTTGATCTTGGTAAAATTAACGTATATTTTGAGTCGGTTTGATTGATTAACTCGGTTTTTCAGTTTTGTTAAAATTCTGCTATGCCCCAGTCGTAACCGTATCCTTTTAAAGCCAACTAACAAATTAAGTCAATTATGTTGAGTGCCAAACATAGTGTTGATTTCAATGATAGCATTAGGATTCGACATGTACATTGTTCAATGAATGAAGTTGATGATCTTCTAACTAGGTCTTGTAAAGGAGAATGCATCCTTGAAATTAAAACGTTATTCCATCCCATTTACTGGTTGATTTCTTACGAGGTCAACTTGCACGAACTGGAATTGGTGTAAGGCTTGCTTTTGTACATTATGTTTCCGTTTTCTTTTTTATGTGTTGTTTGCAATTTATTTAAGTTATCTTGTTATTTTTCTTCTATATATATTTACATTTGACAAAAAAAAAAATATATGTGTCTCCCATGTCTTATGTACTTTTGGCGTTTTGACTCATTACCCTCGATTCCTTAGACATATATACTACTTGCTCCGTGAAACTTTAAACTATAACCCGTTATTTCCATGTATGTGTTACTTGATTTGAAAAACTAATAATAATCATCGAAAAGAGGTATCAGAGCACGGTTTAAATACATATTTAAGACTCTGAAAGACGAGTCAAAACGCTAATTATTGAACTTTCTGGTTTTTGGAGCAAAAGCTAACATGATATTTACAAATTTACTGTGGATTGAAAAATAGAAGAAATAGCTCTATGAAAATTATAACAGCAACCTTATCTGAAATGGAAGTTCAAAATGAGGTTTTGGATCTATATTTAATCGGTAACATTTTCTTATATAATATAGGACAAAGATTACTAAGGGGTCAACGGTCCTAGCTCTCAAAATCGTTGACACCCTAATTATCCTATCCCGAGACTAGAAAAACCTTCCCCTAAATCCTAACGGTACAATTTATCAAATAAACAAAACAGAATGACATATAGCAAGTTGTAAAAACTAAAAAGCAACAATATAAGTCAATAACTTAGTTGATAATCTATGTAAAAAAAAAAAAAAAAATCTCATCCGAAAATTTATTCCAACCAATAAAGTCTAAACTTTCTGAAAACTAAATAAAAGAAAATCAACTGAAGAATACATTTACACGCCAGTCAAACTCAAACAAACAAATTCTAAATGGGAGCGACACAAGTAGTCCTAAAATGCCCAGTCTGATTACACCTGCTACAATGCACAACTCTTTTCGCTCGATTCCTATCATCTTGCCTCGCCCTTTTCTTCCTCGGTTGTCCCGGTGGTCTAAGAGATTTCGGTGGATTCACAACAACTTCACATCCACCGTTCATTTCATCACTCATCTCCTTCCATAAAGTCCTATCCGGAACAGGATGTATAGTCTGTGAATACGCTTTCCTATAAGTCGCAACAGTAAAACAACTTTCAGTAAACCGATGAACATTCTGTCTACAAGAAAGTAACGCCGCTACAGCGTGAGAACACGGTAACCCATAAATCTGCCATCCTCTACACGAACAGAATCGGTTACGAATATCAACGATATTCGTCCCTTCATGTGATATAACTTCGAATTCCGCTTCGTTTGCGCGTAAAACTTGAAAAGTACGTGCACGTTCAATCGCATCACCTACACGCGCTTCAGCTCTCGGAACTAAAATAGACGTCCATTGCATACTGTTTTCGCGACGTTCGTTAAACCACGTCATTAATTGGCGACGAATACATTCCATCATTTGTACTATAGGTAAACTCGAAGCTTCGAGTATCCACGTGTTTAAACTCTCGACTATATTCACCGTTTGGTTACCGAAACGTGTACCTTCGAAATACGCGTTCGCCCATAACCTAGGTGGGACCCGTTGAATCCAGTAAGCTGCGTCGGGCGATACTTCCCCGATTTCATGTATTTTAAGATCGTATTCCGATATAGTAAGCGCATTTCCAGCATCTATTAAAAGGTTTACTAACATTGAGTTATTGAATTCTTTTCGAAAACTCTCGCTTAAATGATGCATACAAAAACCATGAAAAGCTGTCGGGAAATTAACTTCGACCCCATCCGCGATACTTTTATGACGATCGGATAAAATAGTGAGACGAGGCATATTTTCGGTGTTAAGTTCGAGTAAAACTCGCATTTCGGAAAGAAACCACATCCAATTTTCGTCGTTTTCTTCATCCACGACACCAAAAGCTAACGGAAAAAGCTCACCGTCACCGTCAAAAGCTGTCGCGAAAAGTAAAGTCCCGAGATACTTACTTTTTAAAACCGTCCGATCAAGACCGATAAGTGGACGACACGCGTTAATAAAACCGTAAATCGAAGCTTGAAACGAAACAAAGAGTCGCTGAAAACAATTATCGTTTGGGTTAACATAAACCGACGCTATAGATCCAGGGTTAGTTCGTCTAATCTGTTCGCAATACTGAGGAAGAAGTTTATAATCTTCTTCAAATGATCCACGAAGTGAAGCCATGATTCGTTCTTTACCTCTCCAAGCTTGTTTATACGATAAAGTTATCCCATGAGTACGATGAATCTCTTCGAGTATTTCCTTCGGTTTATAATTCGGGTTAACTCTTAAACGTTCTTCTAAAGAATTAGCGACCCATTCAACTGAAGCTTGTTGATGACCTAAATGTGAAATGCCTCTACAAGAATGTTCACCATGGATAGTTCTTAACGAGAAAGTAGGTACACCTGGCAATTTAGCTGCGTGTACTCTCCATGGACAACCTTCACTAGCACATTTTGCTGTAAATCGTGTTTTATCGGATTTAACAGTTTGTATCTCGAAATGAAGTGCTATAGCCATGTCTCGTAAAGCTCTTCGACAACTTTTTACATCGGGAAATTCTTGTCCCACGATTAATTCATATGTAGGAGCAGCTATCATTGTTCTTGTCTGAACAATCGGTGAAGCATAGATTAAATGTGACTGTTCGATTGACATGTCTGAAGAAGGAATTAAACCCATTTCATGATGATTATGATTATGATGTTCCACATGATTATGATCCACAACAAGCGCTAAATCATCGTCAATTACATGATTATCAACTATAGCTAACTCATGATTCTCGAGCATACCTAAATCATCGTTTTGTTCGGAAAGTACCACCATTTGTCGATCAGAGTTAACCATGTCATTAACCTCAGGGTTAGTGTTATCAGTTAAATTCAACTCGTGAGAGTAGCTTTTGTCCTCAGTTAAATTTAACTCATGAGAGTAGCTTTTGTCCTCAGTTAAATTTAACTCGTGAGAGTAGCTTTTGTCCTCAGTTAAATTTAACTCGTGAGAGTAGCTTTTGTTTTCTTCAGTAGCTTCTTCGTAAGTATTTTGATTCTCATTTGGATCGGAAAGAGGGATTTCTTGATTTTGATCTGGGTCTTGATCATCGGGTTGGGATAACATGAAATCGTGACTATTTTCAAGCTCGAGGGTGTTTTCTTTAGTCTGTTCTAAATCCATGTCTGGTTCATGATTATCTTCTAAGCCTAGAGTATGATGATTCTCTTCAATAACTACATCTTCTTCAGTATGCTCGTTTAATCCATAATGTGGTGTTTGAGCAAACGAGAAATCGTTTCTTTCCTGACCTAGAACTGGATCTTCGTTTGCCATTGCTTATCCACTCAAATGAATAACTAACACTTCAAACTTTTTCTTATCCGTACCTGTTCAAAACAGAGCTATTCATGGATCAAACACTACTCATACATCAATTTAAATAACAGATAACACCATAACCAAGTACTTAAAAATTAGCAATAATCAGGGTTAAGGCTGTACATAAACCCCTGTTATGATACTTCTTCGCTTACACTTATAAAACCCCATACACAAGTTTAAGGTTCTCCAGATCCATACAACTTGACCCAAAATCTCAACACGTATTATCATATCAAAGCAAAAAAATCACAATTTATTCGTTCTAATCACCAATCACATTATTAGACGTCCGTACTATTGAATCATCCAATCAATTTCTTAATAAAAACACTAATATGACATATTTCGTAACGTAAAATCACAAGCAATCGTACGGAATGGCTAAAAAACCGAACCCAAAACAAAAAGCTTACAAACTATTTTTTACCACTAGTACCTAAATGTATAATCGAATAATAAGCCCAAAAAAAAAATCTAATCCCAAATACCCACATAAAAACCCAATAATATTAACAAATCAAATTAGCAGAAAGTGACACAGGTAAAATTAGTTCAACATCTAAACTAGGGTTATATCTACATATATGTGCATCGCAGATCAAATATGTGTATCAATAGAGAGAAAAGATAGAGAGAGAAAGTTTTGATTTTTGTAAGTTTTGGCGGGTATGATTTGCGTCAAGAAAGTATTGAATAAAAATAAAAATTACATAATGGTTGAAGATGAGAAGAGGGTGAGAAGGGAAAATTACCTGGAAAAATGAAGGGGCAGAAGGGCAAAGAAAGGGCAGAGATTGAGGTTTTCTCATACGTTGAAGGTCAATTATAGTTAGGGCTTTTTTGGGTACAAAACAACTGGGTATTTTGGTCATCTGTATTATCCATTCCTACTCTTGATTGAAATCTTTTTATTTCCAGCCGTCGGATCAGAATTGTTTCTGTAATTGTATAGCTCTGATTTGGGGCCCACTGAAGTACGGCTCGAATGACTGTAAAGCCAATTGGGGCTAAAATCGGGAGAACTCTTTTTGCTGGGTATTATTTTTTTTATGCATTCTTAGGGCCCATTTAGGAATATATGTATTTCTGATTTTCTCTGTTGAAGTATTGATTTACTTACAAACCTTTTTAAATTGATAAAATATATTTAGAAAACAGTCTTAACACACTTTAAACAATTTAAAGGCCCAATTTAGTTTGTAAAAAAAACATTTTCTGTTTTTGTTTTTAGAAGATATTTTTAGAAAATGATTTTCGTTATTTTTTTTCAAAATTTTCAGAAAATATTAAAACGTCGATTTCATGTTCTCAAATATAGCACTGTTTTCATTTAATTTTCTAAAAAACTGTTTTCATTTTCTCTGGTCAAACACGTTTTTATTAGTATTTTGAAAATTTAGAAAATAAAAACAGAAAATACCTATTATTTTCACGAACCAAACAGAAAATAAAACTTTAGTTTTCAGTATATATCGATCAAATTTGATAATAAATCTTATAGGAAATTCAAATCTATTTTAAGTGGCCCAAATATTATGATCTCTCATTGGCCATCTTCACAAATTATTTCAAGGATTCATATAAAGATATCATCTTTAATTATTTCACGGCCATCAAATCTACACATGTATTAAAGTCACGATATACATGTCCCAACATGTAACCTTCATTAAGTCTAGAGAAATCTCGGCATTCACGTGCACGACATGTATCTACTTAATATCGTATTCTAATCAAGGAATTCATTCATTTCGAAGAATATCGGTCTTCATAAATAGAAAATCGGTGGACTCTTGAATCCCGACTAATGTGTTAACCCAATCACCCTCAATCAGAGTAGTCAATTGCATGATGATTCGTGAAACTAAGCAATCTGAGCTATATTCATCTATATTTGTTAACCATCGTTTATTTGATTTCTTTTTATTGGTATTTTAGTATTGATAAAAACCCTTCTTCATTATGATTTCCCGTATATTCCACTAGACATATTGACATTAGATTAAAAATACTTTACATTAGCTTTACATTCCTAGTGGAGGACGACCTTTCTTATCATTGTATTACTCGAGGATATGTGCACTTGCAGAGACTGAAAAACATTTGGTCTGTAAATTTTATCACGCTCAGGGCTCAACAAGTTTCTAGCACCTTTGGCAGGGAATGTTTTGTTAAGTTGTGTTTTTTAGTTTATTGTTAGTATTTATTATGACGACACACCTTGTTTTGTGAGTTCTTGTTATTTCTAGGTGTTTTGGTTCAGTGTTTGCACTAGCCTTTCGAGTAGAGACTTTGACTACCAACTCGCTCGGGAGAAGTGAGTTGTTATGTATGGAGGATATTAGTAGACTCTTCAAGTTTCAACAATGGGGTAGTAACTATTACAAAACACCTTACACGTACCCTAAAGAGAAAGTATGGTACAATCAATGGGAACAACTTCCAGGAATACCTCAAGTTCCCAAGCATTGAACTAAATGCTTGCAAACTTCATACATACATCTGAAGAAATCAATCGCAAGACTAGAGGCAAAGAAGTCCGAATTTGATACCACAACGGAAAGGATGCAAGGGACATGACGTAAATCTTAAACTTCATGAATGCCCAAAAGCAATCTCCTAACATCGTCTAGAATAATTATGAGCCTTATCACGAGTCTATTCTTTTACGGGATAAATTTCCCCCCTTAATCGATACATGAAACAAAATAAATTCAGATTGATCGACTGGAAGAAGTAGTTGAGAACGTTAGTTATAGAAGAAGATTGTGCACGTGATGTGAAATATTTTCAGATGTAAATAAAGACCATAATATGATTGAGCCTCTTGTTAGAATATGGGAAAAAGTGTATTTAAACTTATGCAAAACTATGGGGAAATGTATGCGACTCCTATGGAGTTAAAACGCAATCAGTAAGTGAAAATTTAAGCGCACTAAAGAAACAAGCCAACAGACTTCAAAGAGAAAGACGAGTATGAGAATGTTAATCAACAACTTGAGTTGGACAAGCTAGAAGAATGTACGGAGGAATGCCTTATTGCAATGAAGTAGCTTGAATTGAAACCCAATGAAGATCAACCAAAATAAAAAGAGAAGAAAAAGCCTACACCCTTAAGGACGGTCAACAAGTGTCGTATTGATAAGATATTATTTTGTGAGAGCAAAGCACCTAGGAGGGGAAACTACTTACCTCGATACAAATGTTGATTAAGGATAATGGTATGAGGTTGATTCCATATGGAATTATTCTGAGGAGGAGACGGTTTTTAGAAAGGTGAGTATTAATAGTTTATTTTGAGAAGTATCCATGTCGAATTTAACGACGTGTCGTATCCCAAGGTGTGATAAAATAACCTAATTAATTAACACCTCAAGAGACCTAAGTAGCCTCAAGTGTACATATCGTTGACAAGTAATAAAAAGTAAGTATTAAGAGTTATCATCTCCACAGGGACTATGAAGGTCACTTCTTATGTCGTGTTCTCGTAAAGTGTACTAGACCGAATTGCTTAACTAAAAAGAAAAAATAAATCTTTGTTTTGTTTTTGTTATTAAGAACTAAGATGCAATAAAATGAAATTAAGTTAAGATAATAATTAAACTAAATACTAGAATGAAAATACTAAAGAAGATAAGATGACAAAATAGCTCGAGAACTCGCAAGTAATCCCCACTAGTATTGATTCTACATTTTATTGTTTAAGGGAGAAATGATAATTATGCAATAGTCTGGATTATAACTTCTTCCTAACTCCCTAAGCGAACTCTACGCAATGATTGGTGCTAAAAGTTTCTAATCTTATTAACTATCAGGCTAGTCAAGCTCATCGGGATCACTAACGCACACCAAACGTTTATGTATTGTTTTTTGTAACCTAATTACTAAGGACAGTCTTATACTTGACCAGAGTAAAGGCTGCATAGTGATCGAAAATACATAACCAGAGCATAAAAAATAACAATTCATTAAATATGCATTATCGCAAATTCAATAAAAGTAGTACAACAATATTAGGGTTAATACATAATTGCAATTCTAAAACTATGAGAATTTAGTTCAAACTAAAAGAAATAAAAATCCAACTAATAATGTAATATTCATCTTTAGAAGATAAAAAAAACTACACTAATAGTTGATGACGAGTGATGAAGTATAGAGGTGGAAGGGCATAAAATGCTTCCAGTATTCTTCCTAGCTTCTGTTATGCTCCAGACTTTTGAATTGATTACTAATGAATGAAATCCTTTTCTAATGATAAAAACTAATATATAAAGGGCCCATCACGTTTTTTGTATTGTGGTCCCCTATTAAATGTCCCAAGTCAAGCAAAAAATGTTTAAATTAATGAGTGGACTTGTTTGAACCAATACATCGACAATTTGCATAACTCTTTCATTTCGGCTCCAAATCATGAACCATTATTTCTAGCGTACTCCTAACTTCAAGTTCTACCATAAAATTCAAGGGCTCGTCCACAATCCTAACCGATTGCGTGTGGTGACTCTATAAGTCAATTTCCAAAAATAGGTAGTAAACGCTCTAACTTTTCAAAGTGGTCGAATCACTCTAAAGGCATGACTTTGGGGTAATCTCGTTTTCTTGACTTCTTATCATCGTCTCGTAGTATCATAGAATCCAAGTACATAAGATCTTCACATTTAACACACAAATTATGCACAAAAACTCTAAAAGTAACATAAAAGCCGAAACTAGACAAGAAAGCATATAACATTAAATAATAAGGAAAAATCCATCAACTAAGTCCTAAATGACCCTAAAAAGAGGTCTCGTGGCTAGATTAAGGTTACGTGGATCAAACATGGAACCTTTAGATGTCTAATGGAGTGGGATAAGGGACGATTAAATTTTTTTATTAGTAAAAAATAATTAATGTGAATGAAAGAATTAAGGGCTACAGGCGATCTTGACAGTCTTTTATGCAGAGAATCTGGATCGTTAGTCAAATATTATTTTTATTGTCACAATATATGAAAGGAATAAATATAGAGAAATAATATATTATAATTTAGAAAAAAAAATTAAATTTAGGTAAAATGATTAGTGAATATATAAGAAAGGAAAGATATATAAAGAAATTATATTTTATTGAATTTTAGTTAAATATTATGTTTATGTCATAATATATGAAAATAAATAAATGTAGAGAATAATATTCTATAATTTTTAATGAGTAATGATATTTGTCACCCTTTTTGTATCACTCTTTTATCACCTCCTACGTGTATGCCTACATGTACCAATGAATGGATTTCTCTATCCTATTTAATTTTTCTCTATCTTCTATTCAAGGAAATCAATACATATATATAGAAGGGTGATAAAAGGGTGATATGAAAAGGGGTGACATATATCATTACTCATTTTTAATAGATTTAAATTTAAGATAAAATATTAGTGATTATATATGGAAAGGTTTAATTTTATAAGTGAGAATAAAAAAAATTATTAGTCAAAAACAATTATTGACATTAATATAAAGGAGTGAATTATGGGCTCACAAACGATCATGGTTGTCGTTTATGTAGATGATTCGATCTGTTTAAATTAATCTATTATATTATATTGATTATTTTTATGTCACAATATATGAAAGAAAAATAATAGAGAGATAATATTTTATAATTTAAAAAAATTAAATCTAAGTAAAAAAAAGGTTGGTGAATATATAAGAAAAGAAAGATTATAGAGGATAAAGTATTTTGTTAGATTTTAGTTAAATATATTTTTGTTACGATATATGAAAGAAAAGAAATGTAAAGATATAATATTTTATAATTTCGAAGAAATAAAAATTTAAGGTAAAAAGATTAGTGAATATATATGAAAAAATTTGATTTCGTAAGTGAGAATTAAGTTTATTTATTGGTAAATATAATAAATGCTATTAATGTGAATGAGTGAATTAATGGGTCACAAACGATCTAACCGTCTTTTATGTAGATGATTCGAACCATTTAAAAAGAGGGTTTTATTATATTGATTATTTTTATGTCATAATATATGAAAGGAAAGATATATATGAAAAAAAATTGTTGAATTTTAGTTAAATATTATTTTTTATTTACAATTTATGAAAGGAAAGAAATGTAGATAAATAATATTTTATAATTTTAAAATATTTAAATCTAGATAAAAATATTAGTAAATGTATATGAAAGGAAAGAGATATAGAAAAATAAATATAGAGCAATAATATTTTATAATTTAAAAAAATAAAAATAAACTTAAGGTATAAAAATTAATGAATATATATAGAAAAAATTGATTTTATAAGTGAGAATCAAACTTTTTTAGTGAAAAACAATTAATGTCATTAATGCGAATGAGTTAATTATAGATTTCTAAACGATTTTGACTGTCTTTTATGTGAAAGATCTGGACTATGTAAAAAAAATCTGTTTTATTACATATATATATATATATATATATATATATATATATATATATATATATATGTAAATATATACCCAACCCAACCTAATATCTAATTTATATAAACGTTTTATTTAAAAAAAAACCATTCTTTTATTCTTTTAACTTATTCTTTCATTCTCTCTCTGGCCATTTTGTAGAAACATAATTTATACAACCAAATCAGGCTATCATGCACTGGTTAATGAGGAAATTATGCGGGGAGCACAATCATCTACCATAGGCGAATCCAACAAAAGTGAACTTTGAAAAACTATATGGCTCTCCAATGTTCCGTCGAGAATTAGGAATTTTTGCTAGAAAGTTTGTAAAGTGACACTTCCGACCAAATACAATCTCCAACAGAGAAAGTGTGCTAATAATGATAACTGCGAATGGTGCGAAATGGGAAAAGAAAACATTGAACACCTGCTACTAAAATGTCCTTTTTAGTATTGAAGTGTGGGTCAGTTCTACAATGCAAATCAAGATAGATAGATATACGAAAACCATCAAGAAATATACATCAAATGGTGGGGACAAAAAACTTATTACAACTTATATTTTAACCACATCTTGGAAGGAAATAATGAAAGGTTTCTTCGAAAACAAAAAATTGTATGTGTATGAAATCTCCGCAACACTAATACCCACATTTCTAGATTATTGGTAATAATAATCGGCACCCACTTGCTAATATTGCGGTTAATATTCCTGAAAACTGGGTGTTGAATGATGAAGCGAGTTTAATTTGGTTTTGTGATACTTCCTTTGATAAAGAATGAGAACCGGCAGCGGTCGTATCGATTGGAGTCAATGTTAAGGGAACTATTAGCCGAAAGGTTACCAGAAGATGTTTTGTTAGAAATGTCAATGAAGGGGAGGCCTGGGCGCTTTCCTGGCTATGCTATCGCGGGTGATCTCAATTTTCAGAGTTGTTCTTTCTACTCTGACAACCTTGAACTCGTTCAAGGCATTCTTAATAAGACTTGCATCCATTAGAGTCTCAAACCACTTCAAGTTGAACTTGGAAATCGGTTAGGTCGTTTTCGTTCATGGTAAGTTTCTCACATCAATAGTAAATTCAATGGTACTGCGGACGCACTGACAAAATGTAACCGGAGGAATATTGATCTTTATGGTTGAATTGATTTTTTGCTGATTGAATCTCTTGATTTTCTTTCAAATTACTGTAATAACTACCTTTTGTAGGAATTTTTATTTTATGGAGAATAAAATCTTTTCTCATATTCTACCATTCCTTTTCTATAATTAATACTTCATTTTATAAAATAATTGATTTGTATATTAATCCTTAGTCTATAGACTTATAGTCCATCTATCAAGCCCAAGAAAGCTAAACTCTTTTTAGGGTTACTTTTTATATATTAGACTTTGTGCTGTAATTGGAAATCTCATACGATCAATAATACTACTTACTTTATCTCTTTCTTTATTTCATAACACGATTGATTCTATTATATAAGTACAATAGCATCAACCATTCAATGTACATGTATTTATTGTTTTTGTTAATCTCTTATGTTTTTTTATCTAAATCGATATTTCATGTATTAATTAACAATTTAATTAATAGAAATCATTTTATGTCTTACTATTACTAATGAAGAAAAAATATTAGAACGAAGAGATGTGGTCGGCTGTTAAAATAAACAAAAACTAAATGGTCGTGAACGTTTCTTGTCTTAATTGATTGTTTCTCTTTTAAAATCTCATTTAATCTTATTAGTGTGAAAAAAATTAGCTATGTGTATTTTACTAACGGACGTGAAAAGAAAACTAGTTATGTGCGATTTAACGGCCGTGAAAAAAAATTAGAGAATTTTTTATATCATTAATTACTTTTTTTTTGTGAATTAAATACAATTTTTTTTAAGGTTTTCATATATTCATTATATTGATAATAATAAAATTGTAAAACTGACATTGTTTTTAAGAAAAATATGTACTTATATACATAGCATATACACTATTTGTATTTGTATTTTATGTTTATATCTTCTAATATAATATAACCTATGGAAAAAAATATGTAAATTTCGGTTGATATTGCATAATATATTAAAAGAAAAAGTTATATATGGCATGTACGTGAATATCTTTCGATATCACGTAAAGTTTTGTAAATGAATATTATAAATAGAACATACTACATTTATATGTCCCTTACACGAAATTGTACGCATAACATATTGACAAATGAATCATTTATACTAATGTATCTTATGCGTGTATCCTTTGATATCGCATAACTTATCACAAAAATATTATATAAAGCATATACACGTATGATATATGTAACTTTTGCAAATATTTTGAATATTACATAATCAATCAAATGAAATTCATCAAAAAGTTAAAATGACATTTTCGCATAAATATGAAGAGATTTTACTAGATGCAGATGAACTACGTACGTGACAGATCCTCAAGACAGGAGGTATATGATCAAATATGTGCTGGAATTTACTTGAAGCAGAAGAATCAGGCAAGTAATTATCTATATTGAAATTCAACTACATATCTGATCATGTATTATTTTTAATCCATTAAAATTGACAAGCCCATTTAATGTTATACATTTAGAAGTATTGGGTTGATGGAAAGAACACAAACTGCTTCATGGTCACTACAAGAAATAGTAGCATTAGCGGGGAAGCTATTGAGGCAACAATTAAAATGGCCTCTAATTATATTTTAAGCGGCAATATTTGCCGCTAAAGATAAAGTTAATAGAGGCAAAAACAAATAATTTGCTACTAAAAATATCTATAGCGAGAAACTTATAGAGGCGAAAAATAACGACTATTAGCGGCAAAATTAAGATTTTTAGTGTTAAATTTTTTGCTGCTAAAGATACTATTTCTTGTAGTGGGTGTCTGCAAAAGATCTTATAATTGATAACCGAAAGCAGACTATTAAGGGGTGGTCGTTGGTGAATGAATCGAGGTAAAGTGTTATTTGATTTGGAATTAAAAAATTATATAAGTATACAAATATGTCCTATAAAAGAAGGTATTATTTCCAGCAAATCAGTTCCTCATAATAGCACATATGTCTTGCATAAATTTTCCATGATACATGAAAGTTAATTTGTAAATGGTATAATTACATAATATATTGTGACTTAAGTTTGACTAACACTATTTACTTGTGGGTTATGTTTGCAGTGGTGACGTGTCTTTTCCTACATACGAACCGATCGATGCTGACTGGTTTAATATTCAGAGCAAATTCAGAACAGATTTCTGTACTCCAGAAATTATGTATGAGGTTTTGTTTCTTGTTATGTTGAAACATACTGCATCTGGATTGGAAAATCCTATTAAGTTTATATGTCATGAAGGATCAGGAAAAGATAAAAATCATTTTGAAATTTTAAAAGAAAAGAGAAAAGGAGAATGGATTGAGATTGGGGTCTATGAGTTTAAGGCACCACCAAAGGGGAGTACACCCATTGACCTTTATTATTATATGTTTGATATCAGTGGCCAGGAAAAACAAGGCATACTAATAAAAGGAGTTGTCATAAGACCACAATATATTAGGTAATTTAATGTGCCTATATATAGAGTAGTAATGATATATATACCTAGGGTTGAGCAGAATAGTGGTAAATGGTAAACCGACCCGTTAGGGTAATAAAACCCGACCTAAAACAGGGTAAAAATTACCCTAGCCCATTTTATAACATAAAACCCTTCAATTTTGGGCATGTTAATTTTTTTACCACGGGTTTACCTTCTATACATTACCACACGGGTTGGACCCGTCCAACCCGTATACTGTTCATTTAATATATATATATATATATATATATATATATATATATATATATGTGTGTGTGTGTGTGTGTGTGTGTGTGTGTGTATATGGTCAAGACCTGGCCATTTGACACATTTGGCTACTTCGTTCACCGAAATCTTATCCTCGTCTCTTCTTTGAATTTTACCTAATATGTACTTTATTTTGAAGAACAAAAATTCTTTTAATTGAATAGTAGCATTTAAACTTTATTTGGTTTTATGTTTTTTATTGTGATTAAATTATGAATTTTACCAAGGGTAAAACCCGGGTAACCCGTTAGTTAACTCGTCTTAACCCGTGGTAATTTTTATTTTACCATTAACACGGGTTTACCCTCCAACATTTACCACTTTCCAATATTACCCTACCCTTACCCTAGACCCCAACCCGGGTAAACCCGACCCGTGCTCACCCCTATATATACCCACCCAGTTATACCCTTCATGACTTGACGGGAATTGGTTGACTATAAATCATTAATCTATTTATTTTCATGATCTGATTAACGATTTATTACCAGTTAATTCATGCCACGTCATGGATACTCTTCATTCCTACAAATATATAAATTTCTCCCTCTCCTCACTATTTGCTTCTTACTTTCATTAAACACTGAAACATTATTGTTAGGTTGTACTACTTGTAATCATAAGATGTAACAACCCTGTATTACACCATTTTTCCTTAAATTGGAAAGACGCATTAGTATAAAGCAATCATTTTCTATGTTTGTTTTTATCTCTAAAGAGCCGATGAATCAAATAAAACACTAATTATACCGGTCATTGATATTAATTCTAAAGACATGAACTTCATTTGATTTGTCTCGTGCAAACAAAAAGCCAAAGATTATTGAAGATTTACCTCTAACTAAGTATTATTAACTTCATTTCTTTGTTCCAGCTAGTTGTCTCCACAGACAAGACCAGTCTGAAAAGCTATACACATTTTTCATGTTAGCACATAATTATCTAACAAAATATCCCAAAACTAAAGTCCTGTATACACAAGAAGAGAGAGATGAGACGAGAGTGTACTGTGTACTTGTACATGTACGTCGGTTATGTATATAATATACAAACTCCTTAAATTCTGGAAAGGAGATAAATTTCAAATAATATAACTCCATTTCGGCCTTTTGCAAGAACGTTATCTGTTTGGATCTTTACGGATCATTGAAAGGCAATAATAAGCTAGGAGTCCTCTCTGTTGATAAGTATATTTGCTGCACTGGGTTGTTAATAAAAAGCTTTGCCACTAAATCAGAACATCTATCTGTAATTGTTCTCCATTCTTGACTTTTTAAAGCAGGATAAGATATCTGTAGCGGCATATCAACCACTAAATCAGACCATTGATCTTACACCAGATTTAAAATGGCCTCTCATTGATCTGTAGTCGCAAGGCCACTCATTCTAGACCACAAGTTCCCAAGAGGCAAGAAACGAAAATCTTGCCTCTGAGGGGCGGGTCCTTGAATCTAACAGCGACTCTTTACATTGCAGGTCCCCGGGTTTAAGTAATTTGGCGAACAGGTCCTCTAGTTTTCCAGGATTGACGAACAGGTCCTTTGACTTTCCAGAATTGGCGAACAGGCCCCTCCCGTCCATGACCGTGAACAGCAGCTCCGACATTGTTCTGTCCAGGTCCAGCGCCAGTTACGGAGGAGGGATGGAGAGCGCGGCGGAGTCCAGCAGCTTTTTGGAAGATATGAGGCGGCAGCAGCATCGAAATGAGGATTGGGCGCGCATTTCTGAAACAATAAATCAGCAGGAGGATGGCTCGGGGTGGAGGCAAGGTGATCGGGAATGGTGGACCAAGAATATATCAAGCAATATGTTTTTTGGAGGAGTAAGGTGGTGTATATTTTTTGGTGCGCTTCTAGATGTCATTTGGAAACAACGGAACGACCTTGTTTTTAATGGGACGGCTCCTATTAGTGAGATAGCGATGATTAGAAAAGCTAAACATGTGGCGATTAGCATATCAAGGTCTTGGGGACAGGTACAAGGGATGGTTGGACCTCGAAAGGCGTCGGTTTCATTGATTGGTTGGTCAAAGCCTACTAGGGGAGTAAAACTTAACACGGATGGGAGTGTTAACAGTTGGAAACAAATTGGTGGAGGAGGGGGTGTTATACGTGATAGTAATGGTGATTGGCTTGGTGGCTTTAGCATGAAGATTGAATATTTATCACCGGTTATTGTGGAAATAGTAGCATTATGGGAAGGTTTGAAGTTGGTGGAAAGATTGGGCTTCAATGAGGTGACTGTGGAGGTGGATTCACGAGAGGCGATTGACTTGATTCGAAAAGCCGTTGCTGGAAGGGGGCCAGGGGCCTGGTGGATAGAGCAAATTCGATTGTTTCTGGATAGGAATAAAGGAGTTCACTTACGCGGCATCTATCGAGAAGCCAACCGTTGCGCGGATTGGCTAGCTAAACAAGGATGGAAGAATAGGGCGGAGTACCTACTACTTGAAGACCCCCCCGATGGTATATGGAGCCTTTACACTAAGGATAAGATGGGATTTAAATCGCCTAGGGCGATATATAGTCTTGATTTGATTAATAATGTTTTAGATTAGAATTGTTTGTGTAACATGATTCTCTAGGATCTCCGATGTAAAAAAAAAAAAAAAAAAAAAACGAAAATCTTAAATCCATATTCGTTTCTTTTCGGCATCCAATCCATCAACTAAGGTGAATCTAACTGGATAGATATTGAGAATTTCATCTTATGAAGACTCCTCTAAGAATACTTGCAACTGGAGAGTGTGGACAATGGATTTCCGCACAATATCACACCCTCCTTTCAGCTATAACGCTATCCGGGAAGGTATGAAATCTGGTATATATAGTCGATCATTAGCAGCAATAATGAACAATAGATGCGCGCAAAAAATCCCAGGTTTCATCCTCAATAGAACCTTCCCTAGTTTTATCATTTATGATAAAGCTCAGCTTTTGTTGACCCTTCACGGGCGTTCCCACGTTTCGCCTCACATCACAGGCCTCTGGTTTTCCATTCCCATTGTGAACAAATTCCTCATTGATACTCTCACCCCTTTGGCATTGCATAATAAAGATTCAGAACTTCTTCTGTATTGCTTCTCGATACCGTAGAACCCATTTCTATTCGGAAATCTTTTGTCTGCTTACACCAATGATCACTATACTTTCCACTTTTTGCACTATATTTCGGAGAAAAAAATGCATTATCCACGCAATATTTTACTCTAAATTAGGTAGTGTTGGACCATTTAAAGTGGAAGTGGGATTTCTCCCACATCGGTAGAAAGGAAGAGGCAAAAAGGCTTTTTAACAAATGTGATGGCATTAGCTTCCAAAGAGCCCAACACCATGAACATGGAAAAGCAATGGAGAAGGCTACACGCGCGCACCACCACCACCCCCCGCCCGCCCGGCCTGGCACCGGCGGCGTGGGCGTGGGTCGTGAGTCGTGCGTTAAAGGTTAATCGTGTGGAGTAGGAGGGAATCGTGGAATTAATTGGTCCGTTACTTTGGTCAAAGGTTTCAAACTCCCCCTTCCCCTATAAAGGTTTCAACGACGAAAATTACAAAGCTAAAGCAAAAACGCTCTCCCCTACCTACTCACTTCTCAGAGATAAACCGTAGTAGTTGTAGTCCTCTAGTCTTTTCCGTTTGAAGATACCGGCACGCCGGAATATCTTTTAAACGCTAGACTTATTTCCGTGTAACCGTTTTTCGCTTATTTACGTGTAATCGTTGCTTTGTATTCCGTGTAAGTTCTGATTTTCGTTTGTAATAGCTAGTTGACGCTTTAAATCAATTTTTCTATTTTCTGTTTTGAATTGCCTTTAATTTCTTTTCATTTCGAACGGTGAATATTTCACCTACAATTTTAAAAGATATTTCGGTTTTTGTTTTTCACCGTTCTCCTTTTTTCTGAAATGGCTTTTCAAAACACGGCAGTTGCTTCATCATTGAATGCAAAGGCTTTTCCCAACGTGAATCAGGTGGAATCCCTTAATGGTTCCAACTACAAACGTTGGGCACAAAAGATCCTTATCTGTCTTGAACAGTACGAACTGGACTTCGTTTTATACGAGGATCCTCCACAATTAGTGGACAATGGGGTTCCCACTGAAGAAGAACAGACTAGGCATCTTGCTCTGGAAGCCAGGTTTAAACGAGCTAATACCATGGCTCGAGGGTGGATGTTGAACAATGTCTCAAACCTCATTTTTTATCTTCTTGCCAAAGAAAAATCGGCAAAGATCATATGGGAGACACTTGAGAAAAAATATGGGGCTGAGGATTCGGGTAAAAAGAAATATGTCACTGGGGCTTGGTACAACTTTCGTCTCACCGATCAAAAACCCATGACCGAACAACTCCACGTCTATGAGAACCTTTGCGCAGATGTGATTGCTGAAGGTATGAAAATGTGTGAAATTCTCCAAGCCAATATCTTGCTAGAAAAATTCCCACCTTCCTGGAGCGAATACCGTAATCAACTGAAGCACAAGAAGAAGGAAATGACACTACAAGAGCTGATTAGCCACATTCAAGTCGAAGAGGCTAATCGACTCAAAGACAGGTCTATCTCTTTTCCTACTCAATCCTCCAAAGCTAATCTTGTTGAAAGTTCTAGTGAAGGTAACAAAGGCAGGTTCAAAGGAAAGGGTAAACAACATGGCCACAACAAATCCAAATCTGGGGGAAACAAGAATCGCGGCAACTCCAAAGGTGGTGGGTTCAAAACCTCTGGTAAGATTCAAAAACCCAAAGGAGCGTGTTACTGTTGTGGGAAGGAAGGACATAAGGCTTTCGAGTGCAAACTTAGAGCTGATCAAGGTCCCAAACCTGCCGCAAATCTGGTCGAGACCGAAGAAGTTATTGCTGCAGTGATGGTTGAGGTAAACTTAATTGAGAACAAAACCGAGTGGATTCTTGACACTGGAGCCTCTCGTCATTTCTGCTCAACAAGATCCATGTTCAAGAAATTCGAAGAAGCAACAAATGGTGAATTTGTTTACATGGGTGACTCCTCAACCGCCATGGTCTTCGGTAAAGGACAGGTTTCTCTCAAACTCACTTCTGGTAAAACCTTAGAGTTGAATGATGTTCTCTTCGTCCCCTGTCTCCGTAGGAACCTTGTTTCTGGAGCTCTTCTTAATAAAGTAGGCCTTAAACTTGTATTTGAAGGGGGGAAAATGGTTATTACCAAAAATGATGAATTTGTGGGGAAAGGGTACATGAATGGTGGTTTGTTTGTTTTAAATACTGTACCAATGAATGAGAATGCCTC
Source organism: Nemophila menziesii (assembly GCA_029959085.1). Classification (NCBI taxonomy): domain Eukaryota; kingdom Viridiplantae; phylum Streptophyta; class Magnoliopsida; order Boraginales; family Hydrophyllaceae; genus Nemophila; species Nemophila menziesii. Next base: position 34,515,843 of record JARWIR010000003.1, read on the forward strand.
TGATTTTGCTTATGTTGTTGAATCTCTTGACACTTGGCATGGTAGACTAGGTCACCTTAATATCTCTTCTATTAAAAGGCTTAAAGAACTTGGACTAATACCCCTCAATAAAATAGATGACTTTTCCAAATGTCAAATTTGTGTTGAGTCCAAACTTGCGAAGAAGCCCTTTAAGCCCGTGACCACTAGAAAGACTAGTCTCCTTGAATTAGTGCATTCTGACTTAGCTGATTTTAAAACCTCCGCTAGTAGAGGAGGAAAACTTTACTATATAACCTTTGTAGATGACTACTCTAGGTTCACTAAAGTGTATCTTCTTAAAACTAAAGACGAGGCGGAAAACGCGTTTTTAAAATACAAAGCTGAAGTAGAAAATCAACTAGACTGTAAAATCAAAAGACTTAGGTCAGATAGAGGAGGCGAATATAGTTCTAATTCACTTAAAGAGTTTTGTGAAATAAATGGGATAATCCACGAACTTAGTGCCCCCTATACACCCCAACAAAATGGCATAGCTGAGAGGAAAAATAGATCCACTAAAGAGACTATGAATGCTATGTTAATAAGTTCAGGTTTACCAACCAACATGTGGGGGGAAGCTGTTCTATCAGCATGTTATGTCCTTAATAGGGTACCCCATAAATCCCTAGATAAGACTCCCTACGAGATGTGGAAAGGGTTTCCACCTAACCTGAAATTTTTAAAAGTGTGGGGGTGTCTGGCTAAAGTCAAACTACCCGATTTTAAAACAGTCACTGTTGGACCCAAAACAATAGACTCCGTTTTCATAGGGTATGCTCAGAATAGTGCAGCCTATAGATTCCTATCATTAGATGATAACTCCGTTTTTGAATCTGGAGATGCTGAATTTTTTGAAAACATCTTCCCTTTGAAAACTTTGCATAGTGTTGATGCTCCTTTGTCTTCTAGTAACTTATCTGATGAGCTTAATGTTCCTTTATGTGATAGTGCCCCTGGCCCCTCTACCTCCTATGTGCCTAGTAGTATTCCTGAGGAAGAACTTAGGAGGAGTAAAAGGCATAGGACCGAGACCAGTTTCGGACCTGATTTTATCACAGCCTTCTTAACCGAAGGTTTTCACATTGACCTGATAAGTGAACAGGTTGTCACCTGTCTCCTCATGGAGGAAGACCCAAAAACTTATACCGATGCTTTGAGATCGGTAGATGCTAGTTTTTGGAAAGAAGCTATCAATAGCGAACTTGAGTCTATTAGAAGGAATCATACGTGGGAATTAACTGACTTACCCAAAGGCAGCAAACCCATAAATAGCAAATGGATTTTTAAGAAAAAGTTGAGACCTGATGGCTCAATAGAAAAATTCAAAGCTAGGCTTGTCATTAAGGGTTTCACCCAAAAGAAAGGCCTTGATTACTTCGACACTTATTCCCCTGTGACCAAAATCGCCACCATTAGGACCCTCATCGCTCTTGCGGTCATTCACAAACTTGTCATACATCAGATGGATGTTAAGACTGCGATTCTGAATGGGGACCTAAATGAAGAGATCTATATTGCCCAGCCTGAAGGGTGTGTGGTTCCTGGTCAATGGGATAAGGTGTGCAAGTTAAAGAAGTCTTTGTATGGCTTAAAACAGGCACCCAAAAAATGGTATGAAAAACTCGATAGTACCCTTATCTCCAATGGGTTTGTGGTCAACACTTCTGACTCATGTGTTTACTCCAAAGTAAGAGGATCAGAGTGTACTATCATCTGCCTGTATGTAGATGACATGCTCATCTTCGGCACTTCTCTTCATACCATAAATGAGACCAAACGCTTCTTGTCTTCTAAGTTTGACATGAAAGACATGGGAGAAGCAGATGTAATTCTTGGGGTAAAAATCATTAGGAGTAGTAATGGTATTTCCCTGAGTCAGTCTCATTACGTAGAAAGGATGTTGAAGAAATTCGACTCCTTTGAGGTGACACCTGTAAATACTCCCTATGATTCTAGTATTCATTTATCTAAAAATTCTGGAGATGCTGTATCCCAAAATGAATATGCCAAAATCATAGGTAGTGTGATGTTCTTAATGAACTACACTCGACCCGATATTGCCTACGCCGTCAGTAGACTTAGTCTCTATACTCATAACCCGAGTAATGACCACTGGGTTGCACTTCGTCGTCTTCTAAAGTACCTGCGAGGTACTATGGACCTAGGACTGCATTACAGCTCTTTCCCTGCAGTTCTTGAGGGATTCCGTGATGCAAACTGGATCTTTGACAATGACGAAGTTAACTCCACCAGTGGTTATGTTTTCTCCTTAGGAGGAGGTGCTATATCGTGGAAGTCCTCTAAACAGACTTGTATAGCACGCTCCACCATGGAGTCTGAGTTTATAGCACTAGAGATGGCTAGACAAGAAGCTGAGTGGTTGAGAAGTCTCTTAGCAGATGTGCCCCTTTGGGAAGGTAAGGCCACACCTGTGTGTATCCATTGTGATTCACAAGCAGCCATTGCAGTTGCTCATCAAAGTGCTTACAATGGAAAGAAGAGACATATACGCATCAGACATGGCTCAGTAAAACAGTTACTGAAGAATGGTGTGATAGCCTTGGAGTATGTACGATCAGAAGAAAATCTCGCTGATCCTTTTACCAAAGGCCTACCCAGGAGAGTAGTTCTGGATACGTCGAGGGGGATGGGGTTGAGACCCATTAATGGGGAACATGTGACTCTTGAGTCAAGATGATCTCCATTCATCCCTATGGCATAAAACTAAAGCAATATGGATTCATAGCCACTTGTGGTGGTCCTTTCGAGAAGGACTTGATGAATCAGAATTCATAGCCTATATGGTGGTCCTTTTGAGAAGGACTTGATGAATTCAAGGGTAGTAGCAAAACCCCAAACCTTTATAAACAAAATGTCAAGGAGACGTCCTTGAACAAATGTAAATAAATGTATCCACAAAGTTCATAGCCCACAAGGGTGGTTCTTAGAGAAGGACTTGATGAACTAAACTGAAAGGTGAGGTTCGAGGAGACCATAACTTTCAGCAGGGTAAAGTATGTGTTGTGAGGGCCTCTATCGGAAACCGTTAAAGTTCAAGACTAGGTTCACTTTAAACGGAATTCGGTGGTTGCCCCACTTCACTACGTGACAATTCAAATCGAAAGATATTGGCACTTAAGTACAATTCACCCAAACGCTGAAAGTCGTGGAAACCTGATCACTTTCTCTCCAAACCTCTGTTGACACTTCAAATGTGTGGGGGATTGTTGGACCATTTAAAGTGGAAGTGGGATTTCTCCCACATCGGTAGAAAGGAAGAGGCAAAAAGGCTTTTTAACAAATGTGATGGCATTAGCTTCCAAAGAGCCCAACACCATGAACATGGAAAAACAATGGAGAAGGCCACACGCGCGCACCACCACCACCACCACCCACCCGCCCGGCCCGGCCCGGCACCGCCACCGGCGGCGGCGGCGGCGTGGGCGTGGGTCGTGAGTCATGGTTCGTGGTTCGTGGTTCGTGGGGAGTTTGGGGAGTCAAAAAATGAAAAATGAATCAAGTTTTACCATCAGCTATTATAGGGTCGTTAGCAATCAAACAAAGGTAAAACGTAAAATCAAAGATTCCACAAATCACGCGTGCGTTAAAGGTTAATCCATCAGCTGGCCAAGTCAACTAGCAGTTACACATGAATCCAAAACGTGTGGATTAGAGGAGTCAACTAAAACGTGGGATTAAGAGAATCAAATCAGAAAACGGTCAATCAATTAGTAGGAGGGAATTGTGGAATTAATTGGTCTGTTACTTTGGTCAAAGGTTTCAAACTCCCCCTTCCCCTATAAATAGAGTTCACTCCTCAGCAGTATCAACGACTAAAATTACAAAGCTAAAGCAAAAACGCTCTCCCCTACCTACTCACTTCTCAGAGATAAACCGTAGTAGTTGTAGTCCTCTAGTCTTTTCCGTTTGAAGATACCGGCACGCCGGAATATCTTTTAAACGCTAGACTTATTTCCGTGTAACCGTTTTTCGCTTATTTACGTGTAATCGTTGCTTTGTATTCCGTGTAAGTTTTGATTTTCGTTTGTAATAGCTAGTTGACGCTTTAAATCAATTTTTCTATTTTCTGTTTTGAATTGCCTTTAATTTCTTTTCATTTCGAACGATGAATATTTCACCTACAGGTAGTCATGGTGCTATTCTGGACAAAACACTCAGGGCTGCTTCGGAAGCAATCATTATCTAGAACAACACATGTCGGTGGATGCGTTTTTATCTTTATTTGGTTTTTGCTAAATCGTCTTCCAGGATTAAGTTATTTTACTTGAGTCTACTCCACGTTGCGTCTTTGGTTTCGGGGTTGTGATATTCAGAGCGTGACAACCTATGAAAGATATCCACGAGGTAGAAAAGCCAAACTCAGCTAACAACTTGAGGAAAAAATTTCGAGTAGCAAGCCCTTCCCCTTTCTTTATTACGATATTAGTCTGGGAAAAAACAATAAAGAACTAAATCTACTCAACGAGAAAAAAAAAAGAGAAAGAGAGGAATCCAAATCCTTCGATAGTTCTTTATAAAACCTCTAATTTTGAAATTGTTGTTATTGATTAAAGGATGATTAATTCAAAAGATTTATATCTCAACAAACTTTCTATATAAGGTCTATCGCATTTCACTAATAATTCAGGTTCATAATACTTTTCACTAGGCCGCACAATTTATTGGGCTATCCGACACAATTCGATAGGTAAGTCTGATAGGTTGTCCGTCACAATTCAATGGGTTATCCGACACAATCCAGTGGTTGTCCTAACACAATTCACTAGGACTGGGTTGTCCGACACAATTCAATGGGTTGTCCTACACAATTCAATGGGTTGTCCTACACAATTCATTGGATTGAGTTGTCCAACACAATTCAAAAATACAATATAGGATAAAATTCCAACATTTGCTCAAGTATATATAGTGAAAAAAACAATTCAAAAAGAATTGTAAAAACCTATTCTCAGCACATCACTTCTCGGCATCACTTCTTGTAAGATAAAAGGTTTCCAATGATCATAAAATGGTCATGGTAGGATTTGTATAAAAATATAATAAACATCACTGCTGTAATTATCCAATAAATTAACGTGAGATCCAGGCTAGTTGATAAACCTATTTGATGAACGTGCTAAAGGTAAAAGAATGACGAAATTGCATAGTTTGGAAAGTGATTAAGGCGGATATTTGATAAGCTCCTTGTTGCCTTTTAGCTTGTTGTCCATTTACTATATTTATATCCTTCTCAGCACCTTCTAGCCTTTCTAAAGCCTTTTTATTTAACCATGTTATAAGCCATATCCCTTTAGATTTTAGGACTTTTCCATATGACCCACACTCGAATCACGATGCATAGACAATTGTTTTAGAGCTTGAGTTTTGGGGTGGTGGGTCCACCATTATAGGAAATATTATTGGGTTGGGAATTTTTTAGCTTATGTATTATGCTCTATATTTTGATAATGATTCAATATTATTATATTGTAACCCTTTGTCGGGGTAAAAGTAAATGAAAAAAGTTATGTCGAAAAAAAAGTAGCATGATATCTCACATCAAAAAGAGAGTCATAGCTATATTACAAAAGAAAAAAAATGATGATATGAAAAGATTGAATATATTTGGACAAGCAAAGTGGAATTTTTATGTGATCATCTTAAAGCTTTGTATTGGGTTCTTTGGGATGCTAGTTAGTACATCAGTTCATTGGTTTGAGTGAGAACATTTTATGAGAGTAACTTAAGCTCTAGGGCGATTCGTTGATGCCTAGTGAGGAGAGAGCCAGAAGCTCACTCTAAATTATCCAAATAAACGTATCATACCGTCCATAAGCCCAGGGCCGGTCCTGAGGTTTTGGGGGCCCAAAGCAAACTTTAAAATATGGGCCCCTAAAAAATCTTAGGTGTATAACAATTTTTTTTACTAAACTTAATTAAATAATAATAAAAAAAAGACAGATTAGCATTTTTGATTTAAACTAGGCTAAAATTACCTTTTTAAATAAGAAAAAAATCATACTAATACAAAAAAACATTTGGGCCCTAAAAGTATTAAGAATTGAGGGGGGACAAGGTGATGGCCTCCTTGGCCTCCCCTCAGGACCGGCTTTGCATAAGCCAACATTACAACCTTAAAGACCTTATGATTCTTTGCTATGTAATCTAGAAGTGATCGAGCCATTGGAGAGTAGTTAGGTGGATCTTTTGATACTAGTGAAGTTCGATGAACAATCTATAGCCTCCTTGGTAAGCTAAGTGAAGAACCTCTCATCCGTGCATTGCAAAGCTAATCCGATCTTGAATTTGAGCCATGTTGATCTTTTGTATGACAAGTGTACATGTAATCTAGTTTGTAAATATTATTACATGAAATTTTCTAAGTAGTTGCTTTGAGATTATTATCTATATTCTGCTATCTTCTTTCCACTGTGCTTAAATAACTTAGGTGTGTATTTAAAGACTTCCCTTTGTTCCGATCTTTATTTTATCGGGACGATACAATATTGAGTTAGGGGTCTGGAGGTCTCCCTATTTGTGATATAATAATCTAGGTAGGAGACATCATTATAGGTGTATTTGATTAATTAATTGTATATTTTTATCCAGTATTTGATAATTTCTTATTTCTTGTCTTGATTTGATGATTTATTACTTTTAAGAGCATATTTGGTTTAATTTGTGTATTAATGTGAATCTCTTGAGAATTATGGAATATAATTAAATGTCAAATCAATTCTAAGATGATAAGAAAAGATATGGAAGGAATCAAGAGATAAAAGGAAGTAGAGATAAAATAGGAAAGGAAAAGTTGTCAAGTAAATCTGAAATTATGCAGCTACGTTTACTAAAGTGAATATAACTTCAAATCAACTATTAATTTGGATGTTCTTTCAAAAGAGTAAGGATAGATGTTTTTGCTGCGGTAGTTTTGATATAAAGTAGGCGAAAATCAGACCAATAACGAAGGAGATATGATCAAAACAGTGAACATTATTTATCCTCTCCTATATTTTAGGAAACGAATTTGAATTGGAAAAAAATTCCAATTACTTGCCTTCCACTCAAGATTTCGACCTAGGGTCTTCTTAACACCTATAAATACACCCTCTTATCATTGTAAACATGTCCTTGCTCAGTTCTAAACCATAGTTCAATCCTTAGTCATTCAAGAAAATTAAGTCGACAATATGTATCTTTATTTTAGTTTATTTCTTTTCAGCATGAACTAATTTTCCCATAGCTTGGGTTTTGCATAAATATATTTCCTTCTATCTAAGTTTGTTTAGGAAAAACCTTTTTAAATTGATTCTAGCCTCTTAACCTTTATATTTGTTTTATATGCTTTAATTTATTGACTGTAGTTTTTGCTAGTGCACGACTATAGACTACCCCATTAATGGCAGTTGGATATCACACGGAAGGGGTGTCTAATTGTTGAAATACCACATAAACTTCTAGAGTGCGGTAGTGATCCGGAAGGGCTTGCTTAACTAGATAGTCATTAGCGTTTGAGATTTAACCACTGATCAATGCGCATGGTCCCCTTACCCTAGTCCCCTTGTAATTGTTAGGTTGCCACCTAAGTCCACCCGGAAGGGGTTAGGAGGAATATAGAATCCTGACTACTTACTTTAAAAGCTTTAATCACCCTTATTAACTAGTAGAAGTAATAGAAGAATAAGTGCATACTAGCAAACCTGAGCTATACTTCTCATCTTATTCTTATATCTTTAATTTTATTGTCTTGTCTTTAGTTTAATCATTATTCTCCACAATCTCTTATATTTACTTCTATTTTCTTTTAATTCCTTGTTACTAATTCCTACTACGCTTTCTTGTAATCCATTCGTATAACACACTAAGTCCCTGAGAAAGAATCTAAACTTATCATTAAAACTTGTGATACTTGTAGTGAGTAACGTGATTGGTTAGGGTGATCAGTGTCCTATTTTTATCTATTATTTTATCACACCCTACCAGGCACCAATAACATAAAAGCCAGAAATGATTTGAGATATTTGAATATTAGGAAATAATTCTGGTTGTTCAAGGACCGAGGTAGAGTGATGTTACTGCGTGCAAAGTATTTAATGCCCCCGAACAAGCGTCATTCTTTTCTAGATTATTTGAAGGTGTAGAATTTTCCTGATGCTTTTGTGTCTACTATGAGAAATAATGTTCAAAGTGATGCGGGAAAGAATATAGGCATAAAATCACATGATTGTCACATAATGATGTAGTTTTTTTTGTGGCAAGTATCCCCGAGTTGATCGATAATTAATTGGTGAGTGATCTAGATCATAGGGTTGTGAAATGTGTTTAGAAAGATTTTTAGAAGAAAACCTAAGTTTGAATGAGCTAGCGGTCGGAAAATCAGATGTTGTGTTGCTTATGTGTAAGCTTGAAATGTTATGTCCACCAGCTTCTTTTGACATAATAGTTCACATAGTCATTCATTTATACGAGGATTCCCAATTAGGTGTTCCGGTTCAAATACATTGGATATACCCTTTTGAAAGGAACCTAAAGAATCTTAAAGAATACATTCAGAATCCGGAAAGATTAGAAGGATCAATTGCTGAAGGATACGTTACAGAAGAGACATTGACATTTATATCATGATATCTACAAGGAAAGAAGACCAAGTCCAACAAATCAGGTAGAAATGGTGAGTTGATCACAAAACCAAAACAAATATCTACATACAGGAGCGAGTGTCGGCCAGTGGGTAAGAAGGAACATTGTACACTCCCCTACAAAGAAAAAAGAGAATTGATTAGTACATCTTCCAAAACTGCGACGAGATCCAACATTATATGATGTAAGTAATTTTATAGTGCACTTTCATTACTTAATACTTATTTACATGATTACTTATGGTAATATCTTTTTTTACAGTGAAGTTCCTGATCCAGATTTATAAAGAATTCATCAAGAAAAGTTTGCTCGATGGTTCGATGAGAAGGTATATAACATTTCAATATTAGGTAATATAACTCTGCATTTAATAAAACTAAAAACTTTTCATTTGTAGGTGATTTTAATGCGACAAGCAAGAGATCCATGTGTTACAAATGAACTTTATTTCGTCAGGAAACATATCACAAATATCCGTGTACGTATTTGATTCTCATGTTATTAATGGAGTCAAATGGGTTACAAGTGAAAAAGGGGAATATAGAGTAGCCCAATATTATGGCGTTTGCAATGTCACAAATGGAGTTACTTTTTATGGAAAGTTAGTCAAAATCATCAAGGTCGAGTTCGGTGGTGGTTATTCGGTTGTTTTGTTCAAATATAAGTCGTATAACACCAACGAGACAAAGAAAAAGAGGAGTTAGGGACATGGAGCAACCTTAATCAGCACGTGCTTATTCTAGTGGAGTGAAGAACCTTGCATCTTAGCCACTCGGACAAGAAAGGTCTTTTACGTTGAGGTGATAAATGCAAGGAAGTCCTAAAAAGGGTGGAAATTTGTATGGGAAGTTAACGACTGTCATAGGTGGAGTGTAGAAATGGTCGTGGAGTCCATTTCGGCTGATAGAGATCTGATTACTATTCACATAGTTGATGCGGCTATCTTGGACACAAATGTATCACAATAACATTTAACAAGGAGAGAAGGAATATAAGTTGATTCAAATCATTGGGAATGGTCCCTTAACCAAGATGATGATAAATTACATGATGATACATGGGATGAATATGACGATGACGATCAACCGATATACATTGATAGCGATCAAGACATCGACACCCGTGATAAGTATTATTACTAGACAGACTAGTGAGGTTTTTTTTTTACTGATGATTACAATAATATTAGTTTTTATTCATTTCTTACTAGGTATTCATTTGATGAATCATGTTAATTAGATTTTTCATGGACACGCCGCCTAAGACAACATAAAATTTAGGATTACTCAACTTTATTAGCCTATTCATTTTGATTGATCGCATTATGTTGTTGTTTTGAATTGGGAATATAATGTTGTTGTTTTAAATAGGAAATATTATGTTGTTATTTTGGATTAAAAACTTTATGCTGTTATTTTGGATTTGAAATATTATGTGGTTGTTTATTTAATAGGTAAAAAAAATTGGGAATCATTGTGACTTTAAAAATATAATATAATCTAAAATAAAGTCATTAGAGATGACAAAGTCGTCGCTAGTGTTTATATTTCATTTTTAAAGATTATTCTCAATAGGGGCGACGTGCGTCATCCCTAATGACATTATTTCAATTTTCGCAAAATAATAAGAGTGGTGATTTTTTGCGCGTGTATGTACATTGTACACTTATCATCAGTAATGACATTTGTTGTTGCAAATGACATCTACTTGTTTTTTTATAAATCATCATTATATACGATTTTCTTTATCATTAAAGACGACTATGCATAGTTTCTAATGATAAAGAATATAAAACAACATACCGTGCCCTATCGACTCACTTCATTTCTTCCTCCACTCCAAAAAATTCCCAAAATCCTGCAAAGTTAATCACAAATAACACATCAACGATTAATATAAATAGGATATAATTTTATTTCAATACTTTTAAATTTATTTTATATACATTATCCAATTAAAATTAATTATTGTGTGATTGATTTTGTGGAAAGTTTAGGTATCTGATTACTCACCGTCGCAACTCTGATTACTCACCACCACAACTCCTCTCCTCTTCTTATTCTAATTACTCTTCATACTTCGATTACGAAAATAAGTTAGCGGTTATATTTTTGTTCTTCATTTTTTTGTTATTTCAGTTCCTTCTGATTTATGTGGAATATTAGTAAAGTGTAATTATTTCGAATATGAATTGTGATAGTTTTGGGGGTATTATGATATTTTGCTTGCTTAATGGAGGTTATTAGGGTAGTTTTAAAAACACAGGGGTGGTTTTAGTGGATTTTTTAAACATAGGAATTATTGTAGGGGATATTTAAAACACATGGGTGTTTTTAGGTGATTTTCGAAATATGTATGTTTCTTTTTTTTGGGGGGGGGGGGTGGGTTTGGAAACTAGGGGATATTTGGTGTATTTTAAACATGGTATGTTTTTAGGGGGTTTTCAAACTAAAGGGGGTATTTCGAAACATGGGTGTGTTTTGGGGAAGGGGGTTCAAAAGTAGGAGGCATTTGGGAACATGGGTGTGATTTCGGGGTTTTTTCAAAACTAAGGGGTATTTGGCGGTATTTCATAACATGGGTGTGTTTTCAGGGGTTTCCAAAACTAGGGGTATTTGGGAATTTTTTTTGAATGCAATAAGGGTTTTCTGAGGGTTTTTGAAATTAAAGGAGTATTTGGGGAGATTTTAAAAAACAACTGGAGGTATTTTGGGGTTTTTTCAAACTAAATAGGGGAGGGGTATTTAGAAATCAGGTTAATTGCAAATCAGGTTAATTGCCCTTAGGTCCATATAGTTATGTAAAATTGGCTTAGGTCCTTATATATATTATAAATTTTGCTCTTAAATCTTTATATTTAAGAAAAAGTCCCTTTAGGTCCTTATATTTATGTAAAATTGCCCTTAGGTACTTTTATTTAAGATTTTTATTTTGCTTAAGTCCTTCTATTTAAGGAAAAAATGTACTTATGTTCTTATATTTAAGAAATATTTCACTTAGGTCGTTTTATTTAAGAAATTTTCCCCTTAAGTCTATTAATCACCTGAATTTCCAAATACTCCAGCACTGGTAGAGAGATTTGCAATACATCTCTCGATTCACGTATTAAGTTCTTTGGTATAACAATTTTGTATTAAGATCATTGTATTACCATTTTGTATTATATAAGGTCTGTGTTAATTCGTGTTTTAACGGTTCATTCTTGTATAATTACTAGATTGTTCATTCTTGTATAATTACTGGATTGTTTATTATTGTATTTAATTTAAACCCTACCTCCTATAATTCATTTATGTACAAAATCTAATAATGGCTAATGTCATGTCGACTTACCAGGCAGGTGACAATGGTGGACGATATCCATCAAGGCCGGTGAAAATCCCAGGTTTGAGTCTTATCGAGCAATGTAATTGTTATGATACTAAAAAAAGAAGAACCACGTCGAGGCTAACAGATCCAACATGGAAAAAAAGGAATCCTAAGTGGTAAAGGGTCTTAGAATTTCTCGTAGACGCAGGAAATACTATTAGAGGTGGTGTTTCTTTTTATATTAGTTTATTTATATTGTTCTTTTTTGTACATCTTCTTCTTTGATTATTTCCTAACACGGTAGGGAGACAAACAACCACCACCCGCGATCCTGCAATTGATTGAGGGGGAAGAATTTTCTTTTAAATTGCTTCCAATAGCTTGATTCTTTTATGATTTCGGGTATGTTAAGCAGGCGAGGGATTGAAGGGATGAACGATATAGGGAATCAGATGTAAGATTTACGGTCTTTACTTTTACAACAAATATTATTTAATTAACGAGAACAAATATTAAAAATGATAAGTGGCTATATGTTTGTTTTGTTCAACATGCAGCCTTAACACAACATTTGCACGATATGACCAATCAATTGGGATCACAGGCTGGTTCTAGTAATCCCTCATCTTCTACCCCTTCACTATCTTGGTAGGACCAAGTCCCTTCGTGGTCAGTGTGGATAAAAAGGGGACAGGGAAGGGTATGCGTCGATGGACTCCTGGTGATAAACTAAAGCTAAACCACAAGAAGAATTCGGCTGATGAACCATGCCTTACATTGGAGATGGAAATTACATTCCGGAGCATAGCCGAGTACGTCAATGAGTGGATGGCAAAACAAAAATTTCATTCATTTACTCCTCCTGTCGAGCGATCCGCAACCTCTACTACCAGCACACACCTGACTATGTGTGTTGATCAGATTAACATGTTTTTGTCGTGGTTTAATGCATCACGAGCAAGCAAAGATCTCCCGACATTTGATCCCCTCCAGCATCAATGACAGGGTCCTACTCCTTCTCCGACAAGTACCACTCCTCGAGCTCCTACTGGTACAATTCGTCTAACTCTGGATAGGGTGACTTCCCGCAAGCGTATGGGTCATTGACAAGTAATAGTTTTATAAGTGGGGGTATATCGTTCTCCACAGGGATTATAAATGCAGATGACCGTGCTTCGAATAGTGTAAATGTGTAGAGATTACAGTAGGAATAAATAGATCGAAAAGAACGTATATAAAATATTTATTTGGATTTTTAATGATTAAAGACTACGATAATTATACAGAGAAGATTAAAGTTGGTAATTAAATAAATAACTAAGTAAATTAAATAAAAGATGAACTAAGAAATGAGAGATTTTCTTGAGGTATTGCTAGTAATTACCCATGCCGCTAAGTTAATGGTTTCATTGATAAGGGTGAGTTGGTGAATTTGCATTAGCTAGGATTCAACAATCCTTTTAACCCTTGTTGGTAGCTTAGAAGGCAATCCTCAGTCAGAATATTTAAGTTCTAATCCTAATGACTACCTAATTAGACATGACCTCCTGGTTCAATACCACACACTAGCGCCTATACGCTATATCCGTAATAGAAACCCCCCCTCCCGGGTGTTAGCTCAAATACAAGAGCTGCCCACTATTTTGCCAGAACACATGTGTTATTTAAAGAAACACATAGTAAATGTAATATAATAAAACCATTCTTAGTTAAACAATTGTTTCAAATGCAAAAATTCAATTATCTAGCTAAGCATAAGTTCTTACATAGGCAACCTCAAAAAATGAGGGTTTAATTCATACTAAAAGAAATAAAATTAATATTAAATAATGGAAGAATCATATTCAAAATAAAAAATAAATAGGAGTTACTCTTAATGATGAAGGGAAACAATGGGTAGTTGAGGAAGAATAGTTGGGTTCATAAGCAAACCCTTCTTTTCTTCTCTCTTGCTCCTCTTGAAGCATACTGATAAGATGAGTTGTGTGCTATTTTTTTTTTGAAAATAGGGCTTGCTAAATGACTTATTTAATATATAAAAAACATTTTTGGGATCCCTTTGGCTCACTTAATTAGGTTTAGAAGGGCCCAACCTGTTTTTAGCTAAAGATGGACTTGTTCAAGTCATGGTGGAAGAAAATGATATAACTTTTTCATCTCAACTCCGAATTGACTTCTGTCACTTCCCACACGAAACTAGCTTCAAGATCTTTACGAATAAAAAAGGATCAGGTTCAACACCCTTACCAATATTTTATAGTTACTGAAACAGGACATTAAGATTTCTCTGGCAAACTCTCCAACTTTCAAAATGACTCTAGGATCAAATTTTGCCTTGGCTTGGGGTTTATCTTGACTTTTTGTCTTCTTCTCCTCATCTTGGCACCTTGTTTCAACCATGACACACAATTAAGGCACAAAAGCTCTATAAATAGTAATATGACCAGAATGAGAGGCAAAAGTATAATATAACAATAATACGAAAAAAATCTCTCACCTAGACCCAATAAACTTCTAAAATAATGTCTCATAAATGGATTAATCCATCACATAAAGAGAGACATCACTCCTCCTGCTGATCGATTTGTGACCTCTACCTTCAACACGCACCCGACTATGTGTGTTGATCAGATTAACATGTTTATGTCGTGGTTTAGTGCATAGCAAACAAATATCTACTGACTTGCGATCCCACCAGCATCAATGACAAGGTCCAACTTCTCCGACAAGTATCACTCCTCAAGCTCCTATTGGTACAGTTCGTCCTTAAGGCCCTACTTGTGCAAGTCTATTTAATTGAAAATGAAGATGATGATTTATATGAGATTATTAGTTTTTTATATTTCTGTTTTTGTACTTCAAATTTTGCAACACTTATTTTTTATCTATAATGTTTTATTATTTATTTATTAATAACATAGCATTCTTATAATTTGCAATTCATATTACTGTTTCATTAAATAAAATTAATTGATATATCGAATAAAAAATAAAAATTAGTATATAATTCATTATAAAAATAATTAAAATTAATTTTAATAAAAAATTAATTATTGATGTCTTTAGCGACGATATAGTCGTTACTAGAAATGGGAAGACCTCGTCCTTATTGGTCCTACAATTAGATATAAAAAATTTGTCTTATATATTACGATATTTTGCAACGATAAATATCGTCTCTAATTTGTTTTATCTTTGCGATGACAAAAGTCACCGTCAATGACATATAGTCCGGCGATGACATATTTCGTTGTTAACGCACATTCATTCATTAGTACGAATAATTTCGTCGATAATGATTAAATCATTTATAGAGATAATCATATAACATCGCTAATGACACGAGTATCAGTAACAATGAAAAATAGTATTTTCTTTTATAATAATAGATTAACAACTACTATTTAGTGTCATCACTAAAGATAACCTCCTGTCATTAGTAATGAAATAATTTATTATTGTAGACTATGCGTGTTAATTCTAATAAATGAATACTATTGTAATGATATGCATTATCACTCTAAGAAATAGTATTATTAGGGACGAGATTATTACGGCAACACTAAAATGACTTTTAATGATAATTTTAAACACCAAACTAGCTTCTAATTATTTATTAGCGGCAATATTTGTCGCTAAAGATAAAGTCAATAGAGACACAAACAAATAATTTGCTACTAAAGGTATCTTTAGAGACAAACTTATAGGGACAAACAAATAGCGGCTATTAGCGGCAAAATTAAGATTTTTAGTATTTAAATTTTTGTCGCTAAAAATATCTTTTCTTGTAGTGTATTCTAATTCACTAAGATATAAGGTTAACAACACTGTTTTAATATTTTACTAATTAATATCTGGATAGGTCTGATATGGCTTCTTAGTTTTCAACAAAAATCTAATTTTTCTTTTTTTGTCTATGAATTTGATTCGTTGAGATAATATCTTTTAACCTGGTAAATTATATTCGAAAGGTTTACTCAATAAATAATAATTATCACAAAAGAAAAAACTAAGGCATAAAGTTTCTCACCAGTAACAATTATAATCTGAGTATTGATGTAGATAAACCCCTATCTTACTATTACGTCTGAGATGGCATCGTAATTGACCCAAAAAAGGGCTAGTAGGTTAGACTTAAAGCAAGAGAAATTATTACTGTATCCGTTAGTCTTAATATTATAGGCTATTACGTAAATACGGTGGGCTTGATATTAAATACGAAAACCATGAAATATGTAACATTATGGAATAAGAGGTGAGGATGAGCACTAACATCTCCCCACCCCCACCCCACGGGATTGATTGACTAGCTCGTCCCCCGTGGTGAAAAACACGTTAGAAAGTCTTTGTGTGTTTTGTCAAATTATTATAAGTGTAGCCGACTAGCTAGGTGTATTATCTTTTTCTTTGACGGATTATGACACTAACCACCTTCCAAAATTTAATCTATTACTATTCAGTTGAAATTTTCAATAATAAGGTCAAAATCTTGAGTGAAGTGTTTTTTGATTTTTTAAAGTGATAATACTTAATAACAGTTGAGTAGAATTTATTCGGTTAACGGACAGTGTCTGAGTGAATCAGATTTGGTTTGAAATCTTAATAAAACAGACCAATTAAGAGGTATTCAGATATGAATTGGTCTGGGAAAACAAATAGTCTTATTGATCTAGTGATTTAATGAACCAGATTAAGTGTTCATTAAGTGCAAGCAAACACCGTTTACTGTTGTTGGCCATATATCTAACATTTTTGGCAAGTTTATCCACATATTTGTCGACCTTTTAGGAATATGTTTGATGAAGATCCGGCCATACTCTCTAGCCATCTTTGGATTCTTCTGATAATCAGATAATTTTTTTCAACTTGTTGCTGACATTTTTGTGATACCTTAAATAATTTCAATATTATCAGAGAAGATGGATTTCTTACTATTTGAGAAATTTTTACAGATCTCTGTTGCTTCCAGAACCATTAGAGATTTCCATTCTATTATTAAGTTGCAATAAGCTGTTACTTTGCATTCAATCCGCAATCATGTATTCTTATGAATTTGTACTATTCTTATTCATGTATACTCGTATGATTGGTTGAAAGATGCATCACATAAGAATGTTATAGGAGCCGTAAGATTTTGTTGAAATAAGTCATACGCTTAATTATTTGTTATTGCTGATGGATTATTCGAAAATCTCCAATCTACTCCAATATATATATATATATATATATATATATATATATATATATATATATATATATATATATATATATATATATATATATATATGTTTTTAACGATTAATGCAACCACAATAAATGAATTGCTGAAAGATTGTTATTAGCGACTACATCATAAAGTAGTCCCTAATGGGTGTTAAAAAAATTAAAATACCCCTTTGCGAGAATTGTTTAGTCGCCAATGTGAGTAATCAGTAGCAACAAATTGTTTTGTTTTTATTCTCTTTAACTGATTCTACTTCTACTGCCTACATTTTTTAGTCACCAAGGGCTTGTTTGGATTAAAGAAGGATAGTATAGTAAAGGATAAGAAAGGGAATTTTAGTAAAGGATTGGAAAGGAGAGTATTAAATCTTGTTTGGATTAGATAAAAATAGAGGGAATAATTTTATTAAAGGATTACATATATTTGGTATTTAGATTAGAAGAACATGAAAAGAAGGTATTCTTTTTATAGCTAAATGACTTTTATACCCTTAGTAATATATCTCATATATAAAGAATAGAGATAATTTAGACATTATGACATAATAAAAGAATCTTTCCCTTCTAATGACACCAAATTGGAGGGATTGGATATATAGTATAGCAAGGGATTAGAAGAATCCTTTAATAAACTTTCCCCTCTAATTATTTCTAATCCAAACAAGGGATGAGATTGTTATTATCCTTTAATATAATCTCATCCAGTCTAATCCCCCAATCCAAACAAACCCTAAATATAATCACGTTTAATACTCCAGCAACAGACAAGTTACTTACATTTATTACACCAAATCTAAAACTTTTTCCGAAACCTTAAACCTTGACACATTAATCATTTCCACGGACCAACCACCGCAATCACCCCACCGTCCCCTGTCAAGCCATCATCCACCACCATCGTGTGTGGGGACCCTTCCATCACCTCCCGTGTTTCTCCACTTACTAGATTTTTTTTTATTTTTGTAGCATTCACATTTAATTAAATGGATTCTTGATTATGATTTGATTATGATTTGATTTAGTCCTATAATATATGCTGATTTAGAGTTTTTTCATGATTATATTATAGGGTTTCGGTGATAATAATCATATTCAATTGTAAAATTGCACTATATGATTGGCATGTATGTTATGGTCAAATTGCACTATTATATTAGTTTAAAAAATTGCATTATAAGTCCATGTATAACTAAATAAGTACACTTTATATATGTACCTTTATGAATTTCCTATACTATTTATAGGTTATTTTTATGTAAACTTACTACTATGTATTGATTAGTTACAAAAAAGTGTAAAATTTAATGGAAAAAAAAATATTCATATCAAAAAAATTAGAATTGATATCTCATATTTGTGATATATTAATCTAGTCATGAGATATCATTTTAGGTTCATATTGTGTTCAATTGAGGGGTTTTCCCTGTTATTTGATATATTCTCGTTTCTTGTCTAGTTTTGGAAAATTGTGTTAAGTGTGAAACTATTAGGTACGTGGATGATATTAGATTAAAAATAATGGATAAGAAGTTGAGGAAGAAGATCAAATCCGAAGGTAAAAGTTAAAGGAAAAAGAAGTCATTTTTGGAAAAATGAAAAAGTTGTTGGTTAGATTTAGAAAGTGAATTGTTCAAGTTTCCATGCTAGAATGATGAAGAATATGAAGGAGTCCTTTGATATCCAACTAGTGTTTAAAGTTTAGAAAGCGTGACCACTAACGGTTCGTGATTTGGAATTGTAACGAAGAAGTTATTAAAGTCGTTGTTGATTTGGCTCGAACCAGTCCACTCTTGGAGCAAAACGTTTTTGGGTTGGATTAGGTCACTTAAAGAAGCCCATGACCCATGAAACATTTTTGGACCTATAAATATCATAAATTAACATTATAGAAGGGTCATTTCTTAGTTTTTATTTTGAATTTTGGCCAGAGGAAGTAGCAAGTTGATAGAAGAGGAGGAAGCAACGGAATATGGGGCATCACAATATCAATTCTGCATCATTCCACTCTACCATTGAATTATTCTTAGTTTCTTGGCTAAACCATATTTCTAATTTTTTTATACTTCAGTTTTATTTATTTGGTTGTGCACCAAATCCCCTTAGCTTGGGGATGCTTAATTGTATAAACCTTGACTATTGTTTTGGATATTATACGTTATTTGGGAATTAGTTTTAATTGAACTGAGTTTTGTATTATAGCTGAGTATAAATTATTATAATTAATGATTTCTAAAGCCTGTACACCTTTGCATTAAACGTAAGTATTTAAACTATCACCTTGGCAAGGTGTTTAGGGACTGAACCGATTTATATCCATTCGGTGTTTGATAGTGATCCTGATGGGCTTGCCTAACCGAATAATCATATAGGGTTAGTTCATATCTCAAGCCTTCTAAGATACCCTGGCGGGAGTTCGAAGGATAATAGAAACCCTATTAGTTGTAACAGCTCAATTCTCCCTTATAATTGAAATATCAATTCAATATGATAGACGCATACTAGCAAACATAGGCTAATCTCTCCCACATTCTTAGTAATATTATTTATTTGCATTCCTAGATTAATTTTATAATTGCATCTTAGTTTTAATTTAAAAAAACCAAAGAAATATCTATTTCTTTAATTCTGTCATTTAGTTTAAACTCTAAAACTATCGATGCTTTCATAAAACACGAGTTTGAAGCTAACTACTAAGTGCCTGGGGAACGATTTTCTATTTTACTTACTTATTACTTGTAATGATCACCTTAGGGGACGACAAAAACATAGAGAACCTAAAATGAAATTTAGATATAAAATATATAGGGACTTAGTATATAATTAAATTTAAAGTTATAGTGCTACTTTATCTTTGTAAGTTAGCTTTCATAGTTTTTTGTACACTTTTATAAATGATAAATCAATACACAACACATTTACACACACACACAAATATATAAAGTTCAAAGTTATTACCAACAATCCTTATTTTGTAAAGTGAAATTCATTAAAATAGATTTATAAAGTTTAAATCTATATAAAAAGGGAAAAAATTAGAGAGGGAGCGAGTTAAAGATATTTTATAGAATACATTAACAAAATCAAACTAAATTGTATATAATTTTGAGAGTTGAGTTTCAAACTTTCGTTTTCTTCAATTAATTATTATTTTTAGTTATATTATCTAGCTTACCTGAAAAAACTAGTCTTTTCAACATAATATATTAGGAGTATATATATATATATATATATATATATATATATATATATATATATATATATATGACAAGAGGTGAATTAAATGAAAAGATATGGCCAGTTTTGCTTTTTGGGAAGTATGAAGAATTTCAATGTTTCATTATGTTTCCATATAACAATTGTATGAATAGTATAAAGTTTCATATCACCGATGTAATAAATAATATTTGTAGGGTTAGATATTAGGCAAAGTATGGTGTTTGGACACACCACGATAAAACACCGCAAAAACATGCAACTGACTCAACCAACATCTAGGATGAAGAGATGAAAAATGTGTTTGATGATTTGAGGGCCACTCATAATGAAGGGTTTTTTGTCACATTGATATAGGAGACGAGCATGTTTTCGGAAGAAGCTATAGATATTTTGATTCCTTGATTGAAGAAATGCAAAATGAGTTGTATTTGGGTCCACGAAAATAGATTCTTTATATTTCATCGTACGAATATGTGGTGTTTTTGTGTGTGATGAAGGTTTGGTGAATATTTAATGGAGTTTTGGGTGTTGAAAAGAAGAAGGATTAAGGATTTGTAGTTGGGTATAAGTCAATCTCTTCTCTCGTAGGTTCCATCTCTCATCTGTTATCGTGGCCAATTTCTCACGATATTGTGGCACGGTATCTCGCATCTCTTGATACAGTATTCGTAGATACATGTATTGCGGTGTACCATAGTTATGTGCATTATATCACAAGATCCATCCTTGATCTCATAATATATACCATATTCTCAACAGATAATGTAATGTGGTGACGGTTTTGTCATTGCACGCCTAGCACGGTGTACTACGTAATTGCGTGAAGCAGTATTGGTCTCGTAGTCAATAGCGTATTCTCTATTAAATATCACATAGTCACCACCGTAGGGCTGCACTACAGCTCGGGTAGGGTGTGGTGTACAACATGCAAAAACTGCATAATTTTTTTCTCCCTTAAATCACCCCAAACTCAAATCTTTAAATACCTACACACCAAAAACAACTAATACGTTCTCATTAAACGTAAAATACACCAAAACGTCAAAATATTAACTAATTTAGACTACAAAAATGAAAAATGCATGAAAGCTTATTAAAAATTGTGAGTTGTCTCCCAGTAGCACTTTTATTTTACGTCGTTCAAAGTTCGACGTTGTTACCTCATCATTTTTTCTTGGTGTAGCTTCCTCAACAATGATTGAGACTATTCACATCAACCAATTTGAATTTGTAACCTTTCTTCATTTGTACCTTAATAACTTTCGCTAAAACGAATCAAGTGACAAGGAACGAGCCCATCCAAGAATCCTTGTAATTGCATGGTCTATTCTCGGGGTTGAGACTTTCCATGCAACTTTGTCTCCCACCCCAAACTCGTATTCTTCTTTCTTTCTCACGGTTTCTTGGGGGATCTTAGCATTTGACTTCTTGGTCACAATTTGGATTTTTTGGACCTCGTGACTCCTTTTTGTACTTTTTTCCCAAAACGTAAAATGTTTGTACTCATCTTCAATACAGAGGGTCATTGTTCCCTCTTTTACATCAATTATGGTGAGGCTCGTCCCAAAATTAATGCCCAAGTATGGATGGGACGCTCTTATATGCATCATCATTAAGTATATTAAAATCAAAGGGAATAAAAAGATTACCTATTTGGACGAGCATGTTTTTAATGATTCCCAACAGATTTGTTGTGGATCGATCCGACAATTGCAAGATGATGGATGTTGGGTTGGCATCTCTAGTGCCCAACTTATCAAACACACTCTTGGGCATGATATTGACACTTCAACCCAAGTCACACATCTCCTTTCCTTTGAATGTACAACCTATTTCGATTGGGAGGTTGTAACCTCCAGGATCCTTATGCTTTGGTGGTAGCTTCCGTTGCACTCGTGCCGATATTCCTTTAGTTAGAGCCAGAGTCTCGTGCTCAGTAACTATTTTAATTGGAGAGTGTCTCCTTATAAAATCGTTGATGTTTCGGCTCCTTCTCGATGTATTTGAGATAGGGTTGTTGATTTTCACTTGGCTCGACGTCTCTATGAACTTCTTGTACTCGAGGTCACCGCTTGGATACGTGATTTGTAACAGATATGACGGTGAAAAATGGATGTGGTGGAGGTGGTTACACCCTAAATTCATTTGCATCCTTGGTGCTTTAACTACCTCTTTCAGCTTTACAACCTCTTCTTCATCTTCTTCAACCTAATCTTTGATAATTATTTCATCAAAATTTGGATTTGTTGGTTCTTTCTCTTTTGGAATCTCCACTACACTCGATGTAACCAATGGTGAGTCCATAATATTTTTAACTTGAAGGCTGATAGACTTACATGACTCGAACCCAACATTATTATCAACATTCAGACTTACCTCAACCTCAATATTCGTACCATTGCTTTGTAGTGGTAAACCTTGTCGACATATTTGTTGTGAGACTTGATTCTCTAATATCTACAACGAAGCAGAATGCTTGTTGAAACTCTTATTGTTTGCTCCCAAATTTACTTGTGTCGTCGTTATAAAGGATTTCAACGTTTATTGTAGCTCACTAGTCGAGCCTTCTTGTGGATGAGTTGGAAGTGCGTAATTATTTCCGCATATGCATCATACAAGGGTTTTGGTGGAGCTTGATTCACATAACCTTGTCCCCATTGATAGTTATTTTGGGACCTTGGCTGAACATCGTTCCCTTGAGGTCATGGTTGAAACGAATTACCTTGGTAGGCGTTACCTTGTTTCACGACCTCATGCAAATTTGACCATTAGAGAACCCCATGATTACTATTCCCATGTTGATACCCATGACTACCTGAATGGTAGTTCCTACGATTTGACACAAAAAACATAGACTCCAAATCATCTCATCACTCCTTCCAACTATGATCATTCACTCCACAACACGAACAACCTTGTGACTCTTACACTACATTTACCTCAGGTTGTTTTCCTTGAAGACCTTCTTTAACAACTAGTGCCCGCTGCATCAACTGATTCTCTAAAGAGGAAATATTTACATCCATAGTAGTGTCCCTATCTAAACGTAGCATAACTTGTGTGGCATTAGGAATTGAAGCCCGTGAAGGTGGCCAATTCCTCTCATTATCTACTAACTTCTCCATACAAATCAATGCTTCATTCAGATCCATGGACAAAGAAACGCCACCTACAAGATTATCTACCCTCAATCGTTAACTCTTGTCGAGTTCCTTATAAAACATGGCTAACTGAATTTCGGTTGTATAACCATGAAGTGGACATTTGGCTAACCTTTGTTAGAATTTCGTCCATGTTTCTCCTATGCTTTTTCTGTCATCATGCTAAAAATTTGCAAGTTCCATTTGATCTTTAATTCTTTTACTTTGTGGGTAGAAACGGCCAAGGAATCTTGTTTAAAATACATTCCATGACGCTAACGATTCAGGTTGTTGATGGTCCAATTACTCACTCGCACATCCGGTCGAGAAGAACTGGAACATAAAGTAATACATTTGCTCTCGTGTGACACCTTGAGTAATGTAAGCGTCATAAATGTGCATGAACTTCTGAACTGCTCAGACCATATTTTGATGTGCAACTCCGTTTTAATTACCATAACTCATGAATTGATTCTAAATTCCCAAATCAGGCTTAAATATAACAGCTTTGAAACTAGAGGGTGAGTCCCTAACAATTGAACTCAAAATTGTCCCCCCTGACTAGGAAAACCTTGTCCTTTACGTGGATTATTCTATGAGACTCTTCAGTTACCTTTTAATGGTGGTTGAACTCCTAGGGAAATTTGATTTCGATTTATTTGTTCTATCCTAGGTGGTTGTACAACCTTTTGTCTTGGGATTGGATTTATATCATCATCCAGATTAAGTGACCCGTTCAAATTTGACATAGCTTCTTGCTATCTTCACTTTCTTTGAGCTCGAAGAAACATCTCGGGACCCGAGAGCATACCCCAAACCTACAAATCCGTGAAAGCGACAAAAATCGAACAAGTGTAAAATAGAAAAATAATTAACTCTAATACACTAAACAAAAACACGATAATTAACAAAATAGTTCCCCAACAGTGGCGCCAAAAACTTGTCATCTCCCAAGGTGTGACCTAAGGTGTGACCCAAGGTGTGATAGAATAACCTAACTAATTCACACCTCGAGAGATCTAACTAACCGCAAGTGCGCGGGTCATTTGCAAGTAATAAGTAAGTAATAATAACATTCTCCAGAGGGATTATAAGGTTAACTTCAATTCATGTTATTAGGAAGCATAGAAGATTTAGTTGTTACTACTAAAAGACTAAATCTAAAGATATATATGTTTGGTTTTTTATTTTAACGGACTAAATACAAATTTATGTAAACTAAAGTAAACTAAAGTAATTAAACTACTAAAGAAAGTAAAATAAAAAGAGACAAGAATGAGAATATAGCTTAAATTTGCAAGTATTCCTTTATCGTACTAAGTTCTCATTTTAAGGGTTAGTTGAGTAGTTATGTTAACCGGTATTCTAACTTCTAACAGGGTAGCTTAGAAGGTTGACTAACAATCACTAGAGTACTCAGGTGAGGGGATTCAATGTAAAAGATCAACACTAAAAGTAATTACCCTAATGATTATTCGGCTAGTTAAGCACGTCACGAACAGTAATGCACACCAGATGTAAATCAACTAGTTCTATTCCCAAACTCCATCAGGGTGACAATCTAAGGGCACTAAGGTCAATCTATATGTGATCATGATATAGAAAGCTAATTAAAGCAACGCATAAACAACTATAACCAATAAAACCGTTCAATTAACCGTAAAATGGTCCCAAATAACATAAATAAACATCAAATAGTATTCAAGATTCATACATAATCGTAAACTCAAGCTAATTAAATTTAGTTCATACTAAAAGCAATAAAATATAAGGATAAAAGGATTAGAGTCGTGTTTTGGACTAGAAACTGATACTATATTATTCAAAAAATATTGGTGGAATGGTGTATAAGTGGTGCAGTAGGGCTCCAACTTCTATTCTTCCTTCTCCAGACTTTTTATCTCTCCTTGCTGAATAATACTCTTCTCTAATGATTTCTAACCCTTTATAAATGTTAATTCTGATGTATAAAGGGTTTTAAATGTTTTTGGGCTCTTGGGAACCTTTTAAATGACCCAAGTCAACCAAAAAAATGTTTTATTCAAGGAGTGGACTAGTGCGAGACACGACAACTGCAACTTTAATAACTTCTTCATATTAACTCCCAAACACAAACCGTTAAATCTCACCTTCTACTAACTTCAATTACTAACCAAAATCCATAGGGGCCTCTCAGAAATTTTGTCAATTGCACGTGGTGACTCTATTTTGTTGATTTCCAAAGTTAGCCGGTAAACACTTGACCTCTCCAAAAGTGCCTTTTTGGTACTTTTAACGCATTGAATTGGGTTTGACCTTCCTTTATCAATTTATTATCCTCTTCTTGGGATCTCTTATCATCCAGGTACCTAGTAGATTCACACTTAGCGCTTAAACTACACACAAATAGTTCTAAAAGTAACAAATATCCAAAACTAGACAAGAACTGTGAAACTGTCTAAATATAGGGAATCATTCCTTAAATAAGTACATATAACCCCTAAAAGGATTTCTAGTGATTAAATTAATTTATCACATACAAGGAGATATAAACTGGCATGTAATGAATTTCTATTATGGCAATCGATGAGAAAATGATTAGTAGTATTGGGAATAATCTTTCATAAATAATATACCACACTGAGTGGACGTGGTTTTGATTGGATGAAATCTCCCCAGTTAACCAAATTAGCGCTAAATGATCACAATGGAATAGGCATGGGATGATCAATATTTTGTAATGAAGTTATTATGAATGAAATCTTTTTCGACTTAAAAAAATGGACATGGAAAAACTCTCAAGCGTTCTTCAAGGTGGTGGTGTTGCTACATATTAATGGGAGTTAATTTATGCTAGTAGTGGGTTTTTAATTAAAGTTGGAGCAACCACCAGGCATATGGTTATGATTAATCAACATGCTATGACGAGCCTGCTACTTAGTTATGAAATCGGACTGGATCTCAGTATAGAAACTTGATTAACGTTCATAATAGTAGTATTTGGAGTAGTAATGGGGGATTATATTCACATTCCTAGATATCTCATCCTCATTACCCATGTTTTTATTCTCCCAATCAATGTTTACAACAAGGCCAAACTCACTAGCAATTAATCTTATACTAATATTGAGTCAGGGAGAGATTATCCCACCAAAAATTGGAGTCTTGTTGATAATCAGAAGGACCTTCCATATGGTTTGATAAAGGTGGAGTATGTTCAGAACTTCTCTCATCCTTAAGATCAAAATCCTTATGATTATCACCTTCTAAAGACACATCTTCACACTTTAACTTATCCCAAACCATTCATTAAGATGGAAAACATACCAGTCATAAAGAAGAGAGAAATCTACATTAATCTTAGCAAAAACTTTGAGTTTTTAAACAACAATGCCTAAGTTATGGAGAGGGGGGGGGGGGGAGAGGCAAATCAATCTCCTCCATTATCACTAACGTACATACTCTAAACATCAATAAGGTTAATGGTGTTTTAAATAATGGTTAAACCCTCAACTTGAACCCATGTAGTTGAGTATTTAAAATCCATATCAAGAAGATGAAAAGTGACTTTCTATATCTTCAGTACAATATGAAAACCCATGAAGTATCCATGATGATTGTTCTGAATTCTGTTGAAGCCACCTTCATAATTAAAGATACGCCTGAAGTGGTTTGGAGAAAACTCATCAATCATCACTTGGATGCTATGATGTAGAACTCGATTTCGCGGCCTAGGCGGTCGACCAGGGCCGAGCGTTTTGCGTGATTACACAGGGCCTAGCGCCTAGGCGAGATTACGCGTTTTTTATCCCGGTATATAAATTTATATATTTAGTAATATATATGTAGTAATTATAACAATTTTTAACTATCTAAGTCATAAATTCATTCAGCAACACTATAGTAAATATAAAAGTACTAAAATTTGAGTAATTATATCAATCTAAAAATTCTCGAGAATAATAAAAATAAAAGGAGGGCCTAGGCAACCATTTTTTGCCATTAATATGCGCCTAAGGCGGTCTAAGAGCCTCTTCCACGACGACTAAGTCGCTAGACAAAGACACATAGCATTTTTACTAGGCGTAGGCGTCTGAGTGGGAAGTTAACACCTAGGAGGTGATTTCTACAAATAGCTTTACATTCCATCTTTCTTTCGTAGTTTTATGAAAGAATTTTGCATTGACATGTTTGTTCTTGATAAATTTTGCTAACAGGGTCCAAGGATCATCATAAAGGGATTGAGCTGCAGCTTTCAAGCTAAGAGAACAAATGTAAAAGATACCCCCTCTGTTCCAAAATGGTTGTCACATTTACTTTTGCAAATAAACTAAGAAATGTCATTTATTATTCATGTGATTACTAAAGTACTCTCCATAAAGTGTCTTGATATCTTGAATATTTATTAAAAACATATATTGTAATATTTAAGTTGGGGTAAAAATGGTATAAAAAAATCTTGATTTTCTAAAATGACAACCTTTTTGAAACAACTACTTTTAGTATAAGTGACAATCTAGTAGGAACGGAGGGAGTAGACTTTTTACGAATTTAGAAACAGTTGAAAATAAAGTGCTGGACTGAATGAAGGTCAAAAGATTTGGTCATTCGATAAGGACGATTGGCTTGTTCAACTAATCAAACATTTTAGTAAACCATTGGCAAATTAGGGAGAGGCAACCTTGGAATGGGTAAGAATAAGTCCAATGGTGTCCAATTCTAGCTAAAAGCTAGAATTCGGATTTGATTAACCATATTTCATACTCCAATAGGCTCTTAATAATTGGGTACTTTATTATTGGGTACCCAATTTTTTCAATTTCTTTGTTAGATGTGGCTAACAAAAAGGTTAACTAATCAATTGGTATACAAATATTAATAATGAAAATATAAATATATTTAACCTTTTAATTATATGATGACAAATTATGAAATAATTTAGATAAAAATAAATATATTTAAATTTAAAAATTAATAATTAAAAAAAATAATGAATCATTTTTGTTGTTAAAAAGATAATTATTTAAAGTTATAATTATTCAAAATTAATAAATATAATATATTATATTTTCAATATTAATATATTAGGTTCTTTCGAATATTTTAATTATAATTAAAAAAATATATATAGATAAAAAACTTTATGAAAATTTAAAAAATAATGATTTACTAAATGTAAAAGGTTCCAACGGTATATTCATTTATGAAATACAAGAACGGTATTACGAGATACTACAATTGACAAAATTATTTAAATAATATAATTTACTATTGACAAATTATAATTGTTCAAAATTGTATTTCTTTGTGTAAAATTTAAAATATAAAAATTAATATTAATTTCATATATTAGTGTTATGTGTTATAAAATTAAGGAGAGAAGATAAAATAAGGAGATAATTTGTTTCTTGTATTTCCAAAAACTACTAACTCTATTACAAAGAAACGATCCTATATTCATAGGGTAAATAGTGACCCTTCATTTGTCACAATTATAAGAAATAAATATGAAAGACCTTTGGCCTTTGGACATCCACCTAATTATATAATTTATTCATAATACTCCCCCTCGGATGTCCATCCATTAGGAAAATATGCCTCATTAAAACCTTGTCAAGAAAAATCATGTGGGATTAAAACTTGGTTGAAGGAAAAGGAGTACATATAGATGGACCTAATCATCTTGAAACACTGTCTCATTAAAACCTTTCCAAGAAAACCCATGGGACAAAACTTGAACGAAGGAAAAAGAGTACAGTCATGTTTATGCTCCGCGTGATTGTATCTGTCGAGTGTCAATATCCACATTAGTTTGTAGCTCGTGTGCGTAGGAGACTTTGGTAAAATATGTTTTGTTCTGTCTCATTTGATATCATTATAATTATGTGTATTACAAGCAATAATATCTTCATACAATATCATTAGTATATTCTTGTTGGAGATAAACCACACTTTCTTTTGGTATGTTGAATAATCTACTTAATAAATATTTCATACCACTCCCCTTGGATATTCACTGAAGGATATGCCTCATTAAAACCTTAACAAGAAAACCCATAGGACAAAACTTGATGAAGGGAAAAGAGTACATCAATCCTTGGGGGTTATGACACATATTCAATCCGTCTCACTAAAACCATACCAGGAAAACCTAATGAGAAAACCCGAGGTGAAGGAAAAAAATGAAGAATTTCGATATATTCTCCCCCCATTACGACATTACATATTTCCCAATACATTAGATACTTTTGGACTTGTACCTTGTTGTCATCGTTAATGAACTTTAATTAGTAAATCTTCTGGATTTTTACTTAAAGGTATGGAGTGTTAATAATATCATTTCTTGATAGAGGTAAAGAGTATATTCTTCTTGGACAATTAATATTTGGTATGCCTCGTTAAAACCTTACTAGGAAAAACCCAGTGGGAAAAACCCTTAGTGAAGGCAAAAGAGTACAATACATAAATATCACATCTTTTTCATTATGACAACAATTATTCCTAATATCCTTCTATAATACAAACACTTTTCTTATGCTTTAAATAAATTGTGTTCTTCGGGAACTTTTATACTCCAGGAACTTCTCAATCTTCGAGAATTCATATTTAGACGCTCTAAGTACTTCAGGCACCTATCGTGCTTCAGGCACCTGTTGTGCTTTCAAAAACCTTTCGTGCTTGGGCACATGTCATGCTTCAGGCATCTATGCTGCTTCTAGCACCTATTTTGTTCATAAAAAAAACTTTATTATCAGTCTAATCACCACTACACCAGATCAATAACATAATAATAAAGACGTCTCCCCATAATTAATTCTAGGTTTCTGCAGGAACCTCCGTGATACATGTAGGGTTTCAGATTTCAAAATTCAGTATTATCTTTCTTTTATTGTCGACATATCTCACCACTTTGTGGTTTAGGATCCTTATTATTTATTTCAAGCGCTATATTAAATGAAAATATATTAATCCCATAGATTGTCTAACAGTTTTAAATATTTTCAGTAGACTAATAATCTTCAAAAAAATTCTCGTATTTAGGTACCTAGGTCTTTTCATGACCATTACTTTTTTTTAAGGAAAATGCATGTGGCAACATTAGTTGGCTTAATAATTTCTGCCGTATCACGTGGAGTGCACATTCCACAATATTTACCATTTAATCATTTACTCATGAGATTTTCTTCTTTCTGGCATGGTATACTTTAAACTGACAGGCTTGCCACGCTTCATGCGTTGGTTTGATACATTTGCCGAAATATTTGTTACGTGTCTATATGGGACAATAACCTATGTTGGAGCGTTTACAACATATCTTGGGATTTGAAATATTCTACTTGCGAATGTAATAGGTATATTGTTTGCAATACTTTGCAAATTGTTATTCCTTTTAACTTCAAGTTCCTATTCTTTAGTTCAGGAGTAGAATTGATATAATAATTGTATTCCATGATACGTCACACAACTTCAGGTTGCCTTGTCTCTCCCCCCTAATAAGGGGGTAGTCAGTTGGTAAAAAAATCTTTTGGTTCTTTTTAGTAGAGACCAAGTGAGTAATCTATTATTCGACATATAATTACTATCACTAGGTGACCAAGTCGATCATTTAATAATACAAAAGTTCTTTGGATTATGACATCTTTTCGCTTGCAGAATGTGCATTTCAACAGCTCGAATCTGTATATTATATAACCCCAAAGAAATAGCGTATTTTATTTTCATACACACTTCTGGTGAGACTTTTAGTAAATAATTTAAGATATACATTGTTACGGACACTTGTAGTTTATACAAAATACTAATTTCGGAAAATATCCTTTAAATTTAGTAAATTTCTTTGGGATTTACTCAAAACACAATTCGCTAATTATGTCAATTTTGTACCACAAGTTAACATGACTTTTGGGCATCCAAAAACTTTTAATCAGATCGAATAAATGTCTTAGTATTCCACGGGTACGCGAATAATATATAGTTCCACTTTATCGATAATATTCATGCTTATCGTTTCGTGATGGCTTATTTAACGCGACCTTTTACTTTCTAGATATTCCTTATTATTCCACTTCTGGTGGTAATGTTTTGTTTTTCTTACCTTAACCTCGTCTGGAGTTCGGGTTACCAAGATGTTAATTCCAGACACAATGAAAAACATTGCATTTTCTTCCAGAAA
This sequence comes from Nemophila menziesii, assembly GCA_029959085.1. Classification (NCBI taxonomy): domain Eukaryota; kingdom Viridiplantae; phylum Streptophyta; class Magnoliopsida; order Boraginales; family Hydrophyllaceae; genus Nemophila; species Nemophila menziesii. Next base: position 34,547,544 of record JARWIR010000003.1, read on the forward strand.
CGTACTTCCAATCACTTCAAGAATGGTTTTTAGCTAGGAAAAACAGTATTTAAGTCACTCAATTATTTCCATTACAGGGTCAATGTTAAAAAGATGGAAATGATGCATTCGCTTCAGAGAATGTGATCATATTCTCCCCAACGAATAATTTCCAATAAGGGATTACAACATTAACCCACTTGTTTTTCATCCATATTTCTATTTATTTAGTTTATGAAAACGGTTACATTCACTTCAGGGAATGTAGCTACATTCACTTCGAGGAATGAAACATCATAGTTTACAAGAAAATGTAACGTTAAACCTTAATATTGGGATAAAAATCTACTTACGAGATTACTACTCCAGGAGTATTTACATGACATAAACTGTGTAAAAGGTCTTAATGTATCTTTCTTCAAAAATATAATACTTCTACTACAATAATATCTACACTTGGAGAATAATTATGTAACTTTGAATTTTAGAAGGATGCGACGATATCTCATTTTTCCTATGTATTCTCATGAAATAATTAACCTTGTTAATGTTTTGATTTTCTTAACTTCTCCTATTTTTTCACGATAAATGTTGTTGTCATCACCTCCTTTTCCTTTACTTATCACTTTGATTTACCAACAATACTAGTAAAAAAAATCATATATATACATAAAAGTATATATACTTTATGTTACCTCAGGTGGAGTTATGATCACCCGAATTGGCCCAGGCGGCCTCCAGGCGGTCCCAGAAGGTTCTAGGCGGGTTTAGGCGGCGCCTAGGCGGTCTGAAGCTAAAAAAAAAAATTAAAAAAATATTGTTTAACACAAAAAATTATATAAATCTATTTTAAAAATTATATAAACCTAAAAAAAATATTTAAATAAATATTAAAACTGCCTAGCAAGATAACGCCTAGGCTCCCGCCTAGTCCCCTAGGCGCTCGAAGGCGGTCGACCGCCCGCCTAGCGCCTTTTAAAACACTGCTACTATTTAAGGTCTCAAGTTCAAATCCCTCATGTTACTCAAAGTTTTACCGATTTGATTTTTTATTTCGGGATGATAAATAAATCTACATATAGCATCATCTATATTAATCTAAATTGAGACTTCGAGTCTACAACATTAATTTTTAGTTTCGGGCTTTTGAATTGATTTTGAGACTTTGAGACTACAATATTAATCTTAGCTTCGGCATTTTGAATTTTATTAAAGGTTCGAGCCCTTTAAAATTAATAATTAGCTTCAAACCTTAAAAAAAGATTACATATAGGCTTCCAGCCATTGAAATACATAAGCTCCCAAAAAAGAAAATATCACAAACACCAAATTTAACATTATAAGAATAAAATAAAAATTACAAATGATTAATAAAATGAAAACATTAGATATAAAATTAAATCAACCAATTCGTGATTCGAACACAGACAATTTACTTTGCTGACGAATGACTTTACCTTCTAGACTATCCTGCTTCATTTTGATGGAAAAGACATATTCATGTTGATAACGTGTTATAAAATTAAGGAGAAGAAGACAAAATAAGGAGATAATTTGTTTCTTGTATTTCCAAAAACTACTAACTCTATTACAAAGAAATGATCTTATATTTATAGGGTAAATAGTGACCCTTCACTTGTCACAGTTATAAAAAATAAATATTAAAGACCTTTGGCCTTTGGACATCCACCTAATTATATAATTTATTCATAATATTATGAACTTAAATATAGTCATGTATATAAAATAATTAAATGAAATATTTAAATATTAACAAATTAATTAAATAATAAAGTTATTGAAATAAGAGTTATTTGTCAATTAAGTCCACAAACCCATTAATCCACACCGATCAAGTCCAACACCATATTTCTCCCTTGAAAGGTCCAACTTTATAATATCTCTTCTATCCATACCCCTGCTTTAATAATCTTATTTGATTTTTACCATATTTATCTTTTTGTAACTTATTCTATATAGGTAGTGTATCTAATAAATCCTTTAATTATAGCATCTTAAAAGAAAAATTAATCGCTGAAGAACAATGAAACATAAAAGAAATCTTTCACACTCATCTCCCCACCAAGCCGATCTCCTGCACAAAAAAAATGCCTCCATTGGGGACATTCTACACCATCATCAAATCGGTTGGCCCAATAACCCATTCGACCCCAGGAAGCACAAGACAAGTCCGTAAATCAGATATTTCTGCCTCTTGTTTGTTTCTTCTCCAAGCGACATGCCAACAAGACCAGATCGAAAGACAGGTATTCCGGCCTCTGTGTCTTGGTATGATCTACATGTACAAGAGCAGATCGGTGGACAACTACTTTTGTTCGATTCGTCTCCGAGTAGCCTCCTCGGTCCTGCTTGACTTTGAGTCGCCTACTCCATCATGTTTAAGCCAGGCCCACACGCGTGTGAGGCTCAATACCACCTACCATTGTGTAAGCCTATTTCATTTACACGTTAGAAACAAAAAGGTAATTCGAAACAAACAGGTAATCTTCAAACTGATTTGTTTATTGTTGCCTTTCTTTTTGGGTGATTACTTCGTAAGTCTATTTGAAGTTGGAGGTGCTCCTGATGGGTTATATGTGGAATATTAGTGGTGTGCTAGTAAATATCGGTGGTCTGTAAATACTGGTGTTGGACATAGTTCATACTCTGGTCTTGATGGGTTGCTTTTTAACTTGTGATGGTGTAAGATGCAAAAACAAAGGGGGTATACAAACTGCACATGAAATATTCAATTTTCTGTTTCTGATGGGTTACGTGTGGAATATCAGTGGTGGTGCTAGTTAATATCGGTGGTTTGTAATTACTGGTGCAATTTTAGTTGTAATTACTATGCAAATATTAAAGAAAGATATACAATCATTTATTTCTATTCGTTTGATTCGTTTTGTTTTGTACTTTAATGTAATGTTTTTCCTTTTTCGTTTTGCAATTAATTGATTAGTTGCATATAATTAGGTAATTAGTTTTGGTAAGTCAAAAAATATTAATTGAGCAAAAGGGCAATCCAGATATCTTGGGTGGGATGGACCTGATGGGTTACTGACAATAGTCTGTGCACTTTTTCAGTCAATCACCCTTAAAATAAAATATAAATAGAGATCTTGAAAATTGGGAAGTTGTTGGAGTAAAACTGTTCTTAAAAGTTAATATTTGATAGCGAATAATAGTTTGACTCTCAATTATAGTAAAACAATTGGAAAACAGTTAGAATTAGCTTACTGACACCTCGAGAAATTGAAAGCTTCTAGGAAACCAAATTATATCCACTATCTCTGCACGCTTATAGGTGATCTAAAATAGTTCAAAGTTATATTCCTTTGTTTAAGAAATAATATTCTATTATTTCATAACATTTTATTTTACTTTTTTTCATTATTAATTTTTATTAAAATTAAAAGATTTATTTTTAATAATTATTTAAAATATCAAAAGATAATTCTTAATTAATAATACTTTCTCACTTTTCATTTCCAAAAAAAAAAAGGAAGGAGGAAATTACTTCCTACTTATTCACAAATTTCAACTTAATTCCCAATTGAACACATTGTCATATTTACCTTCTAATGTTACCCTTATGTTATTTTTTTATGTTTTTTTATTTTTTATTTTAATATTTTATTTTTTTATTTTTATTTTCGATTTATTTTCCGAATTTTTTTTTCAAATTTTTTTCCCCCGGTTTTTTTTAAGAAATTTTTTCCCGAATTTTTTTAAAAAAAATCAAAATTTCAGGTTATGTGTTGCTGTAACACACAAATATAGATTTATGTGTTCATGTAACACACAAAGTCATAAAATCGATCTAAAGGATTCTCTTCTTTAACAATATTGTTTTTTTAATTAATCGCATATACCTTATTTTTATTTGTCTTTAACTATCTTGATATATTATATTTTTGTCCAACTCTTTTTTGTTATTTTTGTGTTTATATTTTAGGGTTTTATGTTATTCCAATTCTGTGTATTCCTGGAACACACAAATCTCAGAATTGTGTATTCTTAGAACGCACAAATATAAGATTTGTGTATTCATGGAACACACAAATCTCAAATTTGTGTATTCATAGAACACACAAATCTCAAATTTGTGTATTCATATAACACATAAAAATTGAATTTATGTATTACTAGAATACACAAAACTTGATTTTGTTTGTTCCAATTCTGTGTATTTTTGGAACACACAATTCTCAGATTTGTGTGTTCTTGGAACACACAAGTCTCAGATTTGTGCGTTCCTGGAACACACAAGTCTCTGATTTGTGCGTTCTTGGAACACACAAGTCTTTGATTTGTGCGTTCTTGGAGCACACAAGTCTCTGATTTGTGTATTGATGGAATACATATAAATCAAATTTACAAAACTTAATTTTGTTTGTTCCAATTTTGTGTATTCTTGAACACCAATTTTGTTTGTTCCAATTTACAAAACTTGATTTATAACCCAGGTTTAGCAGATGTGGTGTTAGATTAGTGTTTGCTTTACTTTTAAACAGTCTTTTCTGGGATTTCCATTGTAACGAAAAAAGATATATGAATAAAAAATGTGAGGAATCACTATTGCAAGAATAGAAACTTTTGGAAGTAAATAATATAATAGTAAGATTAATAAACCAAAAATAAAAAGTAGAATTTAATTAAAAAAATTATTGATTAAATTTTAAAAATAAAGTAAAAATTAGAGGATTCTACAATTTAGAGCCTAAATGGCAACCAAAGGTGTTTTTAAAGCCTAGTTAGAATTTTGTTCTAATTAAAACCTAGTTTCAAATTTGGGTTGGATTTTTCCATCTATACCCTTTTCAATTATTATTTTTTTCAGAAATTCGTTTTTATTCTTTTTCTTCTTTTCTTAAACGAATGGATCCGTACACATGGGTACGGACATATATTTAGATGTGTCCAGACATATATATTAGTGTGTGCAGACCTATAGTTTTTTTAACGTTTTTAAGGTGTGTTTTGTGCCGATTTTTTTTTTGTATATGTTCATTTTCTCAGACATGTCCAAGTACGTGTACCCAATGGTCCGTACACAAGTCATTATTTGTCCATATTTAGGCTAATGTGTCCATTAATATATTGGAAAGGCTGTAATTAGTGTCCATATTTATACAGATTCTTCAAAATTAATGTGTAATTGGTGTTTAGTTTTCACCTACAAAATGAACAAAATATTTTAGAGTTTAATGAACTAAGACACGGTTTTTTTTAAAAAGAAAAATTATTGGCTGAGTCCATCAGGTCTGGACACATTGTGTCCTGGCCCAACAAGTCTGAACCCAAGTTATCTAGACCAAAAAATGAAGGCCCTTCAGCCCATTATGTCTGGACACTCCAAATATCTAGACCAAGTCTTGAAAACAAAAGAAACAAATTTTTCATAAAAAGGGACATGAATGAGATAGCTGGGCCCAAATGGGGCTGGACCAGAATGGAAGAGTGGCTGGACCTGGACCTATGGCTGGAACAACGCTAGACCAAGGGGACTCAACGTGTCTGGACATTCGACGAACATAGATCGGAGAAGATGAATAGAGGCGGCGGAGGTGGCTGGTGCGAAGATGTTGCTGGAGGCTTCGTCACAGCAAGGTTCGTGGTGGTGGTTGCTCTTCACAGCATATCGTGGTGGTGGTTGCTCTTCACAGCAGATCGTGGTGGTGGTTGCTCTTCACAGCAGATCATGGTGGTCATGGTGTTGGTTGCTCTTCACGGCAGATCGTGGCTCTTCGTGGTGGTTGTTCTTCGTGGCTCTTCAGATCGGTGGAAGCTTGGTGTTGAAGCTTGTGTTGCAGATCGGTGGTGGGAAGGTTGATGCAGATCTGCAGCAGTGGTGGTGGTCCGCAGATCTGGGAAGGTGGTGATGAAGGAGGGCATCGGTGGTGGGAAGGTGGTGATGAAGGAGGGCATCGGTGGTGGGTGAGGGAGGAGGAGGGGCGGTGGTAAGAAGTGAGGAGGGCATCGGTGGTGGGAAGGTGGGATAGAGAGAGGGGATAGAGAAAGAAACCGAAACCCTATATGGGTTTTTGGTTTTTGGTTTTTGTTTCTCACTGTGTGGTGTATTAGTGGTATAGAAAGGAGAGGGTGTTTTTGGTCTTTCCCCCTTCATTAGTTAGGTTCTGACGAATCATTAGTGGATAGTTGCTTTTGGGATTTTAATAGAAGAATGACTTGTGTTGGGCCTTAAACATTAATTCACCCTAAAAATTAAGCCTTAAATTATATTTTCCTCTTTCATAAACCAGCACATGAGTTTAAAGGCCAATCACATGAAGCCATGATAACGCTATCCGATCCTGCGATGCATCACATAATTTGAAAGTTTATAAATAAACTTATCCTTAAACCAAAAGTCTGGTTTTAGTAAAACATTCCTGCATAAGTGAAGACATCATTACAACCATTGGCTTGTTTATTAAATCTATAATTTAATATTAAAGATAATGACTTTCTAATACTCTATGAATTACCATCCATGCCTTTTGGAAATGGTCCCAGGCCGTACTACCGCAGCATATTAATTAAAGAAAAGAAAATGTCAAGACTTTTTTTTTTTTTTTTCAAATGCATAATAATATATAGATAGTAGAAAAGGTTACAAGGTTTAGCCCACCCCAGAGGGCTCGGCTTCATTACAAATCAAATTAGCTAACTGGATAGGGATACAAGCACCCCAATTACTAAACAGAGTGATAAGAAGCTTTTGTTTGGCAATCCAGTCAAATGTCAAGACTAAATAGAATAAATTAGTTGATGATTTTTTTGGTCAACGGTAAATTAGACGATGGATACATTTGGTTTATAATTCAATAGGTTGAGTAAGAGTATATATATATATTAGTATAAATATCAATTTTGAGTCATTAATTTATAAAAATTTATTCGCTAAAAACCTTCATTAATAAGTTTCTTTTAATTTTTTATTTCTTGACAAAATTACCTAATATGATTATTTTAATTATTCTATTATTAATTTTATTTAAATTTAACTATCCTATACACCTTTCCACCACCCACCACCCACCACCTCCACAACCACAACCACCACCACCATCCCACCACCATAACCACCACCACCACTAACACTATCACCTATTACTAATTTCATCATACACGCGCGCGTCCGTGATTTTTTTTTTAATTCGTTATAACTAATTCTAAAAAAATCAAAAAAATAAAAAATTTACATATTTGGAAATATTTATGTCTATGATTTTTTTTGATTTTTTGAATTTTTTCGCTGACACAAAATTCATTGTTTTAAACAGTTAATTTTATGTTTGCGAAAAAAAATCACTATTTCAAACATTTAATTTCATATTTTAAATAATGGATTTTGTGTATGCGAAAAAAAAACAAAAAAGTAAAAAAAACTAATAAATCATAGAAGTAAATATTAATTTTTATCCAAAAATGTATTTTTTTATTTTTTTTTATTTTTTTAAGAAGAAAATGCCCATTTAAATCATGATTAGGAAAGCGTATGCCCAAAAGTTGACATGTTATTATTTCTTCCCAATTAGATTATCTAGTTTCTCATTTAAATAAAAAATATATTACCATTTTACTTTCTTACCCTTTTTATTGTTATTAATTAAAAATAGAGATATTTATTAAAAGAAACCTAATAAAATTACATAATTTTTAAATTAAACCTTAATAATTTATTTTATAAATAATACCTAATAAAATAATTATTTATAGAAAATATCTTCTTTATATTTTTTATACCTTTACTACCCTTATTATTAAATATATTATTTTTAATACAATATTTGTTTTTAAATATTAAACAAGTAATAGGGTACCACCACCACCACCACCACCACCACCACTTACTACTAATTTCACTACACACGCGCGCGTTCGTGAATTTTTTTTAAAATCGTCATAACTAATTCTAAAAAGATCAAAAAAATAAAAAAATTGTATTTCTGGATAAAACAAATTAATCTTTACGTTAATTATTATTTTTTTTATTTTTAATTTTTTCGTAGACACGAAATTTACTGTTTTAAAAATGCAATTAACTGTTCGAAACAATGAATTTTCTTTTCGCAAACATGAAATTCACTAAGAAAAAAAATTTAAAAAATTCAAAAAATTAAAAAATATTCATAAAAAATCATAGACGCAAATATTAATTTGCTTTATCCAAAAATGGGAATTTTTTATTATTCTGTTTTTTTAGAATTAGTTATGATGATTTTTTTTAAAAACCACTGACGTGCGCGTGTGTAATGAAATTAGTAGTAGGTAAAGGTGGTGGTGGTAGGGTGATGGTGGTGTTGGGGGTCGTGGTGGTGGAAGGTTTTATTCGCAAATGGGATAGATCCATCTTAGTTTTACAATAGATGTGGGACAAATCCCATCTCAGTATTAAATGAGTTCTTTTTTGTTTAAGTGTTTAATAATGTTGATGACTCGTACAATTTGATTTTGAATGTTATATAATGAACTAGAAACAGTAATTTTATTCATTTCAACTAATTATTGCTTCTCAAGTCATCAATATTCAAAGTAAATAAGTAATTTCTCATATAAACGTAAATTGTAGGAAATGGATCAGAAGAATAAGAAGCTAATAGCCTTAGGTTTCGAAGGCTCTGCAAACAAAATCGGAGTAGGAATAGTGAAACTAGACGGAACAATCCTATCAATCCCTCGACATACATACATAACCCCACCAAGTCAAGGCTTTTTACCTCGCGAAACAACACATCATCATCTCCAACACATTATACCTTTTTAATTAGTTTTACAATAGAGATGTGACAAATCCCATCTTAGTTATACAATAGAGATGGGACAAATCCCATCTCAGTATTAGAATGGAGATGAGACAAATTCATCTCAATCTCAAAATGATTAATGAGACAAAATCCCATTTAAAAAAAATCAAAATCAAAAAAATTTAAAAATTCAAAAATTCAAAAATAACGTAATAATTTGTATCGTCTAAAAATGCAATTTTTTTAGAATTAGTTATGATAATTTAAAAAAAACCAGACGTGCGCGTGTGATGAAATTAGTAGTAGGTGGATTTTCACATCTATGATAATATTTGATTTAAATGGAAATAAATATATGGTCAAAGACAACAACTATAATAAGGGTATTATAGTAATCTTTTTATCTAAATTATTGTGTAATTTAAATGGGAAGTTGGTTTGTCATTTTGATTTAAGAGGGCATTAACCCTTTTTTTAGAATCAGTTATGACGATTTAAAAAAAACACGGACGCGCACGTGTGTGATTGAATTAGTAGTAGTAGGTGGTGGAGGTAGTTGTGGTTGTGGTGGTGGAGGTGGTGGTAGTTGTGGTTGTGGTGGCTGTAGTGGTGGTTTAATACATGGTAGTACTGGTGGTGGTGGTAGAAATACCCTATTATTTGTTTAATATTTAAAAATAAATATTGTATTAAAAAATAAAAAATATATTTAATAATAAGAAAAGTAAAGGTATAAAAAAATATAAATGAGATGTTTTCTATAAATAATTATTTCATTAGACATTTTTTTAATAAAATAAATTATTAAAGGCTTAATATAACAATTAGATACTTTTATTAGGGTTCTTTTAGCAAATACCCCATCAATTTTTTTCATTCTTATATAATCTATTTTTTTTCCAAACACTTCAACTAAGATTAATAAATGAAAAATATCAAAAAATTATCCAATGTCCGAGAGCATATCATCTAGTTTAATAGTTTGGATAGCTAATTTTGACACATGACAAAACACGAGCCAAATATGTTGCCTGCGAGCTTATACGTTGTCAACCAAGCATCTTACCTATTTCTATCTATTCTAATAAAGAAGAAAGTAGGGGAACAAAATTTAGTTACTAATTAAATACTATTAATAACATACAAATCGTGGGATTAAGCAAATTGTTGGCCAGTGGATGTATATATTGAAGCTAGTAATTATCTATGATAGCTCTAGTGTATCTCAACTCTTGAGCCATCAAGCAAGTTTTAAGAATGCCTAGAGCTTCAGCCCAAAGATGAATCAATTGTTATATCCAACGTATTGCAATCCAACACCTTTCCTCCAATATCCCTGGTAACACAAGAAAATAGAAGGTATGTTATCTTTTATAGCATCATCATAATCGATTTTAGAACATTATTAGGTGAAGCATACTATTTCCTTACAATGATCACATAAGGAGTGTTTTTAGTATTGACCTCTAACTGAGATCCTTTAATACTAGTTCCTCTCCTACTTCAGATTCACTTGAGTTACTGATTAGAGATACTTTAACAAAAGCAAAAAGGTATCAACAAAATATATAATAATAGTGATTGAAGAGATGCTTAAAGATATTCAAGATTTGGAGGGAGAAAGTGAAGAAGAAAGGAAGGAGAAGAGAGAAAAACTGGAGAAGCAAAGGGAAGACGATTTGCAGATATTGATGAAACATTTCATCATGGGTAAATTGATGTACTCAACTTCGGGGATTGTAGTGAAGAACAAAGATATAAGGATGGTTGAGTTAATTATAGGACATATGATTGATTTCAACTGGATATAAGGGGACCCTACGCAATGATCTGTGGTTAAATCTCAAACTCTGATGACTATCTGGTTAGGCAAGCCCTTCCGGATCTCTACCGTACACTAGACGTTTATATAGTGTTTCAACAATTAGACACCCCCTCCGGGTGACCATCCACCTGCTATTAATGGGCTAGGCTATACTCGTGTACTAGTAAGAACTACGGTCTATAAATCAAATCACATAAAAAAATATAGAGGTTAAGAAGCTCAATCGATTTATAAAGGTTTTTCCCAAAAAAAATTAGATAGAAGAAAATAGAATTCAAAGATTATACATATGCAAAACTCATGTTAGAAAGAATAAAACTATATTAACGATACATACTATCAATTTGCTTCTCTTGATCATGTTTCTTGAGACTAAGGACAAATAATTAAGTAAGGACATGTTTACAATGATAAGATGGTATATATATGTGTTTAGAAGACCCTAGGTAGAAATCTTGAGTGAAAGGCAAGTAATTTGAGTCCAAGTCCAACTCAAATTTGTTGCCTAAAATATCGGAGAGGATAAACAATGCACACTGTTTTGATCATAACTCCTTCGTTATTGGCCCGATTTTTGCCTGCTTTATGTCAAAACGACCGCAACAAAAAGGTATATTTAAATCTTTACAAGGTCTTCCAAATTTGCAGCCAATTTGAAGTTATAATCACTTTATTGGACGTAGCTGCAGAATATCAGATTTACTTGGCAGCTTTTCCTTTCCTAATTGAACTTACTTCCTTTTATCTCTTGATCCCTACCATATATTCTTTATTTAACTCATTATAATTGATTTGACATCTAATTATATTCCATAAACCTTAAGAGTTTCATATTAACACACAAATTAAACCAAATACGATCTAAAAGTAATAAATCGTTAACAAGACAAGAATTAAGAAATTATCAAATAACGGGTAAAAATCCCTAACTAATTAATTAAAAACACCTAAAATGATGTATCCAACTTATATTAATATATCACAAATAGGGAGACATCAGTATGTATTTTTATGTGATTTCACTTGTTACATGATTACCTATCCTTTTGTGCAACATGTATTTTATTTGACTAATCCTTAGCATTGTTATTATTTTTAGATATGCATTCACATGAGCTGACCGCTCCCTTTTTCATAACTTGTTATATGATTTGATTTTTCACAACTAATCAAATAAGAACTTTATTGTATGCTCCATTATATTATTTCACATGTTCAAAGTTAGAGTATCCAAACTTTTCTTACTTGCATAAATACGCATTCATCCATTTTGATCATATGATAACTATGTTATGAAAACACTTTCTATGTGTCTAAAATGTTATAAAATTCATTGTTATATGTTTTCAAATTTAGAACACATCCCATGCTATGACCTATTCATACAAGTACGAACACTGGGATTATAGGTGCGTCCATTTGATATTTAGCACACTTCTATATATATGTTATTGTTGGTTAAGTTTAGGACACCCCTTGATATCATTTTTTATAAACTTAACCTTTATAATTTTTCTACTATATTATTATATGATTACACATTTATAAACACATCACATGATTATAGCACAAGCATACTAACTATCATTCTATATGATTCATGGACACTCATATATGTTAAACACTTTCTAGAGCATAACTTTTCTCGTGTAATATATTTGCTAAAGTTTTTAAATACATACTAGTTTAGATTCTAATTTTGGACATGTTTTATGGTAGGAGCTAAAGCATCTAAATATCAAATTTATGGCTAAAACATGCATTCACATCTAATCCATCTTGAACATGTTTTAGGCTTTGTGTGCATTTGCTTGAGTTAAATATTTCTATAGCATAACTTTTATTGTATATTTAATTTCTAAAATTTTAAACTACTAAATTGTTAAGATGCACTATTATAACATTTAATATGTTAAGTACAAAAGCATTCAAGCATCGTTTCCTATGCAAAAATATGTATCTTCGTTTTTATACTCTTGAACATATTTTATACTATAACTTATTTTGTGCTTGGAATATGAAGAAATGGTAAACTGAAAAAATTTCTTAGATTTGAACTTTGAAGATTTATTATAAATTAAGGTTTTGTATTTGAGCAACTGGTCAAAAACTATATCAAAAAATACAGAGTGTTTCGGAAAACCGTTATGCTGAAAACATCATGTCGTTTAAAAACGGGGGCCCAAAAGATATATACAAGAACCCTCTTTTGAAAAGTAGTTGTTGGATTTTTTAAGTAGACTAAGTGACATTTGAAGTCCCAAACTGGTAACCCAATGTCAAACAAGATGGGAACCCAATTTCAAGTGTTGTTGTGCCACAAAGACAACTACATTTGGGATGTTCTTGCCTATAAAAATTGAGCCACTTAAGGACCGAACTTAACCCTTATTCTCCACCATACATATTTTAAGAACAAATCAAGCCATTAATCCTAGCTCAAATCAATCCAATTTTTATCATCAAAGATTGATGAACACTATTATTGTATAATCAACTCAAGAAGAAGTTAATCAATCTTCATTAATCATCAAATAAAGGAGTTAATCAATATTTATTAATCATATAGTCAAGAAGGAGATCAATCAATCATCAATTTTTCATCTATTCATCAAGGAATCATCCATCAAGCTTCACTTGTGCTATCCACTCATTAAGAAGGCAAGATTATAATTTTTCCATTTGCTAATTAAGAAGTTTATGTTCTTTTTGTAGTATTCTAGTTTAAAAAGTCAAGGTTCTTATTTTGCTCTAGACTAGAGAAGGGTGTGTTGTAAAGGTTGAGACTAAACCTAGTAAAAATCTCGATCGGGGTGACTTAGCCAATAAAAGTCTTAGAAGATAAGTTATGACTAAGCCCATAATAGTGATGATTATAAGTTATGATTTAGCCCGGTAAAAACCTCATTGTAAAGGTTTTAATCTTTAGCTTCAAGAAGTTCAAGAAGCTCAAGAAGCTTAGTGGACAAGCTTAGAACCTAAGGTGGCAACCTTGGGTAGTGAATGTAGGCTCTAACTAGTGTGAACCACTATGAACGATTGTGTACTCTCTATTACTTACTCATTTTTATATCATATTTACATTCTTGCTTAGCTTATTTATCAAACTATATTGTACCTATTGCATGATCCCTTAAGTGTTTGATAAATCGACTCAGAGAAATTTTTTCCAACTAACAATTATCGAGAATAGTTTTAAATTAGGCATAATTAGTTTAGTGTCCTGCTCACATCCCCTATAGGACTTACACTCCTCTTTGCTCTAGATTGCATTTCCTCAGAAGCTGAAATACCTTGATGTATATCTTTAAGTTCTTGATATACAAGACTTGAGTAAGGTGAAACTTCTTGGCATGTATCTGTTTATCTATTTTTGCTCTTTACTTTGTGTATGTATGCTATTTGCGTGCAAATAACCTTCATGCTTACTCTAAAGTGCTCAAAATTGATTACCAATACTAATCCTATATTTAATATGCAGGTTTGTTTTAGCAAAATACTCTCTACCAAGAACATTGTGTTTATTCACATTGAGGTCATTACAAGGTTCTATATCAAGAACTACAAAGTCAACATGGATGTACAAATTCTCAACACTTACTATGTCATTTTCAGTTACTTCTTTTAGGGCATTTACATATTATCAGCTAGTTGTAGAACTACCTCACTATTTTGCATTTCTCGTAATTTGAGTTTCTCATACATATAATTAGGCATAATATTGACTCTTGCACCCAAATCAAGAAATCATGTTTTATATGTAGATCACCTATATTACAAGGAATAGTAAAAGCACCAGGGTCATTCATTTTAAAAATAAGTTTTCAAGCTGTGATTATACATACCTTTCATATCATGGTTCTTTTCATGCTCACCTTTGGTATATAGTCTTTTAATTTCTTATCTCGTCAATATAATATCTTATGCTAAAATAGTACTTATATCAAGAAATGGTGAATTTAATCTTGTCTTAGACATAGATGCTTCATTCTTAAAGGTGGTCACAACGTTCACATTTTCCTAAATATTTCAAATATTACAAATCTTAGGTCCCATATGATTCCCTATGTTTTGAACATGTAAAGTCACTTCTTGTAGTGTCCGATTTATCTGCATTGAGTTCTACTTGGACTTCTAAGTTTTTGATTGAGTGAGAATGCCATTGAACTAGTTAATCAGTATTTAGGAAGCAAATTTACATCTTATTCAGTTTTTTTAGTATCGTATTGTCTGTCTCGGATTTATCATGTTGTCTAAGCGGGGTTGGTTTTACAAATATTTGATATTGTTTGAACCCAAAAGATGTTGGTCTATATTGATATGTTTGTCATCCTTTATTTTTCATCCATCTTGGGTTTGACCTTGGTTTTGATTCAAAGTTATTATTATTGTAACCTTGGTTCGGATACTGTGGTAATTGTTCCATCGCCCAAAATATCTTGTCATGGGTTGCATCTTCTTTTAGATGCACAATATTGTTAGTATCATTATTAAGTGAGCATTTATATCCTGCATGTGCCACACAATGTTCAGTTGTGGTTTTCTAAGCTTGAATGGAATGATGTTGAGAAAGCAGAAAGTATTTGAGTTGTTTTGAAATCATATCAAATTTCAATGCTAATTTATTTTCTTGACTTACTTCGTAGATTACCTTCTTAGTCTTTACTTTTTAGATGCGCTCTTTTTGGGTGAATGATAATGCAATTGAGTTATGAGTTTTCCCCCAAGGTGTTCAACATCTCACATGCATCTTTTACTCGTTGTCTCAAAAAGCTACATGCACATGTCTCTGGTAAAATGCATGAGCGAGTTGTCCATGAGTTAAACTGTGGTGAGGACAACTCCTCCTAATTTCAAAAAACCTATCACATGATTCATATATTTCCGTATTGTCTTTATGGACAAAGCTTTTAAGCTCAAATATCACATCATTAGTACGACCAATAGCATAGTACATGATTAAAATTCATTCAATAAATCTCCTAAACAATATAGATCTTTTGGGTTTTTTTTTAAAACAATGAGCGGCTTTATTTATAAAAGAGAAGTAGAATAATGTAAGCATTTTCTCTTCTTTAAGCATAGTTTTAAATTTTACCGCTTCATGTACTTTTTGGAATTCCCTTAAGTGATGATAAGAATTTCCTTTCATATTTCCTAAGAAGGTTAGAAACAAAATAAGTAGATGGGGCTAAACTTCATAGTTAGTCTATTTTGTCAAGACTGGTAATTCAAAACTGAACTAGGGACAAGGGTAGAATTGGGTAAAAATCCGTCTAACAAATTCTTTTGGTCAACCATTTTACTAGGTCCTTTCCTAAGAGATTTTTCAATTTCGGGGTTGTAGGGTACTAAATTCAATTCTAGAGATATTTCACCGAGCATATGCCAATACACCATTTTAAATTTTTTTTATATATGTAATACAAATAATTAAAATATAAATTAAACTAAATATGCATGATTAAAACTAGTAAAATTAGAAAAATTACTGAGATGGTCGCCAGTCCCCGGAATGACACCAAATTGTTTTTGCTTCAGTAGGTAGTTGATTTCTTATGAAATTATTATAAATGAATATTTATTATTCGACATTATCAATTACTATTTTTATTCCTCTTTATCGCTGACATGGTGTCGAGGGTAGATTCACTGAAGATTGGGGGTATCTTAGCTAAATTCTCTATATAAGTTACTATACGTAAAGGGGGGTTTGATTAAGAAGTTGATTGTCTTATGATACCAAAAATTAACTTATGGGTGAGTCCAAAGGGTGAAATCAACAGATTAAAGTATTAATCATGAATAATTAATTAAAAATAGATTCTTACTTACTTACTTGTTGAACCTGGATCGCCTTTTCCAGATATCGGGAGTGAATATTCATCAAACATTCCTAAATGTTTGCCAGGTATCCTCCACCATAGCTAGTTACGACCTTGTCGATAGTGCATTACTTAACCTCGTGATTGATTTTACATGAGTATGACTTATGACAATATATTTGGCCAGGGATTTAGTAGCTCCTCGCGTTTAAGAAATAGTGCACATGGGTTCATCGCTTTATCATTCGACCAATTATCCTGGACTAGTATTGGACTAATAACTGTTTAATTAGTTCTTTGATGAGAGTGAATTTCTTATAAGAGAAATAAGAAATTGAAACTTATATTTATTATTGCCAAAATGTTACAAATAAATTTTGATCGCCACTCTATGTAGTAGAGTCTAATTGTTCATCCTACTAATGGAATTCAAAAACCAATGATGATAATTTCCTGTTAGTCATCTCTTTCTTTTCACTCCTATTAAATAAGAATAAATAGACTAGAGTTGACTAATAAACAATTACAAAAATTTAAAATAATTAATTAATTCCACTATTATCTATTCAAGTCTTCATTTAATCTTGGACTCTTCTTTTGCTTGTAATCTTTTAATTTTGGACTTCTTCTAAAATATACTCCTCTAGATGCTAAATAAGTATTTTCTATTAAAATAGAACTAGGGGTTTGAGTATGGTTCATGATAGTCTCACTTTGCCGGTCCATCTTGTGTCTTTAAGTTCTGGCTATAGTTCCAATACTCGATTATTTTATTTTGGTAGCTGCTATAAATGACACTTGTCTATTCAGGCTGCAATATCACAATATTAACCTCGTTTTCTCTAAAAAAAATTAAATCAACCTTATACCTTAAATTTCTGCAAGAACAACAAATACCAGTATAAAGTAGACTAACATATCCTTAATAATAAACATTTTTACCATATTGTTTGGACACATAATTCGACCAACAAAGTAGTTTTTGCGGTTTTGTGTTATTTGATAGTTTTAACACAGTTTAGCGTAAAATGAGGAAATGATTGTTAGGATACGAGGCTAGAATACGAGAGTCGTCAAAGCGTGAGGGATTCCTGGAATACTTCCCTAATAAATCAGGTTAAAGAGTGATTGACAAAATGTTTGAGAAAAATAGTAGCACGTGAGAGTATGGATCTCGTTGCCCTGGTACAAGGATACTCACTACCCAGCTAGATAGCGAGTCATGGTAGAGAGATAGGTAATCTTTGTCTAGAAGAGTCTCGCTAGCAAGAAATGATAGATAAGTACGCAATTCATCATCAAAGAGATCTTGCTACCTTGAGGAAGGAAGCTCTTTAACCATTGAGCTTGGCATGCAACTAGGCAAGGTCATGCAGTTCAACGTGGAGTTATCTTTCATCTGATTCATCGACTCTCAAACTTGTTTAAGGGTTGACCAAGGTAGTTTTTTACAATTTTACTAGTTTTTATCAATAATACACGGGAGTAAAATATTTGTAAAATACTTATTTAAGGAAGATTCAAGCAAATTTTCTTGGAAGAACATCATTATGTTCATGCAATGTATTTTCTTAAAAGTATAATTTTATGGGTTAATAATTAATTATTATTTCATCTAAGAGTTATTATGTCTCATACTCCTAGCATGAACTAAGCCTCATAGCTTGGGATGCTACTTTGGATCCTGTTTTGGATGAATTACTAGTTTGTTATATATGTCTATTAGGATAATTAGAATGTTTAGTTGATTTTGATATATTATTATTTCGTATCCATTAAACAACGAATTTATTAATAGGTATCTTGATCCCATATTATAGTTACCCAACTTGTAGGGAACTAAGAATAGGTATCTGTAGTAGTGAACCTAAATTGATAAACATGAGATAAAAATAGGATTGGGATGTACCCAATTTTTCACATAACCTATACAGGGTGTTAACGTCGTCCATTTTTTAGGCTAAGAGACTGCAGATGGCTAGTTAAACCTCCTGGGTTTTCGTTAAGCCTAGGCATATCTTACGTGAGGAGTTTATATCCCCGTTAGTAATCAAATTACCATATCAACCTATAGCATAGCATAGTAAAGTATTTTGCAATCACTATACTCTGATTATAGCTATTCCAAGTATCATAATTGCAATACTCTCTATAGGGTGATATTAATAGTGTAAATTATTTATGTATCAAGCTTCAAACTTGCGACAATGATTTTATTTCGACCCTTAGGATTTTGAGCATACTGGAATCAATCACCATTTGGAATTAGAAAATAAGTTATTACATGACAAAATATTACATATTCTATATCCAGATGACAGTTTAAACTACCTTTACCATTATACATTAAAAAGAAATATCACACATCAAGTAATAATGATGACATCACTTCTTTAACTAGAAACGATGAATGTGAGGTTACTTGTTATTTGAATTAATTTATAAAATACATATTTTCAATTTAACTTGAGCATTAACCAATTTGACATCTAAAAACATTTACTTAACCTAATTTGATTTTATATCTTTAAGTATCAAATCTAATTTTAACAATATATGAAAACATAATATACAAAAATAAAGGAAAATCAATTCATAAAGTTTTCTCCCCTAAATAATAAAAGAATTGAATTACCTTAAATTTCAAAAAACAAATATGGTATGGTTAATTTTCTTTCGTTTCCGACACAATGTCACCATAATCTATTTCCGACCCCAATTATACCGGTTATTCTACGGGAAAAGGTATTCGCAAGAGACACATCAGATAGGTTTATATGGCCATATACGAACAATGGAGAATATACATCGAAAGTAGGTTACAAAATCATTACAGAAGCAGAAATTGGTGGAGCCCCAGGACAATCTAGTACTACACCACGAGACAGTAGGCTCTGGAGAAATATATGGCATTCAAACTTACCTACGAAAGTCAGAATCTTCAACTGGAAAGCGTGTAATAATGCTATACCGACCGGAAGGACTTTGGTAAAGCGGCACTGCGATGTGGAAATAGAGTGTCAATGGTGCAAGTTTGGGCAGGAAACAGTGGAGCACTTACTATTAACATGTGGTGTAGCAAAGATGGTTTGGGCGGGTTTGGCACTGCAGATTAACATTAGACAGGAGGTCGAGGATTTGGGAGAGTGGGTATTGGCAATAATAGAGACATTTGTACAAGGAGGGTGGCTGAAGGAGGTTGTTATATCATATGTGCTACTTACCATTTGGAATATTTGGAAGTCGAAAATGAAGAGCAGACATGGTAATCACGAAGTAAATCCAGATGACATTATCAGATCTACGAATAAAGGTATGGGGGAAAGATTCGGCAGCGACTGGGCGAAGAATCATCCAATACTATATTCAACAAGGGAGGCGGATACTCCGACACCAGTTGACCTTACGTTCCAGACAAAGATAGCATATGCTTGTGATACATCGTTTGAGCATCCTCACACACCTACCGGGCTTGGAATAGTGCAGATTGTTAAAGATACAGGTCAGAGGACGGAACACTCGGCTGTTACCATGTGTAACTCAAGCACGGAAGGGGAGGCACAGGCAGTAGTATTTGCGTTACAACAAGCAAAGCAAGTTAACAGTGAGGGGGTTACTATCTTCTCAGACAACCTTGAATTAGTTCAAGGTATTCAGCAAGTGTCGGCTGCAGGCTGGAGGCTGCGACCATGGGTTACGCATATTAACAGACTGGCCACAGAAGTTAGGCCGGTGGTTTTTAAGCACATCCCGAGACATCTCAATGGTCGAGCTGACGCCCTAGCGAAAAAAGCCAGGCACAGGGCAAGGAAGGACACTGTGACATCGGAATCGTTGATGATGCAATTCTCTCGAATAGGAATCGGTTAATTGTACATAAGGGTAGAATTTTCTTCGTCGTCCAAAAAAAAAAAAAAAAAAAAACAAGCACCTAAGTGTAAGGGGACGTGGACCCCACACATAGCTGGCAATGTTTTAGGACAGCTGACGAACTAAACCAACAAACGAAACATAAGCGTAAGCAAATCTATACTTTTGTTTTACGCCCACTGTTTCTTTTTATTCATTTTTATTAAACTACTATAACTATAGAATCTCTAAATACAGTTGGTTTTAACGGTCAGTCATTTTCCAGGACAAGTACACTCGTTAATACGAATTTACTATTTTACCCTCATCCAACCAAAATGATGATGGTGATGACTAATAATGCTCCTTTGATGTTCATTTGATCAAACATGCATCATCATAATCATCTCATCCTCTTTTCCTTTTCTCCTTCATCAAGCTCCTAATCCAGGTGAGATTTTTCTTTTCCTTTATCTTTTTCCTTACACAAAAAATTAATACGATTATCATTTTTTTTTATACATGTATAATTCCTCTTCCTTTTCGTTTTCGAAAGTGGACCCATGTTTTATATTAGCTTCTTAGATCAACAGATTATATCTTTATATCGTTTGATTCATTCTTCGAATTGTTAATTCTTCCCAATTCGGATCATTGATTTGAGTTTAGGGTTTGTTTTCGATCCTCAATTACGCTTTTTTGTTACTTATGTAAGCGTAATGTATGTGGGTTTTCAATGAGCGGAAAATTCAGCTTAGTTTGTCGATTTCGAAGCTTGTTTTGGTTTTAATGGTTTATTAAGAATAGGCTTATATGTATTTCTTGTAATTCGTATAATCTTATTTCTTTTACGCTTTTTGTTGTATACAGAGTTTGATTGAATGGTCGTGTAATAAAGGAGGATTTGTAATTATATATTGTTGAACTATTAGAAGTCTATTCTGAAGCTGTTCAATAGATGCATCTTTAAGTAATTTTTTCTCTGCGTTATTCTTGTGGCAATGGCTACCACAAGGGTTTCATCTGTTAGAAAGACAAATCCCCAAGGATTTATGTCTCTTCTCTCATCAGCAGCTTGTGAATGGTTTTTAATATTTTTACTCTTCATAGATTCTGCATTTTCGTATCTCCTTATGAAATATGCTCGGTACTGTGAATTACCTACACCTTGTTTATTTTGCTCGAGACTCGGTAAAGGAAAAAACGAATCTTATAGTAGTTTGCTTTGTAAGAATCACCAAGACGAAATATCATCGTTAGTATCTTGTCACCTACATGGTAATCTAGCGGATGTACGTGGAATGTGTGAAGAGTGTTTTACACATTTCTCGAGACAAAACAAGTTAAATTCAGGTTCGTATAGATTATTATCGGGTAAATTGGGTTTGGATTTCGAGAAACAAGGTATTCAAAACCAGAAAAAATTCCCACCTACAAATTCCGGTTTAAGAGTTTGTTCGTGTTGTAATAAAACATGGGGAGAAAAACCGAATACTCAAAGATTACTTCAATTAACTCCGATTGGTTTTGGTGCATCTAAAGCAAATGTTAGACCTCCTTTACCTCGTGCTCCGGTTCGAAGCCGTTTGGGTCGTAAAGATAGTCTTAAAAAGTTACGAGATAAATTAACGAAACCATCGAGTCCTAAATCCACTGTAAAATCCGGGGGTAATTCTTTAGCTCATGTGGGATATTCTGTATTAAAAGTGAGTTCGGATTCTGAATCGGAGGTTCCTTTTTCTGATGACGATGATAAAAGCTCTGTTTTTGGAGAAAAAGGAAAAAACGATGCTATGATTAGATGGAATCGTGAGCCTCATATAGGTTCACTTTTGGATCAGCCTACACATTTTGATATGGATATGAAGAATGCTTATTTAGCACATGGATTAGAAGAACTTAATTGGGATGATCCGACTCATTCAAGGATGAGTATTGAAGCACATAAAGTTTCAGAACCTGTGGCTCAACCGGTTGACTCAGTACCTACTATATCAAGCTTCTCGATACTGAATGAATATTTTTCCGCCTCGTCCAATATTGTGGAAGATTCGAATAAGAGTAAGTAAAAGGTATTTCATTTCTTGTTTATAACAACTTTAACTTATGTCTTGTTTAAAATTATGTTTGCAGATGAAGAAAACCCTGAATTAATGTCAAATGATATAGATAAACCCGATGCTCGGGTCGATAATGAAAGAGAAGTATCGGAGAATCCTGTGGGACCCATTTCTGTTAGCGATTCTTCTAAAGTTAAAGAAGCATCGGATGAAATTAATCCAACTAGCACATTTACGAAGGTGGATAATGAAAAAGAAGACTCGGATAGATCACTTTCTTCAAGTGATTCTTCTATAGATGAAGAGATAAATATAGTGCCCGAAGTAGAAAAGATCTCAGACCAAGCCGAATCTGAAAGAGGTAAATTTTGTAGCTTTTAGAGTGATTTATTTATATTTCATCACTTAGCTTATATCTCGCAATTTATGTTTCAGTATCTAATGACAAAGAAATAACATCAGTTTTACCCGACCATTCAATAAATGCAATAGAATCTTCAGACATTGTAGCTTCATCAATGTCAAATGATATTAATCCAACGGACAATGAGAAAGAAGGATCTGATGGACAACTTTCTTCCAATAATTCTTCTACAGATGAAGAGAATTCAATGCCTCAAGTATCATCTTCAGATCCTGTTGAATCTCAAAAAGGTGACACTTCTTACTATGTTAAGTCTTGTTTAAAGGCTTAAAGTGTTAGAAAGTGACTTATTATGATTATATATAGCTTATACATTTATCGCTATTTACATTTTCAGTAGTTAATGAAGAAGGAAACACATCACTTGTACCTGAGCATTCAATAAATGCGATAGAATCTTCAGATAATGTTTCTCCATCTCTATCAAATGATATCAATATAACGGAGAGATCTAATGAAGAAGAAATACCGAAAGTTTCACTTTCCGCCATTGATTCTTCTAAAGTAGAAGATTTGCCCCAAGTATCTGTTACAGATCATGCTGAATCTCCGAGAGGTAATACTTTTAACTATGAGACTGTATATGTGTCTATATTAAGGGACTTAGCTAATATATTATATTTTCAGAATCCCCCGAGAAAGGAGATACGAATAATGAAATAGGAGATTCAAAAAATGAAAGAGAAGTATCGAATGGAGCTGAAGAAACAGTTTCTTCAATGCCTAAAGCATCTGTTTCAGACCATGATGAACCTCAAAGAGGAGGTTATGCTTCAAGCTCTGATGGGATTCATATTCAATCTGGAGATGGGGTTAATGTGAGTGAAATTGAGGTTGAAAGTGTAGTTTACAAGCTAAAGCAAAACATGAATGAATTATATAAAGAATTAGAAGAAGAAAGAAATGCTGCTGCTATAGCGGCAAATCAAGCTATGGCGATGATAAATAGATTACAAGAGGAAAAAGCTGCACTTCATATGGAGGCATTACAGTACTTGAGAATGATGGATGAACAAGCTGAGTATGATATGGAAGCATTAGAGAAAGCTAATGATTTACTTTCTGAAAGAGAAAAAGAATTGCAAGATTTGGAAGCTGAGTTAGAGTATTATAGGAATAGCTTTCAAGGAAACGAAGTAATAATCGAGGATCCATCAAAGAAAATCGTTAGCAAGGGTAAAAGCGTAACTACTGAGGATTCAGAATCTAGTAAAGTTGACGTAACGTTGAATTTAGAGGATGAAAAGGTTTACCTTTTACAATGTTTAAAGAAGCTAGAGAGAAGAATGCATCAATTATCTCGTAGAAACGCTGAACATAAGATGAATAAAGAGGGTGATCAAATAAAGCATAAAACAGAAGAAGATGGATTGGTAATGCAAAATGGTTCATCTTTATTATATACTAGTGGAGGTGAAATGGATTTGGGAAATTTAGAAAACGAAATTTCGAATTTGAGTAATAGATTACAAGCGCTTGAAAGTGATCGTGATTTCCTTAATCATGCGTTTGGTGTATTACAAAACGGGAATGAAGGGTTACAGTTGATTCAAGAGTTAGTCCAAGAGTTAAAAGAATTACGGAGAAAAGAATTCCAAATAAGTAAGTGCTCTTTATTTGACTTGTATTGTATCTTTTTGCTATCTTATCTCATATTCATCTTTTCTGTTTTGGGTTAGATACACAGTTACCTTTATTACATGCAATGGACCATGAGGAGAAGGTTGAAATGAGTGCTTAAAGGAGTGGAGTATATATGAAGATTGAATTGAAATGTGTGGAGTTGATATATTCATTTTGTGATTGAGTTTTATTTATATCTACACATGATTTAGATTTGACATTAGAGTTGGCAAGCGGCTATACATGTATTGTTCATTCTGTTTTTGTTGGGCCGGTTTTGTTGGAGCGTTTTCCTTCCATAAAACTTGATATAGAAAAATTTATGTGCAAAAAAAAAGAAAAAATATAGACTTTTTTTAAGGGCTCTTGTTAGTTGATACTCTTTGTAAATGATAGATTTTGGAGAAGTTTCGGATATTCTTTTTGGTTGCCAGTACAAAGAGTTGTGTAAAACCTCATTTGAATTTTGTTGAAGTATGAAGTGTATTACATGTTTTTTTTATTCTTTTTGTTTTGGTCAAGATATTACATGTTTTATTCTTTTTTTTTTTTTGGTACGTGGGAGGTCTGGGCCAGTTTGTGCGTACCACGACTAATTCTATAGGAATATACACGTCTCCCTATATATATATTTCTAGGTAAATCAGAATTAGTTTATCCATGGGGTTTTATATCTTTTACTTTACATCCGTCAGGACATGTTTTATTCTTGAGTTAACTATTGAATGGATGCACTCTTAAAAAGATATCATACACTACTTGAGAAAGACGTAGTATTACACAGTGTTATATAAAACACAAGGTGTTAAACTCTAGCTAAAGAGTCGAGTACCTTCATGGATGCACTCTTAAAAAGATATCATACACTACTTGAGAAGGTCAAAGACATGGATGCACTCTTAAAAAGATATCATACACTACTTGAGAAGGTCAAAGACGTAATATTACACAGTGTTATATAAAACACAAGGTCTTAAACTCTAGCTAAACAGTCGAGTACCTTCGAATCAGGTTAAGCAATATATTAATTGAAATTTAATCGAAATTTAGGCGATTTTTAGCAACTCATTAATTATATTTAAGCGATTTTTAGCAACTCGTTAATCGAAATTTAGACGATTTTTTAAGCAGTTTTAATACTATAATATTAGAATTATATACTTTTTTTTGGACAACTTAAAATTATATATATTCTTTTGTCACTAAAATTATATATAACTGAGATCGATAGTTGGCCTAGTGGTTCGGTTACTCCGCAGAGACCAATAGGTCTTGTGATCAAATCTCATTGGAATCATTTACTCCGAGTCCAAAGTGGCTCTCTCATCAGGGGCGGGCCTACATAGGGCCTAGGGGGGGCTCAAGGCCCCCCTGAACCCGTAAATTTTAGGATATGCAAGTGTATTTTTTGCCCGAAAAATAAATTTTCCCCTATGAACGTTTATAGTATACATTCGTGCTTTGAAAGTACACATAAGATAATGTAGCCTAGTGAAATGCTATGCTTGATTTTAAAATTTAAAATAGAGCTTGTCTGTTCGAATCATAGCAATTGCTTAATTTTTTTCTTAAATGGACATAGAATGTAAAATCATTTTTACTTAAATAGATTTAACATAGAAAATCTTATATTTTGCATAACTATTTAATAAAATTTCATAACTATTTTCTACGACTTTTTTTTATTCTTATATTTTAACATTTTCAATTTTTTATTTAATATACCAAATTTAAGTCATAATTTTGTCAAATTTAACCGACTTATAAGAATATTGTATTCCATTATACCAGTCTTTATTTTGAATTCTAAGCTAACATTGTTTTTATACATTACTTAATAAAGTTATAATATTTATCTTTTTAGATAATTAGAAATGAATATAAAATAACAATATAATAATATAATTTCAGCAATACTATGTAATATTGGTGTGATAATGTTTTTTATCCAAAATTAACGTTAATGGTGTTATTTTGCATCATATTTAGGTAAGTGCTAACTTATAAATTCACTTGTTGAACGAACGAAAATCACAATAGTGTTGTATATCCATATTTTAACATTGGTAATTATAAATTTATACTTTATCTATTTACCTTATAAAAATTACAAACGATAACCCCAAAACCTCATATATATATCAAACCCCCCCCCCCCCCCCCCCCCCCCCCCCCCCCCTCATTTTATCTTCTGGATCCGCCCCTGTTTTTCATGTATTAAAAAAATTATATATAACTAATACATATATCTAATAAGAATTAATGAACAATAATAACCTCATACTTTTTTTTTATCAATGGTCTCTCAGCAAATTCAAAGATTAGCGTTTTTCTTGTGCCCCTACACCAAATTCAAAGATTTGAAAAAAAAAAAATACACGCGTCCAAAAAAAGAAATACACCAAATTCAAAGGTTATTAATGAAATTATCAATTGTAAATAATAGAATCTTCGTCTAACATTTAGTTTTCAAATTAAATTCAAACACTAATATTATACCTCAACAATAAGAATTAAGTTCAGTTAGAAACTATGTACTAATATATATGGTAAAATAATTACGTTTCCTACTAGTACTAGGATTAGAAAAGGAGGAGTCTTAGGGCTTGGAATTCCTATATATATGCACCTACTCGGTCGTTTCTTCATTCCTTCACAAACCTGTTTCCGTCAATTTGTTTGGTTTACTTTTTCAAGCATAACTTTGGCTCCTTTTCTTAAATCTAATTAAACCCATTAAGCCATAAATAAGATTGCCATCATGGCGGATTGGGCAGAGCTAAACCATGATCTTGTAATCGAGATTGCTGAAAAGTTAGATTCAAGAGAAAGTTACGAATATTTTGGTAAAGTTTGCAGATCCTGGGAAGCATCTGCTAGAGAAGGGCATCTAAAACAAAGAATATTTGAGGGGCCATGGCTTATGTTTCCAGGAAAAGATGAAAATAATAGAGAATCGATAGAATTAGAACGAGAATTTTCCAGTATCACGTTGGGCATAAATAAAATTTGGAAGATTGTGTTGCCCGAAGCAAGCAAAAAACAGTGTGTATCATGCAAAGATTGGTTATTGGTATGTTCCCTAGATGAAATCGATGTATTTCTTTTACATCCATTGTCTCGTATACAAATCCATCTACCTAAACTGAGCACTTTGTCATCGGTTTATCACATCACGGAACTTAATCACTTTATCACTAAGGCAGTTTTAACAGCAGATCCATCATCATCTATGGATTTTATTGTTATCATAATATGTGGTCTACAAAGGCGTTTGGGGTTTTATAAGTCCGGAGACACCTCCTGGACCATAATTGACTTTTGGGAATATTGGCACATTGAAGATATAATGTATCACAATAACAAGGTGTACGGTGTGGATGGAAATGGCACTATTTTAACTTGTGACATTCATGGACCAAACCCAACTAAGCTCGTAGGAGTCTTTGCTAATCTTCCGAAAGAAGAAGAATTTGTATGTAAAAAGTATTTGGTTGGGCTTCCTGAGGGTAAAATTCTTACAGTTCGTAGATATATTCATATACCATTTAGGGAGGATAGCGATATTTCAGAATGTTCTTCTCGCACTATAAAATTTACAATTTATGATGTCAACATCCAAGATGGTACGTGGGCCGAGGTTAAACATTTGGGGAACAAAGCCCTGTTCTTAGGATTTAACTCTTCGTTTTACATTGAGTGTTCAGAGTTTAATAAATGTAAGCCTAATTGCATATACTTCTCCGAAGATATCTGGGATACATACATGCGACCCAAGATAATATTGGAATATTATGGTGATGATGATCCCGAACTTATCGGAGGTGGCAGAGATACGGGCATCTATGACTTATCGGATGGAAGCATTCGACTTTTTTTTGATGATATAATAACGAGCACCATTACACCACCAATATGGATTGCACCTAGCGTTTGATCAAACTTTTAATATTTAATTCTGTACTACATCGCTTTCAACTCCAATTTGTTTTTCTTCTAAAATATTGATTGAAATATAAAAGAGAGTAAATACTACTTTTGCCTCCTGGGTTTTAACCCGATTGATAGGTTACCCCTAATTCTTAAAATGCGTCTTCTTGCCCCCTAAGTTTTACTTTTGTGCCACGTTACCCTTGGTCATGTTTTTCGTCCATTTTTTCCGTTAACTATGACGTGGCATTTCCATGTCAATTTTTTTTTTTAAACCCTAATTCTAATTAATCATTTAATTAACTTAAAACAAGGGTAAAAAAGAAATTTTATAAATAGTTTGTATACTATTAAATATAAATAATAATAAAACCCCCTACCCCACCGCACCCCTACCCCCCCTCCCCCCTCTCTTCCCCTTCTTCTTCTTCCCCGACCTCTAGTTCTTCTTAAAAAAAATCAAGCAAAACTCTACCACCGCCTATATTTATCCCCCCCACCACCACCACCACCACCACCACCTCCACCTCCACCTCCACCAAGTAAATACTGGGAAAGTCCAAGAACTCCAACTCCTCCACCTCGGGTTCGGGTATCTAAGCCGCCAATTTTGGTGGCACCTTTAAGCCCTATGATAATCGAGAGTCCAGCATTAATTTTGCCTATGTAATTGCCTTCATATAACGAAACTAGTGACAAAAATGAATCAAATGAGAAAAACGAGGAGACTCCAAAACCTAAATTGAAGCCTTTGCATTGGGATAAAGTTAGAGCAAGTTCTGATCGTGAAATGGTGTGGGTCAACTTAGATCCGGCTCATTCAGGTACAATACTTATTCCTTGTTTATAATCTCCATATAACTTTGTCCTAACTCCATTAAACTGAATTCAACTCAGGTTAAACGAGGAAATGATCGAATATATACCTGTACAGGTGATTAGTTTTATATACCTGTCATGGTTCAATGGTGTTGTTAAGTATAACACTAACATCACTGAAGCCTTTACTGCAGCTAAGATCATTTCATGAGGGGAATTCTTTGTATCTATTAATCTAATAAATGAATTGTACAACTCATTGACTCGTGGAGTAAAAAGTTGAGGGCATAGAGGGATTATCCTAGCGAAAAGAAGCAACAAACGTAGTTTCAGACGACATAATTATGATGATAATCCGTTAAACATGAAGAAATATAATTCATTCCAACGATTCTTGGGTAAAAGATCTTGTGCAATTAGCGCAATAATTGTAACAATAATCTCCAAAATTTCTTGGGCTTGCTCCGTTTGAAGGAGATACAGTAAGTTTGTCAAGAAACCAGGCAATGATATACTAGAGATGGAACTGAGAATTGAATGAGGGGCAGAGAAAAGCGTTGAAGAAGAACTGCACAATTCTTTCGAGTTGTGTAAATATAGCTTTTACCAATAATCTTTGTAAAACGTAATGCATATGCGTTTGGATAACGTTTCTTGGTGTAGTCGTGAATAGCTAGTGCATTGGAACGAAGGTTCATTGTTCATCTTTAATACACCAAATCCAACTCCAAAGGAAACTACTCGCCGTCAAATTCTTCCTTCACCAATAGGAGAAAACAGGGTACTTGATCCAAAAAAGTCGCAAAATATCACCAATTTACTTAAAGCCCTTCACGTCACTGTAGATGAAGTAATAATTAATTACTAGACCTAGAAAGCTTTAAGAAAGGGAAGCGTTTGAAACAAGAACACCACCACCGGCGAGGAAGAGGATGTGGGAAGGACTACCGCCTTGATTGATTAATTAGGATTAATTAATTTTTTTAGAAGAACCAGACAGGAAGAAGAAGAAGAAGGGGTAGGGGTGTCTCGGTGGGGGCGGGGTGGGGTGGGGTAGGGGGTGGGGGGAGAGGGGGGGTTTATTATTTTTATTAATAATATTAAAACTATTATAAAATTTCTTTTTTACCCTTGTTTTAAGTTAATTAAATGATTAATTAGAATTAGTATTAAAAAAAAGAAAAAAACTGACATGGAAATGCCACGTCATGGTTAACGAAAAAATGGACGGAAAACATGACCAGGGGTAACGGGCACAAGAGTAAAACTTAGGGGGCAAGAAGGCGCATTTTAAGACTTAGGGGGCAACCTGTCGATCGGATCAACACCTAAGGGGGCAAAAATGGTATTTACTCTATAAAAGAATCTTACAGATTGTTTTTTTTTTGCTTGGTGTCACTTTCATGCTTAGTAAAGACGGCGGATTCTCTAACATCTGATTATTGTTTGAATAGGAGAGGTCATTAATTTTCTCAAATCAATAGGTAACCAATTGATAATCTTGTTTGAAAAACGAGAATTTTTCTAACATTTTATTTCTTTATATAATTTTTTGCAAAATTTAACATATAAACCCTCCTCCTATGGTGACCTCAACCGATCTGCTACTGATCTGGCTTTGTCCTTCGTTGGACCTAGTTCATGCCTTCCGATCTAGGTTTTTCATTAAACCCTCCATTTAGTCTATAGTTCTCTTCTTTTTTTATTATTCCCAACTAGTCCACCCTATTTATTTTTTTTTTAAAATTCAAATCCTCTCCCAAGTTCCGTTCTTCAGCCGTGGTTAAATTTACTCCAGATTCTAACTAAAATTATAGAAGTTTCTCAAACATCGATATTATCTTCGTTGTTAGAATGGTGGTTTCCACCAATCACAGTGTTGAAAAGAAAATACCCATTGAAAATTTTATAGTTGACATCACCAAGAGCTAGAACAAGTCACACGATATTTGGGTGCAGTACATGCTATGGTCAATGAAGAGGGTAGTCGCCAGAGAATGGTGCTGGTCGCTAATGACTATCTCAAACGCTCGAGTTTGACTCTAATAGTTGACTAATCACCCCAAACACTAACATTTGACTCAAATAGTTGACTAAACACCCCAAACACTCGAGTTTGACTCAAATAGTTGACTAAACACACCAAACACTAACATTTGACTCAAATAGTTGACTAAACACCCAAAACACTCGAGTTTGACTCTAATAGTTGACTAAACACACCAAACACTAACATTTGACTCTAGTAGTTGACTAAACACCCCAAACACTAACATTTGACTCTAATAGTTGACTAAACACACCAAACACTAACATTTGACTCAAATAGTTTGGATTTCCTGGGCTTTCTGATGATGGTGGATACGAAAGAAAGAAAAAAGAAAAAAACAAAGAAGAAAGAAAGAAAAAAGCAAGAAAATAGAATGAAAAAAGAAAGGAAATTAAAAAATTTTAAAAAAATATACCGGCGACGTCGAAGCGTTTACTAGACGACATGCTTGACATGAATGTCGTCGGTAAAAAATTAGCGACGACATTCTTATCTTAAGTCGTCGCTAAACGAAAACCAAAAATTCATTGGTCAAAATGGGCGGTCCATTTTCCCGCCCAGGGGATTTACCAACGACAAGTGAAAGGTATTCGTCGGTAAATAGGGACACGCAACAGTCGTGCGTACGACTGGTTGACGCGTGTTACATTTAACGACGAATACTCCCAGTTTACCGATGACAAGCGTGTCGTCGGTAAACGTTTAATCTATTAAACCCTACCGAGCTCATTTCTGAAACACAAAATCATCAAAACACTCTCAAAAAATTCAATTCCGAGCAAGAAAGAGCTATTCCGAGGCATCCCAACACTCAAACAACATCAAATGTAAGTGATTTCATGCCAAAAATCTATTGTTTTTTCAATTTTTTTTCTAAATCAAATCCTAACTTTTTTGTTGTTTCTGTTCTTCCTCTCTACTTGCGTGGCATGGATTCCTGGACATTTTCAACACAAATTC
Organism: Nemophila menziesii; assembly: GCA_029959085.1. NCBI lineage: Eukaryota > Viridiplantae > Streptophyta > Magnoliopsida > Boraginales > Hydrophyllaceae > Nemophila > Nemophila menziesii. Next base: position 34,579,641 of record JARWIR010000003.1, read on the forward strand.
CACGTAATAGGTACACGAAATCCGATTCAAATCTTACTTTTTTTTGCTTTGTATTTGATTATTTTTTATTTCCGAATTATTGTGTTAGTATTATGGATTGTTAAAATGTTTTTGGTAGTTAAATACAACATGTAAATAGAATTTTCTGTAATTTTTAGCAAAATTAGGGTTTTGAAGGATTTTTGGAATTTTTGATAATTTATGGATGTTATTGGATTAAATTGTAAATATGTGGTGTGAAATGTAGGTTTTAGAATTTGTGTATGTTAAGAATTTGGATATTGTGAAATTTAGAAACTTATGTGAAAATAAGTATGAAACATTTGAGGACTAAAATGCAATTTAAAAAACTTTACATTTTTTTATGACTTTAAGGGTATTTTTGTAATTTTTAATAATATGAGGACTAAAATGCAATTTATAATATTTAGACTTTAAAAATTAATTTATATTTATTTTTGTAGACATAAAAATTATAAGGACTAAAATGTAATTTAAAAAACTTTTTAAAAAATATTATAGACTTTAAGGGTATTTTTGTAATTTTTAAAAATATGAGGACTAAAATGCAATTTATAATATATAGACTTTAAAAATTAATATATATATATATATTTATTTTTGTAAATATAAAAATTATAAGGACTAAAATGCAATTTAAAAAACTTTAAAAAAAATATTATAGACTTTAAGGGTATATTTGTAATTTTAAAAATATGAGGACTAAAATGCAATTTATAATATATAGAATTTAAAAATTAATATATATTTATTTCTGTAAATATATAAATTATAAGGACTACAATGCAATTTTAAAAACTTTTAAAAAAAATATTATAGACTTTAAGGGTATTTTTGTAATTTTTAATAAAAAGAGGACTAAAATGCAATTTATAATATATAGACCTTAAAATAAAAACTAATTTATTAATTTTATTTAAATTATAGATGGCCAATGTGATGCCTAATTATCATCGGGGTGATGGTAACGGTGAGGATCCGAATTGGAATCCACCCCACAACCTACAAGACTAGACTGTAACCAGCCGCCCGGTAATAATATATAAAATTCAATTAATATAAATTAGTAATTTAATTAATACAATTTCATTAAACCATTAGGAGAAAAAGGAGTCCGAGAACGATTTTGACCTTAAAAACCGCCCAAGAGGCGAAAGAGAAATTAGGTGGGCCCCTACCAGTCGACTTCTGCATCCTCGATGATACGTGGAACCCCTACGGTGAGTATGGGAAGCACGTGGCCCAAGCAGTGGGGTCCGCGGTCCGAGACACAGTCCCTCCATACTATAACCGATGGAGTGAAGTCCCGAGGCCACTCAAAGCCACGATTCTTGAAAAACTCGAGGAGTTTTTCAACCTTGAGGAGTGGAGGGCCCGAAGAGATTGGTCGTATATAAGCGGTAAGCTTACATCGTCTCATGCCACTGCCTACAGGCGGTGGAAGTATGACCTGAAGGCTGATTACTTGGATACGGACGAGTGTCCTCCAGAGGTGCTTCCCGAGGATTGGAGGAGAACCATTGAGATGCTCAATGACCTGAACAAAAAGGTAATATTAAACCTTAATTATTTTATTATTAAAATAGTATTCAATTATTTTTTTAACTTGAATTGTAACAGGCTCAGTCGGAGATTAATAAGGAGAATAGGCAGAAGAAGCCGAACAAGTCAGGTTCTAGGAACCAGTCATAGACTCGGCACGAAATAATCGAGGTACAATTTCTTAAACTAAAAATATGATTTATTAGTTATTTAATTTAATTCTTTAATAATTATAATTTTTTATTGTATATTTTGTAGGGGAAGCTGAAGATTGACACTAAGGACCCCCTGAGCTTTTTGGACGAGCAGACCCAAGAGGAGGTCCCACTTCCACCGATAGGCGGTTATTTCGAGTATTTGGGCTATGACGGGGCAAAGGAAAGCTGGCGGGACGATAGATGGGAGTAGGCTAGTGTAAGTGGTCTATTTTCTTTTTTATTGTTTAAAATTAATTATTTAACTTTTAATTTAATTTTTTCTTAGTATTATTAATTATTTATTTGAAATTTTATTACAGGGCGTTTATAGGGAGAAACTTAAAGATCGGGTTATCGAGTCGGGGTCCCAATTAGCTGAAGATGTTCCGGTGGAGGATCAGATAGGAGCGATGAAGGAGACGGTAAAGGAGGTGATGAAACTGTCGAAGAGTAGACACTGGATCCCGGGAATTGAAGGCATCTGGAAGACACGAAAGGAACCAAACCCGTTTGTTCCAGACAAGACTGCACTGAAAAACGCGGTGCTACTCCAACGGATACTCGAGGGTATGAACGAGCTCCGCCAACATCAAGGATTTCCTCCTATACCGGGTGAAACTACTCCATCGAGCGTCTCAACTAAGTCCGAAGATTTTATCGAGAAGGTGCTCCGAGGCCTCAACGAATCTCGATCCGCCAATGGTCTCCCTCCGATTGAGAATGAAGATTCCGAAGATGAAGATGACGAAGATGATGAGAATTTATCCGATCCTTGATATATTTGTTATGTTTTAAGACTTTTATTCTATTACTTATATTATGACTTTTATTTGTAATATTTTGACTTTTAACTCCGGGAGTTTGACTTTATTCCCGGAGTTTGACTTTATTTCCCGGGGTTTGACTACCCAGGTCTATTTATATTTTATGGATATATGTCATGGTTTTTTAATTATTCTCTTTTATTAATATATTAAATTAAAAAAATCAAAAAAAAAATTAAAATAAAAATTAAATTAAATAAAAATAAAAATAAAATAAAAATTTAAAAAATAATAAAAAAAATAAAAATCGATACCGACGACATTCTTCTTGGCATGAATGTCGTCGGTAAACATTTGAAAAAAAAAAGAATATATACCGACGATATTCAAGAAATGAATGTTGTCGGTATATGATGAATTTTTTTAAAAAAAAAGGGTGAGCGAATTAAAATTTAGAATTATTAAATAATTAAATAACGACGACACGTTCGTCGGTAATGTATACGGATACCGACAACAGCTGTCGTCCGTGAAATCACATAGTTTAGCGGCGACTCGAAACAAAGTCGCCGGTAAGGATCAAACTTACCGACGACAACTTTCGTCGGTAAAAAATCTCGTTTAGGGACGAGAGACCAAGAAGCCGTCGGCAAACCTTGAGTTTACTGACCGAGTACTAGGGACGAGCATTTACTGACGAGTGGTCGTCGGTAAGCTCTTTTACCGACGACACGTGTCGTCGGTAAACAGCCGCGTTGTTGTAGTGTATATATATCGTTTCTAATGATACTATTTATTGTAGTGACATTTTTGAAAAATGGGCACGTGTTATAATAGGCGTAGGGTTAGATTTTAACATGACCGGAGTATAAAAATAAGAATTAATCAAAAAAATTACTAAGAACGTAGCTTTTTTTTCTTTTTTATTTTAGGACTAGAAAAACGAGAATTGTATTGCAAGTTTTAAAGTTTAAGGACCATTATGCAATTTTTATAAGTGTGGCACCTCCCGCCTTAGTGTGATATTCAATCCCTCGTAGCCTTATCATTTATCAAACACCGGAAAAACTGTCGCCACATCCAAGAATCATTGAAGAAGAAGAAGATATCGCAGCAACACCCGCCAGAGACCATTTTAGGTGAGATTTCTTTTTCAAGGTTTACTCATAAAGTAAGTTTATCTAAAAGAAAATTTAAACTGTACTCTTTAGTCGTCGCAATCAAGAACCAGGAGATAGATATTGCAAGTTTGCAACGAAACGATACCCAAAAAGAACAAAACCTTTGGTAAATTCTTTTTCTATAAACGTATCTACTGTTATCTTCTCATTATTGCTTTAAATTTATTATCAGGATATGTATGTATATATATATATATATATATATATATATATATATATATATATATATATATCATCTTGAATATATCGCTTATTCATCAAATTGATCTACTGTAATTACTTTTTACTATTTCTTTTCTTATTTCATCAGACTGTTGAGTTCCTTCGTGTTTGAACATCTTTAGGTAGCCATGGACGATCAAGTAGAAGAGTTGGTAGCAGCACCCGCTGAGCAGCCAGCAGCTCCGAATCCTGCAACCTATTGCTTCATGTGCACTACAAACTATGCTAGATATCCTACTTCGCTTAAATCCCACAACGAAGCAGTGCACAAAAAATCAATAAAGTGTACATTTCGTGGATGTAAAAATGTGGTAAAAACAAAAACAGCGCTTTCGGATCATTTACGAGATGTTCATAATCAGCTACACGGATAGGTCATTCACTAGATCGAACAAGATGGTAGTTTAGACTTTAGATGATAAGGGTCCTTCGTCTTTGTTTGACAGCTGAGAACAAGATAAACAAGTTGTTAATTTGTAACGGCACCATTTACTATTTTTTGTTATGTTGTGGATGATAAATCTTGTTTGTGTAATTTTGTTCAAATCATAAAAATGTATCTTGTATTCAGTGTTTGCATTGACTCATCTAAGAAGTCAAAGTTGTTAGAAAGATTTCCTTTAACTTAATTGCACCATAGGTCCTTATATTGTACTACAGGCTATAATATTATGTTTAGTTGCATTACGGGTCTCTGTATTATGCAAATCCTGCACTATAGTCCAAACATGATGTTAATTACAACAGAAGTACTCCCCTTATTATGCAAGATTGCATTATTTGTCCTAAATAATTATGATTTAATTACACTATATGTCCCTATATTATGACCAATTGCACTATAGGTACCTATATGGTGCCTCTTTCAGTCACCTTCTTCAACTTTCCTTTCTTTTTTTATCATCCATATATCTGTAACCGTTAAAAACTTTTTATTTTCCCTCAAGTAACCATAGTTTACAAAAAGATATATTCTACTCTTCTTTAGCTAACCTCTTTATTACATCTCTTCTTTCCTTCTTTTTCATTTATTATTAGCATTCAATTCCATCTCTTTCTTATTACAGTACTTACTTAATCATTAGCCTTTTTAAACCTTTAGAACCAACATATCTTAACCATGGGATTCTTCATGGCAAAAAACAAAGAAATCAATGATGTCTCTCTCAATCCTCAACTCAAATTCTGCCTCGATAAAAGAGCCAAAACTCTTAAGAAAAATCATCTATGAGACTACGACAAAGGGATAAGCTTTGACTTCTTGAGGAAAACTATCAACAAGTCACTGGGTTTAGAAGATAAAAGGTTTCAACTCATGCTTCATAAGCTACTCAAACAAGGAGGATTATGCTCACATTTTCAACAAAAAACCATGGTTTTTAGCTTGAAAACACATACTCATCCAAGATTAGAAAGCTGCCTAATGTATAAATGAAGCCACACGAGGTTTTGGATTCAAATCCACGGTTTATTGGCTCTATTCATCTCATAGGACAACACAAACAAGATAGCAAGGAGGTTGGGTAAGGTCATGGAGATTTAACTACCTCCAGTTGCGACTTTTAAAGAACTAAGCTACATAAAAGTGAAAATTGAGTGAGACATTTTCCAACCGTGAAAGTTGAGGTGCCCTAAAATTCGAGAGACTAGGGGAGTTCGGCTTTGCATGTGGTCTCTTGGATCACCAAATCAACGCAGAGATTGAAGAGAAAACTTGGAAACGGATTCATAGGGTTGAATCTTCTATCACCCAAAAATCAGAAGAAAAAAGACTCCACGTTTATTTTCTCAGCCAACAAATCTAGGGACCAGATAGATTTAGATTTCCTGGAGAAGAAAGAGAAGAAAGTCCAAGCTAACAAGACCTTGGCACAAACGTCAAATCAATATGAAAAAAAGGGAAAGCGATCTGATTGACTTCACACTTGTCAAAGGTCCAGCGGATATATATAATGGGAGCCATTTTGCAGAATTAAAAACGCTGACATGGATTTCAAACACCAAATAATGAGTGAGACGAGCTTGTAATATCGTTAATTTTCTTACTTTAAATTCGAGCCAAAGTACAAGATTTGAAACCATAGTTAGTTAATATATAATATTGTGAAAACCTCAAACCTAATTTTGTAATTACGATCAAATGAGTTATAAATAAAAGGAAAAAGAAAGTACTTGTTTTATTCTTTACAAAATTGCTCAAACAATAAAAGAAAATATAATAAAAAACGAAAGATCAAGAATGAGTAGAAAAAGGGAAAGATCAAAATCTTAATTTTTTATATAGCTAATTACCTATAAAATTAATACAAATATATTTATTATAAAACTAAAAACATAATACTTATCGTCATAATAGATATTTAATTGTTTGTTATGAACATGCATATTAAAATATAATTTTAAAAAAACAATGACCGACATCAAGTTCAGTTGCATGAAATACATCATGCAGGGATAAAGTTTGAGTAATTTGCAAGTTCAACTTACATATGCCAACTCCTTTGACTTCAACTTCATTGTTTTCACCTATATATATTTACCTCGTTCATTTTAGAATTTGATGGTACTCGATATATTCCCTTGGACATTGGTTAGATAGTCTGTCGCTCTTGAATCTATAGTCCACAAATGATTAGAATTAGCTAGCAATACAATACTGGTAACATAAAAATAGTTACAAGAAGTAAAAGACATTGCTACCTTCTTAGCCTTGTTGCACTCTCGTGCGAAGTGACCCATCTTGTCACAATTATAGTATTTCATCTCATTTTTGTCTATTTTCTTACATAAACGTTTTCCCTTATTGTTACCACCATTCTTGTTCTTCTTGAAAGTAGACTCATTTGAGTTTTTCTTTCCACGGTTCTTGCGCTTATTGCCAGAACCTTTTTGGAAGCTTGACTCAACAACATATGCCTGACCTTGAGGCTTAATTACATCCAAATGTTTATCTTCTAACATCACATGATGAGCGACATCATCATTTTTTTTTGATATTTTTATTGTGAGTCAAGTTTATTTCCAGTGCTTCCAATTATTTGGAAAAGAACAAATCACATCTTGAACGTGTTTTTCATTAGTAAGGTTATGACCTATAGTCTTAAGTTTCCTAATAAGGTTAGCCATCTTCCGAAGATGTTGTTGTATGGTTTGATTAGACTTCTTCTTGTAATTATCAAACTTGGCAGTCAATCGACCCAACTTAGTCAAAATCGTATCCCCGAACTTCCCGTCGAGAACGTTCCATATTTTGTTCGCAGTGGGTTACTGATGATACTCATAGACAAGATCGTCGTGCATGGAACTTATCAAGATGCCTTCAGCAGTGAAATCTTTCTTTTTCTATTTATCATACGCCTCCATGTCCCTTTTCTTTTGAGTTGTGTTGCCTTCCTCAAGCAGAGACATGCCATTGTTAATAGCCTCAAGAACATCTTGTTCCTCCAGAACATAATGTATCTTGAGCTTCAATGGATATAGTTCTCACATCCATTTGCATTCTTTGTTGAAATCATCAATGATAGTTTTTGATTTATTTTTCTATTAAAGTAAGGGATTTTCATCAGCCTACATACATTTATTTGATGAACCAATGTTATAAACGTAAATAGAATGAATAAGAAATATAACAAAAGAAGTGATAAAGAAATTTCACTATATTCTTAAACATATATCACCATTTTTTTGTTTAGTCATTCAATTTAATGGTAAAATAGGTTTCACTAGAACTACCACGTTTTCTGACATTGAAAAAAACATTATAATATGAAAAAAAATCTACAACATATTACAAAAAGAAACAAGTTGCATTCATACATAATGAAAAAACTAAATTGATATACAACTAAAGTAAATAACTGAATAAAAACAACTAATGCAAAGATCCTACGTAACAATGAAAGATAAAAATCTGAAACAAACTTCCTAATGAAAAATCTTAACCAAAATATTATGATCATGTGAATTTCACTCGCAAAGGAATCAACCCTTCAAAATCTTCCTCCTCATAGCGACGTATCAGATCATAATCATTCAACTTAGTAATAGGTGAATGCATTCCACAGTGACATTTTACTAACCTAGTGGACCTATTGAAATGCTTCCAAACCTGGATATAGTCAAGGCAGCACTAGCCACTCATATGTTGTTGATCTCCCATGAACACAATCCACGGGATATGAATTCCACCATAAGATAAGGAGATCTCTCATCAAATCTCTCGGAAAGGTTCCAAGAAGAGCATCAACCTTATAGTTTTCTCATGAGATGGGCCCAATTCATGATACCTTGTATCATCTCATTTACAACTTTTAGGTGTTGTATTAGAGTATGATAAAATCAAATCCTATAGTTTTGAAGTGCATTGATCTTGCCATCTAAATATTGTCTCTAACTCTATGACCAGATTTTTTTGTTATGGACACGTTTTTGTCTATCGGGATCCCCCTGGATCGTATCCACACTATTTTTCTCTATACAGAAAAATAAAAACAGTTAAAATTTAGAATAATAATAGCACATTTTTGAAATAATATTTATTCTCTTAAAATCAACAATAATAGTGGTGTAGTCCAGAACTGGAGCAAGTGGTATGGGTACGAAACCCCAAAATGTCACGTTCAAATTGAACAAAAAAATGACCCAAAAAATTCCATGCCAAAAAAAATTTAAAAATTAATCACAAGCCAAAGTGATAACGTAGCAAAGAGAAATCAATGGTTATGGTTCAGAAAAAAAAAACGCAAAAAAAAGATATCAAATCTCTTCAAATTCTGATATCACATACACATACGTGAAACAGCCAAAAAAAGTTCCAACCTTTTTCTTTTCGTCGAAGCATAATGCACAATTTTTTTCTTTTTCGACTCCCGATGTCTCCTTTATTATGATAGATTAATCTAGTTATGAGACATATTTTTATGGTTATTTGAAGGATCATTCCATATATTTTGATATTTTCTTATTTCTTGTGTAGTTCTAAATATTTGTTACTTTTAGAATTATTTGTGCACAATTTGTGTGTTAAGTGTGCATCTCTTATGTACTTGGATGACATTAGATCCCAATACAAGGATAAGAAGTCTATAAAGAAAGGTCAAACCCAAGTCAAGTCGTTAAAGGACCAAAAAGCCACTTCCCGAAAGCAATACAATACTGGATCAATTTTTTTGAGTGATTCTTCTATAGATGAAGAGATAAATATAGTGTCCGAAGTAGAAAAGATCTCAGAACATGCCAAATCTCAAAGAGGTGAACTTTCTAGCTTTTAGAGTGATTTAAATTTCATCACTTAACTTATATCTCGCAATTTATGTTTCAGTATTTAATGACAAAGAAATAACATCAGTTTTACCTGACCATTCAGTAAAGGCAATAGAATCTTTAGACATTGTAGCTTCATCAGCGTCAAGTGATATTAATCCAACGGACAGATTTATTGGCACAGACAATGAGAAAGAAGGATCATGTAATAATATGTGAAGTGTATTTGAGCTGACGTGGAAGTTTGAACTAGTCAATATCCTATGTGGCAGCCTAAGTCAATTGGTCTTTGTTACATTTGGCTTCCTACTCAGCTATGCGATGTCGTTTAGTTAAGTAAATATGGGAAGTATTTGGACCGTAGATCTTATTTCATTTGAACGGTTGAGATTAAAGACGTAGAGGTCTCTGATGTATCCCCATTTGTGATGATGTAATCTATCTTGGAGACATCATTTTAGGTGTATTTATTAGAGTATAGGTCGATTTTCTCATGCTTTAGTACACTTTCCTATTTTGTATCTTGATTTAATTGTTTGTTATTTTTAGAGCATATTGGGTTTAATTGTTTGTTAATTGTGAAGTTTTAAAGATATATGGTAATTAATTAGAGGACAAGTCAATTCTAAGAGATAAAGGAAAGAGGATAAACATGGAAATTGGAGATAAAGGCAATAAATATGAAAAAAGAAAAGATAAATTTGCCAAATAAATCTGAATTCCAGTAGCTACGAACACAAAAGGCCTTATATCTCAAGATTGGATAGAAATTTGGAAGAATGGTCTACATCAAAGTTAAAGAGCTTTCCGAGACTATCAGTTTCGACTATTGGAACATGTCAAACAGATAAGTATTGGATCAGTTATGGCCAAAACAAAACAACATCAAAATCTTACCTTTTCTATATTCTAGGGTTATGAATTTGAGTTGGGCTTGAAGTCCAATACCTATCTTATACTCCAAGAAACGTTTTAGGGTTTCCTATACCCTATAAATACACCCTCTAATCAGAAGAAACACATCCTTGGCTAGGCCTTAAGCCAGGAAGAAGCTTACAACACAAGAAGAGAAGTCTAGAAGGAGCTGAACACCATATCATGTCTTCTTCAACCTTCAAATCTGTAATTTCTTCTTTTTCTTTCTATAGTATGAATTAAATAAATTTACCTTGAGATTTATCATATATGTATGAACCCTAGACTTGTTTAAACGTCTATCTAATTTGATTATATATATGTTTTAAATTGAATTCATGTTTTATTTCTCTATTTATGTGTTCTGATTTATAGTTTGTTTCTTTTGCGGATTGCAACCGTATAGGATTACTCTAATAATAGTTAGATAGTCAATATCTAAGGCATATTTAACTATTGGAAACAACACATATCGTCTAGTGTAAGGTTTAGACCTGACAGATCAACCTAACTAGATAGTCATTATGGTTTGGTCTTAGCATCATTAATAAATTGTAGGAAAAGTTTGCTTAGGACCCCTTATTGACATAGGTTAACCCTATTTTAAACTACCTATCACAATTGAGGTCGACTATTGCAATACTACATGATTCACCCTTACATGTTTAGAGTAAACAAGACTAGTGTGGATTACTTGCTAATATCTCAGGCTAAACTATCATACTATCTGTTCTTTCCTTTTATTTAATTTTCTGTCTTTAATTTATTAGTTTAGTTTTCTTATTAAAAAACCAAATAAAAATCTATCTATCTCTTCTTTCTACTTGCGTATTATTATTTCTATCTGAATAGTTGCACTCGATAAATTGCATAAGTTCTCTCTAACTTTTGTAGTCTCTGAGAAACGAATCTTATTTATCAATATAACTTGCATACGTCCTGCATACTTGCAGAACCGTGCTAGCCTAGGGTGTTTACTTTTGCACTTATTTATATCATATTTTTATCACACCTTAGCCGACACAAAGTTTTTGGCGCCGCTGCCTGGGACTACATCGTTAGTCCTTGTGTATTTATTTAGTACTTTTATTTTAGTTAGTTCTATTTTACGCTCTTCTTTTTAGTTTTGGTTTACAGATTTTACAAATGGCGAACCCAAGGAGACTTGATCTTCCCATCTCATTCAGAGTGCAACCACGAGGAATCCGCACTCCAGAAATCCAAGCTGCTAAATTTAGACCAGATCCAGGCATGATAGTGCAGTTTTCGAGTCATGGACAATTTAGCGGTGTTGCATAACAAGATCCGGTCCAGTATGTTCAGAAATTCAAGTAGATCTGTGACGCTTATATCATTAAAGGCGTTACAAAGGAGCAGATGTACTACATTATGTTCCAGTTCTTTTTGACTGGAGGTGCAAGCCATTGGTACGATACCCAACACCCTGATGTTATTCCAGATTGGGACAAGCTTTAGTCCAAATTCCTAGACCGATTCTATCCAGTTAGTAGAAGATTAAAAGATATGTTGGAGCTTGAACAATTTATGCAGGAAGACGGAGAGAGTGTTGGTGAAGCATGGGTACGTATTAACGAGATGAAGGCGAGATGTCCATTCCATGTATCATCGCCAGAATATTCATTAACCATGTTCTATGGAGGACTCAATAACGAGTCCAGAAGAAGAGCAGATTTGTTAGGGGATAAAAGTTTTGTGTTATTAGATCCTGAAGAAGCTGAAATTATTATGGAGAAAGTTCTCTAGACCGAGAGAAGTTGGCCGATTGAAATAGAAAAACAAGAAGAGACCTTAGAATCTCTAAGACTCAAAGAGTTAAACCAACTACTCAAGGAGATACGAGAACAAGCGCGAAAAATAGCTAAGGTGAATCTAGTACATACTTTACCTTTATGCCCAGGTTGTGGAGCAGGAAACCATTCGTGGGAGAATTGCATGAATAATATAGCTTCAAATTTCTTCGTATCTCATCAAAGAAACCATTAGTCTAATGGTTATTATCATCCTCAAGGAAGTTACGCTAATTATCAGTCCCCACAAAATCAAAATTGGGTCGGAAATCAAGAGACTTATTATCAACCTCGACCTCAATCTTACTATCCACCACAAACTATCTATCAAGAAGCGCCGATCTATAAAGAAATCTATCAAAAAGCGCCAAGATTATCAAGAACCACCTCAATATTCAATGCAACAAGCTACACAAAAGCAACCTTCGAGTTTGGATTCAAGTATGGCTGCAATGATGAAAGTAGTTGAAGAGAATATGAAGATGAGCCAGCAAAGAATCCAAACCCAGTCCAAGGTAATCAAGAATCTCGAGCATACACTGTCACACATAGCGAGTACACTTTAAAACGGGCCAAAAGGGCAACTCCCAAGTGATACTATTGCTCCAGAAGATTATGCTTGTCATGCAGTTGAATTAAGAAGTGGAAAACAATTACCTCCGCCTAGAGTAGAACCAGAACCAACCTCTATTCCTGGTGGTTGAAGAAACAATTAAAGTCAAGGTGGAAGAGGTAATTGGACATACGAGTGTCCCAGAGAAGACACCAGAAAAGAAAGAGAGCTCAGTGGTAAACAACACACGTCCTCCTCCACCATTCCCATCGTGTGTCAAAAAGCAGAACAATGAAAACGAATTCAAAAAGTTCCTTGACATGGTGAACAAGTTAAATATCAACATCCCGTTTGTTAAAGGTCTCACAAGAATGCCAAAATATCTTAAATTCATGAAGCACATTCTTTCTAACAAACAAAGTTTAGAAACTGAAGAGATGAATGAGTTGCCAGAGGAGTGTAATGCTACATATGAAATAAAGTTACCACAAGACGTGCATACACCCCAAAACTTTTGGATGAGACCATACATTGCTACAACGAATAGATCTGAAAAGTTTGTGGGAGTGAAAGGCAAGGGATTCAAATTTCGCATGCCAAATATAAATAAACTTGCTTGTTGCGGTGGAGGTGATGTTCAACCATGACCGAGAAAACGTGTCTAACTTTAAAAGACGTTAAATAAAAGTGATGTACGGGAGACAATCCACAATTTTTTTATGTTTTTATGTTTTTTTAATTCATGTTTAGTTTAGTTTATTTTTAGTTGATATTGCATATTTGAGAAAGGTATTAGTGTTTTTGATGTTCAGGTATTAAAGAAATCTAGTTTGGGAGGAAAAACGATTTTTTTGGGCGTGTTCTGACCAGCCACCGGCATGCCGACCCATACCGTCGGTAAGCCAGCGGGTTAGAAACACGAGCCCTCGTGTACAAGCCTTGGGTTCTATGCCGAGAGTTGATTTTTAAAAGCAAGCAACACCGGTATGCCGGTCAATATAGCTGGTATGCCGGTCAAGTCAAAACACGAGGCCTTGGGTTCGCGGTTCGGGTTTTTTGTCGAGGATAAGTTTTCAAAAGACCAGCGCATCGGTATGCCGGCTAGCGCCGCTGGAGAGAGAAAAAAATTTGTTTTTCAGGTTATAAAGAAAAGGAGGTTAGTCTATTGCGAATTTTTCAATCCTTAAGCCTCTCTTTCTTCTCCAAACCTCTCACAACTCCATTAAAACTTCATCAAACCTTCCGTAAACATCAAAACACTACCCAATCACCAGAAAAACACATCAAATCTTCTCTCCACATCATTACAAAGAAGATTCAACCACCCATATCATACCTAAACACATTGAATCCAAGAATCAAAAGCTTAAATTTTAGAAATTCATCCTACAATTTCTTAGATCCAAACCAATCCATCAAGAATTCTTCTTACCCACATAGAGAATCATCATCAAAACACCCTTCCTAACCCAAATAAAGCTTGTTCAAGCAATAATCAAGAGTTTCAAATTTCAAGAGTGGTTAAAGCTTCGAGTTGGGGTCAATTGAGATGATTAAGAGATCATAAACATTATCTACTGTAAGGGGGATGAAGAAAAGCAAGGTATTGGGTTCTATTGAGAAGATATCAAGTGAGAAAATTTATAGTTCCAATACAAAGGGTAAAACGGGTCAAGAGAAGAGAGGCCAGCTAGATGTGTTTGATTCAATGGTGATGTCTCCTCATTCGTGATAATAAAATCTATTTCTGAGACATCATTTTAGGCGTATTTATTAGTTTATAGGTCGAATTTATCTTAATTTAGTACAATTTACTATTTTGGGTCTTGAATGAATTAATTATTGTTTTTAGAGCATATTGGGTTTAATTATTTATTTAGTGTGAAGCTTTAGAGATATATGGTAATTAATTAGAGTCCAAGTTGGTAAAAAGAGCTAAAGGAAAGAAGATAAACATGAAAATTGAAGATAAGGAAGTAAAAGCTAAAAACATGGAAAAAGAAAATCTGCCTTAAATTTGAATTTCTGCACCTACTACCACAAATCAGCTAATATCTTAAAAACGGTGAGGAATTGGGAGAAACGGTCAAGAGCAAAGTTTAAGATATTTCCGAGACGATGAATTTGGTATACTCATACGCATCAATCGGATAAATATTGAAGCTGTTAGGACCAAAAGAAAAACGGGGCTGATTGCATGTTTTTGGGCTACGAATTTGAGTTGGGCTAGGAGCCCATATTTACCTTTTCCTTCAAGAAAACGAATTAAGTCAACCTATACATTATAAATACAGCCTCTTAACATTAGAAAATCATCCTTGACCAAACTTTAAGGTCAGGAAGAAGCTACAACACAAGAAGAGAAGTCTGGAAGGAGCTGTGCAACAAATATGTCTCCTTCAACCTTCAATTCTGTAATTTTTTTCTTTTCTTTTCTTAGTATGAATTAATTCTATTTAGCTTGAGTTTTAGCATATATGTATGAACCCTAGTGTTGATTGACATCTATCTAATTTGGGAATTCTATATTTTAAATTGAATTATTGTTTTTATTTTCTGTTTATGTGTTTGGATTTATATTCTGTGTTCTTGTGGTTCGCGACCATATAGAATTACCATCTAGTAGTTAGGTCACCATTGACAACGGTGTTTAATTACATGTTTAGAACATAACGTCTAGTATTCCGTTTAGATCTGACAAATCAACCTAACTAGATAATCACCATGGTTTAGTGTATTGTTATTTACCAATTGCAGGAACAGTTTGCTTAGGACTCCTTATTGACACAGGTAAACCCTATTTAAAACTACCTAGCGCAATTGGAACCGATTATTGAAATACTACGTAATTCACCCTTACATGTTTAGAACGGCAAAACTAGTGGGGATTACTTGCTATTTACTCAAGCTAAACTCTCATACTAACTTATTTTATTTTCTTTTATTTATTTTTTGTCTTTTAGTTTATTAGTTTAATTTTCCTTTATTGAAAATCAAATAAAAATCTATCTTTCTCTTCTTTACCTTTGCGTATTATCTGTTCTATCTTCTATATTTGCACTTGAATAGTTGCATAAGTTCTTCTTAACCTTCGTAGTCCCTGAGGAACGAATCTTACTTATTCATTAAAACTTGCATATGATCTGTATACTTGCAGAACCGTGCTCAGCTTAGGGTGTTTATTTACACTTATTTATTACATTATTTTATCACACCTTAGGCGACACCAAGTTTTCGGCGCCGCTGCCGGGGACTACATCGTTAGTCCTTGTGCAATTATGTAGTGCTTTTATTTTAGTTAGTTCTATTTTACGTTTTTCTTTTTAGTCTTGTTTTGCAGATTTTTTTTAGGTGAGAGCAAATTTACTAGGAAAGGAAAGTTTCGTATTACTAGATCCTGCAGAAGCTAATAAATTATGGAGAAGATAGCCCAACAAATCACTGAATTACGCGAAGAAATAGCTCAGAGAAATCTAGTACATACATCACCTTCATGTCCTAGTTGTGGAGCAAGAGATCACTCGTGGGAATATTGCATAAATAATCCAGCTTCAATTTCCTTCATACCTTATCAAAGAAACCATTATTATGATGGTTATCATCAATCTCAAGGAAATTACGCTGATTATCAGCCCCCACAGAATTATAATTGGGTCGAAAATCAACAGACATATTATCAACCGCGGCCACAATCTTATTATCCTCCACAACATATCTATCAAGAAGCGCCAATTTATAATGAAGCTTATCAAGAACCACTTTCTTATTCAATGTAGCAAACCATACAAGAGCAACCTTCAGGTTTGAATTCAAGTATAGCTAAACTGATGCAAACAGTTGAAGATATAGAGATTAGACAACAGGAATTTCAAACCCAATCCAAGATGCTTAAGAATATCGAGCATACGATGTCACAAATGGTGAATAAACTTCAAATCTTTGCAAAAAGGCAACTCCCAAGTGATACTCGTGCTCCAGAAGATAATGTTTGTCATGCAGTTGAATTAAGAAATGGAAAACAATTACCTCCACCTAGAG
Organism: Nemophila menziesii; assembly: GCA_029959085.1. Lineage (NCBI taxonomy): Eukaryota > Viridiplantae > Streptophyta > Magnoliopsida > Boraginales > Hydrophyllaceae > Nemophila > Nemophila menziesii. The sequence continues at coordinate 34,596,144 of JARWIR010000003.1, forward strand.
TAGAACCAGAACCAACCTCTATTCCTGAAAAAGTGGTTGAAGAAACAATTAAAAACAAGGTTGAAGAGGTTATTGAACAAACAAGTGTCCCAGAGAAGACACATGAAAAGAAAGAGAGCCCAGTGGTAACCAATACACGTCCTCCTCCACCATTCCCATCATGTGTCAGACATCAGAACAATGAAAAAGAATTCAAGAAGTTCCTTGACATGGTGAACGAGTTTAAGATCAGCATCCCGTTTGTAGAAGCTCTCACAAGAATGTCAAAATATGGTCAGTTCATGAAGGACATTCTTTCTAACAAACGAAGTTTAGAAACCGAAAAGATGAATGGATTTCCAGAGGAGTGTAATGCTACAAATAAAATAGAGTTACCACCAGAAACACCCTCTCCCACAAAATCTTGGATGGCACCATCCATAATTATGAAGAATAGAGCTGAGAAGTTCGTGGGAATTAGAGGCAAGGGGTGGAAATTTTGTCATTCGTAATCGAGGTAACGCGTCTAACTTTAAAAGACGTTAAACAAAAGTGCTATACGGGAGACAACCCGTAGTTTCTGTTATGTTTTCGTGTTTTTACATTTTTAGTTTATGTTTAGTTTAGTTATTTTTAGTTGATATTGCATATTTGAGGAAGGTATTAGTGTTTTTGATGTTTAGGTATTGGAGAAATCGAGTTCGGGAGGAGATACGAAATTTTTCGGAAAATTCAGACCCTCAGTCCGGTATACCGCGGGACCAAAAACCTGTAACACGGGTAGGGGATTCGGGTTTTTTGACGAGGATTAAAATTTCGAGGAACAGAAGGTCTGGTATACCGGACCATAGCCCCAGTATACCGCCCACACCCGCTGTGTCGAAAGAAAAAAAAAGATTCTGGACACAATTTGAGAAAACTTCGGCAAGTCATATCTTTGCGCTCGGATGTCGGAATCAGGTGATCTTTGAGCCTAAACTGCATAACTTTTCGAGATCTAGCTGTTGGGGAGGTTTTCGTTCTCGACCGGTATACCGGCCAGAACTCCGGTATGCCGGCCATAAAACCCGTGCCACGGGGTGTCACCACGAGTTTTATGCCGAGAGGAAGAATTTCGAAAGCCAGAACTCCGGTATACCGGGCCCCACGGCCGGTATACCGCCCGACAACGCTGGAGAGAGAAAAAAATCGCGTTTTTTAGGTTATAAGGGAGAGGGGGTTGCTCTATTACGAATTCTATAATCCTCAAGCTTCTCCTTCTTCCCCAAACCTCTCCCAACTCCATTGGAGCTTCATAAAACCTTCCCTAAACATCAAAACACTACCCAATCACCATGAAAACACATCAAATATATTCTCCACATCATTACAAAGAAGATTCAACCACCCATATCATACCAAAACACCTTGAATCCAAGAATCAAAAGCTTAAATTTCAGAAATTCATCCTATAATTTCTTAAATCCATACCAATCCATGAAGAATCCATCTTACCCATATAGAGAATCATCATCAAATCACCTTTCCTAACCCAAATAAAGCTTGTACAACAAATAATCAAGAGTTTCAAATTTCAAGAGTGGTTAAAGCTTTGAGTTGGGGGTCAATTGAGATGATTAAGAGGACATAAACATTATCTACTGTAAGGGAGATGAAGAAAAGCAAGGTATGGGTCCTATTGACTATTGAGAAGAAATCAAGTGAGAAAAGTCCTAGTTCCAATTCAAAGGGTAAAACAAGTCAAGAGAAGAGAGGTTAGCATGCTGTGTTGATTCAATGGGCAAAAAGGTTCTAAATTTAGTGAAGAAAACAACACAACCTCTACAGATCGAAGACCCTACACCCGAAGAAAAAGAAAAAGCTTCAAGGGCCCTGATAGCTTCTCCAAAGAAACAATTAAAGGAACTACCTTTTTCCTATGAGAAAGTATTTGAAGATTGTTGATAAAGGAGAATACAATAAGATTCGTGGAGATTTGGAAAGATTGGGTTGGTTTACGTTAATGGTAAGACGTTCTAAAAAGCGATCTTTTTGGTGAATTGTATTTTGTTAGGAGAAGAAGATGATGTGGCACAGTTGATCTATGAGGAGGTGATGCGATTTTCGGTCTCTCCCATGTCGTTATTTAATGCAATATCCTACTATGATCACGTGTCTTGATTGGAAAGCGAATAAGAAGTTGGGTAAAGAAGAAACAAGTGAGTTTTAGATGAATAACAATATTGACAATGCTTGGATCATAAATTTTTTGAGAGTAAGCAACTTTCAAAAGAAGGAAAGGAGTACATTATAACACTACGTGAGCAATTAAAGAAAAATCCAGCAAAATCCTATCTTGGATGTCGATAAGGCGAGGTAATAGCCTCGAAGATTATGTTTTCTTTCTTCCCTACCATTTCTTTATGTGCAATATTTCTGCTAATTTTAAATTTTATTTTTCTTGAGTCTTTTTCGAGTCGTGGGGACACGACTCATTTTTGAGTTGGGGGTGGGGATTCGTTGTCCTCATCTTCCTTTTTGTTTTTTCATAAAATTTAAATTTTTTTGGGTTGAATTAGGCATAGAATATGTTGAATGTACCTATGTGAGCATGATTTTAATTAGTTAATGATAGTAAGTAGTATGTTTTTGAAAGATGTTACAAATATGTTTAGTATGCATGCATGAAAACAGGAAATAAAAGATAGAAAAGTTAATGAGCAATGCTAAGAAGTATGTTTTAGGGAGAGTTATTTGGTGTGTAGAATGTGAGGTTTGAAATTAGTTGAAAACCCGCTTATCTATGAACTATTAGTGAAAATGTAACAAAATCCGGTAGTCAGAAAAATGAATAAGGCCGTTCTTTCATGATAAAACCACTTGAAGCCTTTTATACCTTCTCACCCTTTTTATTTGATTATTGTTATTATTTATCCATCTTAGCCCCTCTGAGCCTTTCTAAAGCCTTTATTGAAACACATTATAATCCTTACCCTTAGTTTGTAGGACTTATCTATATGACCCGCACTCGAATCGCAAAACCTGAAACAAGTCATTTTTAGAGCTTGAGTTTGGGGTGGTTGGTTTCATCAATAGGGATTTGGGAATTATAATTGTGATTTTATTGATGATGAAAAAGTTATTATTGTAACCCTTTGCCGGGGTAATAGTGAATGAAAAAGAAGCTACGAGCTAAATTTGCCAACAAGGGCATAAAAAGAAAGAATATATATATGAAAAAAATAGCGTGATATCTCGAACATCAAAAAGAGAATCATAGCTAAACAAAAGAAAAAAAATTGAGATGAATAGGAATATATATTCGGACCGGCAAAGTGGAATTTTTGTATGTCATCATAAAAGGTTTTAATTGGGATTATTTGGGGATGCATATCAAAAGCATCAATAAACTGGGTTGAGTGAGAACATCTTCGAGTGAAAACTCAAGCTCTAGGACGATTCGTTGATGGCTAGTGAGGAGAGAGCCAAAAGCTCACTTTTCATTATCCAAATATACCACACCGTCCCTAAGCCAAGTTATAACCAAAGACCTTAGGATTTCTAACAACTTGGTGGAGAAACGATTGAGCTATTAGGTAGTAGGTAAGTGGACCATTGGATGCTATACTAGGACCTATGAACAACCTATAGCCATTAACCTGAACTAAGTTATCATCCTCTCCTTCTGGCATTGCGAAATTAATCTTGACTTGAATTTATGGATTGTTGATTATGTGTATGTTAAGCATACTTATGCATTATTTCTTATGCATTACTGCATGAGATTTTTTAGATATCTATGCTCTAGGATCATTCATTGTGTTCTGTTCTTATTCTCCTCCGACTTCTTCTTCTTGTTTATTTGACTACCCTACTGTTCTTTACTTTTATTGTATCGGGACGATACAACTTTGAGCTGGGGGTCTTAATGTATCCTCATTCGTGATAATAAAATCTATTTCTGAGACATCATTTTAGGCGTATTTATTAGTTTATAGGTCGAATTTATCTTAATTTAGTACACTTTCCTATTTTGGGTCTTGAATTAATTAATTATTGTTTTTAGAGCATATTGAGTTTACTTATTTATTTAGTGTCAAGCTTTAGAGATATATGGTAATTAATTAGAGTCCAAGTTGGTAAAAAGAGCTAAAGGAAAGAAGATAAACATGGAAATTGAAGATAAAGAAGTAAAAGCTAAAAATATGGGAAAGGAAAATCTGCCTTAAATCTGAATTTCTGCACCTACGACCACAAATCAGCTTATATCTTAAAAACGGTGAGGAATTTGGAGAAACGGTCAAGAGAAAAGTTTAAGATCTTTACGAGACGATGAATTTGGTATACTCATACGCATCAATCGGATAAATATTGAAGCTGTTAGGACCAAAAGAAAACGGGGCTGATTACATGTTTTTGGGCTACGAATTTGAGTTGGGCTAGGAGCCCATATTTACCTTTTCCTTCAAGAAAACGAATTAGGTCAACCTATACACTATAAATACAGCCTCTTAACATTAGAAAATCATCCTTGACCAAACCTTAAGGTCAGGAAGAAGCTACAACACAAGAAGAGAAGTCTGGAAGGAGCTGTGCAACAAATATGTCTCCTTCAACCTTCAATTCTGTAATTCTTTTCTTTTCTTTTCTTAGTATGAATTAATTCTATTTAACTTGAGTTTTAGCATATATGTATGAACCCTAGTTTTGATTGACATCTATCTAATTTGGGAATTCTATATTTTAAATTGAATTATTGTTTTTATTCTCTGTTTATGTGTTTGGATTTATATTCTGTGTTCTTGTGGATCGCGACCATATAGAATTACCATCTAGTAGTTAGGTCACCATTGACAACGGTGTTTAATTACATGTTTAGAACATAACGTCTAGTATTCGGTTTAGATCTGACAAATCAACCTAACTAGATAATCACCATGGTTTAGTGTATTGCTATTTACCAATTGCAGGAACAGTTTGCTTAGGATTCCTTATTGACACAAGTAAACCCTATTTAAAACTACCTAGCGCAATTGGAACCGATTATTGAAATACTACATAATTCACCCTTACATGTTTAGAACGACAAAACTAGTGGGGATTACATGCTATTTACTCAAGCTAAACTCTCATACTAACTTATTTTATTTTCTGTCTTTTAGTTTATTAGTTTAATTTTCCTTTATTGAAAATCAAATAAAAATCTATCTTTCTCTACTTTACCTTTGCGTATTATCTGTTCTATCTTTTATATTTGCACTTGAATAGTTGCATAAGTTCTTCTTAACCTTCGTAGTCCTTGAGGAATGAATCTTACTTATTCATTAAAACTTGCATACGATTTGTATACTTGCAGAACCGTGCTCAGCTTAGGGTGTTTATTTGCACTTATTTATTACATTATTTTATCACACCTTAGGCGACACCAAATGGGCAAAAAGGTTCTAGCTTTAGTGAAGAAAACAACACAACCTCTACAGATCGAAGGTCTTACACCCGAGGAAAAAGAGAAAGCTTCAAGGGCCCTGATAGCTTATGCGAAGAAACAATTACAGGAACTTCCTTTTTCTTACGAGAAAGTATTTTAAAAAGAAGTTGGTATAGGAGAATACAAGAAGATCCTTGGAGATTGGTGAAGATTGGGTTGGTCTACGCTCATGGTAAAGCGTTCTAAAAAACGCTATCTTTGTGAATTGTATTTTGTGAGGAGAAGAAGAGGATGTGGCACAGTTGATCTATGAGGAGGTGATGCGATTCTCGGTCTCTCCCATGTTGTTATATAATATGCAATATCCTACAATGATCACGTGTCTTGTTCGGAAAGTGAATATGATTTTGGGTGAAGAATAAACACTTGGAATGTCGATAAGGCGAGGCAATAGCCTCGAAGAGTATGTTTTCTTTCTTCCCTACCATTTTTTTATGTGCAATATGTGTGCTAATTTTAAATTTTATTTCTTTTTTGAGTCTTTTTTTAGTAGTGGGGACACGTTTCACTTTTGAGTTGGGGGTGGGGATTCCTTGTCCTCATCTTCCCTTTTTGTTTTTGCATAAAATTTAAAAATTTTAGGTTTGAATAGGCATAGAATATGTTGAATGTACCTATTTGAGCATGATTTAATTAGTTCAATGATAGTAAGTAGTATGTTTTTGAAAGATGTCATAAATATGTTTAGCATGCATGTATGAAAACAGGAAATAATAATATATTAATGAGCAATGCTAAGAAGTCATGTTTAAACTTAGGGAGAGCTATTTGGTGTGTAGAACGCGAGGTTTGAAATTAGTTGAAAACCCGCTTGTCTATGAACTAGTAGTGAAAAAGTAACAAAATCTGGTAGTTAGAAAAGTGAATAAGGCAGTTCTTTCATATTGAAGCCACTTGAAGCCTTTTATCTTTCTCACCCTTTTATTTGATTATTGATATTATTTATCCGTCTTAACCCCTCTGAGCCTTTCTAAAGCCTTTTATTTAACCATATTATAAACCATACCCCTTAGTTTTTAGGACTTATCTATATGACCCGCACTCGAATCGCAAAACCTGAGACAAGTCGTTTTTAGAGCTTGAGTTTGGGGTGGTGGGTTTCATCATATGGGAACATTGGGTTTGGTAAATTGTAATTGTGATTTTATTGATGATGAAAAAAGTTATTATTGTAACCCTTTGCCGGGGTAATAATGAATGGAAAAAGGCTGATGCATTAATTGAAAAGAAAAAAACATATGTAAAAAATAGCGTGATATCTCAACATCAAAAAGAGAGTCATAGCTATACAAATGAAAAAAAATTGATATGAAAAGAATATATATTCAGACCGGCAAAGTAGAATTTGTATATCATCATGAAAGGTTTTATTTGGGATTATTGGGGATGCACATTAAGGCATCGAAAATTGGGTTGAGTGAGAACATCTTCGAGTGAAAACTCAAGCTCTAGGGCGATTCGTTGATGGAATGTGAGGAGAGAACCAAAAGCTCACTTTTCATTATCCAAATATACCACACCGTCCCTAAGCCCCATTATAACCATAAATACCTTAGGATTGATAACTACTTGATGGAGAAACAATTGAGCTATTAGGTTGTAGGTAAGTGGACTATTGGATGCTATATTAGGACCTATGAACAACCTATAGCCATTAGCACAAACTGAGTTGAGACCTCTCCTTCTGGCATTGCAAAATTAATCTGGACTTGAATTTGTGGATTGTTGATTATGTGTATATTAAGCATACATGTGCATTATTTCTTTAGCATTACTACATGAGACTTTTTAGACATTTTGCTATAGGATCATTCATTGTGTTCTGTTCTTATTCTCCTCCTACTTCTTCTTCTTGTTTAAAATTTGACTACCCTACTGTTTTTTATTTTTATTGTATCGGGACGATACAACTTTGAGTTGGGGGTCTTGATGTCTCCCCATTTGTGATGATTTAATCTATCTTGGAGACATCATTTTAGGTGTTTCTATTAGAGTATAGGTTGATTTTCTCATGATTTAGTACACTTTCCTATTTTGTGTCTTGATTTAATTATTTATTATTTTTAGAGCATATTGGGTTTAATTTTTTGTTAATTTTGAAGCTTTAAATATATATGGTAATTAATTAGAGACCAAGTTAATTCTAAGAGATAAAGGAAAGAGGATACACATGGAAATTGGAGATAAAGACAAGAAATATGAAAAAGGAAAAGATAAAGTTGCTAAATAAATCTAAATTCCAACAGCTAAGAACACAAAAGGCCTTATATCTCAAAATTGGCTAGGAATTTGGAAGAATGGTCTACATCAAAGTTAAAGAGCTTTCCGAGACGATCGGTTTCGACTATTGGAACACGTCAAACGGATAAGTATTGAATCAGTTATGGCCAAAACAAAACAACATCAAAATCTTACATTTTTATATTCTAGGGTTACGAATTTGGGTTGGGCTTGGAGTCCAATACCTATCTTATACTCCAAGAAACGTTTTAGGGTTTCCTATAGCCTATAAATACACCCTCTAATCAGAAGAAACACATCCTTGGCTAGGACTTAAGCCAGGAAGAAGCTTACAACACAAGAAGAGAAGTGTGGAAGAAGCAGAACACCATATCATGTCTTCTTCAACCTTCAAATTTGTAATTTCTTCTTTTTCTTTCTATACTATGAGTTAAATAAATTTAGCTTGAGATTTAGCATATATGTATGAACCCTAGACTTGTTTAAACGTCTATCTAATTTGATTATATATATGTTTTAAATTGAATTCATGTTTTATTTCTCTGTTTATGTGTTCTGATTTATTGTCTATTTTCTTTGAGGATTGCAACCGTATAGGATTACTCTAATAATAGTTATATATTCAATAGCTAAAACATATTTAACTATTGGAAACAACACATAGCGTCTAGTGTAAGGTTTAGACCTGACAAATCAACCTAAGTAAATAGTCATTATGGTTTGGTGTTAGCATCATTAATCAATTGTAGGAAAAGTTTGCTTAGGACCCCTTATTGACACAGGTTAACCCTATTTTAAACTAACTATCACAATTGAGGCCGACTATTGCAATACTACATGATTCACCCTTACATGTTTAGAGTAAACAAGACTAGTGGAAATTACTTGCTAACATCTCAGGCTAAACCATCATACTATCTGTTCTTTCCTTTTATTTAATTTTTTTTAGTCTTTAATTTATTAGTTTAGTTTTCTTATTCAAAAACCAAATAAAAATCTATCTATCTCTTCTTTCTACTTGCGTATTATTATTATTTCTAGCTGAATAGTTGCACTTGATAGATTGCATAAGTTCTCTCTAACTTTCATAGTATCTGAGGAACGAATCTTATTTATTAGTAAAACTTGCATACGTCATGTATACTTGAAAAACCGTGCTAGCCTAGGGTGTTTACTTTTGCACTTATTTATATTATATTTTTATCACACCTTAGGCGACACTAGTCCCATATAAAAGGACTCTCTCTTCACAACTCATTTCATTCTCTTCTTCACTCTGTTCAGAAAACGCTCTCGCCTCTTTTACGAGTGAAAGTGTTTTCTCTACTTTTGTATTCATAGCTTGAAATCCTCTATAGTAGTTATCATAATCTTGTGTAAATACTTGAATCATACTGATTCAAGTGTTGATATTCAGTGTATTTGAGTATTGAGTTAGATTAGAAGATTCTATACTTAGGGTTCATTGAATACAATGATTTTCTATAACGGTGATAACTGTAATCGGAGATAACAATAGTGATAGTGGAAAGGCGCTCTCAAATCTAAGCCTAACGTGGATGCAGACAATTTTTGTCGAACCATGATATATCATGTGTTCTTACTTTCCGTTCTCTATATTTTCTTTGTTCAAAACCTTATTTGAAACTCAATCTTGCAACACAACGTTTTTACAACAGTGGTATCAGAACTTAATTAAATTTCAAATTAGTTTTGATTGATTCTTGACTCTTTTCTAGGGTTTTGAATCTTTATCTAATCTGCAATTTATTTTCTTTTCTAAATCTAGTTGAGTGATTGATTGGTGTTTCTGGTTCTTGTAAATCTTTTCAGATTCTTTTCAAAAGGTTTTTAAACAGTGTTCGGATTGAGTGTTGAGACATATTCTTGTTTCCCGATCTGTTGTTTTCACAAAACTTATGATATAAAAGTATTCTTACTTTGAAGTTTTTTCAAGTTTTGTTAGTACTTGTGATTCTTTGTAATAACCTGGTGGCTACAACTCGAATTGAGATGTCATTCTATGATAGAAAAATTGATTTTGGTGTTTGGCAGAAAAAGATGAAGGCGCTGCTGTCTCATCATAAGGTTGGATTCGCCTTGCTTAAAGACATTAAAGATTGGTCAGAAGGTACTTTGGATAAAGCTTCCGAAATCAATGAAGAAGCATTTTATATCATCTTTTTAAATCTATCTGATTCTGTTATACGAAAAGTGGATGGATGTGATGCTGCACTTGATCTATGGAATAAGTTAGATTCTCTTTACTCTACTAAATCTTTGCCTAATTTGGCTTTCTTGAAGGGTTCTTTGTTTAACTATAAAATGGATTCCAGTAAATCGTTAGATGATAATCTTGATGAGTTCTTATTAATGACCCTTGTGCTAAATGGTACCCCACATGCTTTAGATGACACTAGTAAATGTATGATTATCTTGAATTCTATTCCTGAATATTATCAAGTTGTGAAAGATGTGTTTCAATATGCTAGTACTGTACCTACCTTTGAACAAGTTGTTACTTCTTTGAAAACTCGAGAGAATGAGATTAAAATTAGTAGAAGAACTGGCTCTAATTTGTTTATAAAACCTAGAACAGATACTACACCTGTCCCTGAATTGAATAAACTGAAAAAATCTTTCTCTAATAATAAAAATAAAGGTAAGGAGACTAGAAAGTGCTTTCACTGTGGAAAATTGGTCACTTAAAGAAGAATTGTTTTAAGTTGAAAAATAAATTATCTGCTAATGTGAATGAGTCCAATGTGGTTAGCATGCCTAAGATTGATGATGTTGTATATGAGGTACTGAATATCACTGTTAAGTCTAGTCATGTTAGTTGGATTCTTGATTCTAGTTGTATTTTTCACATATGCCCCTCTTCTGAATTGTTACATGACTTATCTTTCTGTGAGAACTGTGTACTGGCAAAGCAACATAGGAAAAAGTTTAAGGCTGGTGTACACCTAGCCTCCAACCGCCTAGAGTATGTTCATGCAGATTTATGGGGTATTGAAAGGTATGATTCTCTTGGTAATTACAGGTATTTTTTATCTATAGTTGATTACTATAGCAAGAGGGTTTGGTCTTTTCTTTTGAAAACAAAGGATGAAACTTTTTCTAAAATAAAAGAGTGGAAAGCTTTGGAAGAAAATCAATCTGGTAAAACAGTTAAAGTTTGTAGAACTGACAATGGTCTTGAGTTTTGCAATGAACAATTTGATAGTTTTTGTAAAGAAAATGGGTTTTTAAGACATAGAATAGTTAGAAAACCCCCTTATCAGAATGGTGTTGATGAGAGGATGAACAAAACTCTTTTGGAAAAAGTTAAATGTCTTTTACTCAAATCTGGTTTACCAAAATGTTTTTGGGGTAAAGCGTTATATACTGCTACTTATTTAATCAACATGAGCCCCAACAAGTCTATTGATTTTAAATCTCCTATGGAGGTTTGGACTGGATCCAGACCTGACTTGTCTCACTTAAGAATCTTTGGGTGTGCTATTTATGCACATACTGAATAAGGTAAACTTGACCCTAGATCTTATAAATGTGTTATGATTGGTTATCAACGACAACATGGGGTTAAAGGTTACAGATTGTGGGATAAGTCAGTTAATGGATTCAAAATTATTGTAAGTAGAGATGCTATATTTGATGAACTTACTTTTCCTTGTAGAATTGTGAAGGTTACAGGTAGTGATGCTATAGTTGAACCAAATAGTAATACCTTGGATGTAGAGTTTGAGGTGGAGCCACTTAGCCCTGTGCAGCCCACTGAGACTTCAACTGGAGACCACCAAGTGGAGGAACCCTTGGATTAGGAGGATGATTAGGGATGGCAACGGTTCGGTTAACCACGAAAAAATCTAAAACCGAATCCGAATCCGTTTTAACATATAAAAATCCGAAACCGAAACCGTATGGTTATAAAATGTAAAAACTAAAACCGTAAACGATAAAAAATATAAAACCCGAAAAAAAAACCCGAACCGAACCGTTTAAGTCAAATTTCTTCAAATTTTAACTTAAAAACATAATTATTGAAATGTTATTTAATATAAATGAATATATTAATGAATATATTAGTTTATACTTTTGTTTCTTTTTTTGTCAGAAGACATTACCTTATGTAACATTGTTTTATTTGTCATAAACTTATATCATAGGAAGCATTTCGTTTTCACTGTATTTTTATTTCTAACAATTGTACGTACAATATCTTTTTGTCAACAATTCAGAAAAGAAAGAATCTATTTGTCAACACTGTAGTAGTTTCGAACAAAAAAAAAAGAACACTACAGTAGAGAATAAAAGATATTGAAGATATTTATTTTTTAATAAATTAGTATAGGTATTAAAAATATAAAATAGTATATAAATTAGAATTGAAATCAATTCTACAGCTATATTTATTAATTTATTTATAAAATTAAAATTAAAATATATTTAACAATTTAATTTAGATATATAATATATATATAAAATTAAGATAAACGGTTTTTCGGTTTTCGGTTTTATTTTATACCGAAACCATAACCTAACGGTTTTAACCACGGTTACATTTTGTAAAACCATAACCTAATAATTTTAACCAGGGTTACATATTCGGTTTGTAATCGGTTCGGTTATCCGTCGGTTTCGGTTTTAAACCCGAACCGTTGCCATCCCTAAGGATGATGAAGAACAACCTGACAAAAATGTTTATGAAGAGGCTGCCCACTTGGCTGAGTCAATTGTTGCAGGACTTGAAGTCTACTAGCTGGCAAGAGATAGGCCCAGGAGAGAAACAAGAGTTCCCGGTAAATATTCTTATGTTGACTTGGTTTATACTACTCTTACAGCTGCAGTTGAGATAAGAGATTCTGAACCCCATACTTACTTAGATGCTATCAGTTGTAAGGATAAAACTCAGTGGATCAAGGCCATGAATGATGAGTATAACTCATTGCTACTCAACAAAACTTGGATTTTGGTTACTAAGCCTAATAAGGCTAAATCAGTTGAGTGTATATGGTTGTACAAACTGAAAGAAGGAAGTTTCGAGAAAGATCCTCCTAGATATAAAGAAAGGTTGGTAGCTAAGGGTTATACTCAGAGAGAAGGCATTGATTTCACTGAGATTTTCTAACCTGTCATTAAGTTCAAAAAAATTAGAGTTACGTTAGCCTATGCAACTTGTTTTAACCTTAAAATTGAAAGCTTAATGTTAAGACAATTTTCTTACATGGAGACTTGGATGAAACTATTTATATGAGGCAACCTGAAGGCTATCATGATCCAAAACTACCTGATCATGTCTACTTACTAGAAAAGTCTCTATATGGGTTGAAATAGTCTTCTAGACAATGGTATAAAAGGTTTGATTCTTTTGTTAAGTCCCTTGGTTTCTTGAGGTCTAAGTATGATGCTTGTTTTTACTTCACTTGGAAAGAAAATTGTGGGATTTATATTCTTCGGTATATGAATGATATGTTGATTATATGCAACTCTCTGTCTTTAATTGATAAGTTGAAATGTGCATTGAAATTTGAGTTTTATATGACAGACTTAGGGCATGCTAGAAAGATTCTAGGTATGGTTATTGATAGAGATAGAAATAATTGCATATTAAGGTTACATCAGGAACCATATTTGAAAAAGGTTATTTATAAATATGGAACTTTGAATTGCGAACATATACAGATACCTTTGGCTGGACATTTTGTTTTGTCTAAACAACTTTGCCCAAATCTCAGTCCGATATTTTGAAAATGGAACATATGCCTTATTCTAATGTGTTGGGTCCACTCATGTATGTCATGATTAGTACTAGGCCTGATTTGTCCTTTTCTATCTCTTTACTCAGTAGATTCATGTCTAATCCAGGCTATGATCATTGGTTAACTATAAAACATGTATTAGCTTATGTGAACTCTGCTTTGGATATTGCATTGATATATGGTAATCATAATTGTCCCTTTGAGCTTGTTGGCTATGTAGATTCTGATTTTGCAGGTTGTAGAGACTCTAGAAAGACTACTAATGCTTACTGTTTTACCTTGGGAAAGAATTGCATATCCGGGAAATCTCAACTTCAACCTTTAGTTGCTCTTTCCACTACTGAGTCTGAATATGTTGCTATCACTGACTGTGTGAAGGAAGCTATTTGGTTGCAAATTTTTCTTAAGGAAGTAAAGCTGGTTAAGTGCACTTCTGTCATTTTATTCTGCTAGTCAAAGTGCCATACACTTGAGAAAAAATCATGTGTATCATGAGAGGACAAAACATATTGGTGTAAAATATCATTTCATTAGGGATATCATTTCGAATAATAAAGTGAAGTTAGAAAAAATCTCCTCTGAACTCAATCCTTCTAAATCTGGTACTAAACTGGTTACTAACTGCAAATTCAAACTTTGTTTGGATTTTTTGTGTATTGGTTGAATAATGTGCATGTACTTTGGGCTATGAAGATTTGAAATGTGCCTCAACTGTCCCTACTGATGGAGACAATGGCAGATCTATGTAGTACAACGGGTGGGCTTAAGCCCACCCTCAAATTTCTAAAAAAAGAAGTTATTTAACCTATTTTATTATTTTAGGTGTTAGCCCATTTAACTTATAAAATTTAACATTAAAAATTTATTTTACTCTTATCAAAATTTTTACAAATTAAAATTCATAATATGTTATACGCCATCAAGTATTTTTAACTTTTGTTAATATTTTTATGCATTATTAACCTTATCAGATATTTTGTATAATTTTTTAAAAATATAATAAATATGAATTAATATATATTTATTTATATCATCAAAATTATTCCTTAAGTGATTTTTTTTAATCGAAAATGAAATACATTAATAAAAATATTCTTACAAATTAGCCAATCCCTATTGGACGAAAGTAACAACAAAGAAGGTTTGCTGATAGGGATGGCAATGGTTCAAATATTAACCGTAACCGATAGATATACGATCCGATAAAAAATCCGTTAGTGGAACCGATGGTGCATCCATGAGGGTTTGGTTCTCACAAAAGTTAACCAGTGGATTATCCGTTAGGATTTGGTCTTTTACAATAATCCGATCGATAATCCGAAATCCGAATAAAAATATAAAAATAAAATATTAAAATATATACTATATGTAAAGATGTTCTATATATGCAAATTTCATACATAATATCGATCAAATATAATTATATTATACATAAACTAGTTAATTGATTATTATCTATTATATTATTATATTGCCTAATATCATTTTATAGTCTTCCAATAATTTTGTAGCTAATTTTAGAATTCTAAAAATATTTAATAATTTATTTTATTTAAATCATTTTAAACAATTGTGAATACGGATTAACCGCGGATAAACCGCATCCGTCGTGGATGCGGATTTGGTAAAGAATTCTAAAATCCGATGGTTAATGGATGCAGATTTGGTTATCGTTTTTCTTAATGGATGTGGATGTGGTTATGCACTTTTTCGAGGATATCCGATCCGTTGCCATCCCTATTTGCTGATAGGAGAAGAAGAGTGAATCTCCAAATGCTAAACAAAGAGGCTCTAGGCTTTTGTTTAGCAACTCCATCAGCATTCAAGATTTTGGATCTCTTAACACAAGAGATTTTCAAGTTATACGAAACCTTACAATTTCTAAACTTCTTAACTAACACTCTAACAGTACTAGTTTGGAAACTTAAGTTGTTGCAAACAATTTCCACAAAGTCTGAAATAAAAGCAGAAGCTGCATTTTTTCCTAGCTTTCCTCTAGCCTCTGCTTTGTTATCTGAATTGTCTTTCAGGTTATTAGCATAGTCTTCTACCATTCTTTCTGCCTCATGATCTATAAAACAAAACAGTGAACATAAAAGTAGAATATTCTAACTCCTGTCTTGACAATAAAATCAAGCCATGCACCAATATCAAGAATTAATGCATCAAAACAAATTAATTTGATCAAAATCCAACTTACAGCAACACAAAACTACATTTTATCCTTTAAGTTAGAAGAATACTCTAATTTTAATACGTTCCAAATCAAACCAGACTTGATTTTAATAACTGTGCCTAAGTGTGAAGGAAGGTTAAAACAATTTCTCTGTTTTGCCAAAAACACAAAGAGTTTAGCCCAAGAAAACGAAGTCAAATGAGCGCTACTAAGTCCAGAAAATCAGAATCTTTGAATTGGGTTAGCACCATAATAAACAATACATAAAATTTCTTCTAAAATTCTGTTTGTAAAGTCTAAGCAATTGGTTTTAAAAACCAACTTAACCAAGTAAATTTTGGTGTCATAAGACCCCTTCACTTCACAAAATATTATCTTATGAATAGTAGTAGCTAATAAATTTTTAACAACCAAACTCATCTGCTCTTTCTCAATCATATAATTGCAATAGTACAAAGTCCAGGGAAGTACCTGTCCGGACAACAATACTTTAACACACGCATTCTGCTTATCAACGTGTTGATTTAAATAAACACTGAGAGACAATTTGTTCTTACAGATTTTAAAAATTAAAGTATTATCCTTATTTTTGAAATTTATAAATTATCTACTGAGTAATAAATACTAGCAGACATAAATACAAAGAAATAAGAAATCTCACCAAAGGCCCAAAAGGTCTTGATTTCGATTTTGGACAGCGTGAAGAAAATGATGTTTGTGCTTCTTCGATGAATGGGTTTGGAGCCGCTGTTCCCTGATATGGGCTGTAGTCGGCCGTCCAGAATTTAAAAGGGCCCAAGAAGATGATCCATCGGCTAGGGTTTGGACAGCCGTTTTTGGTCTAGGTTGTGAAAGATAAGGCAGCGGTAAAAGATCGGCGGCCTGGCTGGAGAGGCTTAGGGATGGAGGAGGAGGTGAGGACTTGATGAAAAGAAGAAATGGGTTTAGATGATTAAGTGATGGAAAAAGAGGGTCGGCAGGGACTGGGGTAGTTTGGTGGTGGAAGTGGAAGACCGGTAAATTGGTGGGGTTAGGAGATGACAATACTGTGAGGATGGTTGGGTTGGTAGGCTGGCCGTCTGTGGAGGCCAACGGAGGTAAAGATTTTGAACTGAGAAGACGCTGTTTGTTGTCAACTTTATTGATAATTGAATACACAACACAACGTCGGCCAACTTTCCTCAAGTGATTAATTATAGATTTATTTGTTTTATGTTTTTTTATTAAATACTAAATAAAAATAAATTTCGGGGGCGTTTCCCTCAAACCCCCTTATGATTCAAGCCCACCCTCATTTATGTTTCTAGATTCGCCACTGGCTCGAGATGATGTTCTTGTAGTCGATCCTTGATGATGTACACTTGAAGGTGGAGATGTAGTAATATGTGAAGTATATTTGAGCTGACGTGGAAGTTTGACCTAGTCAATATCCTATGTGACAGCCTAAGTCAATTGGTCTTTGTTACATTTGCCTTCCTACTCAGCTATGCGACGTCATTTGGTTAAGTAAATACGGGAAGTATTTGGACCGTAGATCTTATTTCATTTGTACGGATGAGATTAAAGACCTAGAGGTCCCATATAAAAGGCCTCTCTTTTCACCTCTATTCATTCTCTTCTTCATTCTTTTCAAAAAACACTCCTGCCTCTTTTACGAGTCAAACTAAGGTTTGCTCTACTTTTGTATTCATAGCTTGAAATCCTCTGTAATAGTTAACATAATCTTGTGTAATTACTTAAATCATAGTGATTCAAGTGTTGATATTCAGCATAGTTGAGTATTGGGTTAGATTAGCTGATTATATACTTAGGGTTCATTGAATATGGTGATTTTCTGTAACGGTGATAATTGTAATCGGAGATAATAGTGATGATAGTGGAAAGACGCTCTTAAATCTAAGTCCAATGTAGATGTAGACAATTTTCGTCGAACTTTCTCTATATTTTCTTTGTTTAAAACCTTGTTTGAACTCAATCTTGTAACTCAACGTTTTTACAACATAATCAGATGGACAACTTTCTTCCAATAATTCTTCTACAGATGAAGAGAATTCAATGCCTCAAGTAATTTCTTTAGATCCTGTTGAATCTCAAAAAGGTGACGCTTCTTATTATGTTAAGTTAATAACTTGTTTAAATGCTTAAAGTGTTAGAAAGCGGTTTATTATAGTTATATCTAGCTTATACATTTATCGCTATTTACATTTTCAGTATTTAATGAAGAAGGAAACACATCACTTGTACTCGACCATTCAATAAATGTGATAGAATCTTCAAATAATGTATCAAAGGATATCAATCTAACGGAGAGATCTAATGAAGAAGAAATATCGGAAGTTTCACTCACTACTGGAAATGCGGTGTTTACCCACGACAAATTAGCGACGACCCGTAATTCGTCGTTATGTGGCTCAAATTAGCGACGACAATAAATTAGCGGCGAGAAATAAAGCGTCGTTAATTCGCGACAACAGAATTCGACGCTATTCCTTGGATTTTCGTCGCTGAATTTATTTTATTACTTTTTGAATTTATTTTAATAGCCGAAAAGCCGTCGCTATCTTAGCGACACTGAATTTCGTCGCTATTTTGAAGATTAGCGACGACCTTGTGTGTTTAACCACGACCCGTAATTCGTCGCTAATCGTGGATCCTAATTTATGGATACAGCAGGTTTTTTAACCCACATAACACACATAACACCCAAAAAAATCCTCCGATTTTCTCCCAAAAACTCAACTAAATTCCATTTTTGTTTTTGGTAATTGCTTCTCCACTTCATCTTGCATCATTCTTGGTTCAATAATCAAAGTGGGGCTCCATTAATATCATCTTTCATCACACAATTGAAGGTAATAATTGCATGAAATTCACCTTTTAATTTTTTTTTGAATGCTAATTGTGTTTTATTCTTTCTATATGGTTTGATTAGGTGAATTAATACAACTTTCTTGGTGGGGAATTAACATCACTCTTCAATTTATCCATCCAATTCAAGGTATTTCCATTAAATTTCATGCTTTTTAAATGTTGTATTTATTTGATTATATTAGCAAGTTGATATACCATATGATTAGGTTAATGAATTAATTATTTGTTGGTTGATTATGCATGTGTTGTGTGAATTTATATTTTGTGCTCATATATTTTTACTTGTTTATTTAATTCTTTGTTCTTTTTTTATATATTCATTCATTTAATGCTATGTATTATTTATTCATTTAATGGTTTGTAATATTTATTCATTCAATGGTTTGTAATATTTATTCATTCAATGAGTTTGTAAGTTTTTTTATTTCGGTTATTGTGTTGTAATTTTTATTTATTTTATTCATTGGGTTGTAATAATTATGTATTTTATTTTATTTTACTCATGTAGTCGCATAGTTTACTCAACTTGTTGTTAAGAGATGGCATCGAGTTCGGACATGAGTATCGATAAGAGTTGGATCGAATTGACGAATGTGTTAGATGGTGAATATATTTTTGGGGTTCATAAATTTATCGATTTTGCTAAGAAAAGTAGAGGTTATACCGGTTACTTGTCTTGTCCGTGTAAGAAGTGTAATAATTTTTGTCGATTAAAAACCGAAGCTGTTATGGCCCACCTTCTAAGAGAGGGATTTAACCATGATTATAAGGTTTGGACAAAACACGGTGAGAAAGAGATACAAACAAATACACCCCCTGCAAGTAAAGATCCAATTATAGTAAATGAAATCCAACATGTTTATGACGATGTGAGACAGAGTTACGATGTTGGTGGTCATCCGGGAGACACCGAGATGAGAGATGCACATATTCCAAGTCGAAGCAGTTTTGACACATTGTTCGAAGAATTGGAGACAGAATTATTTCCTGGTTGTGAATCGATGAGTTCGTTGAATTTCATCGCCAAGCTAATGCATGTAAAAGTAAAGAACAAATGGACTAACACCTCATTCACCGAGCTACTGGAGTTGTTGGGTCGTATTTTGCCTAAACCTCACAATTTGCCCGATTCTTATGAAGCATGCAACAAGAAGTTGAAAAGTTTGGGTATGGGGTATGTTACCATCGACGTTTGTTTGAACGATTGTGTTATTTATTACAAAGAAAACAAAGAACTTGATAAGTGTCCAGTTTGTAGCGAGTCTAGATGGGACCCAAAGAAGGGTATCAAAGTACCGCATAAGAAGCTTCGATACTTTTCGATTGCTCCTAGATTACATCGACTATACGCTTCAAAGCACACCGCTGAAGACATGATTTGGCACCATACCGGTAACAGTGTCGATCCGGATGTGTTGCGTCATCCGGTTGACGGTGATAGTTGGAAGAGATTTGTAACGCTACACCCTGAGTTTGCTAGTGAACCTCGTAACGTATATCTGGGTCTTGGAATCGATGGTTTTTGTCCTTTCTCTATGCTAAACAACTCGTATAGCATGTGGCCAGTCATATTAACCGTATATAACTTGCCCCCGTGGGTATGCATGAAGGAAACCACATTCCAGCTTTGTTTGTTGATTCCAGGACCCCGTTCACCCGGTAAGGACATGGATGTCTTTCTTCGTCCTGTTATAGATGAGTTGGAAGAGTTGTGGGATAAAGGGATCGTTACGTATGATGCCCACAAGAAAGAAGAGTTTACGATGAAGGTTTGGTTGTTGTCTACCACTAATGATTTCCCCGCTAGGTCATACACTTCGGGATGGTCGGGTCAAGGTTACAAAGCTTGTCCCGAATGCATGGATCATACTCCGTCATTGAGTGTGAACAAAGGGATTGTTTACTTTGACCATAGACGTTGGTTACCTGCCGGACATCCATTTAGAAGCGAACGTGTTTTGTACAAGGAACCCGATGATAGGCGCCCACCGAAGAAATATAGTCCTGCAAGTATTCAGACACAGTTAGATGGGCTTCCAATTGTGTTTCCTGGTAAACGCAAGGATTTTGGGGGAAAGATCGTGAAGCAAGATGTTAACCGGCGATTCAATTGGAAGAAAAAGAGTATTTTCTATCGTTTACCTTATTGGTCTGAAAACTTGTTGAAACATAACATTGACGTTATGCATTGCGAGAAAAACGTGTGTGATGCTCTGCTCGGTACAGTTATAGGTCTTGATGGGAAAGTTAACAAAGATAACGTGAAAGCGAGACTGGATCTTGAGAAATTGAAGATTAGAAAAGAATTGTGGTTGACTGAGAGAAATGGTAAAAAAATATTGAAACGGGGAAAGTACACTCTAACACCGGAAAAGCAGACTATTTTTCTTGACTGGCTGAAGGCACAGAAGTTTCCCGACGGTTTTGTATCTAGTATGAGAAACAATGTTCAAAGTGATACGGGTAAGATTATCGGCATGAAATCTCACGACTGTCACGTGATGATGCAATATCTTTTCGTGGCTAGTCTCCCCGGGCTTATTGAAGACAAAGCGATTAGTGATGTGTTTATTGGGTTAGCGAACGTGTTTAGAGTCGTTTGCAATAAAAATCTAAGCAGGAAACAGTTAGTATCGGGAAAGAAGAAAGTGGTTGAACTTATGTGTAGGCTAGAAATGATTTTACCTCCCGCGTTTTTTGATATAATGATCCACTTGGTGATACACTTATACGATGAAGCATTGCTTAGTGGCCCGGTCCAAATGCGGTGGATGTACCCATTTGAAAGGTATTTGAAAAAGTTGAAAGAGTATATCCGAAATCCGGCTAGACCAGAGGGTACACTGGAGGGTGCTCGGTTGTGTTATTTGTCTGTAAGGGGTATAAAAAGTCTGGATCGAGGCAAGAACATGGGGTAACATTTATCAACACAACAAACTTTGAGTGGGCCGACGAACCATACATTTTAGCATCGCAGGCCAAGAAAGTGTTTTACATCGACGAGATTAGTTCAAAGAAATCAATGAAAGGGTGGAAAGCCGTTTGGGAAATAAACGATCGACACGGATGGAGTCCTGAGTTATGGGGTTCGGAATCACTCCCTACTGGAAATGAGAGCATCAGCATACCATTGGATAGCACGGGGAACGAGAACATCAGCATGCCATTGGCATCCACCGAGGAGATCGAGATTGATCCTGCTCATTTTTTTATTGATTTGTCTTTTGATACGGTTATTGATGAAAATGAGGAAATTCATGATGACACCTTGGATGAATACGGTGATGAAGAAGAACCTATAGAGGTTGATAGCGATGATGAACCCATTGTTATTAGTGGATATGATAGTGATTAGGTTTTTTTTATTTTGGTTTATTTGTATTAACTTTGACTATAAACACTCAACTTTGACTCTAAACACTCAACTTTGACTCTAAACACTCAACTTTGACTCTAAACACTCAACTTTGACCATGAACAGTCAACTTTGACCATGAACAGTCAACTTTGACTATAAACACTCAACTTTGACTCTAAACACTCAACTTTGACTCTAAACACTCAACTTTGACTCTAAACACTCAACTTTGACCATGAACAGTCAACTTTGACTCTAAACACTCAACTTTGACTCTAAACACTCAACTTTGACTATAAACACTCAACTTTGACCATGAACAGTCAACTTTGACTCTAAACACTCAACTTTGACTCTAAACACTCAACTTTGACTCTAAACACTCAACTTTGACCATGAACAGTCAACTTTGACTCTAAACACTCAACTTTGACTCTAAACACTCAACTTTGACCATGAACAGTCAACTTTGACTCTAAACACTCAACTTTGACTCTAAACACTCAACTTTGACCATGAACAGTCAACTTTGACTATAAACACTCAACTTTGACTCTAAACACTCAACTTTGACTCTAAACACTCAACTTTGACTCTAAACACTCAACTTTGACTCTAAACACTCAACTTTGACTCTATACACTCAACTTTGACCATGAACAGTCAACTTTGACTCTAAACACTCAACTTTGACTCTAAACACTCAACTTTGACTCTAAACACTTGACTAAACACCCCGAACACCCAAGTTTGACCTTAAACACTTGACTAAACACCCGAACACCAAAGTTTGACCATAAACACTTGACTAAACACCCCGAACACCCAAGTTTGACCATAAACACTTGACTAAACACCCGAACACCGAAGTTTGACCATAAACACTTGACTAAACACCCCGAACACCCAATTAAGAATGTGAAAAGGAACAAAAAAAAACAAAAAAAAAATACAAGAAAGGGTAAGCATCTTAAACCCCAAAAATAAAAAAAATAAAAAATAGCGACGACATTCAAATGGTTTAGCGACGACATTCAAAGGTTGAATGTCGTTGCTAATTATTCGCGACGACATTCAAAGGGTTAGTCGTCGCTAAACAATAATAAAAAATTTGATTGGTCTTCGTGGGCGGTCAACTTTCCCGCCCACGAAAATTAGCGACGACAAACCAAAATTTCGCGACGGGTAGTCGTCGCTAAACCAAGACACGCAAGGGGCGTGTGTACGTGGGGCGACACGTGTCCCTGATTCGCGACGAAATTTAAGGATTCGCGACGACCTAGCGTGTCGTCGCTAAACTTTTATTCTATAAAGCCCTAACCGAGCTCATTTCTGCCATACACAAACACCCAAAACACACCCAAAAGCTCCGTTTCAGCCATAGCCAAGCTATTCCGAGGAGAAACAACACCAAATCCAACGTCAAGGTAATGATTCTAGTCCAAATACACATTGTAATCTTTACTTTTTTGATTTTTTTTTTAATTTCTAATATTTTGTCTTGTGTTTTTTTTGTATGATTCCTTCTTCTTGGCATGGATTCATGGACGAAATCTACACCATTTCTACGTAACAGGTTCCAATTTCCGGATCAAACTTGCATTTTTTTTATTTTTTATTTTTTTTTTGTAAAAATTCATGAATGTTTTTAGTTGTTTGATGAAATCCGAGAATTATGTGTATGTTTATGGGTTGTTTGGTAATTTTTTGGTGTTAAATAACAACATTTAATTGGAATTTGATAAAAAATTAGGGTTTTGGTATGATTTTTGTAATTTTAATGTAATAATTAGAGTGTTATTGATCTTTGATTGTGTTTTAAGATATAGGGACCTATTTGCAATATTTTTGATTTGTATGTTTAAGGACTAAAATGTAGTTTTGTATGATTAAGGACTAAAATGCAATTTTATAAAAAAAGGACAAAAATGCAATTTTATAAAAAATAGGACTTACTTGACAATTTTAGAAAGATAGATGACTAAAACGATTTTTTTAGAAAGATAGAGGACTACAATGCAATTTTCGAAAAAAATAGGACTTAATTTCAAATTAAAAAAAAAGGACAAAAATGGATTTTTTAGAAAATTAGGAATTATACGCATTTTTTAAAAAAGTTGGATAAAAATGGAAATTTTAAAAAAATATGGACTTATTTGCAAATTTTAAAAAATCTGGACTTATTTGCAAATTTTAAAAAAATTTAGGACTTAATTGCAAATTTTAAAAAAATTTGGACTTATTTGCAATTTTATGAAATTTTATAGATGACCGCTGTCATGGGTAGAAGTCACGGTGGAGACGGGAGGGGTAACGATCCCCCGAGGGGTCCACCACGTTCGAACGCTGATTGTAACCAACCATCGGGTAATAAAAAATTCAATTAATGTTTATTTATTACTTAAAAAAATATGTAGTTACTAAATATTTTTCACTAAAACAGGTGAACGTAAAAGAAGGAGACCGAAAGCTGCCACCTCTATCCGGACAGCTCAGGAGACCCTGAAGAGAGTCGGCTGGCCCATTCCAGTTGACTTTTCTGTCATAGACGGCACCTGGAACTTCGTGGGCGAGTATAGCAAACACGTGGGTCAGGTGGCTGGTAATGCTGTTCGAGATGCTGTTCCCCCGTGCTACAAACAATGGTCATATGTTCCCGACCATAACAAAGGGGTAATTTTGCAGCGACTTAATCAATTTTTTGATTTGGAGGAGTGGAGGAGGCGAGGCGATTGGGAAGAGATCACTAAGAGATTAACTACGATGACATCTGGAGCCTACAGTCGATACAAGTCGGATTTGAAGAACGACTACTACTACACGGGTGAAAATCCACCAGATGTTGACCCGGTGATTTGGGAGGCGACGAAGAAGATGTTTGATGACTTGGCGAAACAGGTAGAAAAAAATAATTTATTAATTATTTTATACATTTTTTTAAATTAATTTTATAACTACTTCTTTTTAATTTGTAACAGAGTCAGGCTGATATAAACAAGAAGAATCGAGAGCAGCAGACAGTTCCGAGCAAGGCGGGGTCAAGGAACTGGTCACAGACCCGGGAGGTGATTATTGAGGTATAAGTTTTAAAAATTAAAATATAATTTAGTATTTAATTTAATTTAATTGTTAACTAATTAAAATTTGTTACTGTATACTGTCCAGGGGAAGCTGAAGACGGTGACGAAAGAGCCGTTGACTTTTACAGATGACGAGACCCAGGAGGAGATGGAGCTTCCTCCTTTAAGCGGCTATTTCGACCACCTCTCCTATGATGCTGCTACAGATAGCTGGCGTGACCAGCGTTTGGAGAAAGCTAGTGTAAGTTTTTTTTTTAAATTTATTTTTTTATTAATCTAATTTATTTTTAAATTGAAATCTAATTACAGGGTGTTCTCCGGGAGAAGATGAAGAAGAAGGTTGTGCAGGTCGGAGCGGAGGGTACTGAAGTTAGCATCCACGAGCAGATGGATGCCATGCTCGAGACAATAATGGAGGTCCTACACCCACCCAAGACTAAATACTGGGTGCCTACCATTGGTCCGGTCCGGAAACGATCCAGGACTCCTACACAGCCGGACAGGGAGAACGATGAGCTGCTTAAGGCGGTTCTGGATGGGATGAACGAGTTTCGCGCGGCTCAAAATCTTCCACCTATACCGGATCCATCCTCCGCATCACCCGGGCCCACAGCTTCTTCTAGTCGGCCGAGTCAACCCCCGAGCATGGCAGAGACTCTCTTCGAGGCATTAAACGGGATGAGAATCGCCAATGGAATGCAGCCGATCAGCAAACCCGGACCCACTAGACGAGATGAAGAGAGAGAAGATGAGGAGAGAAGAGGAGATGAAGAAGATCCCAATTTGAGTGATGATTAAGTTATTTTTTTTTAATTTGGTTGGTTTGTATGTTTAAGACTTTATTTATTTCAGAATGTTTGACTTTGACTTGACTCGTTTGACGTTGACTTTATTTCAAGTTTAGTATTTGAATCGAATTATCGTATTTATATGTATTTTTTGATTTTCATTTATTTATAATTTTGCATTATATTTAAAAGCAAAATAATAATAAAAAACTACAATTTAATAAAATAAAAAATAAAATTTAAATAAATAATAATTAAAAATAAAAAAATAAAAAAATATAAAAAACATGAATAGCGACGACGCGTGTCGTCGCTAAATATTAAATAATATAAATAAAAAATGGTTTTCGATAAAATTTAAAAAAATAAAAAAACAAAATACGAATTATTAGCGACGACAATCTGTCGCTAAAAAGTTGTCGTTAATTAAATAAAAAAAAAGAAAAATTCAATTACTAAATTTTCGATGAAAAAATAAAGAAAAACTAATTAACAAATTAGCGACGGCGTGTTGTCGCTATTATGTCGTTGCTAATCTCTTAAATCCGCGAAGCGCACCCTCGTGGTTAAAACCCTGAGTAATTAGGGACGAAATCACTTTTCGTCGTCGCTAATCACGGATTAGCGATGCCGGGATAGAGACGACCTGTTAGCGACGAAATTTCGTCGCGAAACAAAATTAGCGACGGAATCACCCGGATTCGCGACGACGCGTGTCGTCGCGAAACCAGGCGAATCCAGTAGTGACTTTCCGTCACTAATACTTCTAAAGTGGAAGATTCGCCCCAAGTATATGCTACAGATCATGCTGAATCTCCGAGAGGTAATACTTTTAACTATGAAACTGTATATGTAGCTAATATATTCTTTGCAATTTATATTATTAGAATCACCTGAGAAAGGAGATACATCAGTATTTCCCTAGCAATCAATTAATGAAGTAGGAGATTCGAATAATGAAAGAGAAGTATCGAATGGAGCTGAAGAAACAATTTCTTCAATGCCTCAAGCATCTGTTTCAGACCATGATGAACCTCAAAGAGGAGGCTATGCTTCAAGCTCTGATGGGATTCATATTCAATCTGTAGATGGGGTTAATGTGAGTGAAATTGAGGTTGAAAGTGTAGTTTACAAGCTAAAGCAAAACATGAATGAATTATATAAAGAATTAGAGGAAGAAAGAAATGCTGCTGCTATAGCGGCAAATCAAGCTATGGCGATGATAAATAGATTACAAGAGGAAAAAGCTGCACTTCATATGGAGGCGTTACAGTACTTGAGAATGATGGATGAACAAGCTGAGTATGATATGGAGGCATTAGAAAAAGCTAATGATTTACTTTCTGAAAGAGAAAAAGAATTGCAAGATTTGGAAGCTGAGTTAGAGTATTATAGGAATAGCTTTCAAGGAAACGAAGTAATAATCGAGGATCCATCAAAGAAAATCGTTAGCAAGGGTAAAAGCGTAACTACTGAGGATTCAGAATCTAGTAAAGTTGACGTAACGTTGAATTTAGAGGATGAAAAAGTTTACCTTTTACAATGTTTAAAGAAGCTTGAGAGAAGAATGCATCAATTATCTCGTAGAAACGCTGAACATAAGATGAATAAAGAAGGTGATCAAATAAAGCATAAAACAGAAGAAGATGGATTAGTAATGCAAAATGGTTCATCTTTAATATATACTAGTGGAGGTGAAATGGATTTGGGAAATTTAGAAAACGAAATTTCGAATTTGAGTAATAGATTACAAGCGCTTGAAAGTGACCGTGATTTCCTTAATCATGCGTTTGGTGTATTACAAAACGGGAATGAAGGGTTACTGTTGATTCAAGAGTTAGTCCAAGAGCTAAAAGAATTACGGAGAAAAGAATTCCAAATAAGTAAGTGCTCTTTATTCGACTTGTTTTGTATCTTTTTTGCTTTCTTATCTCATGTTCATCTTTTCTGTTTGGGTTAGATACACAGTTACCTTTATTACATGCAATGGACCATGAGGAGAAGGTTGAAATGAGTGCTTAAAGGAGTGGACTATATATGAAGATTGAATTGAAATGTGTTGAGTTGATATATTCATTTTGTGATTGAGTTTTATTTATATCTACACATGATTTAGATTTGACATTAGAGTTGGCAAGCGGCTATACATGTATTGTTCATTCTGTTTTTGTTGGGCCGGTTTTGTTGGAGCGTTTTCCTTCCATAAAACTTGATATAGAAAAATTTATGTGCAAAAAAAAAGAAAAAATATAGACTTTTTTTAAGGGCTCTTGTTAGTTGATACTCTTTGTAAATGATAGATTTTGGAGAAGTTTCGGATATTCTTTTTGGTTGCCAGTACAAAGAGTTGTGTAAAACCTCATTTGAATTTTGTTGAAGTATGAAGTGTATTACATGTTTTTTTATTCTTTTTGTTTTGGTCAAGATATTACATGATTTATTCTTTTTTTTGGTACGTGGGTGGTCTGGGCCAGTTTGTGCGTACCACGATTAATTCTATAGGAATATACACGCCTTCCTATATATATTTCTAGGTGAATTAGAATTAGGTTATCCATGAAGTTTTATATCTTTTACTTTACATCCGCAGAACATGTTTTATTCTTGAGTTAACTATTGAATGGATGCACTCTTAAAAAGATATCATACTCTACTTGAGAAGGTCATAGACGTAGTACTACACAGTGTTATATAAAACACAAGGTGTTAAACTCTAGCGGAACAGTCGACTACCTTCGAACGAGGTTAAGCAATATATTAATTAAAATGTAATCGAAATTTAGGCGATTTTTAGAACTCATTAATCAAAATTTAGACGA
This sequence comes from Nemophila menziesii, assembly GCA_029959085.1. NCBI lineage: Eukaryota > Viridiplantae > Streptophyta > Magnoliopsida > Boraginales > Hydrophyllaceae > Nemophila > Nemophila menziesii. Next base: position 34,624,685 of record JARWIR010000003.1, read on the forward strand.
TTTTTAGCAACTCGTTAATCGAAATTTAGACGATTTTTTAAGCAGTTTTAATACTATTATATTAAAATTATATATTACTTTTTTTTGGACAACTTAAAATTATATATATATTCTTTTGTCACTAAAATTATATGAGTAATGATGGATATCACCCCAAATCGCATCTCCTTTTTATCACCTATTATGTGTATTTTAAATTAACCAATCATATGATTTCTCTTTCCTGGTTTATTATTTTCTCTCTCCTTTATGATTGGTCTACCTAGGAGGCGATAAAAAGGTGATGCGATTTGGGTGATATCCAGCATTACTCAAATTATATATAACTAATACATATATCTAATAAGAACTCATTAAAGTCATTTACTCCGAGTCCAAAGTGGTTTTCTCATGTAGTAAAAAAAATAAAATTAACAATAACCTCGTACTTTTTTTTTTATCAATGGTCTCTCACCAAATTCAAAGATTAGCGTTTTTCTTGTGCACCTACACCAAATTCAAAGATTTGAAAAAAAAAATTACACCAAATTCGAAGGTTATTTTTAATGAAATTATCAAGAGCCAATTGTTGATTGATGCCTATTAAAAAACTTATTTAGAAAAAGGTGCCTAGAAAAAAATATTTATTGAAAACAGGCTCATCCCAAATTTACCCTTATGATTAACAATTAAAAAATAAGAAAAAAACTAATAATCACACGCGCGCGTCCGTGAATTTTTTTTAAAATCGTCATAACTAATTCAAAAAAAATAAAAAATAAAAAAAAAATATTTGGATAAATCAAATTAATATTTACGTCTATGATTTTTTTCGGAATTTTCTGAATTTTTTGATTTTTTTGATTTTTTTTTAATTTTTTTTTTCGCAGACACGAAATTACATGTTTTAAACATGGAATTTCATGTTTAAAACATGAAATTCCATGTTTATTTCACGGTTTAAAACATGAAATTTCATGTTTAAAACATGGAATTCCATGTTTAAAACATGAAAATCCGTGTCTGCGAAAAAAAAATCAAAAAAATTCAAAAAAATCAAAAAATTCAAAAAATTCAAAAAAAATCAAAAAAATTCATAGACGTAAATATTAATTTGCTTTATTCAAAAATACAATTTTTTTAATTTTCTAATTTTTTTTGAATTAGTTATGACGATTTTAAAAAAATTTCACGGACGCGCGCGTGCGATGGAACTAGTAGTAGTAGGTGGTGGTGGTGGTGGTGGTGGTTGTGGTGGTGGAGGTGGTGATGGTTGTGGTGGATGTACTGGTGGTTACATACATGGTGGTTGTGGTGGTGGTGGTGGTGGAGAAAGAAGTACCTTGTTTAATATTTAAAAATTAATATTGTATTAAAATAAAATAATATATTTAATAATAAGGGTAGTAAAGGTATATAAAATATAAAGGGGATGTTTTCTATAAATATTTATTTCATTAGGCATTTTTTTATAAAATAGATTATTGAAGGTTTAAAAGAACAATTAGATAGTTTAATGAGGATGTTATCAACAATAACCTCAATTATCAATGGTAAATAATAGAATCTTCGTCTAACATTTAGTTTTCAAATTAAATTCAAACACTAATATTATACCTCAACAATAAGAATTAAGTTCATTTAGAAACTATGTACTAATATATATATGGTAAAAAAATTACGTTTCCTACTAGTACTAGGATTAGAAAAGGAGTCGTCTTAGGGCTTGGAATTCCTATATATATGCACCTACTCGGTCGTTTCTTCATTCCCTTACAAACCTGTTTCCGTCAATTTGTTTGGTTTACTTTTTCAAGCATAACTTTGGCTCCTTTTCTTAAATCTAATTAAACCCATTAAGCCATAAATAAGATTGCCATCATGGCGGATTGGGCAGAGCTAAACCATGATCTTGTAACCGAGATTGCTGAAAAGTTAAATTCAAGAGAAAGCTACGAATATTTTGGTAAAGTTTGCAGATCCTGGGAAGCATCTGTTAGAGAAGGGCATCTAAAACAAAGAATATTTGAGGGGCCATGGCTTATGTTTCCAGGAAAAGATGAAAATAATAGAGAATCGATAGAATTAGAACGAGAATTTTCCAGCATCACGTTGGGCATAAAAAAAATTTGGAAGATTGTGTTGCCCGAAGCAAGCAAAAAACAGTGTGTATCATGCAAAGATTGGTTATTGGTATGTTCCCTAGATGAAATCGATGTATTTCTTTTACATCCATTGTCTCGTATACAAATCCATCTACCTAAACTGAGCACTTTGTCATCGGTTTATCGCATCACGGAACTCAATCACTTTATCACTAAGGCAGTTTTAACAGCAGATCCATCATCATCTAAGGATTTTATTGTTATCATAATATGTGGTCTACAAAAGCGTTTGGGGTTTTATAAGTCCGGAGACACCTCGTGGACCATAATTGACTTTTGGGAATATTGGCAAATTGAAGATATAATGTATCACAATAACAAGGTGTACGGTGTGGATGGAAATGGCACTATTTTAACTTGTGACATTCATGGACCAAACCCAACTAAGCTCGTAGGAGTCTTTGCTAATCTTCCGAAAGAAGAAGAATTTGAATGTAAAAAGTATTTGGTTGGGCTTCCTGAGGGTAAAATTCTTACAGTTCGTAGATATATTCATATACCAGATAGGGAGGATAGCGATATTTCAGAATGTTCTTCTCGCACTATAAAATTTACAATTTATGATGTCAACATCCAAGATGGTACGTGGGCCGAGGTTAAACATTTGGGGAACAAAGCCCTGTTCTTAGGATTTAACTCTTCGTTTTACATTGAGTGTTCAGAGTTTAATAAATGTAAGCCTAATTGCATATACTTCTCCGAAGATATCTGGGATACATACATGCGACCCAAGATAATATTGGAATATTATGGTGATGATGATCCCGAACTTATCGGAGGTGGCAGAGATACGGGCATCTATGACTTATCGGATGGAAGCATTCGACTTTTTTTTGATGATATAATAACCAGCACCATTACACCACCAATATGGATTGCACCTAGCTTTTGATCAAACTTTTAAATTTTTTAATTATGTACTACCCTTTCAACTCTAAATTTTTTTTCTTCTAAGTATTGATTGAAATATGGAGTAATCTTTTCAAATGTTTGCTTTTCTTTTGCTTGGTTTCACTTTTATGCTTATTAAAGACGGCGTATGCGTATTTTCTAACATCTGATTATTGTTTGAATAGGAGAAGCCATTAATTTTCTTAAATCAGTAGGTAACCAATTTATAATCTTGTTTGAAAAACGAGAATCTTTCTAACATTTTATTTCTTAATCTTTTGCAAAATTTAAAATATAAACCCTCCTCCTATATATGGTGACCTCAACTGATTTGCTAATGATCCGGTTTTGTCCTTCGTTGGTTTTTCATGCCTTCCGATCTAGGTTTTTTTTTTTTTTTTGGACATGAAAAACAAAGGACAGAAAAGAAAAAGTTTTATCCTATTCTCAACTTGTTGAAACTTCCTGAGAGTGTCCAGATAGAATTGTCAATTCCCGTGGCTCTGTGTCTAACAACTTTTGCAAGATAGTCTGCTTGACTGTTCCTCCTTCTCGGAATGTGATCGAAAGAGATCAGTCCCGCTTGAGTAGCTTTAGTCCGAATCATCCGGATGATCGGAAGAATATTCCATCTCGCTACTGACACCTGCCTTATACCTTGTATTACTGCAAGGTTATCTGAGTATATTGTCTTTGTTACTCCTTGAAAAGATTTGAACTGATCAACCGCTTCCAGGAAAGCCCACGCTTCTCCTTCAAGACAAGAGTTCATATTTTTTTTTTTAAGTTAACAACCCATCTTTCTCTACAAAAATAAACGCTCTGCAGAAAAAAAAAAACCTAGCCCTTGTTCTCCGCCGCCGTCGCCGCCTCCTCTCTCTTCTTTCTTCCCAGGCGACGGCGGCTCCTCCTCCTTTTTCATTTTCCTGCTTTTTGTTCTCACTGTATTGTAAGTTTATTTTTTTATTTTTCTTTTGTCTGTCTTCTTGTGCTAGTTTCACGTTCGATCTACAACCCCTTTTTCTATGTCAGATTCATACGTGTACGAGTCTGTGTCTTTCCATGCTCATGGTTTTGATGAAATCGGTCTAGAAAAAAGAAGCTATTGTCCACGGTTGTCTTCGATTTGGTGGAGGCGCAACAAATTGGGCCGTGTTTTGCTTTTTGTGGGTTGGGTCCATTTCTGGGCCGCTTTTTCCTGAAGATCCTTTTGATTTTCTTGGGGCGGCAATGGCTGAAAGCTTTTTTTGGGCCGTTTTTGTTACTGGCTGGTCACATACCTCTCCGGCAGTTTGGCTGGGCAAAAACAGACTCCTCTTCTGGTAAGATTTCCCCTGTTTCTTTATTTTTTGGTGAAATGTGTTTGGTGAATCAAGACAGATTACAAATGAGAAAGGAGGGGGATTTTCACAGCATTGGATTGTGCCCCACCCCCCCTCTCTTCCCCTTCTTCTTCTTCCCCATTCTTCTTCTTCTTCTTCCCGTCACAGATAACGGAAAAAATGGACGGAAAACATGATCAGGGGTTAACGGGGCACAAAAGTAAAACTTAAGGGGTAACGAGTCGCATTTTAAAACTTAGGGGGCAACCTGTCAATCGGGTATAAACACAGGGGGAAAAAGTGTTATTTACTCTTTATAATAATACGACGAATAATCCGAAATCCGAATAAAAATATAAAAATAAATATTAAATATATATCCTATATATAAAGATATACTATATATGCAAATTTTATACATAAGATCGACCAAAAATAATTTTTTTCATACATAAACTATATAATTGATTATTATCTACTTTATTACTATATCGCATAATATCATTTTATGATATTTCAATAATTTTTAGTTAATTTTAGAATTTTAAAGAAACTTAAAAAATTATTTTATTTAAATCATTCTAAAAGATTGCGGATGCAAATTAAACGCGTATAAACCGAATCCGCAGCGGATGAGCTTTGGTAAATAATTCTAAAATCCGACGGTTAATCGATGCAGATTTAGTTATTGTTTTTCTTAATGGATGTGGATGTAGTTATACAATTTATCGAAAATATCTAATCCGTTGTCATCCCTACTTTCGTTGGACCTAGATCATTCTTTTCAATATAGGTTTCTCATTAAACTCTCCATTTAGTCTATAGTTTTCTTCTTTTTTTTATTCTTCCAAATAGCCTAACGTTAACCTGTCCATTTTTCTGAAAACTCAAACCCTCGTCCAAGTTTTGATCTTCAGCACTGATTAAATTTACTCCAAATTCTTAAAAAAAATCATATATTAATTATTGGAAACCCACAAGTATGGTCTTAGTGGCAATAAATACTCAGGGAGAAATTAAACACTCGAACGCTAGGAGGGGAAAACTAAATAGTGCAGCTGAGGGGAAATTTGGTCCGTTCTTCTGGCCATGACATCTGCAACAGATCTAGACCTTCAGAGTTGTTCTTTCTACTCTGACAACCTTGAAATCGTACAAGGTATTAATCACAAAAAGGGATTTAATTGGAAAATCAAACCAATGACTAACTGGAAATGGATGAAACGATTCCTTAGTTGGAAAGTCTATCATGTGAAAAGAAATTTCAACGGAGTGGTTGACAGTTATGCTAAATGCATTAGACTCAGAATTGATGTCACTGAATGCCATGACAATTCAGTCAAAGAATTTTATAGCAGTCTTAAGCTATTATGTAGAAATATAGGGATCGAAGCCAGTCTTGTATTTTCTTTTTCGTAATTTGACAAAAAAAACATTAGAAAGTTTCCCGAATATCGATCTTATCTTGGTTGCTAGAGTGGTGGTTTCCACCAATCATGATGTTGAAAAGGAAATACCCATTGAAAAATTCATAGTCGGCATCACCAAGAGCCGGAACAAGGCACACGATATTTAGGCATGAAAAAAATGTCTTTCTGATAACTTTTGCGAACCTCTGTGGCTATGCTAGGTCTTGAGACTATTGTCTTTGGGTAGGGATGGGCCATCACCCGCTTTTAACCAAATATACATACATATATATATATATATATATATATATATATATATATATATATATATATATATATATATATATATATATATATATATATATATATATATATATATATATATATACCTCTTCCAAAAACAAGTTAACTTGAATGTTAATAATTGTAACACCCTCAAAATTCACTATTTAGATTCCGATAGCGTCACGACCTCGAGCTCATCATACATATCCTTTTGAACCCTAAAAACCAATAAAATTCTCTAAAAAGGATGATCAAAACATTAACGCAATTAAATTCTAACTGTACACAATATTATAATTTCTAACATGTAGGTTCACAAATAAAAAAATTACCAATAACCCTCACGAGTGATACAATCTCATCTACCCAATTATACTTTGTCTAATCTCCTCAATACAACTTGTCTACCCTAAGGTCAATCACGCTAACCAAGAAAATCAACTATACATGCACCAGCCACTGCAAGGAACGAAGATAAAGAGAAAAGAAACAAAAAAGAATGAACTATAGTCAGGAAGTGGTGACTACTCCTAAAAGAAGAACTGAAAACAGTTAGACAGTGATGAGATATAATGCGAATAAGAACGAAGGAACATAAGTATGTGACTCTTTGAGATGCCATATTATATAAAGTAACAATAAGTTAATATTATTCATTGTATAATTAATGACAAATATTATAAAGGATCCTATATCAAGTAATTTCAATAGGAATCAATAAGATACACAAGTAGATTGCCCAAAACAATATAAGACTTATTAATGATATAATCCATAACTTGGACTTATAAATAACCTAATTATTTAATATAACAATCTAGAAATGATTGAAAGACCGACCAATGACAATCAACATGCAATACAATTAAAGATCAAATGGTTGTGTACGTATAACACAGTACTCAATAACTGTACTACACCCCCAAACTTATCACCAATAGAATATGGTCATAGTTGGGTTATGTGGCCTCAAACTAGGTGACCAATACAGTTAGGTTTAATATCTCAACACATACACACAGTCAGTCAATAAAGCATGGGGTCATCAGTTGCTCCAAACAAACAATAAAACGATATAATAGTATAACAATTGACACTAGAATTTAAAAGTTAACATTTGACTATAACAATCACGATAACAGAGACATGAAACATGACCAATGTATATGAAGGTATAGATGGACAATACCATATGCGTCTATATGAATGTAGGAAATATTTGTAAGGTAACAATGGATAGTTGAGAGTTGAGAGTTGACGGATAATTATTATGATAACAACGATATTAAACATAACCAGATGATATGAATGTATAAGATGAACAATCACGTATGTGTTAATAAGGTTGTAAGAAGTTTTTGTATGGTAACAATGGAGAATTGACAGTTGACGTATAACTTTTACTATACAATGACATGAAGCATTACCAAAAGATAGGAGGGTATACGATGGACAATAATTGTCAATAAGGTTGTAAGAAATGTGAGTAAGTTAACAATGGACAGTTGAATTACAGTTGACAATTAAGTAATAAATATTACACTAATTATTTGTATCTAAAAGGTTGAAAGAAATTTCTGAGAGTTATCAATAAATTTGTTTATATTGCTATTAATAAATATACATGAATAGGTACGAGTGGTATGTAATGAGCGAGTTACGATGATTAGAAACCCAATGAATTCAGTATCATATGAGAATTTGATATGAAGGAAGGAAGATTATGAATCCAAAGTAACCCCACTCACCTCGTATTCAATAGTCTAACATAACCATCCATAATTCTCGATCATTAATTCCTAAATCAAACCACAAGAGAATGTACAACCGTTAAAACCTATATATTAAATTCCCCAAATGGAAACACTCAAATTCACTAATCTATTTATAACCTAAGACATCTAAGTCAATATTATATTCCAAACTTAACATATTATCTCTTTCTTAAACTTCTAACAGTAAACTTGAAGTCAGATTGACCATTAAGACAAAATATTAAATCCTAATAGTTCATATTAACCACAACATAAACTTTACAAGTATAGTAGACATGTTTTTAAGACTCCAATTATAATTTTGACCGGGAGATGTACCCACAAATAAGTCATGAGCTACTTTTAATTTTTTCATCTAACTTAATTCAAATCCACCATAAACATTTCAATGTATTAAGCATGATCATAAAAAATAAATTACAAAGATAATAAATTATTTATATTCTATTTTAAGCAATTATGAATAACACCAATCAAAATTTTAATACCCATGTCACACCTATAAAAACATGTCACATACATATTAGACATGTAAAATTTTATAAGTAGCATATGACAAAATGATAAACATGTGATTTACATTCTTATACCAAAAAGTAGATTACACATTCATTGAAAGTCTTTATATTACTAATATGATCAAATAAACTTAACAAGAATTTTAACCTATAACATATTTATTAATAACGTTTCTTTGTCCGAGACTTTTTGCTTGTTTTTTTTTGTAATTCAAATGTACAAATACATTGATATTGAATTCCAGGAAAATTGTTGCGGGTTTTGTCTGATGAATGTGGTATTTCTATATATTTATAATATATGAATTTTCATGATATCATAGTAAAAATCGATTAAAATTTTGATTTTGCGATTATAACAACGAGTTTGTGAGTGCGCAGTTAAATACCAAACTCATGATCACCATGAGATTTAGGTAAGGACATTGAGTTGAAATTTACATGATGAATTACATGTATAATTGGCGATTAGTAATGTAGACCCCATGAATACTAGTAATATATAAATTGTGAATAGTAGTATAGATTCTGTGAAATTCATCTATGTAGAAATATAAATTAGGGATTCCTGGTTTATACCTCTAATATTCGTCTTATCTGATATATTAAACATCTGATTTACAAGTTGATTTGCAAAACTACATGTATAAAAATGTGGTATATAACTTTTTAAATAAATTAATGTTGAAGTTCTGATAGTATGTACTCCCTCCATAGAACATATGTACCTTATATTTGATGTCTCCCTATTCTTGATATAATAATCTAGGTTGGAGACATCATTTTAGGTGTATTTGATGAATTGATTATAGATTTTTATTTGTATCTTGATATATTTTTGTTTCTTGTCTTGATTTGATGATTTATTATTTTTAGAGCATATTTGGTTTAATTTGCGTGTTAATATGAATCTTTACAGATATATGGAATATAATTAGATGCAAAATTAATTCTAAAGTGATAAAGAAATAAGATATGGAAGGTATCAAGAGATAAAAGGAAGTGGAGATAAAATAGGAAAGGAAAATCTACCAAGTAAATATGAAATTCTGCAGCTATGTTCATTAAAGTGAATATAACTTCAAATCGGCTGATAATTTGGATGAGCATTAAACAGACTAAACGTAGATATTTTTGCTACGGTCGTTTCATATAAAGTAGGCAAAAATCAGACAAATAACAAAAAAGATATGATCAAATCATAGACATATACCCAGTATGATGTCTTCACTTCAAGAATCAAATCAATATACCACAAAAACAAAATTCGAGGTCCACCGTTAAGGTTATGTAAACCCGTCATAAAAATAAGTAGCTGGATCTTGATTATATACCATCTTGGGGGTTTAAAAGTTGATAGGTAAATTAACGGTGTACGAAATAGTGTGGATCATCAATAGACGTTGTCTGTGAGTATAAACTCATACTAGTATCAAAAGTGGATGGGTATAAAACACCATTGTAGTTGGAGCGGCGTCTCATTCGTATGATGGGTATAAACTCAATAACCCACAACAAACAAAACACTAATATTTTCTTCCTTAAACTTAACAGTAGATGATTCAAAAAAATAAAACAAGGATTTTTACCCTTTCATTTTTATCAGGTGTGAGTTTTTTGTTGTTTTCTTCTCTACGTATTGGAGCCGTACGATTTTCTCGTCGGAAAGGAATTGTATTCTTGTTTGGTACGATTATTTGCACCGCTTATGATTCATTCTCTAGGTATAACTTTGGAGATTGTACCAAACATCATGTAACGTGTATGTTAAGGTGACAGAAGACATGATACAAGCTAATAAATGGACTGTATTAGAATAGTGACTAGACAACTTCCTTCAAATACATATGGAAGGAGAAACAATTTATCAGGGGCTTTTCAGATTTTTCAACTATAATGCTCAGCATCTAACTACTGAAACTAACTATTCTTTACAATTGGCCTTAAAAGCAAACGTATACTATCTCTTAGTCCTATATAAAAGTTTTACCCTTCGTTCTAATGTTACGGTGATTAAACCACAATTCCTGATGGAGAAAATGACACCACCATTTGAGTTTGAGAGAGAGAAATCATAGAGTTAAAAGTCAAATATTAAAAAAATACGTGTATTAATAAATGCCTTATATACGACAAGGATATTTTTTTTGAATACATATGGAAGCCACTTTGGTCTCGTAATCATTTTGACTCCAATAAAATTCGATCCCAGGACCTTTTGATTTTTATGGAATAGCTATCGATCTTAACGACAAGGATAATAATGAACCTAATATATTCTCGTTGGTAAATAAACTAAGCATAATTGAAAAATGGAGCACGTGTTAAGGGGCTTAGGGTGTGAGATTTTAACACAACCGGGAGCGAGGGACATACTTCCAAGAAAAAAAAGTATAAAAATAAGAATTAAGTTTTATTAATCAAAATTTATAATATAGGAATCTACCTTTGCAATAAACTTAATCTAATATAGGAAAGAGTTGTATAGCAAGTTTTATATAGCTTATGAACCAATATGCAATTTAATAACTTCCCCATCCCGCCTAATTTTCTTTAAATAATACACTTATATTTAATATTCGACCCCTCCCACTCCCACCTTTTCATCTCTTAAGTAACGACTTCAAGAAAATACCACCACCATATTAACAGCCAGAAACCATTTCTGGTAATTCTCTTCTGAGACTATTCTTTTACTACTTTAATTAGCTCAAGTAATATAAAAAATAAATTCTAACTTTTCTTTATTCATTTGTTATCGGAGCAGCTAAATTCATCGAAAGAGTATATCGCCACCATATGAAGGAAGAATACATCTGGTAATTTTTCAATTCATAAAAGCATTTATTGCTACTTGTTTTCTCATTAAGTTGCTTTAAATATTTATAGGGATACATAATTATCAAATTCAGTCCATCGTCATCATCAGATTCTCGAAACAAAGCAGACATTTCATTACGTAATCATCTTTCTTTTCCTAAACCTATTTACATTTTCTTTTTTTATCTGATCTTAATTTGGGTATGTTATGTTAGTATCATAATTTTCGTTTCTAATTCCTTTTCTTTAACGTGTTAAATTCTTGATTTTTTTAAGAGGTGTTTGTGTGTGAATTCTCTTCGTCTCTGGTGATTTGATAGAGAATTAACATCATCATTTAGCTGGTACATTCGATGTTGTCTTGACTTGACATGAGTGTTCAATTTCTGATTCATGGTGTCATTAAGTTGCTTTGAATGTTTATAGGGATACGTAGTTATAATTAAGACCCAATCGCTCCTTATCATCAGATTATCAAAAGAAATTAAGAAGAAAACTTTTCTTTTTCCCTATCAGATTATATATATTGTTGGGTATGTTAATTAGGTTAAAAATATTAGAGTTTGCATTTCTTACTTTTCTTTGACGTTTTAAGTTTTTGATTTCCTAAAGGTCTTTCTGTGTGTTGTCTTGGCATGGGTGAATTTTTGCATTATTTTAAAATCTTGTATTGTACGTTAATAGCAGGAGTAAGTAGATAAAATAGCCATGGCCGAACAGATTGAGGGTTTAGCACCAGCTGAGCAGGCACAAGCTTTTAACCCAGCAACCTACTGCTTTATGTGCAAGGCAAACTTCGACAGATACCCTTCTTCACTTACCAAACACAATGATTCAGTGCACAAAAGATCGATAAAATGTACATACCCAAGGTGCAAAAACGTGGTCATGACTAAAACTGAACTTTCGAATCATTTACGAGACGTTCATCCACAAAATAGAAGGTGGTAACTAACTGTACATTCGTTGAAAAGGTGGTAGTTAGTTTGGGTGAACAAGATGAAGAAGTTGTTAATTTTTTACTGCTGTCTTTTACTTTTTAGTGCTATTGTTGTGGATGAATGGTTATGGGATTACGTTTGTTATTAATCCATAAAACAATATATTTTACTTAGTGTTTGATTTTCAAGTTCCCTTTATTTTGTTTTCAAGTTAATTTGCTACGCACATAGGTGTAAAGTTGCATTACAGGTCACTATATTATGCAAAATTTGCACTATAGGCCCCTACATAATGTTAATTACAACATAAGTCCACTTGTTATGCAAAATTGCATTACATGCCCCAAATTTATTTATGATTTAGTTACCTTTATTACATGCAATGCACCATGAGGAGAGGTTGAAATGAGTGCTAAAATATGAAGTTTGAATTAGTATGTGTTGAGTTGATATATCATTTTGTGATTTGAGTTTTATATCTACACATGATTTAGATTTGACATTAGAATTGGCAAGCGGCTGTTCATGTATTCATTTCTGTTTTTGTTGGGCCAGTTTTGTTGGAGCGCTTTCCTTCCATAAACTTGATATAGAAAAGAAAAAATATAGACTATTTTCAAGGGCTCTTATAAGTTGATACTCTTTGTAAATGATAGATTTTGGAGAAGTTTCGGATATTTTTTTTGGTTGCCAGTACAAAAAAGTTGTGTAAAACCTCATTTGAATTTTGTTAAAGAATGGTATTACATGTTTTTTTTCTTTTTGTTTTGGTCAAGATATTACATGTTTTATTGTTGAGTTACCTATTGAATGGATGCATTCTGAAAAGATATCATACATTATTTGAAGAGGTCTTATAAAACACTAGGCGTTAAACCGTAGTGGAAGTGTTGAATACCCCTACAAGAAATAGTATTATTATTTATTAGAGATAATATTTTTTTTTGACAACAAAAAACAATAATATTGAGACACCATTAAAATGACTTTTAATAATTTTTTTTAAAATCAAAATGACTTCTAATTATATTTTTACCGATAATATTTGCCACTAAAGAAAAATTAATAGAGGCAAAAACAAATAATTTGCTACAAAAGGTGTCTTTAAAGGCAAACTTATTGCGACAAACAAATAACGGCAAAATTAAGACTTTTAATGGTAAAAAATTATCCACTAAAGATTACCTTCGAGCGAGACAACTTTTAGCAACTCATTAAGCAGTTTTATTACTATTATATTAAAATTATAAAATTACTTTTTTCCTGAAAAACTTAAAATTATATATTACTAATATATATAATTATATATTACTAATATATATATATAATAAAATTAATGAACAGTAACCGATTATTTTTTTATGAGATTTTTACCTAAAGGGTTTGAAAACGCCCCTTATTTCTTTTCTCAACCTCACTTACATTTTTATTTTATTAATACCCTCAAATAACATTTTACACTATAATCTAAAAATCTAATTATATTTTTGCGCCTTTTTGTTTTTCCCCTATATACTAATTATCTTATTTTTCAAAAACTAAAAACCCTACTCGCTCTTCTCTCCTTCCGTTTCTAGTCAACCCATTTGCTCTCTCTTCTCACTCACCTAACTTTCATCTATCCTCCATTCTATTTCGGATCTCCATAAAACGCTTCCAATAAAAGCTCATTCTTCCACCAAAATCGGACTTTGCTGGAGCCATGGAAGATCGATGGTCTTGTTCTTGTTCGAGAAGACCATTGAAGCATAGCGAAGCTCCATCCTTCCATGGCTGCTTACTCAGGTACCTGGCGGCGGTTGTACAGCTCGCCGTTCGAGCTCGGTGGATTGGCGGTGGTCAGCTTCGAGCTCCATGCCAACATATTCGACAAAAGAGCTGGTTTTTTGGCTGGATTTTAGTTGTTTTTGGGCTTCCACCCTTGGAGATGGAAGAAGAAATTGGATATCCAATATTCAGCGGAGCTGATTATTTATTACTGATGATGATGATTTTTGGTTCAAAGGAATGATATTGTGTATGAACATTAGATGTATACAATCTGAACGAAATAAAAGACGGGTATAGCCCTTGCTTGCTTATGAATTAGTTGCCAACATCACTTGATTCGTTCACATGATTAGTTTCTTATTTTTTTTTAAACCTTATAATCATGTTTAGTTAGGTTTGTTTATATTTTGTTAGTAATTAGAAAATATGTAATACTTTGGATTTTGTTTTTTAGTACTCTTTTTTTTTTACAGAGTGCTATGTTCTTTTAACGAATATTAGGTCCACGTACACGGTTGAACAAACTTGCTGAGTAAAAAGTGATTAGGTCAATGAAGGAATAAAAAAAAACAAATTGTTCAAAGAAAATCAACCTCATTTATGAGGTTTAAGAGATAACATTTTTATATCACATATATCATTTTCACAAATTAATCACTAGTATTACCAACACAACGTGTTATATTCAACCATATCGCATATTTTGTATAACAAAGAGATCAACGATGCAATTAATCTATTAATATTATAAATTCACGCACTTACAAAAATGCTCAACGTGAACAACTTTTAACTAATCAAACATTACGTAAAGCAAGTTCATCTAAGCATCTTCTGAGCAAACACGGACATCTGGAAAAAAACTCACAACACCATGGCTGAGATCCTATACTCATGGTCGGAGATCTGGAGAAGAAGGCAGGATCTGAAAAACGAGCTAAGATATCTTCGACGAACAGATCTAGAGTTCTGGCGGTGGTCTTCATCTTCTTCTCCATGTCCGTCGCGGAAGGAAATCGCCGCCACCTCGGTGAAGAGAAGCTCCATGGTCATTAGTGAAATTGTGAGCTCGGCTTCGTAGCTCCACATCTGTACACTTGAAGCTTCACTTACAGGCTTCACTAATATAGGCTTTACCAGAAAGCTTCACTATGGAGATGGAGTGAGATTTGTTTTTTTAGCCAAGAGATTTGTTACGTGAGAAAGAAAGAAAAGAGGAAAGAGAGAGCAAAAAGAAAAGAGAGAGAATAAGATTTAGTGTTTTAATTATTTCTGAATCAAAATAATATATGTAGGAGAAAAATAACAAAAAAGGGTAAAAGAAAATTGAAAAATTGGATTATAGTGTTAAAATTTGTTTGTGGCCTCTAGTAAGAAGAGAATGTGAGTGAGGTCTTGTTGGGTCTTGGTGGGTCTTTGTGTGTTATAAAAGAATGTCGATAAAATAGAGGAACCACTAACTGCAAGTGTACAGTTGTCCAAGTAATATATGATAATCAAGTTCATTCGAGGGACGGACTAGGTTGACTCTAATGTTATCAAATAGTGATATAATTGCAAGTACAGAAATATAAAAGATATGATATTTGTTTTGGGTTTTCTAAAACTAAGATGCAAGTAAATTAAATACTATATTAATTAAACTAAGATGAAAATAATGCAAGTAAATGATGTAGACGCAAGAGAGAAAGTAGTACTTGAGTCACGCAAGGGTTTCACCGCAAACTTTCCTAATTAATGTTTTCTGTTAAGGTATGAATTGCTATAGTTATGCTAGTCAGGATTCTAAAGTCTCCTTACCCCCGTCAGGGTGGACTAAGGAGCTCTCCTACGGTATTCTAAAATCCATTAGGATGGATAAAACTACTTTAAGATGATTCAATTTCTTACCGCTTTGGCTATTGGTTAGTCAAGCCTGTCAAGGTCATTGCCGAATACCAACGGCAATTACCTAGTTCTGTATCTAAACCCCCCGTCAAGGTGATCAACACGCCACTATATTGAATAACCTAGATACTAATAATTATCCCTAGTTCGCGACTCCAAAGATAATAATTAAGCGTAAAGTAATTGTCAACACAAATAGCTAATTCATGTTAAATCCTAAAATCCCAAATCGGAAAAACATAAATTAATCAAGAATGGGTTCAACCCAATATGCGTTTCTCAAGTACAATTGAATTTAGTTCATAATGGAATTAAAAACTAAAGAAATTAAATTAAAAGCAATCATTATCAATTACAGAATTAAAATTAAGAACCTAATAGAAGGATTGATATGGCTGTTGTTGGAGGAATTGATTCTCCAGCTTCACCTTTTTCTCTCATTTTTGCTTCTCTGACTTCTCTCTGACGTTTCTCTTGTGTGTAATATTATTTGTGTGTTAAAAAAATGAAGTCTAAGGCTTATTTACAGTGGAAAAAACGGATTGGAATTTTAAAAAGAAGGAATAGGTTAATTAGAATAAAAACCCAATCTATTTAATGAAATCTCGTAACTGGTGTATAGCTGTTACTAAAACAGATGTAACGTTTGCGACCGGACTCGGAATCACTTCGTTCAACTTGGAAAATCTTCCTGACTTCAAGCTTTATCAACTTCATTTTATGCTCCAAAGCTGAATGAGTGGCTAAGATACTCAAAAACAGTGATTTGTGACCGTATTCCAGATTTCATTCCCCACTAATTACTTCTTCGAATCAACCATTTTCGCCTTTGACTTCTACGCTCAATCCAAGACTTTAATTCCTGTTTCTCGATACTCCATCAAATCATAAAACTAAGAGCTTTACACTAAAAACAAACAAATTAACGCACAAAAGCTCTAAAACAAAAATAATATAAATCCAAGGGACGAAATCGCAATATAACCAAATAAGCTTAAATGTCTAACAGATAAGTCAAATAATCACCTAAAATAATGTCTCCTAAGGGCATATAATTAGAATTAAAAGGGAGACATTAAGACCCCAAACTCAAACATTTGTCATCCCGACAAGGTAAAATAAAAACAAGGGCTTTAGGTGATACGCAAAAAGGTAGATTCTATTGAATAACACCCAAAGCATAATTTATAACAAATATCATATAGTATGATTCTAGGAATTAATATACACATACAAATGTCATGCAAAATCAAATACAAATAATTAACTAAAAATTAACTCCACAATGCTAGAAGGTTACACTTGTACTTATCTCAAGACGATGGCTATAGGGTGTTCATCGATCTTCACTAACTTTGAACAATCCACTTAGCATAGCTGCATTACAAATCCACTACATAACTAGGAATCACGAGGACTTTACGGTTATAGCGTAGGCTTAGGGATGGTATGGAATGTATATTTGGTAAATTTGAAGTGAGCTTTTGGCTCTCTCTTCACCTACCATCAACAAACTGTCCCTGAGCTTGAGTTTACACTCGGATATCGTTCTCACTCAACCTATTTGACGCACTAGTTAGCGTACCCAATATTTCCCAATAGGCATTAAAGATGATTTTCAAAAATTCCACTTTGCCGGTTACTTTAATTTTTTCTTTTTGTTTTCTTTTTCGTGTTGTTTGTATAAGATACCAATGACCATCGTTTTGATGTGAATAGTCATGTCTCATATTTTTTTTCTTTTTTATTCTTCTTTTTTTAAATACCCCGGCAAAGGGTTACAAATAATACATTATCAAAATTTTGTACATAAATACAAACGCATACAAATCCCCTCCCAAAGTAATCTCCCAATGATTAAACCCACCACCCCAAACTCAAGCTCAAGACAGGAAGTCTCAGGATTGTAATTCAAGTGCGGGTCATATGGTAATGCCTAATAATCTAAAGGGATGTGGGTTCATATTATGGCGATAAAAGAAAGGATTAAAGGCTAAAAATGGGGCTAAGGCGGATAATATTATATTAAGGATAGAAAGCTAAAAAGTTTCAAAGGGCTAACAAATAACTGCCTCTATCATTTTCCTAATTACATAGCTTGCCTCTAGTTCATATCTAAGTGGGTTCTCTATAAATTTTGACCTCACGTTATACAAACCAAACATTTTCCTTAAGTACAAGTTTACTTCTTTTGCATTGTTCATTAATTCTACCTATTAATTACCTATGTTTGCATGCAATCTAAATGCGTTTTATACTAACTCCTAAAGCCTACTATTTTCTATCATAAATTCATAAAAAGTTTGCTTAATGGGGATATTTAAAATTCTCTACAGTCAAACACAACCCTCAAATTAACTTTATTGAAAGCAAATAAAACAAATAACACATAAAGATTGGGATGAGGCAACGAATCCCACCCCAAACTAAAAAATGAGTCGTGTCCCCATGACTAAAAAAGACTCGATAAATCAATTAAACTATTATACACTACTAAATGAGAAGGTTAGGAAAACGTATCTCAGCCAACACTAGGCTGGTTTTCAATGTTGCGTTCAGGTTGAAGCTTTGAATTCTTCTTTCCAAGCTGTAAAGATCATTACTTTGTTGCGTTCATCTTGAATAAAGTATCCTTCATTACCTCGAAATCTTTTTATCGTATTTCCCAAGGTTTTCACCTCTTCCTAGCCCTCTAAATCATCATCTCATCTACGAAAATCTCCTATCTACACTCGAACTTTCTTTTCTCTTCACGTTCCTTGGACCTTTTCCAACCTTCATGGTCATCTCTGATGATCCCAAACTCAAAGCTTCAAGAACTCCCAAAAGTTTCGGATGCAATTAGTGACTTTGGTGTTATTGAAGGTGTATGGATATGTTTTATAATGTGTTCTGAGCTGGGTCATGAATATTTCAAGGTTTTGGAAAGGTGTAATGGACAATTTCAAGCTTTGGTGAAGGAAATGATTTGGATTAAGTGTGGATCTTTGGTATTTTGGAAGGATTTATGATATGATTCGATGTTGGGATGATTTTTGGAGGGATACTATGGTGTTTTTTCGGTGTTTTGGTGATGATTTGCAGGTATTTATGAAGTTGGGTTCTTTCATTTATTTTCGATCTCAAGGAGCCACGAGTGGTGTGTAGGCCGTGAGATCCAAGCTAGTTGACAAACCCATTTAATGAACGTGCTAAAGGTAAGAGAATGACGAAATTGCATAGTTTATAAAGTGATTAAGGCGGTTCTTTCATAAGACCCTTGTTGTCTTTTAGCTTGCTGTCCATTTATTATATTATATATCCTTCTCAGCCCCTTCTAGCCTTTTTAAAGCCTTTTTATTAGCCACATTATAAGCCATATACATTTAGATTATAGGACTTTTTTATATGACCCGCACTCGAATCGCGATGCATAGACAATTGTTTTAGAGCTTGAGTTTGGGGTGGTGGGTCCACCATTATGGGAAAAATTATTAGGTTGGGATTTTTAAGCTTATTAAGTGTGCTCTGTTCTATATTTTGATGATAATTCACAGGTTTATTATATTGTAACCCTTTGCTGGGGCAGGAGTAAATGAAAAAAGCTGAAAAGCATGAAAAGGAAAGAAAAAAATTTATGAGAAAAATAGCATGATATCTCAACATAAAAAAGAGAGTCATAGCTATACAAAATTGATATGAAAAGAATATATATTTGGACCGGCAAAGAGGAATTTTTATGTGAACATCTTTATGCTTTAATTGGGTTATCGGGGATGCTAATTAGTGCATCAAGGAATTCATTGGGTTGAGTGAGTATGAGAGTAACTCAAGCTCTAGGGCGATTCGTTGATGGCTAGTGAGGAGAGAGCCAAAAGCTCACTCTAAATTATCCAAATATACTTATCATACCGTCCCTAAGCCAACATTACAACCCTAAAGACCTTTTGATTCTTTGCTATGTAATCTAGAAGTGATTGAGCCGTTAGAGAGTAGTTAAGTGGATCTTTTAATACTAGTGAAGTTTGATGAACAATCTATAGCCTCCTTGGTGAACTGAGTAAAGATCCTCTCCTTCTTACATTGCGAAGCTAATCTAATCTTGAATTCAAGCCGTGTTGATTGTAGATATGACAAGTGTGCAGGTATGTAGTTTATAAATAATATTACATGAAATATTCTGAGTAGTTGCTTTGAGTTTATTTTATATATTCTGCTATCTTCATCTCCCCTGTGCTTAATTGACTTAGATGATATTTTAGAGACTTCCCTATGTTCTTATTTTTTATTGTATCGGAACGATAAAAATTTGAGTTGGGGGTCTTGATGTCTCCCTAATTGTTCTAAATATAAGCCCTTAGGATACATCATTTTAGGTTGAAAATGGTCTTTTTATATAGTCTTTTGTGCTTAAATCGTAATATTCCTATATCTTGTCTTGATTTGATGAATTATTATTTTTAGAGCATATTTGGTTTAATTTGTGTGTTAATGTGAAGTTTTAAAGATAATATAAAAATAAATTATATGCCAAGTCAATTCTAAGGAAATAAGAAAATAAGATCTTGAAGAAATTTGGAGATAGAAGGAAACAAAGTTCAATTAGGAAAAGGAAAAGCTACCAAATAAATCTGAATTTCTGCAGCTACGTCTAAAGAAGTGATGATAACTCCAAATCCGAGACGATTCTAGAAGATCCATTTTAAAGGTAGATAGATCTTTTTGTGAGGATTCTTTTGATATCTTACGTGCCAAAAATGGCCCAGTAACGAAGAAGATATGGTCAAAACAAGTCAGCGGTACTTATCCTTATCTACTTACGAATTTGAGTTGGACTTGGACTCTTTTACACCTCTACTCCAAGATTTCGACCTAGCACCTATATATATCAGTTATAAACCTTATAAAATCATCCCTTTGCTGCATAAGCTTAATATACATACATAATTCATCATAGAAGCAATCAAGAGGATCTAGAGGAGGAAGAAGCAAGAGCTAGAGCTTAACTACATCAATTCAACACTTCTCCATCTCTATTTTTTGGGTAGATTAGTATTAGATCTATTTTGTGTATGAGGTATTTCTAAACTATTTATTCAAGAGTTTTTAGTATGCATAATTTCTCTTTGGGATTGTAATTATATGAACCATTTATTATTGTTTTTCTGTTTTAATTTGAATCTGGGATTTTAGTATTTAATTGAATTGGTTCTTAATTTGCATTGAATATATTCTTGTGCTTGTTTACTATCATTGAAGTCATGAATCAAGGGTAGGTTTTAGTAATTAGGCTATTCACTTAGTGGCGAGTGATCACCTTGACGGGGGATTTAATTACAAAATTAGAATATAGACGCGTGATATTCGTTATTGACCGACAGGCTTGACTAACCACGTAGCCAATTGGGTATAGATCTCGATCATCTGAACGTAGCTTATAATCACCCTGACGGGGTTCGTAATACCGTAGGATAGCTCATAAGTCCACCCTGACGGGGGTTAGGAGATTATAGAGTCCTTACTATTGTGAAATTTCACATTCACCCTTATTCTTAGGAATCATAAATTCAATAGGATAGATTCATACTTGCATCTCCTTATCTTATTTGCATAATTATTTGTTATTAATTATTAATTATTATTTATTATTTATTTAATTAGAAAACCAAATACTCCATTACTTATCTTTTTAGCTAAAAAAATTAGAACTATCTATTCTGATTTTGAACACGAATTTAGAATAACTACTTAAATCCATGTGGAGACGATTTTCTCGTATTGACTTATTTATTACTTGGAACGACCCGTACACTTGCAGTCTATGGATCCTTTGTTCCTTTACTTTTATTGCATTATTTTATAACACACCAGGACCTACCATTACCACTTTAAAAACTCGAGAGAATGAGATTAAAATTAGTAGAACAATTGGCTCTAATTTCTTTATAAAGCCTAGAACAGATACTACACCTGTCCCTGAAGTGAATAAACAGAAAAATCTTCCTCTAATAATAAAAATAAAGGTAAGGAGACTACAAAATTCTTTCGTTGTGGGAAAAATAGTCACTTAAAGAAAAATTGTTTTGAGTCAAAAAATTAATTATCTGCTAATGTGAAGGAGTCCAATGTGGTAAGCATGCCTAATATTGATGATGATGTATATGAGGTACTGAATATCACTGATAAGTCTAGTCATGTTAGTTGGATTCTTGATTCTGGATGTAATTTTCACATGTTCCCCTCTTCTGAATTGTTTCATGACTTAATTGAAACTTGTAATGAAACTGTGTATATGGGTAATGATCAAACTTGTAATGTGAAAGGTATTGGTAAGGTAAATTTGAAAATGTATGATGGTAAACAAATTACTTTGACCAATGTGAGATTCATTTCTGAGTTAAAAAGAAACTTGATTTCTTTAGGTGCCCTTGATGACCTTGGTTGTGTTTCTGAAGTGTCTAAGGGTAATATACATGTATATAGAAATTCCGAACTGCTTTTGTCTGGAACTAAGTGTGCTGGTTTATATGTTTTGAATGACACGCGTATTTCTTGTTTGAGTAACACTGTTTTTTAGCCTAAGCTTGCAGCTACTCATAAGTGGAATTTGAGACTTGGACATATAAGTCAACAAGGGCTTACAATACTTAGTAATATGGTAGTTTTAGTAAGCATACACTTTGTGACTTATCTTTTTGTGAGAACTGTGTATTGGGAAAGCAACATAGGAAAAAGTTTAAGGCTGGTATACACTTAGCCTCTAATTGCCTAGAGTATGTTCATGCAGATTTATGGGTACTGAAAGGTATGATTCTCTTGGTAATTACATGTATTTTTTATCTATAGTTGATGACTATAGCAGGAGGGTTTAAACTTTTCTTTTGAAAACAAAGGATGAAATTTTTTTTAAATAAAAGAGTGGAAAGCTTTGGAAGAAAATCGAACTAGTAAAACAGTTAAAGTTTGTAGAACTGACAATGGTATTTAGTTTTTCAATGAACAATTTGATAGTTTTTGTAAAGAAAATGGGATTTTAAGACATAGAACAGTTAGAAAAGCCCCTCAGCAGAATAGTGTTGCTGAGAGGATGAACAAAACTCTTTTGGAAAAAGTTAGATGTCTTTTACTCACCTTTGGTTTACCAAAATGTTTTTTTGGGGGGGGGGATCCTTATATACTGCTACTTATTTAATCAACATGGGCCCCAACAAGTCTATTGATTTTAAATCTCCTATGGAGGTTTGGACTGGATCCAAACCTGACTTGTCTCACTTAAGAATCTTTGGGTGTGCTGCTTATGCACATCCTAAAGAAGGTAAACTTGACCCTAGATCTTTGAAATGTGTTATGATTGGTTATCAACAACAACATGGGATTAAAGGTTACAGATTGTGGGATAATTTAGTTAATGGATTCAAAATTATTGTAAGTAGAGATGTTATATTTGATGAACTTACTTTTCCTTGTAGAATTGTGAAGATTCAACAAATTAATTTTCCTAAGAACATAAAATATGACATTTAATAATTGTGTGCGTGTGATTAACTATACCGATTCTCTTTATAATCTATAGAATGATATCTAGATATTTAACATATAAATAATATGAAATCATTAGCACCATGAAAAACTATAAGTTTGTTATATATTTAGAGAAACCGTTAATAGACTTAGATTATACATTCTTAAAATTAGGAATAATGAAATAGGAAAATAACTACGGGAGATCCTAAATCCATGTCAAGATCATGAAGAATTGTACTTGTCCAAAAAAAAAAGATCATGAAGAATTGTAAGATTCTAGCTTAATTGCTCATTTTTTTTATTAATAACAAAAAAATAGGGGTTAGGGTTGTCAATGGAAAGGTTTTGCATGAGATAAGAAGTATACTTTTATAATAGAAAACTGATTAGATCTCTAAAATGGTACAATTATTTCATACACAATTACATTCATAATGTATACATTTCCCTATAAGACCATATTTCTTACATTTTAAGTCACAAAGGATTGTAATACAAAAGAAAGAATATTTTTGCACCTTCCGTCCATAATCAACTTCTGCAACCCTTATCTCCTTCTCTTTGTGTGTTTCCGCCTTTGCACAGTTAGTCGAGCTTACAACAATTAGGTAGACCAAAATGAAAGAAAGAAAAACTGTCTTGTTTATTGAATACATGGTCATTCTTTTCGATATATGTTTGTGAGAAACAAAAATATTATATCTTAGTATTTATAAGAAAAAAAATATTGTCATTTGTATCTCATGTTAAATGAACTTGAATGAAAATTTGACTTTATATATTCAATTAAAACTCACATTTATGTATTTTGACCAAAAAAAGGAAAGAGACTGATGAAATTATGGAAAAATTTAGATATAGGAGAAAATAAATAATAGATGACGAAATAAAAAATGAAAGGAAGAGGAGAGATTACATATTACTCTGTTCGTCCATCAATGTTTGTCATACTTTTTTTTTCACACATATTAAGAAAAACAATTAATCCCTTCTATTTTTACTAAACAATTCATGGGGTTAAATCTTCTTTCACCCAAAAATCAGAAGAAAAAAAGACTCCATGTTTATTTTCTCAGCCATGGAACAAATCCAGGGACCAGATAGATTTTTTGGAGAAGAAAGAGAAGAAAGTCCAAGCTAACAAGACCTTGGCACAAAAGTCAAATCAACATGAAAAAGAGGGAAGCGGCATTTATTATGAGCGATCTGATTGACTTCACAACTTGTCAAAGGTCTAGCGGATATATATGGGAGCCATTTTGCAGAAATCAAAAATGCTGACATGGATTTCACAACACCAAACAATGAGTGAGACAAGCTTGTAATATCCTTAATTTTCTTAACTTTAAATTCGAGCCAAAGTACAAGATTTGAAACCATAGTTAAGTTAATATTAATATATAATATTGTGAAAACCCCAAACCTAATTTTATAATTACGATCAAATAGGTCATAAATAAAAGGAAAAAGGAAGTAAGAACTTGTTTTATTCTTTATAAAATTGCTCAAACAATAAAAGGAAATATAATAAAAGACCGAGAGATCGAAAATGAGTAGAAAAAGATCAAAATCGCAATTTTTTATAGAGCCAATTACCTATAAAATTAATACAAATATATTTATTATAAAACTAAAAACATAATACTTATCGTCATTATAGATATTTAATTGTTTGTTATGAATATGCATATTAAAATATAATCTTAAAAAAACAATGACCGACAACAAGTTTGGTTGAATGTCAGGTGCATTAAGTACATCATGCAGGTATAAAGTTTGACAAATTTACAAGTTCAACTTACATATGCCAACTCCTTTGACTTCAACCTTATTTTTTTTACCTATATATATTTACCTCGTTCGTTTTAGAATCTGATGGTACTCGACATATTCCCTTGGACATTGGCTAGATAGTCTGTCGCTCTTGAATCCATAGTCCACAAATGATTAGAATTAGCTAGCAATACAATACTGGTAACATAAAAAAAAGTTACAAGAAGTAAAAGACATTGCTACCTTCTTAGGCTTGTTGCACTCTCGTGCGAAGTGACCTATCTTGTCACAGTTATAGTATTGCATCTCACTCTTGTCTTTTTTCTTACATAAACGTTTTTCCTTATTGTTACCACCATTCTTGTTCTTCTTGAAAGTAGGCTCATTTGAGTTTTTCTTTCCACGGTTCTTGCGCTTATTACCAGAACATTTTTGGAGCTTGACGCAACAACATATGCCTGACCTTGAGGCTTAATTACATCCAAATGTTTATCTTCCAACGTCACATGATGAGCATCGTTTTTTTTATATTTTCATTGCGAGTTATCTTCAGTGCTTCCAATTATTTGGAAAATAACAAATCACATCTTGAACGTGTTGTTCATTAGTAAGGTTATGACCTATAGTCTTAATTTTCCTAATAAGGTTAGCCATCTTCCGAAGATGTTGTTGTATGGTTTGATTAGACTTCTTCTTGTAATTATCAAACTTGGCAGTCAATCGACGCAACTTAGTCAAAATCGTATCCCCGAACTTCCCATTGAGAACGTTCCATATTTTGTTCGCGGTGGGTTACTGTTGATACTCATAGACAAGATCGTCGTGCATGGAGCTTATCAAGATGCCTTTAGCAGTGAAATTATTATTTTTATATTTATCATACGCCTCCATGTCCCTTTTCTTTTGAGTTGTGTTGCCTTCCTCAGGCAGAGACATGACATTGTTAATAGCCTCAAGAACATCTTGTTCCTCCAGAA
The DNA here is from genome assembly GCA_029959085.1 of Nemophila menziesii. Classification (NCBI taxonomy): domain Eukaryota; kingdom Viridiplantae; phylum Streptophyta; class Magnoliopsida; order Boraginales; family Hydrophyllaceae; genus Nemophila; species Nemophila menziesii. The sequence continues at coordinate 34,650,700 of JARWIR010000003.1, forward strand.
CATAATATATCTTGAGCTTCAATGGATATAGTTCACACCATTCATTTGTATTCTATGTTGAAATCATCAATGATAGTTTTTGATGTATTTTTCTATTAAAGTAAGAGATTTTCATCAGCATACGTACATTTATTTGATGATCCAATGTTATCAACGTAAACAGAATGAATAAGAAATATAACAAAACAAGTGATAATGAAATTTCACTACATTCTTAAACATATATCACTATTTTTTTCGTTTAGTCATTCAATTTAATGGTAAAATAGGTTTCACTAGAACTATCACTTTTTCTGACATGAAAAAAACATTATAATATGAAAAAAAACTACAACATATTACAAAAAGAAACAAGTTGCATTCATACATAATGGGAAAACTAAATTGATATACAGCTAAAGTAAATAACTGAATAAAAACAACTAATGCAAAGATCCTACGTAACAATGAAAAATAAAAATCTGAAACAAACTACCTAATGAAAGATCTTAACCAAAATATTATGATCATGTGAATTTCACTCGCAAAGGAATCAACCCTTCAAAATCTTCCTCCTCATAGCGACGTATCAGATCATAATCATTCAACTTAGTAATAGGTGAACGCATTCCACAGTGACATTTTACTAACCTAGTGGACTTATTAAAATGCTTCCACATTTGGATATAGTCAAGGCAGCACTAGCCACTCATATGTAGTTGATCTCCCATGAACACAATCCACGGGATATGAATTCTACCATAAGATAAGGAGATCTCTCATCAAGTCTCTCGGAAGGTTCCAAGAAGAGCATCAAACTTATAGTTTTCTCATGAGATGGGCCCAATTCATGTTACCTTGTATCATCTCATTTACAACTTTCATGTGTTGTAGTAGAGTATGATAAATCAAATCCTATAGTTTTGAAGTGCATTGATCTTGCCATCTAAATATTGTCTCTAACTCTATGACCAGATTTTTTTTTTGTTACAGACACGTTTTGGTCCATCGGGATCCCCTTGGATCGTATCCACACTATTTTTCTCTATATAGAAAAATAAAAACAGTTAAAATTTAGAATAAAAATAGCATATTTTTAAAATAATATTTATTTTTAGATACTCTTAAAATCAACAATAATAGTGGTGTAGTCCAGAACTAGAACAAGTGGTATGGGTTCGAAAACCCAAAATGTCACATTCAAATTTAACAAAAAAATGACCCAAAAAATTCCATGCCAAGAAAAATTAAAAAAATTAATCACAAGCCCAAAGTAATAACTTATCAAAAAGAAATCAATGGTTAGGGTTCAAAAAAAAAGAACACAAAAAAAAGATATCAAATCTCTTCAAATTCTGATATCACATACACATACGTGAAGCAAGCAAAAAAAGTTCCAACCTTTTTTTTTCGTCGAAACATAATGCACAATTTTTTTCTTTATCGACTCCTGATGTCTCCTTTATTATGATAGATTAATCAAGTTATGAGACATCTTTTTATGGTTATTTAGTCCATATTTGAGGGATTATTCTATATATTTTGATAGTTTCTTATCTCTTGTGTAGTTTTAAATATTTGTTACTTTTAAAATTCTTTGTGCATAATTTATGTGTTAAGTGTGCATCTCTTATGTACTTGGATGGCATTAGATCCCAATACAAGGATAAGAAGTCTATAAATAAAGGTCAACTCCAAGTCATGTCGTTAAAGGACCAAAAAGCCATTTCCGGAAAGCAATACAATACTGGATCAATTTTTTTGAGTGATTCTTCTATAGATGAAGAGATAAATATAGTGCCTGAAGTAGAAAATATCTCAGAACATGCCGAATCTCAAAGAGGTGAATTTTCTAGCTTTTTGAGTGATTTAAATTTCATCACTTAACTTATATCTCGCAATTTATGTTTCAGTATTTAATGACAAAGAAATAACATCAGTTTTACCCAACCATTCAATAAAGGCAATAGAATCTTCAGACATTGTAGCTTCATCAGTGTCAAATGATATTAATCCAACGGACAGATCATGTAGTAATATTTGAAGTGTATTTGAGCTGACGTGGAAGTTTGAACTAGTCAATATCCTATGTGGCAGCCTAAGTCAATTGGTCTTTGTTACATTTGGCTTCCTACTCAGTTATGCAATGTCGTTTAGTTAAGTAAATATGGGAATTATTTGGACCGTAGATCTTATATCATTTGAACGGCTGAGATTAAAGACCTAGAGATCCCATATAAAAGGCCTCTCTCTTCACAACCCTATTCATTCTCTTCTTCACTCTTTTTAGAAAACGCTCTCGCCTCTTTTACGAGTCAAACTAGGGTTTGCTCTACTTTTGTATTCATAGCTTGAAATCCTCTATAGTAGTTAGCATAATCTTGTGTAATTACTTGAATCATACTGATTCAAGTGTTGACATTCATTGTAGTTGAGTATTGATTAAGATTATCAGATTCTATACTCAGGGTTCATTGAATACGATGAATTTCTATAACGGTGATAATTGTAATCGGAGATAACAATGGTGATAGTGGAAAGGCGCTCTCAAATCTGAGCCTAACGTGGATGTAGACAATTTTTGTCGAACCATGATCTATCATGTGTTCTTACTTTCCGTTCTCTATATTTTCTTTGTTTAAAACCTTATATGAAACTCAATCTTGCAACTCAACGTTGTTACAACAGTGGTATCATAGCTTAATTAAATTTAATATTAGTTCTGATTGATTCTTGACTCTTTTCTAGGGTTTTGAATCCATATCTAATCTGTAATTTATTTTCTTTTCTAAATCGAGTTGAGTGATTGATTGGTGTTTCTGGTTCTTGAAAATCTTTTCAGATTCTTTTCAAAAGGTTTTTAAACAGTGTTCGGATTGAGTGATGAGACATATTCTTGTTTCCTGATCTGTTGTTTTCACAAAACTTTTGATATAAAAGTATTCTTACTTTGAAGTTTTTTCAAGTTTTGTTAGTACTTGTGATTATTTGTACTAACCTGATGGCTACAACTCGAATTGAGATGTCAGTCAAAGATAGAAAAATTGATTTTGGTGTTTGGCAGAAAAGATGAAGGCTCTGCTGTCTCATCATAAGGTTGGGTCTGCCTTGCTTAAAGACATTAAAGATTGGTCAGAAGGTACTTTGGATAAAGCTGCCGAAATCAGTGAAGAAGCATTCAATATCATCTTTTTAAATCTATCTGATTCTGTTATACGAAAAGTGGATGGATGTGATACTGCACTTGATCTATGGAATAAGTTAGATTCTCTTTACTCTACTAATTCTTTGACTAATTTAGATTTCTTGCAGGGTTCTTTGTTTAATTATAAAATGGATTCTAGGAAATCGTTAGATGATAATCTTGATGAGTTCTTGAAAATGACTCTTGTGCTAAATGGTACAGCACAGGATTTAGATGACACTGGTAAATGTATGATTATCTTAAATTCTATTCCTGTATCTTATCAAGTTGTGAAAGATGTGTTTCAATATGCTAGTACTGTACCTACCTTTGAACAAGTTGTTACTGCTTTAAGAACTCGAGAGAATGAGATTAAAATTAGTAGAAGAACTGGCTCAAATTTGTTTATAAAACCTAGAATAGACACTACACATGTCCCTGAATTGAATAAACAGAAAAAAAATCTTTCGCTAATAATAAAAATAAAGGTAAGGAGACTAGAAAGTGCTTTCACTGTGGGAAAATTGGTCACTTAAAGAAAAATTGTTTTAAGTTGAAAAATAAATTATCTGCTAATGTGAATGAGTCCAATGTGGTTAGCATGCCTAATATTGATGATGATGTATATGAGGTACTGAATATCACTGATAAGTTTAGTCATGTTAGTTGGATTCTTGATTCTGGTTGTACTTTCACATGTGCCCCTCTTCAGAATTGTTACATGACTTATCTTTCTGTGAGAACTGTGTACTGGCAAAGCAGGAAAAAGTTTAAGGCTGGTGTACACCTAGCCTCCAACTGCCTAGAGTATGTTCATGCAGATTTATGGGGTATTGAAAGGTATGATTTCCTTGGTAATTACAGGTATTTTTTTTATCTATAGTTGATGACTATAGCAAGAGGGTTTGGTCTTTTCTTTGGAAAACAAAGGATGAAATTTTTCTAAAATAAATAGTGTAAAGCTTTGGAAGAAAATAAAACTGGTAAAACAGTTAAAGTTTGTAGAACTAGCAATGGTCTTGAGTTTTGCAATAAACAATTTGATAGTTTTTGTAAAGATAATGGGTTTTTAAGACATCAAACAGTTTGAAAAACCCCTTAGCAGAATGGTGTTGCTGAGAGGATGAACAAAACTCTTTTGGAAAAAGTTGGATGTCTTTACTCACCTCTGGTTTACCAAAATGTTTTTGTGGGAAATCCTTATATACTGCTACATATTTAATCAACATGAGCCCCAACAAGTCTATTGATTTTAAATCTCCTATAGAGGTTTGGACTGGATCCAAACCTGACTTGTCTCACTTAAGAATATTTGGGTGTGCTGCTTATGCACATACTAAATAAGGTAAACTTGACCCTAGATCTTTTAAATGTGTTATGATTGGTTATCAACAACAACATGGTGTTAAAGGTTACAGATTGTAGGATAAGTCAGTTAATGGATTCAAAATTATTGTAAGTAGAGATGTTATATTTGATGAACTTACTTTTCCTTGTAGAATTGTGAAGGTTTCAGGTAGTGATGCTATAGTTGAACCAAATAGTAATACCTTGGATGTAGAGTTTGAGGTGGAGCCACTTAGCCTTGTGAAGCCCATTGAGACTTCAACTGGAGACCACCAAGTGGAGCAACCCTTGGATTAGGATGATGATGAAGAACAACCTGACAAAACTGTTTATGAAGAGGCTTCCTACTTGGCTGAGTCAACTGTTCCAGGACTTGAAGTCTACTAGCTAGCAAGATATAGGCCAAGGAGAGGAACAAGAGTTCCCAGTAAATATTCCTATGGTGACTTGGTTTATACTACACTTACAGCTGCAGTTGAGATAAGAGATTCTGAACCCCATACTTACTTAGATGCTATCAGTTGTAAGGATAAAACTCAGTGGATCAAGGCCATGAATGATGAGTATAACTCATTGCTACTCAAAAAAACTTGGATTTTGGATACGAAGCCTAATGAGGCTAAATTAGTTGAGTCGATATGGTTGTACAAACTGAAAGAAGGAAGTTCTGAGAAAGATCCTCCTAGATATAAAGCAAGGTTGGTAGCTAATGGGTTATATTCAGAGAGAAGGCATCGATTTCACTGAGATTTTCTCACCTGTCATTAAGTTCAAAACAATTAGAGTTATGTTAGCCTATGCAACTTGTTTTAACCATGAAAATTGAGCAGTTAGATGATAAGTCAGCTTTCTTACATGGAGACTTGGATGAAACTATTTATATGAGGCAACTTGAAGTCTATCATGATCCAAAACTACCTGATCATGTCTGCTTACTAGAAAAGTCTCTATATGGGCTGAAACAGTCTTCTAGACAATGGTATAAAAGGTTTGATTCTTTTGTTTTGTCCCTTGGTTTCTTGAGGTCTAAGTATGATGCTTGTTTTTACTTCACTTGGAAAGAAAATTGTGGGATTTATATTCTTCTGTATGTGGATGATATGTTTATTATATGCAACTCTCTGTCTTTAATTGATAAGTTGAAATGTGCATTGAAATCTGAGTTTTATATGACAGACTGAGGGCATGCTAGAAAGATTCTAGGTATGATTATTGATAGAGATAGAAATAATTGCATACTAAGGTTACATCAAAAACCATATTTGAAAAAGATTATTTATAAATATGAAAACTTGAATTGCAAACATACACGGATACCTTTGGCTGGACATTTTGTTTTGTCTAAACAACTTTGCCCAAATCTCAGTCTGATATTCTGAAAATGGAAAGTATGCCTTATTCTAATGTGTTGGGTCCATTCATGTATATCATGATTAGTACTAGGCCTGATTTGTCCTTTCTTATCTCTTTACTCAGTAGATTCATGTCTAATCCAGGCTATGATCATTGGTTAGCTATAAAACATGTGTTAGCTTATGTGAACTCTACTTTGGATATTGCATTGATATATGGTAATCATAATTGTCCCTTTGACCTTATTGGCTATGTAGATTCTGATTTTACAGGTTGTAGAGACTCTAGAAAGTCTACTACTACCTATTGTTTTACCTTGGGAAAGAATTGCATATCCTGGAAATCTCAACTTCAACCTTTAGTTGCTCTTTCCACTACTGAGTCTAAATATGTTGCTATCACTGACTGTGTGAAGGAAGCTATTTGGTTGCAAAATTTTCTTAAGGAAGTAAAGCTAGTTAAGAGCAGTTCTGTCATTTATTCTGATAGTCAAAGTGCCATACACTTGAGCAAAAATCCTGTGTATCATGAGAGGACAAAACATATTGATGTAAAATATTATTTCATTAGGGATATCATTTTCAATAATGAAGTGAAGTTAGAAAAAATCTCCTCTGAACTCAATCCTTCTAAATTTGGTACTAAACTGGTTACTAACTGCAAATTCAAACTTTGTTTGGATTTGTTGTGTATTGGTTGAATAATGTGCAGGTACTTTGGGCTATGAAGATTTGAAATGTGCCTAAACTGTCACTACTGCTGGAGATGATGTTCTTGTAGCCGATCCTTGATGATGTACACTTCAAGGTGGAGATGTAGTAATATATGAAGTGTATTTGAGCTGACGTGGAAGTTTGACCTAGCCAATATCCTATGTGACAGCCTAAGTCAATTGGTCTTTGTTACATTTGGCTTCCTACTCAGTTATGCGACGTCGTTTGGTTAAGTAAATACGGGAAGTATTTAGACTGTAGATCTTATTTCATTTGAACGGCTGAGATTAAAGACATAGAGGTCCTATATAAAAGGTCTCTCTCTTCACAACTCTATTCATTCTCTTCTTCATCCTTTTCAAAAAACGCTCCTGCCTCTTTAACGAGTCAAACTAGGATTTGCTCTACTTTTGTATTCATAGCTTGAAATCCTTTATAATAGTGATGTCTCCTCATTTGTGATAGTAAAATATACTCATGAGACATCATTTTAGGCTTATTTATTAGTTTATAGGTTGATTTTAGCTTAATTTAGTGCACTTTCCTATTTTGGGTCTTGATTTGTAGAATTATTATTTTTAGAGCATATTGGGCTTAATTGTTTATTTAGTGTGAAGCTTTAAAGATAATTATGGAGATTAATTAGAGTCCAAGTCAAAGACTACAACTTATGGAAAGATATTAGCATGGAAATTGGAGATAAAGGAAACAAAAGCTAAAAAGATGGAAAAGGAAAAGCTGCCTAAATCTGGGATTCTGCACACACGTCCAAAGATGTGGGTTTTTACCTAAGAAATAGGCCGAATTTGTAGATTTCCTTCTTTAGGGTCAAGATAAGTCTGTTACTATTCTTTTGGTATCTTATGGAGCAAAAACCGACCAATAACGAAGAAGATACGCTCAAAACGGTCCAGCAGTGTTTTTCTTACGAATTTGAGTTAGGCTAGGAGTCCATTACTTAACTTATCTCTAAAGAAACGAATTAGGTCAACCTATACACTATAAATACAGCCTCTTAACACTCTTAAATTATCCTTGGTAAAACCTTAAGCCAAGAGGAAGCTGACAACACAAGAGAGAAGTCTGGAAGGAGCTGTTCATCAACAATGTCTTCTTCTACCTTTAATTTTGTAATTTCTTTCTTTTCTTGCATGAACTAAATTTCTTTAGCTTGAGTTTTAGCATATATGTATGAACCCTAGTTTTGATTGACATCTATCTAATTTGGGAATTCAATGTTTTAAATAGAATTATAGTTTTTATTCTCTGTTTATGTGTTTGGATTTATATTCTGTGTTCTTGTGGACGGCCGCCATTAGAATTACCATCTAGTAATTAGGATACCATTGACAACGGTGTTTAGTTACATGTTTAGCACATAACGTCTAGTATTAGGTCTGATCTGACAACCCAACCTAGCTAGATAATCACTATGGTTTAGTTCTTGTGACTATTTACCAATTACAGGAAAAGTTTGCTTAGGAAGCCTTATTGACACAGGTAAATCCTATTTTAAACTACCGATAGCATATTGGGACCGATTAGGGAAATACTACATAATTCACCCTTACATGTTTAGAACGGCAAAACTAGTGGGGATTACATGCTAATAACTTAAGCTATATTCTCATATCACTTCTCTTTCATATTTATTTTCTGTCTTTTAATTCTTAGTTTTAGTTTAGTTTAATTAGAAAATCAAACAAAAATCTATTTGTCTTTACTTTTATTTGCGTTTAGTTGTTCTAGCTTTAATTTATTTGCACTAGGTATTTGCATAAGATTCTACTAACCTCTATAGTCTCTGCGGCACGAATCTTTATCTAAAACTTGCATACGATCTGTATACTTGTAGAACCGTGTAGTTCTAGGGTGTTTTTGCACTTTATTTACATCTTATTTTATCACACCCTAGGCCCCACCAAGTTTTTGGCGCCGCTGCCGGGGACTACATCGTTAGTCCTTGTGCATATATCTTGTGATTTTATTTTTAGTTAGTTCTATTTTACGCTTTTGTTTTTAGTTTTTGTTTTTCAGATTTAGTTACAGATGGAGAACCCAAGGAGACTTGAGCTACCCATCGAGTTCAAAGTGGAGCCACGAGGAATTCGCGCTCCAGAAATCCAAGCCGCAAAATTTAAACCTGATCCAGGGATGTTAACTCAGTTTGCATCTCATGGATTATTCAGCGGAGCTGCACATCAAGATCCGATCCGATATATTCAAAAATTCATGCAGATCTATGATGCTTATATCGTAAAAGGAGTTACTAGGGAGCAAGTATATTACCTGATGTTCCAGTTCTTCTTGACCGGATGTGCAAGCGATTGGTATGATACCCAATACCCTCATGTTATTCCAGATTGGGACAAGCTACAAGCAAGATTCCTAGACCGTTTTTATCCGGTTAGTAGACGTTTAAAAGATATGTTGGAGATTAAACAATTTATACAGAAAGAGGAAGAGAGTTTGGGTGAAGCATGGTTACGATTTACAGAGAAGAAGGCGAGGTGTCCCTACCATAGATCCTCGCCGGAATATTATTTAACCTTGTTTTATGGAGGCCTTAATGACAAATCAAGAGAGAAAGCAGATTCGTTAGGAAACGCAGGTTTTGTGTTGCTAGATCCTGAAGAAGCTGAGTTGGGGATGGAAAGAATTCTTGAGAATGAGAGAAGTTGGCCAAAGAAATCAGCAAAGGAGAACACTTCGGAATCTCTGAAGCTTAAAGAACTGGCTAAACAACTCGAAGAGCTAAAAGAACAAGCCCGAATAATTGCTCAGGTGAATACAGTACGCACAATTCCTTCGTGTCTTGGTTGTGGATCAAGAAATCACGTGTGGGCAGGGTGTATGAATAATCCAGCAGTAGCTTCCGTTCAATATTCTCAAGATAACTATTACTCTAATGGTTATGCTTGTCCTCAAGAAAGCTACACTAATTATCAACAACCTCCACAACAAAAGAGTTGGGTCAGAAAGCAAGAAACTTATCATCAACCCCAACTTCAATCTTATAAAACACCACAATCTATTCAGAAAAAGGCCCCCATTGTTAAAGCTTGTCAAGAACCAAAGAAAGACCTACCTAAACAATCAATGCAATTGGCAAAACAAGAACAACTCCAGAGCTTAAGTTCGAGTATGGCTAGATTAATGCAAACAGTTGAGAAGAAAATGAGTCATAGCCAACAAAAAGTTCAAACCCAGGAGAAGATTATCAAGGAGCTAGAGCACACTATATCACAGATGGCGAGTACATTACAAACTAGGCCGAAAGGGCAACTCCCAAGTGATACTATTGCTCCTAGAGATGATTCTTGCCATGCAGTTGAATTGCGAAGTGGAAAACAACTACCTCCACCAAGACCAGAACCAGAACCTATCCCTATTCCAGAACAAAGGGGGGATGAAACAATCAAAGATACAGCTGAGGAGGTAGTTAAACCAAAGAGTGTCCAAGCCGAGACACCTGAAAAGACAAAGAAACCAGTGGAACTCAATACACGCCCTCCGCCACCATACCCTTCACGTGTCAGAAAGAAGGACAATGACCTGGAATTCAAGAAGTTCATTGACCTGTTGAAGAAATTGGAAGTGAATATACCCCTTGTTGAAGCTCTCAAGAGGATGCCAACCTACATGAAATTCATGAAAGACATTCTCTCCAACAAGCGAAGTATAGAGACTGGGGAACCAATTGGATTACCTAGGGAGTGCAGTGCTCTATGTCAAAGTGAGTTGCCACCAAAGCTAGAAGATCCCGGAAGTTTTACAATTCCTATCGGCATTGGAGATAGTTGGACCGGGAAAACATTATGTGATTTGGGCGCAAGCATCAATCTCATGCCTAGATCCCTGTTCGAGAAGCTTAATATCGGAGAAGTAGTACCCACATCTGTGGTATTACAAATGGCGGATCGCTCCCTCTCACGACCAATAGGTAAAATTGAAGATGTTTTAGTTAAAGCGGGCTCTTTTATTTTTCCTTGTGATTTTATTATCCTTGACTACGACGCGGATAAGAATGTCCCCATCATTTTGGGTAGACCATTCTTAGCCACGGGGTGTACACTAATTGATGTTGAAAATGGTGAGTTGATCATGAGAGTACAAGGCGAATAGATACGATTTAATGTGTTTCAGGCTATGAAATTTCCTAAAGCAAAATATGAGTGCTTCAAAGTAGATGTCATCGGAAAAATTGCGCAAGAAGTCTTCAATGAAGCAAGCTTAGATGATGATCTTGACAAAGCCTCAACACTTGAAACACCAGAGGAACTCGAGATTCCCCCTGAAGATGTTGCTGCATTAAACGTGCAAGAACTACTTCGAGAACCAGGTGACATTGAACCAATGAAACAACCATCTATAATATGTCCACCTGTTCTCGAAGAAAAACCACTTCCAGATCACCTACGCTATGCATATCTAGGTACGAACAAAACTTTTCCTGTCATTATTTCTGCTAACCTTTCAGGTCCTCAAGAGGAGAAGCTACTTCAAGTACTTCGCGCAAACAAAGAAGCATTCGGATGGACTATTGCCGACATCAAGGGAATTAGTCCTTCCGTTTGCAAACACAAAATCATTCTTGAGAACGAAGGTGGGCGATCTATAGAAGGACAGAGAAGACTCATGCCAGCTATGAAAGAAGTAGTGAGGAAGGAAGTTATCAAGTTGTTAGATGCAGGAATTATCTATCTGATTGCTAGCAGTGATTGGGTTAGTCCAGTACAATGTGTTCCAAAGAAAGGAGGTTTCACTACCATCCTTAATGATCAAGGCGAAGCCATACCATCAAGACCAGTTGTGGGGTGGCGAGTGTGCATGGATTACCGAAGACTGAACAAAGCAACAAAGAATGATCACTTACCGCTACCATTCATTGATCAGATGCTAGAGAAACTCGCAGGGAGAGAATATTACTGTTTCCTTGACGGATATTCGGGTTATAATCAGATTTGTGTGGATCCCCTCGATCAACACAAAACAACTTTTACATGTCCGTTTGGTACTTTTGCTTATAGAAGAATGCCGTTTGGTTTATGCAATGCACCTGCCACGTTCCAGAGGTGCATGATGGCTATATTTTGGGACATGATTGATAAATACTTGGAGGTTTTTATGGATGATTTTTCAGTGTTTGGAGATAGTTTTGATGATTGTTTGAATAATCTTGAGAAAGTCCTTGTGAGATGTAGAGAAAAAGATCTTGTGCTTAATTGGGAAAAATGCCACTTCATGGTTCAAGAGGGAATTGTGTTGGGACATAAAGTTTCGAAGGCAGGGGTGGAGGTTGATCGTGCAAAAATTGAAGTTATCAAAACACTACCACCTCCGGTTTCTGTTAAAGGAGTGAGAAGTTTCTTGGGTCACGCAGGATTTTATCGAAGATTTATTAAAGATTTCTCCAAGATCGCCAAACCACTTTGCTCTTTACTTGAGAAGGATACTCCTTTCAATTTTACTGAAGAATGTCTTCAAGCGTTTTTTACGATTAAGGAAAAACTGATCTCTACACCTATTGTTATACCTCCTGATTGGAAGGCTCCGTTTGAACTTATGTGCGATGCTAGTGATCACGCTATGGGTGTTGTGTTGGGACAGAGGAAAGACAAGATTTTTCACACGATTTATTATGCAAGTAAGACTTTCAACGCTGCCCAGATGAATTATACAGTGACGGAGAAAGAGATGTTGGCCGTGGTTTATGCTTTCGATAAATTTCGTCCCTATCTGGTTGGGAAGAAAACTATTGTATACACGGACCATTCAGCTATTAGGTACCTCATGGAGAAAAAGGACGCTAAGACGCGTCTCATTAGATGGGTACTGTTGCTTCAAGAATTCGACATAGATATTCGAGACCGAAAAGGATGCGAAAATCAAGTTGCTGATCATTTATCAAGGCTCGAAGGATCTGATGCGAACAAAGAACCATTACTGGTTAAAGAGGTATTCCCTGATGAACAACTTTTTGCTATTAAACGTGATTTTGTGCCATGGTATGCAGATCTAGTCAACCTCATTGTGAGTGGTGTCTTTCCCAAAGATTTCCACCCACAACAAAGACAAAGATTGAATCACCAGGCCAAACAGTATTATTGGGATGAACCGTACCTCTGGAAGATTTGTAGTGACCAAGTGGTTAGAAGATGCGTACATGAAGGTGATATGGACAAAATCATTGAAAGTTGTCATAGTTCACCTTATGGAGGTCACTTTAAGGGCGATAGAACCGCAGCTAAAATTCTTCAATCCAGATTCTATTGGCCTACCATACACAAAGATTGTCATCGTTTCGTCCAGTCATGTCACAGATGCCAGCATACTGGCAATATATCAAAAAGAGACGCGATGCCGCTCAATAATATTCTTGAAGTTAAAATCTTTGATGTATGGGGGATAGATTTCATGGGACCTTTCGTCACTTCCTATGGAAATCTTTATATTTTGCTTGCGGTAGACTATGTGTCAAAATGGGTAGAAGCAGTGGCAACACCAAAGAACGATGCTCAAACTGTGATTAAGTTCTTAGAAACAAACATCTTTTCAAGACATGGTACGCCACGTGTGCTAATCAGTGATAAAGGTACCCATTTTCTTAATGCTCCTCTGAGAAATTTTCTTCGGAAGTTTGGAGTGAAACACCGTACTTCAACCGGTTATCACCCACAAACTAACGGTCAAGCTGAAGTTTCCAACCGGGAAATCAAATCTATTCTTGAGAAGACCGTGAATAAATCGAGGAAAGATTGGTCTTTAAAGCTAGATGATGCTCTCTGGGCTTACAGAACAGCATTTAAAACACCAGTTGGGGCATCTCCATATCGCATGGTCTACGGCAAAGCGTGTCATCTACCGATTGAACTTGAAGCTCGAGCCTACTGGGCTATTAAAACTTTGAATCTAGACCCAGACTTGGCCGGGAAGCAAAGGATGATGCAGTTGAACGAGTTGGAGGAGTTCCGTTATCTTGCCTATGAAAATTCACGCCTCTATAAAGAGAAAACAAAGCGATGGCATGATAAACGGCTCCGTCCAAAGCATTTCGAGATCGGACAAAAAGTTTTATTATACAACTCTCGATTTTCGAATTACCCAGGAAAGCTTAAATCCCGCTGGGGAGAACCTTACATTGTTACCAAAGTCACGCCGCATGGAGCGGTTGAGATTGAAAATCTAGCCGAGCAACGGACATTCATGGTGAATGGCCAGCGTTTGAAGAGATACTATGACAGTGAGGACTTTGGGCGAGGGGAGACAATCCTTCTCGTTGAATGCGCTTAGCCTGAGGTACACGTCTAACTCAAAGACGTTAAACAAAAGTGCTCTTGGGAGACACCCCTTGTTTAAATTGCTTTTTAGATTAGCTGTTTTTGCTTTGTAGTGTTTAATTTTAAGTTAGTGTATATTTTTAATTGTGTTTACAAGCTAATAGGAGAGAAAGGTAGTGTGTTATTGTGCAGGAAACGAGTTTGGGTTTCAAAAGGAAAAATATGGAGAAATTCAAGCCTGGCGCGGACTACCCCCTGGTCCGCAGGGATGCACCGTGCCCAAAAAACCCGTACCACGGGTCGGGTACCACGGGTTTCATCCAGAAAGAAGAAAAAAATCGACCTGATAGGCGCGGTACACCGGACCCTGGTCCGCACGCCCAAAACGCGTGCCACGGGGTCGGGTACCACGGGTTTTTTGACGGAGCAGGTACGGACTACCCCCTACACCGCACCCATGGTCCGTAGTCATAAAACACGTGCCTCGGGGTGCTAGCACGGGTGCAATCCGAAAAACCAAAAATTTCAAGAGCTGTTAGGTGCGGTACACCGCACGTCTGGTCCGGTACGCCGCAGAGAGGCGGTTTGTGAAGGAATTCTTTTCCTAATCAAACTCTTACCTTATGAGATTAACCCTAGCCTTACATACACGAATTTTTCAGACCCAAACCCTATATATACATCTTAAAGCTTGTACAAACCTTCACAACTAACACAATAACTCATCAAATCCTCTCCATCATCTTCCATAAACACATATTCTTCATCAAATTCATCACACCACACCATCAAAACACCATCAAATTCATCAAGCTTTAAAGAGTTCTTCCAAGATCAATCAAATAACCTTTCTCTTTCATCAATTCCAAGCAACAACATCAAGCTACACCAATTTTCCTTAAAACTTTTAATCCATCCTTGGTATAACTTGAGTTGTGGGTGAAACAAGCATGACTAACAGATCTGAAGCTATGGAATACAAGAGAAAGTGCTCAATCCTTGGGAAGAATAAGAGATTGCCTGGAGCCACCATTGAAAAACCCATAAATCTTGATGAAGTTTCTGAAGAATCAAAAGAAAAGGCACCTGAACAACCACTACCAAAGAAGAGATTAACTGCTAGAATGTCCATACCATCAAGGAGGCCTTTGCAGAAAATAAAAATCCAAGACCAAGGTTCTTCTACCTCTTCTTCTGAAATTGTTTATGATCTTCCTCCTTGGGCTCTCAAGTTACAGAACGAAGTTGAAAGATTACGTGAAGATAACAAAGACCTTTGGATAGAAGTCATGTAGTTGGAGTCACAAGTAGAAGATTTGACCTTGTATGAGGATGTTGATGATTATATCGATCCCTCAGCTTCAGATGAGGAAGATGATATGATGGATCTCTATGGCCAGCCAGGTAGGTCATTCTAATTTTTCTTAATAGCTTGTATGCATTAGGTAGTTTAGTTAGTTTTATTTTAAATTTTATTTCATTCTTGAGTCTTTTTCGAGTCGTGGGGACACGGCTCACTTTTGAGTTGGGGGTGGGGATTCGTTGTCCTCATCTTCTTTTCGTTTTTGCATAAAATTTAAAATTTTTAGGTTGAATTAAGGCATAGAATATCTTGAATGTACCTATTTGAGTATGATTTTATTAGGTCAATGATAGTAAGTAGTATGTTTTTGAAAGATGCAGAAAAATTGTTTAGTTTGCATGTATGAAAACAGGAAATAAAGGATAGAAAAGTTAATGAGCAATGCTAAGAAATCACGTTGAAACTTAGAGATAGTTATTTGGTGTGTAGAACGTGAAGTTTAAAATTAGTTGAAAACCCACTTGTCTATGAACTAATAATGAAAACGTAACGAAATCCGGTAGTTAGAAAAATGACTAAGGCAGTTCTTTCATGATAAAACACTTGAAGCCTTTTATACTTTCTTACCCTTTTGTTTGATATTATTGTTATTTATTCGTCTTAGCCCCTCAAAGCCTTTATTGAAACACATTATAATCCATACCTTAGTTTTTAGGACTTATCTATACGACCCGCACTCGAATCTCAAAACCTGAGACAACTCGTTTTAGAGCTTGAGTTTGGGGTGGTGGGTTTCATAATTAGGGAACTTTGGGAATTTGGAATTATATTTGTGATTTTATTGATGATGAATTGTTATTATTGTAACCCTTTGCCGGGGTAATAGTGAATGAAAAAGAAGCTACGAGCTAATTTTGCCAACAAGGGCATAAAAAGAAAGAATATATATATGAAAAAAATAGTGTGATATCTCAACATCAAAAGAGAATCATAGCTATACAAAAGAAAAAATTGATTTGAAAAGAAAATATATATTCGGACCGGCAAAGTGGATCTTATATAATCAAAGGTTTAAATTGGGATTATTGGGGATGCACATTAAAAAGCATCAATAAATTGGGTTGAGTGAGAGACATCTTCGAGTGAACAACTCATGCTCTAGGGCGATTCGTTGATGGCTAGTGAGGAGAGAGCCAAAAGCTCACTTTTCATTATCCAAATATACCACACCCGTCCTTAAGCCAAGTTATAACCAAGACCTTAGGATTTCTAACTACTAGATGGAGAAACAATTGAGCTATTAGGTAATAGGTAAGTGGACCATTGGATGCTGTATTTGGGACCTATGAACAACCTATAGCCATTAACCTGAACTAAGTTATCATCCTCTCCTTCTGGCATTGCGAAATTAATCTTAACTTGAATTTATGGATTGTTGATTACATGTATATTAAGTACATTTGTGCATTAATTATTGAGCTTTACTACATGAGACTTTTTAGATAGTTTGCTCTAGGATCATTCATTATATTCTGTTCTTGGTCGCCTCCGACTTCTTCTTGTTTACTTTGACTACCCTACTGTTCTTTATTTATATTGTATCGGGACGATACAACTTTGAGTTGGGGGTCTTGATGTCTCCTCATTTGTGATAGTAAAATATACTCATGACACATCATTTTAGGCTTATTTATTAGTTTATAGGTTGATTTTAGCTTAATTTAGTGCACTTTCCTATTTTGGGTCTTGATTTGTAGAATTATTATTTTTAGAGCATATTGGGTTTAATTGTTTATTTAGTGTGAAGCTTTAAAGATAATTATGGAGATTAATTAGAGTCCAAGTCAAAGACTACAACTTATGGAAAGATATTAGCATGTAAATTGGAGATAAAGGAAACAAAAGCTAAAAAGATGGAAAAGGAAAAGCTGCCTAAATCTGGGATTCTGCACACACGTCCAAAGATGTGGGTTTTTACCTAAGAAATAGGCCAAATTTGGAGATTTCCTTCTTTAGGGTCAAGATAATTCTGTTACGACTCTTTTGGTATCTTATGGAGCAAAAACCGACCTATAACGAAGAAGATACGCTCAAAACGGTCCAGCAGTTTTTTCCTTACGAATTTGAGTTGGGCTAGGAGTCTATTACTTAACTTATCTCTAAAGAAACGAATTAGGTCAACCTATACACTATAAATACAGCCTCTTAACACTCTTAAATCATCCTTGGTAAAACCTTAAGCCAAGAGGAAGCTTACAACACAAGAGAGAAGTCTGGAAGGAGCTGTTCATCAACAATGTCTTCATTTACCTTTAATTTTGTAATTTCTTTCTTTTCTTGCATGAACTAAATTTCTTTAGCTTGAGTTTTAGCATATATGTATGAACCCTAGTTTTGATTGACATCTATCTAATTTGGAAATTCAATGTTTTAAATAGAATTATAGTTTTTATTCTCTGTTTATGTGTTTGAATTTATATTCTGTGTTCTTGTGGACGGCCGCCATTAGAATTACCATCTAGTAATTAGGATACCATTGACAACGGTGTTTAATTACATGTTTAGCACATAACGTCTAGTATTAGGTCTGATCTGACAACCCAACCTAGCTAGATAATCACTATGGTTTAGTTCTTGTGACTATTTACCAATTACAGGAAAAGTTTGCTTAGGAAGCCTTATTGACACAGGTAAATCCTATTTTAAACTACCGATAGCATATTGGGACCGATTAGGGAAATACTACATAATTCACCCTTACGTGTTTAGAACGGCAAAACTAGTGGGGATTACATGCTAATAACTTAAGCTATATTCTCATATCACTTTTCTTTCATATTTATTTTCTGTCTTTTAATTCTTAGTTTTAGTTTAGTTTAATTAGAAAATCAAACAAAAATCTATCTGTCTTTACTTTTATTTGCGTTTAGTTGTTCTAGCTTTAATTTATTTGCACTAGGTATTTGCATAAGATTCTCCTAACCTCTGTAGTCTCTGCGGAACGAATCTTTATCTAAAACTTGCATACGATCTGTATACTTGCAGAACCGTGTAGTTCTAGGGTGTTTTTGCACTTTATTTACATCTTATTTTATCACACCCTAGGCCCCACCAAGTTTTTGGCGCCGCTGCCTGGGACTACATCGTTAGTCCTTGTGCATATATCTTGTGCTTTTATTTTTAGTTAGTTCTATTTTACGCTTTTGTTTTTAGTTTTTGTTTTTCAGATTTAGTTACAGATGGAGAACCCAAGGAGACTTGAGCTACCCATCGAGTTCAAAGTGGAGCCACGAGGAATTCGCGCTCCAGAAATCCAAGCCGCAAAATTTAAACCTGATCCAGGGATGTTAACTCAGTTTGCATCTCATGGATTATTCAGCGGAGCTGCACATCAAGATCCGATCCGATATATTCAGAAATTCATGCAGATCTGTGATGCTTATATCGTAAAAGGAGTTACTAGGGAGCAAGTATATTACCTGATGTTCCAGTTCTTCTTGACCGGATGTGCAAGCGATTGGTATGATACCCAATACCCTCATGTTATTCCTGATTGGGACAAGCTACAAGCAAGATTCCTAGACCGTTTTTATCCGGTTAGTAGACGTTTAAAAGATATGTTGGAGATTAAACAATTTATACAGAAAGAGGAAGAGAGTTTGGGTGAAGCATGGTTACGATTTACAGAGAAGAAGGCGAGGTGTCCCTACCATAGATCCTCGCCGGAATATTATTTAACCTTGTTTTATGGAGGCCTTAATGACAAATCAAGAGAGAAAGCAGATTCGTTAGGAAACGCAGGTTTTGTGTTGCTAGATCCTGAAGAAGCTGAGTTGGGGATGGAAAGAATTCTTGAGAATGAGAGAAGTTGGCCAAAGAAATCAGCAAAGGAGAACACTTCGGAATCTCTGAAGCTTAAAGAACTGGCTAAACAACTCGAAGAGCTAAAAGAACAAGCCCGAATAATTGCTCAGGTGAATACAGTACGCACAATTCCTTCGTGTCTTGGTTGTGGATCAAGAAATCACGTGTGGGCAGGGTGTATGAATAATCCAGCAGTAGCTTCCGTTCAATATTCTCAAGATAACTATTACTCTAATGGTTATGCTTGTCCTCAAGAAAGCTACACTAATTATCAACAACCTCCACAACAAAAGAGTTGGGTCAGAAAGCAAGAAACTTATCATCAACCCCAACTTCAATCTTATAAAACACCACAATCTATTCAGAAAAAGGCCCCCATTGTTAAAGCTTGTCAAGAACCAAAGAAAGACCTACCTAAACAATCAATGCAATTGGCAAAACAAGAACAACTCCAGAGCTTAAGTTCGAGTATGGCTAGATTAATGCAAACAGTTGAGAAGAAAATGAGTCATAGCCAACAAAAAGTTCAAACCCAGGAGAAGATTATCAAGCAGCTAGAGCACACTATATCACAGATGGCGAGTACATTACAAACTAGGCCGAAAGGGCAACTCCCAAGTGATACTATTGCTCCTAGAGATGATTCTTGCCATGCAGTTGAATTGCGAAGTGGAAAACAACTACCTCCACCAAGACCAGAACCAGAACCTATCCCTATTCCAGAACAAAGGGGGGAAGAAACAATCAAAGATACTGCTGAGGAGGTAGTTAAACCAAAGAGTGTCCAAGCCGAGACACCTGAAAAGACAAAGAAACCAGTGGAACTCAATACACGCCCTCCGCCACCATACCCTTCACGTGTCAGAAAGAAGGACAATGACCTGGAATTCAAGAAGTTCATTGACATGTTGAAGAAATTGGAAGTGAATATACCCCTTGTTGAAGCTCTCAAGAGGATGCCAACCTACATGAAATTCATGAAAGACATTCTCTCCAACAAGCGAAGTATAGAGACTGGGGAACCAATTGGATTACCTAAGAAGTGCAGTGCTATATGTCAAAGTGAGTTGCCACCAAAGCTAGAAGATACCGGAAGTTTTACAATTCCTATCGGCATTGGAGATAGTTGGACCGGGAAAACATTATGTGATTTGGGCGCAAGCATCAATCTCATGCCTAGATCCCTGTTCGAGAAGCTTAATATCGGAGAAGTAGACACATCTGTGGTATTACAAATGGCGGATCGCTCCCTCTCACGACCAATAGGTAAAATTGAAGATGTTTTAGTTAAAGCTGGCTCTTTTAATTTTTCCTTGTGATTTTATTATCCTTGACTACGACGCGGATAAGAATGTCCCCATCATTTTGGGTAGACCATTCTTAGCCACGGGGCGTACACTAATTGATGTTGAGAATGGTGAGTTGATCATGAGAGTACAAGGCAAACAGATACGATTTAATGTGTTTCAGGCTATGAAATTTCCTAAAGCAAAAGATGAGTGCTTCAAAGTAGATGTCATCGGAAAAATTGCGCAAGAAGTCTTCAACGAAGCAAGCTTAGATGATGATCTTGACAAAGCCTCAACACTTGAAACACCAGAGGAACTCGAGATTCCCCCTGAAGATGTTGCTGCATTAAACGTGCGAGAACTACTTCGAGAACTACTTCGAGAACCAGGTGACATTGAACCAATGAAACAACAATCTATAATATGTCCACCTGTTCTCGAAGAAAAACCACTTCCAGATCACCTACGCTATGCATATCTAGGTACGAACAAAACTTTGCCTGTCATTATTTCTGCTAACCTTTCAGGTCCTCAAGAGGAGAAGCTACTTCAAGTACTTCGCGCAAACAAAGAAGCAATCAGATGGACTATTGCCGACATCAAGGGAATTAGTCCTTCCGTTTGCAAACACAAAATCATTCTTGAGAATGAAGGTGGGCGATCTATAGAAGGACAGAGAAGACTCATGCCAGCTATGAAAGAAGTAGTGAGGAAGGAAGTTATCAAGTTGTTAGATGCAGGAATTATCTATCTGATTGCTAGCAGTGATTGGGTTAGTCCAGTACAATGTGTTCCAAAGAAAGGAGGTTTCACTAGCATCCTTAATGATCAAGGCGAAGCCATACCATCAAGACCAGTTGTGGGGTGGCGAGTGTGCATGGATTACCGAAGACTGAACAAAGCAACAAAGAAGGATCACTTCCCGCTACCATTCATTGATCAGATGCTAGAGAAACTCGCGGGGAGAGAATATTACTGTTTCCTTGACGGATATTTGGGTTATAATCAGATTTGTGTGGATCCCCTCGATCAACACAAAACAACTTTTACATGTCCGTTTGGTACTTTTGCTTATAGAAGAATGCCGTTTGGTTTATGCAATGCACCTGCCACGTTCCAGAGGTGCATGATGGCTATATTTTGGGACATGATTGATAAATACTTGGAGGTTTTTATGGATGATTTTTCAGTGTTTGGAGATAGTTTTGATGATTGTTTGAATAATATTGAAAAAGTCCTTGTGAGATGTAGAGAAAAAGATCTTGTGCTTAATTGGGAAAAATGCCACTTCATGGTTCAAGAGGGAATTGTGTTGGGACATAAAGTTTCGAAGGCAGGGGTGGAGGTTGATCGTGCAAAAATTGAAGTTATCAAAACACTACCACCTCCGGTTTCTGTTAAAGGAGTGAGAAGTTTCTTGGGTCACGCAGGATTTTATCGAAGATTTATTAAAGATTTCTCCAAGATCGCCAAACCGCTTTGCTCTTTACTTGAGAAGGATACTCCTTTCAATTTTACTGAAGAATGTCTTCAAGCGTTTTTGACGATTAAGGAAACGCTAAAGCATCTGTTTCTTCAATGCCTAAAAGCATCTGTTTCAGACCATGATGAACCTCAAAGAGGAGGCTATGCTTCAAGCTCGACGGGATTCATATTCAATCTGTAGATGGGGTTAATGTGAGTGAAAATGAGGTTGAAAGTGTAGTTTACAAGCTAAAGCAAAACACGAATGAATTATACAAAGAATTAGTGGAAGAAAGAAATGCTGCTGCTATAGCGGCAAATCAAGCTACGGCGATGATAAATAGATTACAAGAAGAAAAAGCCGCACTTCATATGGAGGCGTTACAGTACTTAAGAATGATGGATGAACAAGCTGAGTATGATATGGAGGCATTAGAGAAAGCTAATGATTTACTTTCTGAAAGAGAAAAAGAATTGCAAGATTTGGAAGCTGAGTTAGAGTATTATAGGAATAGCTTTCAAGGAAACGAAGTAATAATTGAGGATCCATCAAAGAAAATCGTTAGCAAGGGTAAAAGCGTAACTACTAAGGATTCAGAATCTAGTAAAGTTGACGTAACGTTGAATTTAGAGGATGAAAAAGTTTACCTTTTACAATGTTTAAAGAAGCTTGAGAGAAGAATGCATCAATTATCTCGTAGAAACGCTGAACATAAGATGAATAAAGAGGGTGATCAAATAAAGCATAAAACAGAAGAAGATGGATTAGTAATGCAAAATGGTTCATCTTTAATATATACTAGTGGAGGTGAAATGGATTTGGGAAATTTAGAAAACGAAATTTCAAATTTGAGTAATAGATTACAAGCGCTTGAAAGTGACCGTGATTTCCTTAATCACGCGTTTGGTGTATTACAGAACGGGAATGAAGGGTTACAGTTGATTCAAGAGTTAGTCCAAGAGCTAAAAGAATTACGGAGAAAAGAATTCCAAATAAGTAAGTGCTCTTTCTTCGACTTGTTTTGTATCTTTTTCGCTTTCTTATCTCATGTTCATGTTTTCTGTTTGGGTTAGATACAGTTACCTTTATTACATGCAATGGACCATGAGGAGAAGGTTGAATTGAGTTCTTAAAGGAGTGGACTATATATGAAGATTGAATTGAAATGTGTTGAGTTGATATATTCATTTTGTGATTGATTTGACATTAGATTTGGCAAGCGGCTATACATGTATTGTTCATTCTGTTTTTGTTGCGCCGGTTTTGTTGGAGCATTTTCCTTCCATAAAACTAGATATAGAAAAATTTATGTGAAAAAAAAAATATAGACTTTGTTTAAGGGCTCTTGTTAGTTGATACTCTTTGTAAATCATAGATTTTGGAGAAGTTTCGGATATTCTTTTTGGTTGCCAGTGCAAAGAGTTGTGTAAAGCCTCATTTGAATTTTGTTGAAGTATGAAGTGTATTACATGTATTTTTTATTCTTTTTGTTTTGGTCAAGATATTACATGTTTTATTCTTTTTTTTTGGGTACGTGGGTGGTCTGGGCCAGTTTGTGCGTATCACGACTAATTTTATAGGAATATACACGCTTCCCTATATATATTTCTAATTGGGTTTTATATCTTTTACTTTACATCTGGTACATGTTTTATTCTTGAGTTAACTATTGAATGGATGCACTCTTAAAAAGATATCATACACTACTTGAGAAGGTCAAAGACGTACTACTACACAGTGTTATATAAAACACAAGGTGTTAAACTCTAGCGGAACAGTCGAGTACCTTCGAACGAGGTTAAGCAATATATTAATAGAAATTTAATTGAAATTTAATCGAAATTTAGGTGATTTTTAGCAACTCATTAATCAACATTTAGGCGATTTTTAGCAACTCGTTAATCAAAATTTAGACGATTTTTTAAGCAATTTTAATACTATTATATTAAAATTATATATATATTTTTTTACAACTTAAAATTATATATATTCTTTTGTAACTAAAATTGTACATAACTAATACATATATTTAATAAGAATTAATGAACAATAACTTCACACTTTTTTTTATTATCAATGGTCTCTCACAACACTGTTTATTGATTGTATTTTGTATCCTTAAAAATGCATCAACCAATCTAATTTATTCGCGTTTTTCTTGTGCCCCTACACCAAATTCAAAGATTTGAAAAAAAAAAAAAAACACCAAATTCAAAGGTTATTAATGAAATTATCAATTGTAAATAATAAGATCTTCGTCTAACATTTAGTTTTCAAATTAAATTCAAACATTAATATTATACCTCAACAATAAGAATTAAGTTCAGTTAGAAACTATGTACTAATATATATGGTAAAAAAATTACGTTTCCTACTAGTACTAGGATTAGAAAAGGAGGAGTCTTAGGGCTTGGAATTCCTATATATATGCACTTACTCGGTCGTTTCTTCATTCCTTTACAAACCTGTTTCCGTCAATTTGTTTGGTTTACTTTTTCAAGCATAACTTTGGCTCCTTTTCTTATATCTAATTAAACCCATTACGCCATAAATAAGATTGCCATCATGGCGGATTGGTCAGAGCTAAACCATGATCTTGTAACCGAGATTGCTGAAAAGTTAGATTCAAGAGAAAGTTACGAATATTTTGGTAAAGTTTGCAGATCCTGGGAAGCATCTGCTAGAGAAGGGCATCTAAAACAAAGAATATTTGAGGGGCCATGGCTTATGTTTCCAGGAAAAGATGAAAATAATAGAGAATCGATAGAATTAGAACGAGAATTTTCCAGCATCACGTTGGGCATAAAAAAGATTTGGAAGATTGTGTTACCCGAATCAAGCAAAAAACAGTGTGTATCATGCAAAGATTGGTTATTGGTATGTTCCCTAGATGAAATCGATGTATTTCTTTTACATCCATTGTCTCGTATACAAATCCATCTACCTAAACTGAGCACTTTGTCATCGGTTTATCACATCACGGAACTCAATCACTTTATCACTAAGGCAGTTTTAACAGCAGATCCATCATCATCTAAGGATTTTATTGTTATCATAATATGTGGTCTACAAAGGCGTTTGGGGTTTTATAAGTCCGGAGACACCTCCTGGACCATAATTGACTTTTGGGAATATTGGCACATTGAAGATATAATGTATCACAATAACAAGGTGTACGGTGTGGATGGAAATGGCACTATTTTAACTTGTGACATTCATGGACCAAACCCAACAAAGCTCATCGGTGTCTTTGCTAATCTTCCGGAAGAAGAAGAATTCGTATGTAAAAACTATTTGGTTGGGCTTCCTGAAGGTAAAATTCTTACCGTTCGTAGATATATTCATATACCCGATATAGATGATAGCGATATATCAGAATGTTCTTCTCGCACTATAAAATTTACAATTTATGATGTTAACATCCAAGATGGTACGTGGGCCGAGGTTAAACATTTGGGAAACAAAGCTCTGTTCTTAGGATTTAACTCTTCGTTTTACATTGAGTGTTCAGAGTTTAAAAAATGTAAGCCTAATTGCATATATTTCTCCGAAGATATCTGGGATACATACATGCGACCCAAGATATTATTTGCTGATGATGATGATCCCGAACTTATCGGAGGTGGCAGAGATACGGGCATCTATGACTTATCGGATGGAAGCATTCGACTTTTTTTTGATGATATAATAACGAGTACCATTACACCACCAATATGGATTGCACCTAGCGTTTGATCAAACTTTTAGTATTTAATGTTGGTCAATTGGGTTTTTAGGGTTTTTAGCCCAAGTGAAGACCATGTTTTTGTATAATATGACTTTGACTCAGGCGTTAGCATATTTGTGGTGATTACTGTGTTATATTCACTTGGTTAAAACCATTAATAAGTGAACGATAAATTGAGAATATGGAGAAAAAATAAATAAATAAAGATGCTCAAAATAAAAGTCGCAACGGTTCACAAAAAGTTCGAACCCTAATATTCGTATTCATAGAACAGTCACACATCGTTTGGCTTCACCAGAGTCTCCTATGTTGAAAAGTCACATTCCTCCTTGAAAGGTTGTCAATCCATCTTTTCAAACCCTATAAATAGTGCAGGCCTGCATCACTTTCAAAACAGAATTTTTTGCACATACAAAATCATATCTTTGCATTTGAAAAGCTATAGAGTTCAAGAGGCTTATTTGGGTCGTCTGTTCTTCTCCGTTTGAAGTGCTTCTACAGAGAAGATCCTACTGTTGTATCCTGGGAGGCTGTTGCCGTGAACCGTGAGCACCAGTGCGGGGCAATAAAGTCTTAAGGAAACTGATCACGATCAGGCCTCGATAATTTGAATGTTAACAATTCTTGTAAGTTTTTCTGAATTAATTTATTGTATTGTTTCAAATATTTATGAATCTGAATCAACGATCTGTACAAATCTGAGTCAACGATCTGTAAGAATCTGAATCAACGATCTGTAAGAGTCTGACCCTACAATCTTAAGACTTTATTCTGTTCTATTATTTGTTTATGTTTTAGATTCTTATTTTGTGACTCATATTTATTTTCCCTGTAATTCGTTCATAGTTTGTTTTGTATATGCTTGAAATTCTGCAAACTTTTGGCTTTATGCTATTTATTTGCTACTTGCTATACAAACTCGCTGAATTGTATGTTAGTTTTTGTCTTCAGATGCATAAGGTCATAATCAAATAAGTATAAGTTTATTTTATTACTTTTTTATGCAATAACCATTAGAATTTATTTGTTCTGTTACTTTTTGTTATGAGTAGAAGTTTGGACTAATTAAATCTTTGATGGTCTTGTTATAGTTTAGATATTTATATATAAGTGAAATCTTATATAGATATTTGTAATTGGTTTTGCAAATTTATAAGGTATTGTATAAGTTAGGAGATTTCTTTAAGATAAACATTAAGGAGATAAAGTGTTCAAATTATACATTAAGTTTTATCTGACATACATTTTAGTGTATTTTATGTTTTAGTGTTTAATTTATTTTAGTAACTTGTTGTCACTAAATAACTTAGTTGTGCTAAATTTATATAAACAAAGTTTGATTATTTCGTATAAATTTTTTTAATTATCCTTTGTTGATTTCTCATTTGTTGTTAAAGAATTTATTAAGAATAATTTTTTAAAATTTTGGGAAATATACTTTCGTTTCTTAGTGTTCTATAACAAGATCTAAAATCTTGGGACTGAGTTTTTCCTAACAAGACATAAAATCTTGGGAAACAGGAGAAAAAAACGATTGTGAAACGATTGTGTGTGCTTGACCATTAAGACAAAAATATTAGTGGATTTGTGTTCTACATTAAAGATTTAATTTCTATTGTGTTAGAATTATCCAATGGAGAAAGATAGAATGAAAAATTATTTGTTTGAAAAGGAAGAATTCGATAATAATGCATTATCTAAAAATGTATTTGTGGGACACAGTTTTAGTCCCTTGAGACTTGGTGAAAGATCTCAGATTAGTGAGGATAATCCTCAAGTAATTAAGGTGGAGGACCTTAATAATCATTTATCTAACATATGTGTTGTAATGTCGGAAGTGAACATGGTTGGAAAATAATCCAAACATTGGTGGGTTGATACTGGGGCCACCCGACATGTGTGTTCATATAGAAGTATGTTTATTACATACCAAGCAACTAATCAAACTTTATTTATGGGAAACTTGTCCACGTCGAAGGTGGAAGCAGTTGGAAGAGTGATCCTGAAGTTATCTTCTGAAAAAGAACTCGCTCTCAACAATGTATTGTTTGTCCCCGACATTCGTATAAACCTCATATCGGGATCATTGTTGAGTAAGAATGGTTTCAAGATGGTATTTGAAATGGACAAACTTGTCCTCTCCAAGGGTGGGATGTTTGTTGGCAAAGGATACCTTTATAACGGTCTGTTTAAAATGAGTATAATAACCGTGGTATCCAAAGATGAACAAAAGTATGCAATCGGAAATGCCATGATTAATAATACATATTCATCTACTTACAAACTTGAGTCGCCTGATTTATGGCACAATAGATTAGGGCATGTGAATTTTAAATCGTTGCATAAACTTGCACATTTTGGGTCATTACCTAAGTTGAATTTTAATTCACAAAGTAAGTGTGAAGTGTGTGTGGAAGCCAAGATGGCTAAAACTTCTTTTACTTCGGTTCAAAGAAGTTCTGGACCTCTAGATCTAATTCATACTGACATATGTGATTTGAAATTTGTGCAAACCAGAGGTGGTAAAAAGTATTTTATTACTTTTATTGATGATTGCACAAGATATTGTTATGTTTATTTACTCAGAAGCCGAGATGAAACTTTGGATGTATTTAAGCAATATAAGACTGAAGTTGAGAATCAACTTAATAAGAAAATCAAGGCATTAAGAAGTGATAGAGGAGGAGAATATGTATTTCCGTTTGAGGAATACTGTAAGGAACATGGTATTGTTCATCAAACCACTGCTCCATATTCACCTCAACAAAACGGTATTGCCGAGCGCAAGAACCGAACTCTTAAAGAGATGATGAATGCCTTGTTGGTAAACTCAGGGTTACCACATAACTTGTGGGGGGAGGCCATTTTAACAGCTAATTATATTCTAAATAAATTACCCCACAAGAAACTAGAGAAGACACCATATGAATTGTGGAAGGGTCGTCCGCCGACTCTGAAATACCTCAAAGTGTGGGGGTGTCTAGCAAAGGTGGCGGTACCACCACCTAAAATGGTCAAGATTGGACCTAAAACTATTGATGGTATATTTATTGGTTATGCTAACAATAGTTCAGCATATCGATTCCTTGTACACAAGTCCGAGATTGACGATATAAACGTCAATACAATCTTGGAGTCAAGGAATGCCGTATTATTTGAAGAGATTTTTCCTTGTAAAGATAGACAAGAGAAAAATAATTTGAAGAGGTCTCATGAGACTAGTAGCAGTCGTGAAGATGAAAGAAGAATAGACCATGAGTCTATAAATAAAGACGAGCCGAGACGTAGCAAAAGAGTTAGAACGGCTAAGTCTTTTGGAACAGATTTTCAAACTTATTTGTTAGAAAATGAGCCTTGTACATACAAGGATGCTATGTCAACTCCTGAAGCCCAATATTGGAAAGAGGCTGTAAATAGCGAGATTGAATCCATTATGCAAAATCATACATGGGAACTGGTTGATCTTCCTCCTGGAAATAAACCCTTAGGGTGTAGATGGATTTTCAAGAGAAAGATGAAAGTTGATGGATCAATCGATAAGTACAAGGCAAGACTGGTAGTCAAGGGTTATAGTCAAAAGGAAGGCCTTGACTATTTTGACACATATTCACCAGTGACGAGAATAACATCTATTAGAATGTTAGTAGCCATAGCAACTATAAATAATCTCGAGATACATCAAATGGATGTTAAGACGGCCTTCTTAAATGGTGATTTAGAAGAAGAAATCTACATGGAACCACCCGAAGGGTTTGTCGTTCCTGGGAAAGAAAAGAAGGTTTGTAAGCTTGTAAAGTCATTATATGGACTTAAACAAGCACCAAAACAATGGCATATGAAATTTGACAAAGTCATGTTGGAATGTGGCTTTAAAATAAATGAATGTGATAAATGTGTCTACGTAAAAGGCACTGAAAAAGAATATGTCATTGTGTGTTTATATGTGGATGACATGCTAATTATTGGGAGCAATAACGATGTCATAAATATCACAAAAAAGATGTTGACCAGTAAGTTTGACATGAAAGACTTAGGTCTTGCAGATGTCATTTTGGGTATAAAGGTGACCAGGACATCTAAAGGTATAATGTTATCTCAGTCACATTATATTGAGAAAGTACTTGATCGATTCCTCAAAGATGATAAAAATCAAGTGAAAACACCTATGGACATTACTATACCTTTAACAAAGAATACTGGTGAAGGAATATCTCAATTAGAATATTCTCGGATTATCGGTAGTCTAATGTACATCATGAATTGTACAAGACCCGATATTGCATACTTAGTAAGCAGACTAAGTAGATATACTAGCAATCCAGGTCATAACCACTGGAAAGCTATTATACGAGTTCTAAGGTATTTGAGATACACTTTGAACTATGGCTTGCATTATTTAGGATATCCACCTATATTAGAAGGTTACAGCGATGCGAATTGGATATCTGACTCTAAAGACACAAAGTCCACTAGTGGATATGTATTTACTCTTGGAGGTGCAGCCATGTCTTGGAAATCCACTAAGCAAACGTGTATAGCTAGATCCACTCTTGGAAATCCACTAAGCAAACGTGTATAGCTAGATCCACTATGGAATCCGAGTTCATAGCATTAGACAAGGCTGGAGAGGAAGCAGAATGGCTCCGTCAGTTCCTCGAGGATATTCCAAGTTGGTCAAAACCTGTGCCGCCTATATGTATTCATTGTGATAGCCAATCGGCAATCGGAAGGGCACAAAGTAGTATGTATAATGGTAAGTCTAGACATATACGTCGCAGACATAATACCGTCAAACAACTTCTCTCCAATGGAGTTATCACAATCGACTATGTAAGATCGCAAGATAACATCGCGGATCCGCTTACAAAAGGTTTAGCTGGAGAGAAAGTTGCAAATTCGTCGAGAGGAATGGGTTTAAAAGCCTATTATAAATGAGTTACCACCACATAGTAGAAACCCTACCTATATGATTGGAGATCCCAAGAACTAGGTTCAAAGGGAAAACTAAATTATGTAAAGCGCAACTTGAACGACACTGTGGGGGTTATTCCCTAACCTATTCCTATGACAAGTAGACAGTGCACCTGAAGGAGATTTAGGATAAGCATAGCTTTTAATGATTCTTATAGCTTGGAGATTCCAAATGGGGTATTACAGGATACTCTTAATAAGCAATCACCTATATGAGTTAGGAGTGTGGCCGCTCCATCGAGAATTCCCAAAGGCTGAATTCATCGAGAGTACTCATGAATACCAGGAGTTGTTCAGGGCCGAAATGAACACAACTGAGAACCAAATAACTTCAGAGAGATATTATGTGAACTCTATTGTCTTGGTTTACATAAAACGCCGAACAGTTCAAGACATCGCGTTCACTGGTTGGCAAGTAAGTCCGATAGTTTTCACTATGGAAGGTTCAAAGCCCAAAAACTACCTATCCTTATGTAATATCTCTCTATTTGAACTCTCTCGTGTTAGCATTTTTTTTATTTTGCACGGTTGTTGGTTAGACAATTTACATTCATGTGGGGGATTGTTGGTCAATTGGGTTTTTAGCCCAAGTGAAGACCATGTTTTTGTATAATATGACTTTGACTCAGGCGTTAGCATATTTGTGGTGATTACTGTGTTATATTCACTTGGTTAAAACCATTAATAAGTGAACGATAAATTGAGAATATGGAGAAAAAATAAATAAATAAAGATGCTCAAAATAAAAGTCGCAACGGTTCACAAAAAGTTCGAACCCTAATATTCGTATTCAAAAAACAGTCACACATCGTTTGGCTTCACCAGAGTCTCCTATGTTGAAAAGTCACATTCCTCCTTGAAAGGTTGTCAATCCATCTTTTCAAACCCTATAAATAGTGCAGGCCTGCATCACTTTCAAAACAGAATTTTTTGCACATACAAAATCATATCTTTGCATTTGAAAAGCTATAGAGTTCAAGAGGCTTATTTGGGTCGTCTGTTCTTCTCCGTTTGAAGTGCTTCTACAG
The DNA here is from genome assembly GCA_029959085.1 of Nemophila menziesii. Lineage (NCBI taxonomy): Eukaryota > Viridiplantae > Streptophyta > Magnoliopsida > Boraginales > Hydrophyllaceae > Nemophila > Nemophila menziesii. The sequence goes on from JARWIR010000003.1 coordinate 34,682,203, forward strand.
AGAAGATCCTACCGTTGTATCCTGGGAGGCTGTTGCCGTGAACCGTGAGCACCAGTGCGGGGCAATAAAGTCTTAAGGAAACTGATCACGATCAGGCCTCGATAATTTGAATGTTAACAATTCTTGTAAGTTTTTCTGAATTAATTTATTGTATTGTTTCAAATATTTATGAATCTGAATCAACGATCTGTACAAATCTGAGTCAACGATCTGTAAGAATCTGAATCAACGATCTGTAAGAGTCTGACCTATTTAATTATGTACTACATCGCTTTCAACTCCAAATTGTTTTTCTTCTAAAATATTGATTGAAATATAAAAGAGAGTAAATACTACTTTTGCTTCCTGGGTATTAACCCGATTGACAGGTTGCCCCCTAAGTCTTAAAATGCGTCTTCTTGCCCCTTAAGTTTTGCTCTTATGCCCCGTTACCCCCGGTCATGTTTTCCGTCCATTTTTTCCGTTAACTATGACGTGGCATTTCCATGTCAGCTTTTTTCATTTTTTTAAAATCCTAATTCTAATTAATCATTTAATTAACTTAAAAAAAGGGTAAAAAAGAAATTTTATAAATAGTTTGTATACTATTAAATATAAATAATAATAAAAACCCCCCACTCCACCGCAACCCCTACCCCCTCCTCCCTCTCTTCCCCTTCTTCTTCTTCCCCGACCTCTGGTTCTTCTTAAAAAAAAATCAAGCAAAACTCCACCACCGCCTATATTTATTCCCCCACCCCCACCACCACCACCACCTCCACCTCCACCTCCACCAAGTAAATACTAGGAAAGTCCAAGAACTCCAACTCCTCCACCTCGGGTTCGGGTATCTAAGCCGCCAATTTTGGTGGAACCTTTAAGGCCTATGATAATCGAGAGTCAAACATTAATTTCGCATATGCAATTGCCTTCATATAGCGAAACTAGTGACAAAAATGAATCAAATGAGAAAAACGAGGAGACTCTAAAACCTAATTTGAAGCCTTTGCATTGGGATAAAGTTAGAGCAAGTTCTGATCGTGAAATGGTGTGGGGGCAACTTAGATCCAGCTCATTCAGGTACAATACTTATTCCTTGTTTATAATCTCCATATAACTTTGTCCTAACTCCATTAAACTGAATTTAACTCAGGTTAAACGAGGAAATGATTGAATATATACCTGTACAGGTGATTAGTTTTATATACATGTCATGGTTCAATGGTGGTGTTAAGTATAACACTAACATCACTGAAGCCTTTACTGCAGCTAAGATCATTTCATGAGGGGAATTCTTTGTATCGATTAATCTAATAAATGAATTGTACAACTCATTGACTCGTGGAGTAAAAAGTTGAGGGCATAGAGGGATTATCTTAGCGAAAAGAAGCAATGAACGTAGTTCCAGACGAGATAATTATGATGATAATCCGTTAAACATGAAGAAATATAATTCATTCCAACGATTCTTGGGTAAAAGATCTTGTGCAATTAGCGCAATAACTGCACCAATAATCTCCAAAATTTCTTGGGCTTGCTCCGTTTGAAGGAGATACAGTAAGTTTGTCAAGAAACCGGGAAATGTTATACTAGAGATGGAACTGAGAATTGAATGAGGGGCAGAGAAAAGGCGTTGAAGAAGAACTGCACAATTCTTTCGAGTTGTGCAAATATAGATTTTACCAATAATCTCTGTAAATCGTAATGCATATGCGTTTGGATAACGTTTCTTGGTGTAGTTGTGAATAGCTAGTGCATTGGAACGAAGGTTCATTGTTCATCTTTAATACACCAAATCCAACTCCAAAGGAAACTACTCGCCGTCAAATTCTTCCTTCACCAACAGGAGAACACAGGGTACTTGATCCAAAGAAGTCACAAAATATCGCCATTTTACTTAAATCCCTTCACGTCACTGTAGATGAAGTAATAATTAATTACTAGACCTAGAAAGATTTAAGAAAGGGAAGCGTTTGAAACAAGAACACCACCACCGGCGAGGAAGAGGAGGTCGGAAGGACTACCGCCTTGATTGATTAATTAGGATTAATTAATTTTTTTTAGAAGAACCAGACGGGAAGAAGAAGAAGGGGTAGGGGTGTCTCGGTGGGGGTGGGGGTGGGGTGGGTGGGGTGGGGTAGGGGGTGGGGGAGAGGGGGGGGGTTTATTATTTTTATTAATAATATTAAAACTATTATAAAATTTCTTTTTTATCCTTTTTTTAAGTTAATTAAATGATTAATTAGAATTAGGATTAAAAAAAAAGAAAAAAGTTGACATGGAAATGCCACGTCATAGTTAACGGAAAAAATAGACGGAAAACATGACCAGGGGATAACGGGGCACAAGAGTAAAACTTAGAGGGCAAGAAGGCGCATTTTAAGACTTAGGGTGCAACCTGTCAATCGGGTCAAACCCTAGGGGGCAAAAATGGTATTTACTCTATAAAAGAATCTTACAAATTGTTTTTTTTTTTTTTGCTTGGTGTCACTTTCATGCTTAGTAAAGACGGCGGATTCTCTAACATCTGATTATTGTTTGAATAGGAGAGGTCATTAATTTTCTCAAATCAATAGGTAACCAATTGATAATCTTGTTTGAAAAACGAGAATCTTTCTAAAATTTTAGGGTTAATTAGATATAAATGCCTCCTTAATGATGTCTTTAATTTTTTTAAGCTTCTAATTTTCTTATTTAGAGATAAATGCCTAATAGAAAAATTATTTACAGAAAACATCCCCTTTATATTTTTTATACCTATACTATCCTTATTATTAAATATATTATTTTATTTTTAATACAATATTTATTTTTAAATCTTAAACAAATAATTAGGGTATTTCCACCACCACCACCACCACCACCACAACCATCACCGCCTCCACCATCACAACCACCACCACCACCACTACAGCCACCACAACCATCACCACCACCACCACCTCCACCACCACCACCACCACCTACTACTAATTTCATCACACGCGCGCGTCCGTGAAATTTTTTTAAAATCGCCATAACTAATTCAAAAAAAATCAGAAAAATCGAAAAAAATCATATTTTGATAAATCAAATTAATATTTACGTCTATAATTTTTTTCGGAATTTTCTGAATTTTTTGGTTTTTTTATTTTTTTTAATTTTTAATTCGCAGAACATGGAATTCCATGTTTTAAACATGGAATTCCATGTTTTAAACAGTGAATTTCGTGTCTGCGGAAAACAAATTCCTTATATCAAAACATGGAATTCCATGACCTGCGAATTAAAAAATTCAAAAAAATTCAAAAAAATCAAAAAATTCAAAAAATTCTGAAAAAATCATAGACGTAAATATTAATTTGCTTTATCCAAATATATACATTTTTTATTTTTTTGATTTTTTTAGAATTAGTTATGACGATTTTCAAAAAAAATTCACGGACGCGCGCGTGTGTTTATTAGTTTTTGTTTTGTTTTTTTCTAATTTCTTTTTCTTAATCGTTAATTATAAGGGTAGTTTGGGATGGGGCATTTTTCTATAAAAAAACTTATTCTAGGCACCTTTTTTTAAATAAGTTTTTTAATAGGCATTTATCTCTAATTGGCTCAAAATTTTATTTCTTTATATAATTTTTTCCAAAATTTAACATATAAACCCTCCTCATAGGGTGACCTCAACCGATTTGCTACTGATCCGGCTTTGTCCTTCGTTGGACCTAGTTCATGCCTTCCGATATAGGTTTTTTATTAAACCCTCCATTTAGTTTATAGTTCTCTTCTTTTTTTATTCTTCCCAACTAGTCCACCCTATTTATTTCTTTAAAAATTCAAATCCTCTCCCAAGTTTCGTTCTTCAGCCGTGGTTAAATTTACTCCAGATTCTAACTAAAATTATAGAAGTTTCTCAAACATCGATATTATCTTGGTTGCTAGAATGGTGGTTTCCACCAATCACGGTGTTGAAAAGAAAATACCCATTGACAATTTTATTGTTGACATCACCAAGAGCTGGAACAAGTCACACGATATTTGGGTGCAGTACATGTTATGGTCAATGAAGAGTGTAGTCGCCAGAGAATGGTGCTGGTCGCTAATGACTATCTCAAACGCTCGAGTTTGACTCTAATAGTTGACTAATCACCCCAAACACTAACATTTGACTCAAATAGTTGACTAAACACCCCAAACACTCGAGTTTGACTCAAATCGTTGACTAAACACACCAAACACTAACATTTGACTCAAATAGTTGACTAAACACCCCAAACACTCGAGTTTGACTCTAATAGTTGACTAAACACACCAAACACTAACATTTGACTCTAATAGTTGACTAAACACCCCAAACACTAACATTTGACTCTAATAGTTGACTAAACACACCAAACACTAACATTTGACTCAAATAGTTTGGATTTCCCGGGCTTTCTGATGATGGTGGATACGAAAGAAAGAAAAAAGAAAAAAAACAAAGAAGAAAGAAAGAAAAAAGCAAGAAAAAAGAATGAAAAAAGAATAAAATTTTAAAAAATAATATACCGGCGACGTCGAAGCGTTTACCGACGACATGCTTGACATGAATGTCGTCGGTAAAAAATTAGCGACGACATTCTTATCTTAAGTCGTCGCTAAACGAAAACCAAAAATTCATTGGTCAAAATGGGCGGTCCATTTTCCCGCCCAAGGGATTTACCGACGACAAGCGAAATGTATTTGTCGGTAAATAGGGGCACGCAACAGTCGTGCGTACGACTGGTTGATGCGTGTCACATTTAATGACGAATACTCCCAATTTACCGACGACAAGCCTGTCGTCGGTAAACTTTTAATCTATTAAACCCTACCGAGCTAATTTCTGAAACACAAAATCATCAAAACACTCTCAAAAAATTCAATTCCGAGCAAGAAAGGGCTATTCCGAGGCATCCCAACACTCAAACAACATCAAATGTAAGTGATTTCATGCCAAAAATCTATTGTTTTTTCAATTTTTTTTCTAAATCAAATCCTAACTTTTTTGTTGTTTGTGTTCTTCCTCTCTACTTGCGTGGTATGGATTCTTGGACATTTTCAACACAAATTCCACGTAATAGGTACACGAAATCCGATTCAAATCCTACTTTTTTTTTTATTTAAGAATTGAATTTTTTTGGCTTTGTATTTGATTATTTTTTATTTCCGAATTATTGTGTTAGTATTAGGGATTGTTAAAATGTTTTTGGTAGTTAATTACAACATGTAAATAGAATTTTCTGTAATTAAAATATTTGGAAGGAAAGAATGAGGTGCTTTCATGAAAGGAAAATATGGTCAATTGAAGATATTTTTTATAGGGTTAAAGACTCGATGCGGAGGCTATTTGGTGAAAAAATTAATTCGTGGCATAAGGAAACGGATGAAAGAATCAAAAGAACCTCGAATATAGATAACCCAACGATTGAGGATACGGCTGATATGATTTGGATGTGCGACACATCTTTTATTAACAGGAATAGTCATTCAGGTATTGCGGGCATTGGAATAAATACTAGCGGACGTATTGAACGAAAGATCAATGTGAGATGCAAAATCATAAAAGTCATCGAAGGAGAAGCGTGGGCGATTTTGTTAGCCATGAGATCATCCTATGATCTCACTAGTCAGAGAGTTTCATTCTACTCTGACAACCTTGAATTGATTCAAGGAATTAAAAAGAAGACCGGGTTTCACTGGAGCCTTAAACCCATTCTTTCGGAGATCGAAAGTTGGATTGGTCGGTACCCAGGATGGGAGGTGAAACATATTAATAGATGCTATAACACAACGGCAGACGCACTAGCTAAGTGTATTAGAAGAAATATCATTATTCCTAGCTGGATGAACTGCTCTTTAGTGGATTTCGATAGGACCTTGAACAATCTTTGTAAAATTTAGTCGGGTTATTTTCGGTTGTAATTGACAAAAAAAAGACTTTTTTAAGGGCTCTTGTTAGTTGATACTCTTTGTAAATGATAGATTTTGGAGAAGTTTTGGATATTCTTTTTGGTTGCCTGTACAAAGAGTTGTGTAAAACCTCATTTGAATTTTGTTGAAGTATGAAGTGTATTACATGTTTTTTTATTCTTTTTGTTTTGGTCAAGATATTACATGTTTTATTCTTTTCTTTTTCTGTACGTGGGTGGTCTGAGCCAATTTGTGCGTACCACGACTAATTCTATAGGAATATACACGTCTCCCTCTCTCTCTCTCTCTCTCTCTCTCTCTCTCTCTCTATATATATATTTCTAGATAAATCAGAATTAGGTTATCCATGTGGTTTTATATCTTTTACTTTACCTCCGTTAGGACATAATTTTATTCTTAAATTAACTATTGAATGGATGCACACTTAAAAAGATATCATACACTACTTGAGAAGGTCAAAGACGTAGTACTACACAGTGTTATATAAAACACAAGTTGTTAAACTCTAGCGGAACAGTCGAGTACCTTCGAACGATGTTAAGCAATATATTAATTGAAATTTAATCAAAATTTAGGCGATTTTTAGCAACTCATTAATCAACATTTAGGCGATTTTAGCAACTCGTTAATCGAAATTTAGACGATTTTTTAAGCAGTTTTAATACTATTATATTAAAATTATATATATATATATATATATATATATATATATATATATATATATATATATATATATATATATATTCTTTTGTCACTAAAACTGTACATAACTAATACATATATTTAATAAGAATTAATGAACAATAACTTCATACTTTTTTTTATCAACGGTCTCTCACAACACTGTTTAGGGGTGAGCAAAACTAAACCGAAAAACCGAACCGATCCAAAAAACCGAAAAGACCGAATCGAAAAAACCGAAAACCGACAAAACCGTCCGGTTCGGTATAAGCTTTTTAAAAAACCGAAAAATTCGGTTCGGTACGGTTTTTCTATGCTAAACCGAACCGAAAAAACCGAACCGAAAAAAATACAAAAATTAAGACATTCTTGAATTTAATTTATATTCTTAAAGAGATTATGACAATGGGATAAAAATGGAGTAATTTTGGGAAACAAAAATGTCCATATATGACATGCACCATCTCTAAAAATGTTATAATGTGCAACATATTTTTACACAAGTCCTTGGTCTATATATTTTAAAATATCTTTCGTTTATTAATATTTGTTGAAAGTAAAGCATACACATTAAATTTTATAAATATTTCTTTGAAATTATTTGTTTTTACATATAATATTTGAGATTCAAAAATGCAATTTCCCTGGGTCAAATCAAAACATAAACATTGCTTTTTTTTTTTTACCATCATGAACATTGCTTTGAAAGTATGTGTTTACCACTAATATAAATATTCCTTTGAAATTATTTTATTACGATTAATATATAATATTTGAGTTCTAAAAATACAATTTTCTACATAGGTTAATAATATGAAAATCAAATACTTCATATATGGATTTGTTAGAAAATAAAATGTCTCATGTATACGCTCTTGAAATATATACAACTATCGAATTAAACACATACTAAAACCGAAAAAAACCCGAACCGAACATATAGAAAACCGAAAACCGATAAAAACCGTTCGGTTCGGTACCGGCACTTTTAAAACCGAATAATTCGGTTTCGGTTATAGCAAAAAACCGAGCCGAACCGAACCGTGCTCACCCCTAACACTGTTTATTGACTGTATCCTTAAAAAGGCATCAACCAATCTAATTTATTGGCGTTTTTCTTGTGCCCCTACACCAAATTCAAAAATTTGAAAAAAAAAAATACACCAAATTCAAAGGTTATTAATGAAATTATCAATGGTAAATAATAGAATCTTCGTCTAACATTTAGTTTTCAAATTAAATTCAAACACTAATATTATACCTCAACAATAAGAATTAAGTTCAGTTAGAAACTATGTACTAATATATATGGTAAAATAATTACGTTTCCTACTAGTACTAGGATTAGAAAAGGAGTCTTAGGGCTTGGAATTCCTATATATATGCACCTACTCGGTCGTTTCTTCATTCCTTCACAAACCTGTTTCCGTCAATTTGTTTGGTTTACCTTTTCAAGCATAACTTTGGCTCCTTTTCCTAAATCTAATAAAACCCATTTAGCCATAAATAAGATTGCCATCATGGCGGATTGGGCAGAGCTTAACCATGATCTTTTAATCGAGATTGCTGAAAAGTTAGGTTCAAGAGAAAGTTACGAATGTTTTGGTAAAGTTTGCAGATCCTGGGGAGCATCTGCTAGAGAAGGGCATCTAAAACAAAGAATATTTGAGGGGCCATGGCTTATGTTTCCAGGAAAAGATGAAAATAATAGAGAATCGATAGAATTAGAACGAGAATTTTCCAGCATCACGTTGGGCATAAAAAAAATTTGGAAGATTGTGTTGCCCGAAGCAAGCAAAAAACAGTGTGTATCATGCAAAGATTGGTTATTAGTATGTTCTCTAGATGAAATCGATGTATTTCTTTTACACCCATTATCTCGTATACAAATCCATCTACCTAAACTGAGCACTTTATCACTTTATCACATCACGGGCATCAATCACTTTATCACTAAGGCAGTTTTAACAGCAGATCCATCATCATCTAAGGATTTTATTGTTATTATAATATGTGGTCTACAAAGGCGTTTGGGGTTTTATAAGTCCGGAGACACCTCCTGGACCTCAATTGACTTTTGGGATTTTTGGCAAATTGAAGATATAATGTATCACAATAACAAGGTGTACGGTGTGGATGGAAATGGCACTATTTTAACTTGTGACATTCATGGAACAAACCCAACTAAGCTCGTAGGAGTCTTTGCTAATCTTCCTGAAGAAGAAGAATTCGTATGCAAAAAGTATTTGGTTGGGCTTCCTGAGGGTAAAATTTTTATAGTTCGTAGATATATTCATGTACCCGAAATAGATGATAGCGATACTTCAGAATGTTCTTCTCGCACTATAAAATTTACCATATATGATGTCAACATCCAAGATGGTACGTGGGCCGAGGTTAAACATTTGGGGAACAAAGCCCTGTTCTTAGGATTTAACTCCTCGTTTTACATTGAGTGTTCAGAGTTTAATAAATGCAAGCCTAATTGCATATACTTCTCCGAAGATATCTGGGATGTATACATGCGATCCAAGATAATATTGGATTATTATGATGATGATGATGATCCCGAACTTATCGGAGGTGGCAGAGATACGGGCATCTATGACTTATCGGATGGAAGCATTCGACTTTTTTTTGATGATATAATAACGAGCACCATTACACCACCAATATGGATTGGACCTAACTTTTTATCAAACTTTTAATTTTTAATTATGTACTACGCTTTCAACTCTAAATTGTTTTCCTTCTAAATATTGATTGAAATATGGATTAATTTTATAAAGAGTAAATAACACTTTTGTCCCCTGGGTTTATACGCATTGACAGGTTGCCCCCTAAGTCTTAAAATGCGCCTCGTTGCCCCCTAAGAGTTACTTTTGTGTTCCGTTACCCCCTGAGTGCGTTTTCCGTCCATTTTCTCCGTTAAATATGACGTGGCAATTCCATGTCATATATTTTTTTTTTAATCCTAATCTTAATTAATTATTTAATTAACTTAAACCAAGGGCAAAAAAGAAATTTTATAAATAGTTTTTATATTATTAAATATAAATAATATAATAACCCCCCCACCCCACCGCACCCCCTACCCCCCTCCCCCTCTCTTCCCCTTCTTCTTCTTCCCCATTCTTCTTCGTCTTCCCCGATCTCTGGTTCTTAAAAAAAATAAAAAATCAAGAACTCCAAATTAACAAGCACACTGGAAATACAACTAATCCCATAACCCCATTTTCTCATCTTCTTAACACCCTTCATCTCCAGAAATTAACCTTGAATAAAAAACCAAAATATTTATCAAAAAATGTCGAACTGTTGATACGTTATATATATATGTAACTATTTCTGCTTTTCTGTTGTAAAAGATTCACTCTTTTCTTCTACCATTTGTTTCTTTTCTTTCTTTCCGGATTTTCCTTTTTGGGTTTTTGAAATTGCGAAGTGGGGTTTCAGAATCTTACAAAGATAATGGAGAAAAGGATTGAAAATATGATGTCGGCTAGGAATGCTTTAAGGGGTAGTTTAATCAAATTAAAGAAGGTAGATTCATCACTTGAGAAATTGGGTCCTAGAATAGATGAAATCAATCAAAGATTACCATCTTTAGAATGTGCAATTCGTCCAATTCGAGCAGGAAAAGATGTTGTTGGAGGTCATATTAACCGAGCTATGGTCCCTGCTACAGCAGTTCTTAAGGTGTTCGATGCTATTCATGGGTTAGAAAAGTCATTATCAAATCCATAATCTGATCTTTCAGGTTCTCTAGGTGTGTTCAAAAGACTCGAAGAAGCTTTAAGATTTCTAGCACAAAATTGTGGAATGGCTATTCAATGGTTGGATGAATACTTGGAAGATCATAAAGTTGCAGACGAGACTTACATCTCTAGCTTAAAAAATGTTACAAAATAATGGATAACAGATTGTGTAAAGGCAATTTCAGGTGCAGCGGTGTTGCAAAAAGCTTATCCATTTTGACCATTTTTTTAAATTTAAATCCTTTATTTTCGTGTAATTTTTGGTTATTACTTGATTAATTTATGTCATTATCAAATAGTGGCGCCGATGGTTCATGTTTCTGTAATAGATAAAACTTGGTGAATTTTTTGTGGTAGAAGCAAGAAACATTAATGGGTGCTGTGGTGGTGGCCATAGAGAGAAGAAGAAGAAGGGGAAGAGATGTGGGAGGGAGGGGGGTAGGGGGTGCGGTGGGGTGGGGGGGGTTTATTATATTATTTATATTTAATAATATAAAAACTATTTATAAAATTTCTTTTTTGCCCTTGGTTTAAGTTAATTAAATAATTAATTAAGATTAGGATTAAAAAAAAAAATATGACATGGAATTGCCACGTCATATTTAACGAAGAAAATGGACGGAAAACGCACTCAAGGGGTAACGGGTCACAAAAGTAACTCTTAGGGGGCAACGAGGCGCATTTTAAGACTTAGGGGGCAACCTGTCAATCGCGTATAAACCCAGGGGGCAAAAGTGTCATTTACTCTTTTATAAATTGTTTGCTTTTCTTTTGCTTGGTTTCACTTTCATGCTTATTAAAGATGGTGGATTCTCTAACATCTGATTATCGTTTGAATAGGAGAGGTCATGAGATCTCGGCTTTTAGATTTGTTCTTTCTATTCTAACAACCTTGAAATCGTATGAGGTATTAATCACAAAAAAGGAGTTAATCGGAGAATCCAACCAATGACTAACGAAGTCTTGAAATGGATGAAACGATTTCCTAGTTGGAAAGTCTATCATGTGAAAAGAGACTTCAACAAAGTGGTTGACAGTTATACTAAATGCATTAGACTCGGAATTGATGTCACCGAATCCCCTGACAACTCAGTCGTAGAATTTTATAACAGTCTTAAGCTATTATGTAGAAATAGAGGGATCGACTAGTCATGTATTTTCTTTTTCATAACTTAACAAAACAAAATTGAAAGTTTCCCGAACATCGATCTTATCTTGGTTGCTAGAGTGGTGGTTTCCACCAATCACAATGTTGAAAAGGAAATACCCATTGAAAAATTCATAATCGCCATCACCAAGAGCCGGAATAAGTCACCCGATATTTAGGCATGGGAAAAATGTCTTTCTACTAACTTTTGCGAATCTCTGTGGCTATGCTAGGTCTTGAGACTATTGTCTTTGGACAGGGATGGGCCATCACCCGCTTTTACCTAAATATACATATATCTTTTCCAAAAACAAGTTAGCTTGACTGTTTATAATTGTAACACCCTCAAAATTCATTATTTAGATTTCGATAGCGTACCACCCGAGCTCATCATACATATCCTTTTAGACCCTCAAAACCAATAAAATTGTCTAAAAAGGAATCAAAATATTAACACAATTAAATTCTAAACTTGTACACAATATTATAATCTCTAACATGTAGGTTTACTAATAAAAAAATTACCAATAACCCTCATAAGTGATACACTCTCATCTACCCATTTATACTTTGTCTGATCTTCTCAATACAAGCTGTCTACCCCAAACTCAATCACGCTAACCAAGACCATCGACTATAATTAATCAATTATACATGCACCAGTCGCTGCAAGAACAAAGATGAAGAGAAAAGAAACAAAAAAGAATGAGTTATAGTCAAGAAGTGGTGGATACTCCTAAAAGAAGAAGTGAAAACAGTTAGACAGTGATGTGAAATAATGCGAATAAGAACAAAGTAACATAAGTGTGTGACTCTTTGAGATACCATATTATATAAACTGCCAATAATGAAAGTAACAATAAGTTAATATTATTCATTGTATAAGTAGTGACAAATATTATAAATTATCTTATAACAAGTAATTTCAGTAGGAATCATTAAGATACACAAGTAGATGCCCCACACCAATATAAAACTTATTAATGATATAATCCATAACTTGGATTTATAAATAAACTGAATACTTAATATAACAATCTAAAAATGATTAAAAGATCGACTAATAACAATCAACACGCAATACAATTAAGGATCAATGATTGTGTACGTATAACACGGTAATTAGTAATTGAACTACGCCCCTCAAACTTATCACCAATAAAATATGGTCATATAGTTGGGCTATGTGGCCTCAAATTAGGTGACTAATACAGTTAGGTTTGAGATCTCAAAACATAAACACAGTCAGTCAATAAAGCATTGGGTCGTTAGATGCGCCAAACAAACAATAAAACGGTATAACATTATATAATTGACACTAGAATTCAAAAGTTAACATTTGACTGTAACAATCACAGTAACCGAGACATGAAACATGACCAACAATCCAACATATATGAAGGTATATATGGACAATACCATATCTGTCTGGTGGGTCCTGGGATGTTATAAAATAATGCGATAAATAAATAGGAACCACAATACTGCAAGTGCACAGTTGTCCAAGTAATACTCCGATAAATCGGGTCAGGGACGGATTATGTACAACTCTAGTATTAGTCAGATAGTAGAAATAATTGCTTGACAGAAAAATAAAATTATATGATTTTTGCTTGGTTTTATAAATTTAAAAGATGCAAATAACTAAGACTAAAAATAAATAAATAACTGAAAAGAAATTATGCAAATAAAAGACTAACTTCAGAGATGAGAGATGTACTTGAGTCTCGCAAGGAACCCACCTAATTAACGTAATCAATGGGTTGTTTAAGGGTAGAATTGGTATTATTATATTAGTCGGGAATCTAATGTCTCCTAGCCCCATGTCGGGTGGACCTAGGAGCTATTCTAAAGTACTATAAACCCCTATATGGGCGAATATGCCTCTTCGGATGTGAATATCTTACCTCTTTGGCTATGTAATTAGTTAAGCATGCCGGTCAATAACGGACATTACACGGATATTAACTAAGTCTGTATTCAAACTCCCCTGTCGGATGATCCCTTTTGCCACTAAAGTGAATAACCCAAATACTAAAAGCTATTTCTAGTTGTACTGAAAAGAAATAGTAATTAAGACGGGTGTATTCAATTGAGAGTCTATAGGATTTTTTTGGATTTTAAAAGTTGAGAGGTATTCAATTAAGAGTCTAAAGAGTCTTTTAAAATCTTGGTGTATTCAATTACGACTCTAAAGAATCTTTTAAAATCTTGGTGTATTCAATCTGGATTTTAAACAATCCTTTAAAATCTTATGGTATTCACAAGTCTATGGATTTTTTTGGATTTCATTTCCTATTGGATTTCATAGGATTTTAAAGAACAAAAAATTTATTTTGAAATCTATCATTTTACCTAGAGATTTTGATGGATTTCTTTTTTAGACTATTTTCTAACAAATTTAAAAAAATTAAAAATAACTCATGATATATTTTTCATGTGCGATTATAATGCATTAAATTTCATGAAAAAAATAGCCGTTACATTATTGTATCAATTACAAAACTCATTCATGCTATTAATATTTTTCATGTTAAACCTCAATTAAAAAATTACGTGAAAAAATTATACATAAGATGATTGATTCAGTTAAAAAAACTCATGAGATATTGTTCAATTAAAAAAAATCATGTACAACTACAATATATGATATGGATCCAGCTAAGTACAATAATGAACCTAAAATGATGTCTCGTGATTAATAATTTTTTTGTCATTGAGAACTACAGTTTCAAAAGAAACATGTGGTTACATTGTGTAACATATTAGTATGACATATTCTATTACTTTGACAATTCCAAGTAGTACTTAGTTGTTTTCATTCGGTGAGATTAATATTAAAGAACATTTTTAAAGTCTCTAACACATTGGTAAAGATCCTGGTCTAACATAAGACCAGATGAATGTGTAAATAGCTTATTTGGTTCTTTATTTTTATATACTTTGATAGTTTAAATTATTGATTAAATGACTTCCGTTGATATCAACCACATTTTATTGTAATTCAACTCTTTAAGATAATAAACATGAAAATAGTGTAATTCAATTTTTCATAATATGTATGTGAAAATATAGGTCCGATATTCAATTTGTTTAAAAGTAAAGTATTTTAAATTCTTGTAAAAAAATAAAAAAATTGTATGTCAAAGTCTATCAAAATATATAAAGGATTTACAAAAATTCATTCAACGCTATACAAGATTTAAAAAGAATCTGTCAGAATCGGTCAGAATCTAAACAATCCATAAAATCTGAAAAGTCTATAGACTTTTTAAAATCCAAAAAAGTCCATCAGATTCTCAATTGAATACACCCCCTAAGACTCCATTCAATTTAAATCATAAAAATCCCAAATTCAAAACATAGACTACATTAATTAGGGTTCATCCTTAAATTGTGATTCTCAAGTATATGAATTTAGCTCATAATCAAAGTAAAGACTGAAATTAAATAAAGAGAAGTCATATTCAATTACAGAAAAGAAATAGATAACTTAAAGGTTTGGTTGACTGTTGTTGGAAAAATAGAATTCCTTTAGCTCTATCTTCTCCTCTGCCTTCTTGCTCTGACTTGAAAATATGAAGCCTCTAATGTAATTCTCTGAAGTGTGTAAAAAGGAGGCTAAAGGGTCTATTTATACTACTAAATTCGGATTAGGGCTTATGTTAATAGAATTAAGTCAAATTGTAAAAAGCCCAAGCCCAACTTCTTCTTTAATTCTCGTAACTAGTGTACAACCCTTAGTAAAATGGCTGTAACTTTTGCATATCAACTCCAAATGGGCTGATTCCAGTTGAAAAATCTTCCTAACTCCATAAGGCATCAAACCTATTTCACAGACCAAAGGCTAAATCCGCTCCTAAGTAGCCCAAAATACAGCAATTAGTAACAACCTTTAAGATATGCAACTTCTTTACTCAATTCTTCGGGAATTCTTTTCTTGCCTTTAGCTTCCCCACTCGATCTAAGACTTTAATTCTCACTTCTCCTCCTTGTATTGGTTCTCCATGAATCCATGAACCTAATAAATTTGCACTAAAAACAAACAAATTAACGCACAAAAGCTCTAAAAATGCAAATAGTCTAATTCCAAGGGGAGAAAGTGCAATATGACGAATTAAGCATAAAAGTCTATCAAATAAGTCAAATATTCACCTAAAATGATGTCTCCTAATGGATAATATTTAGAACAAATAGGGATACATCAAGACCCCAAATTCAAACCTTTGTCGTCCCGACAAAGTAAAATAAAAACAAAGGCCTTTAGGTGAAATAGAAGGCAAAATCTAGTAAATAACACCCAAAGCACAACTTAGAACAAATCTCATATAGGATGATCTAGAAACTAATATACACATACACATGTCATGCAAAATCAAACACAAAATAATATCAATCCAAAATTAATTTCACAATGCTAGAAGGTTACGTTTATTACTTATCTCAAGATGGTGGCTATAGGGTGTTCATCGATCCTTACTTGTTTTGAACGCTCCACTTAGAATACTCCCTATTAGCTGAATAAATTCACTGTGTATTTAGGAATCACGAAGACTTTATGGTTTTAATGTAGGCTTAGGGACGGTATGGTATGTATTTGGTAAATTTGAAGTGAGCTTTTGGCTCTCTCCTCAGTTACCACCAACAAACTGCCCAAGAGCTTGAGTTTACACTCGAATATGTTCTCACTCAACCCATTTGACGCACTATTTTAGCGTTCCCAGATTAACCCAATAAGCACTAAAGATGTTAACATAAAAATTTCCTCTTTGCCGGTCCAAATAGATATTCTTATCATATCAAATTTCTTTTTTTCTTTTGTATAGCTATGGATCTCTTTTTGACGTTGAGATATCATGCTATTTTTTTCTCATAATTTTTTTTTTCTTTTCATGCTTTTCATACCTTTTTTTTCATTTACTCTTACCCCAACAAAGGGTTACAATATAATAACTGTGAATCATCATCAACATGTAAAGCAGAGCACAATTAATAAGCTCCAAAAATTCCAACCCAATAATATTTCCCATAATAGTGGACCCACCATCCCAAACTCAAGCTCAAGACAGGAAGTTTCAGGATCGTGATTCAAGTGCGCGTCATATGGAAATGCCTAATAACTAAAGGGATATTGGCTTATAATGTGGCGACAAAAGAAAGGCTTAAAGGCTAAAAATTTGGCTAAGACGGATATCATATTAAATTTAAGGAGAGAAGGCTAAAAAGGTTTCAAAGGGCTAACAAAGAACTGCCTCTATCATTTTCCTATTTACACAACTTGCCTCTAGTTCATACCTAAGCGGGTTCTCTACTCATTCAGATCTCACATTCTACAAACCACTCATTTTCCTTAAGCACAAGTTTACTTCTTTTGCATTGTTCATTAATTCTTCTTATCAATTACCTCATGTTTGCATGAAATCAAAGTGAGTTTTACACTAACTCCTAAAGTCAACTATTTTCTATCATAAATTCATAAAAAGCATTCTTAATGGGGGCATTTAAAATACTTTACAGTCAAACGAAACCCTTAGATTAATTTTATTGAAAGCATGTAAAACACATATCACAAAAAATTGGGATGAGGCAACGAACCCCTCCCCAAAATCAAGAATGATTCGTGTCCACACGACTTGAAAAGATTCAATAAAAAAAATAAACTAATAAAAATGAGAAAAGGACAGGAAAACGTATCTGAACCAGCACAAGGCTGGTTTTCATTGTTGCGTTCAGGTTGGGCTCCTCTTGCCGTGTAGGTGGCATGTTGATTATTACTCACTCCACGTAGTATGCTCTGCTTGAGCTCCAATCTTTTGTGACTTTTCCTACGATTGTCAACACCTCTTCACGTATAGCCTCCAAAATTCTCATTCTTTCAATTACATCTCTCTCAACACCAACAGTAGTAAGCGGTTCTTCAAATTCCTCTTCCTTTCCTCTTCATAGTATTCTTGACTTCCCAGTCTTCGTCATCTCAATGAACCCCAAACTCAAAGCTTCAAATATTCAAAAACTAGAGAAAAGTTTTGAATTTTTAGATTTTGAGGATTTAGAATAAAGGATTATGGTGTTGTATGAGATGGGTAATGGTTATGTACTGGATTGGGGAAGGTTTAATGAATTGGCTTAAAGCTCTGATGAAGAGGGATTAAGGTTTTTGGTGTTGTGGAAGGATTTGATGAGGTTAGAGGTGATGAGGAGGATGTTATAGTGTGTTTTTGTGTCTCCAAAGTGTTCTTATAGGGTTAGGAACTGAAAATATCGTTCTTAGGATCTTGGGAAACAGCTAGGGTTAGGTCTTGTAGATTAAAATCCGAAAAAGCTGCACAAAATTTTTCATACCGCCTAGTGCGCTGTACGGGACCTGAGGCGCGGTACACTGGACCCTGTGTTGACCAAAACCGTAGTCGCTGTTCGTCGACACGGTTTTCCTTACTTCTTCTCGGCAATAAACCTTATTTGGAAACCGTCGCCATGGTTTTCTTCCTCGCGGTGCACCGGAAGTACCGTGCAGTACACCGGACCCTGTATCTTCGAAAACCGTGGTCGCTGAATATCGATACAGTTTTTACTAGCTTGTCTCGGTAACGAACCGTAGGAAAAAACCGTCCCCACGGTTTTGGACCTGCGGTGCACCGCAGCTAAGGCGCGGTACACCGCACATCCCTGTTGGTTACAAATTTTTTTCTCGTTTCTTCATCCTTTCGACCCCAAACTCAATTTCTGCACATATAGCACACTACCTTTCTCATTTATTTTTAATATAGACACTAATACACGACAATTACTTATAATTATACACTAGGAATTGAAAAACTTTAAAGCAATAAACTAATATACAATTGAAATGACTTTTGTTTAATGTCGTTAAGCTCGACTTTTACATAACCTCCCCGGCAGTGAGTGAGGTTATCAACATTTTCTACGCGGAATTTGCATCCCTTGGCTCTTATTCCAACTAGTTTATCCGAGATAAACTTTGTGACTGTGAATGGTCCTAGCAAAGAACTTTTGGATACACGTGCTTTAGGAGGAGGATCAAGCTTTTTCAGTGTGACTTCTTCGCCCACTCTGAACTCCTTCTTCTTTCTTTCTTTCTTAGGTTCTTTTGGAACTTTCATAGGATGCGCCTTAGCTTTATTCTTTGCATGATTAAGGTGTGGAATTTCCTTAGGATATGGAGAATCTTTATTAGGTGGTTTCTTTCTTAGCTCTTTGTCCTTCATTCCTAAAGTTTCCACAACCTTAGTTGGATCTTTTTCTACTTGATCAATCACATCTAACCGGAAGCAATCCTCCTTGGAGTCTAGAAACTTCATTGGCTTAAACACGTTGAACTTTACCTCCTCGTTTTGGATACGAATAATCATTTCTCCATTCTCTACATCAATCAAAGTACGCCACATGGCTAGGAATGGTCTTCCCAAAATAATGGGGACATTCCTATCTGCGTCGTAGTCAAGTATAACAAAATAAATAGGAAAAATTAACGTACCTGCCTTGACGAGGACATCTTCTACTCGTCCCTCTGGATGTGAGAGGGATCTGTCAGCCATTTGCAAAACCATAGAGGTTGGTTTTGCGGTTCCTATCTCCAATTTTTTGAAAATTGATTTGGGTATAAGATTAACACTCACCCCCAAATCAGAAAAAGCTTTCCCTTTCCACTTAGTACCAATTTAAATCGGGATAGTGAAACTTCCAGAATCAAGTAATTTAGGTGGCAACTTACTCTGGCAGATGGCACTACATTCTTCTGGCAGACCTATCATTTCATTCTCAAGATACTGGCGTTTGCTGGTGATAGCTCTTTTCAGTTTTTCATGTATTTCGGAACACCTTTGATGGTCTCTAAGAAAAGTATATTGATGTTGAGCATACTCACCCTATTCATAAATCTCTGATATTCAGCAGTATCTCCATTCTTCTGAACTCTTGAATGGAATGGTGGAGGAGGACGGACTTCTATAACATCTTTATTTTTTGGATTTTCCGGAATCTTCTCCACTTCCACTACTTCTGGTTCATCTTCTTTTTCCACCACATCCTCTACCGTTTTCTCTTTCACAGTTGTTTCTTTTTCTTTCATAACGGGAAAAGGTGGTGGTGGAAGCTTCTTACCACTTCTAAGCGAGATAGCGTTACACTCTTCGTATGGCTTTGGATTTTCAGTGTCACCTGGGAGTTGTCCTTGTGGACGTTGAATCAATTTTTTCGACACCTGAGCTATCTGATTTTCTAACAATTAAATAGCTGCGGCAGATGATTGTTGATCTTGGCAAGCTTTAGTTTGAAGGTTGATTAATGTCAACAAGGTTTGCTGAACATCTAACGCACCTTCTTGAGGTTGAACAGGTAGAGCTTTCTGATTCATGGTATCGGTGTAGGTGTCTTGAGGAGGTTGTCTCTGAGCTTGATTTACGTAACCTTGTCCCCTTTGGTAGTTGTTCTGAGGTCTTGGTTGATAATTGTTGCCTTGGGGACGCGGCTGATATGCGTATGTCGGATTAGCGGCCCCACTTGGATTTGAATATTGGAAACCCGGATGGTGTCTGTTCGGTTGATAACCTTGACCACCTGAATTATAGTTCCCTCGGTAGGCAACAAACATTACGGCTTCTACATTGTTTTGACAATGCTCCCAATCACGATCTTGTACACCACAGTTAGAACACCCATAAACTTCTTGTGTAATATTAAGATATGCTCTTCTACCTGAAAAACCTTCTTCAACAGCTAAGGTAAGCTGTTTCAATTTCTGCTCCAATGTATTCTTTAATTTATTCTCCAATGAAGAGAACTTTTCCTCAATTACAACACTACTTTCTTTATAACTTCCACTCCGGATAGGTGTTCTTACAGTTTTCCAACCCATCTCATTCTTTACTGTTCTATTCAAAATAATTTTAGAGTGAACTGGTTGTACCTGTAAAAATCCACCACCACAAAACAGGTCTAAATCTTTTCTTGATTGCCCATCAAGGCCCTTATTGAATATTTTCATTTGTTGTGGTTCTGTAAGGCCATGATCGGGAACTCTTCTTAATCATATTTGGATTCTTGACCAACTCCTACCCAAAGTCTCATCTTGTTCTTGCTCAAAGGAAGTTAGAGCAATTTGTGCATTCAATCTCATGTTAGTTGGGCAGTATCGATCGAAAAATTCAGTTTGAAGCTCATCCCAGTTATTAATCGATCCTGTTTCTTGCGAATCATGCCACTCACTAGCTGCGTCTATCACGAAAAATCTGAAATTTGCATAATACATCTGCTCTCTGGTCACACCTTGCGTTATGTATGAATCGCATATCTGCATGAATTTCTGTACTGTACGAATCAGATATTCTCCAGGCGCTCCTCGGAAATTGCCATAATTCTGGAATTGAGAAAACATACCAGGATCGAGTCTGTATCTCACGATATTAATATCTGATGGACCAATCCCAAGAGCAGGAGCGCGATATGGAGCTTGTTCAGGACCATTTATAAACCACAGATCATTGTTAACCGGGAATTGAACTTGTGGAGAAAGAGGAGGATTAAGATCGATTTCTTCAGCCATTTTTTATTCTTGGGATAATTTCTCCTCTCTTTCTTTTGCTTCCTTCTTTTACTTGTTTGCAATTCTGACTAATATTTCAGGATTATCGAGCATACACCAAACCCGCAAACCTGAGAAAGACGAACAAACCAAAGCGTAAAACTAAAAACTAAAATAGCAATTAAACTACTAAAGATTAACACCGGGGTCACACACTACCGTCCTTGGCAGCGGCGCCAAAAACTTGGTGGGTCTTGGGGTGTTATAAAATAATGCGATAAACAAATAGGAACCACAATATCGCAAGTGCACGGTTGTCCAAGTAATACTCCGATAAATCGGGGTTCGTTCTCAGGTACGGATTAGGTACAACTCTAGTATTAATCAGATAGTAGAAATAATTGCTTGACAGAAAAATAAAATTATATGATTTTTGTTTGGTTTGCTAAATTTAAAAGATGCAAATAACTAAGACTAAAAATAAATAAATAACTGAAAAGAAATAATGCAAATAAAATACTAACTTCAGAGATGAGAGATGTACTTGAGTCTCACAAGGAATCCACCTAATTAACGTAATCAATGGGTTGTTTAAGGGTAGAATTGGTATTATTATATTAGCCGGGGCTCTAATGTGTCCTAGCCCCCTGTCGGGTAGACCTAGGAGCTATCCTAAAGTACTATAAACCCCTATATGGGCGAATATGCCTTTGCAGATGTGACAATCTTACCTCTTTGTCTATGTAATTAGTTAAGACTGTCAGTAACAGATATTACACGTGTATTACCTAAGTCTGTATTCAAACCCCCCCTATCGGATGCTCACTTTTGCCACTAAAGTGAGTAGCCCAAATACTATTTCTAGTTGTACCGAAAAGAAATAGTAATTAAGAACAAAGTAATATCCAATATATAAGACTCAATTCAATTTAAATCAATAAAATCCCAAATTCAGAACATAGACTAAATTAATTAGGGTTCATCCCTTAATTGCGATTCTCAAGTATATGAAAGTTTAGCTCATAATCAAAGTAAAGACTGAAATTAAATAAAGAGAAGTCATATTCAATTACAGAAAAGAAATATATAACCTAAAGGTTTGGTTGGCTGTTGTTGGAAGAAATGAATTCCTCCAGCTCTAGCTTCTCCTCTGCCTTCTTGCTATGACTTGAAAATATGAAGTCTCTGATGTAATTCTCTGAAGTGTGTGTAAAAAGGAGGCTAAGGGGTCTATTTATACTACTAAATTCGGCTTAGGACTTAGGTTAAGAGCATTAGGTCAAATTGTAAAAAGCCCAAGCCCATATTCTTCTTTAATTCCCGTAACTGGTGTACAACCCTTAGTAAAACGGCTTTAGATTTTGCATATCAACTTAAAATGGGCTGATTCTAGTTGAAAAATATTCCTAACTCCATAAGGCATCAAACCTATTTCACGGCTCAAAGGCTAAATCCGCTCCTAAGTAGCCTAAAAATAGCAATTAGTAACAACCTTTCAAATCTGCAACTTCTCTTGTCAATTCTTCGGGAATTCTTTTCTTGGCTTTAGCTTCCCCACCCGATCTAAGACTTTAATTTTCACTTCTCCTCCTTGTATTGGTTCTCCATGAATCCATGAACCTAACAACTTTGCACTAAAAACAAATAAATTAACGCACAAAAGTTCTAAAAATGAAAATAGTCTGATTCCAAGGGGAGAAAGTGTAATATGACGAACTAAGCACAAAAGTCTATCAAATAAGTCAAATATTTACCTATAATGATGTATTCTAATTAAGGGATAATATTTAGAACAAATAGGAAGACATCAGTGTCTATATGAATGTAGGAAATATTTGTGAGGTAACAATGGATAGTTGAGAGTTGACAGTTGACAGATAGTTATTATGATAACAGTGATATTAAACACGACCAGATGATATAAATGTGTAAGATGAACAATCATATATGTGTTAATAAGGCTGTAAGAAGTTTTTGTATGGTAACAATGGAAAACTGATAGTTGATGTATAACTTTTACTATACAATGACATGAAACATTACAAAAAGATATGAAGGTATAAGATGGATAATAATTGTCAATAAGGTCGTAAGAAATGTATGTAAGTTAACAATGGACAGTTGACATTTACAGTTGACAATGGAGTAATAACTATTACATTAACTATTTGTCTCGACAAGGTTGAAAGAAATTTCTGAGAGTTATCAATAAATTGGTTTATATTACTATTAATAAGTAGACATGAATAGGTGTGAGTTGTATGTAATGAGCGAGTAACGATGATTAGAAACCCAATGAATTCAGTATCATATAGGAATATGAAACTAAAGAAGGAAGAGTATGAATCTAAAGTAAACCCACTCACCTCGTATTCAATAGTCTAACATAATCATCCATAATTCTAGATCATTAATCCCTTAATCATACCACAAGGGAATATTCAACCGTCAAAACCTATATATTAAATTCCCCAAATGAACACGCTTAATTAACAACTATAGTTATAAACTACAACATCTAAGTCAATAGTATATTTCGGAATATACATATTATCTCTTTCTTAAACTTCTAACAATAAACTAAAGTCATATAGAACATTTAGACAAAATATTAAATCCTAATAGTTCATATTAACCACAACACATGATTTACAAGTATAGTAGACATGTTTTTAAGACTCCAATTATAATTTTGACTCGGAGATGTACCCACAAATAAGTCATGAGATATTGTTAAATTTTTCGTTTAACTTATCCATCATTAAACATTTCAATGTATTAAGCATGATCATGGAAAAACGAACCAAAAATTATAAATCATTTTTATTCTCTTTTAAGTAATTATGAATATCACTAATCAAAATTTTAATATTCATGTCACACTTATAGAAACATGTCATATACATATTATAGACATGTAAAATTTTATAATGATCATATGACAAAAATGATAAACATGTGATTTATATTCTTATGCCAAAAAGTAGATTACACATTCAATAAAAAAAATTATATTCCTAAAATGATCAAATAAAATTAACAAGAATTTTAACCTATAACATATAGATTAATAATATATGATCAAAATAATCGTTTATTAAAAGGGAATTAATAAATAAATATTACATAATTATAATTAACCAATAATACATATTTACATTTGCTTATAAAATTATTGTTCTTTGTTTCTCGTGTTTAAAATAAGAGATAATTGTTAATTAGTTCCATAACCTAACAAATCATACTTTAAGAAATTCAGCCCAAAAGTTGGATGATTAAGGTCCAAAATATTATTTTAAGCTTATAATATACCCAATATAACCTTATAAAATAAAATAATTAAAAAAACAAATATACAACCGAAGACGTTGAAAAACAATGAAACTTAAAACCTAAAGTCACCTCGGCACATTCGCAATCAAACAAAAAACAAAAGGGAAAACTCTTCCCACCAAGACGCTCTCCTGCACAAGAAACCGCCACCACTTGTGGATCATTCTCCACCATCTTCAACCCGGCTTGGCTACGCCATCAACAATCTAAGAACCCAAATTAAGGTAAATAAATCTTTACCATTGAAACGTTACAAAATTGAATTATTTTTAACCTAATCTCATCACTCTTACAACTTTTCAAAAATTATTATATTTAAGTATAATTAGTGATGTTTATTATATTTTTATACAAATTATACAATGGCCATTTATGACTGTTGGAAGCTTTTTACCGTATGAGAAGTGATGATAGTGTATATGGGGAGGTTGTGGGTCTCATGATTTGTCGTGGCTATGAGCAATTTGGTCTTATGCTACATTTTTTGAATTGTTTTGCAGTAAATATTTATTTGGCGCAACTGTTGGAGACGGTCTTACAAATGATGAAACACTATTTTATGCAATAAAGTAAGGAGTTGCAACAATTATTGGAGATGGTCTAACTTTAGGAGAAAAAATGATGGTCTAACCTCACAATGACAAGTGAATTGTGTAACATGAATTGTATCGCATAACCCAGTGAATTGTGTCGCACGTCCCAACGAATTGCCCAATGAATTGTGTCACATAGCCCAATGAATTGTGTCGCACAACCTAGTGAAGGGTATTATGGACATGAATTGTTAGTGAAGTGGACTGGACCTTCAGTATGCTTGTAAATTACAAGGCTATGCTGTATATCTCCCCGCCTAGGCGCCGCTTAGGCGTCAACTCCCCCCTCAGCCGCTTACGCTTAGTTAAAACTCTAGGCGTTTTTGTCTAGCGCGTTAGTCACCGTATCATAGGAGCCTAGCCCATCTAGGCACCGATTAATGGCAAAAAATGGCCGCCTAGGCGCCGAATAATGGCAAAATATGCTAGCTTAGGCTTTCTTGTTATTTTTCTTATTCTTGAGAATTATTCAATTGATATTATAACTCAATATTTAGTATTTTTATATTTAATATAGTGTTGTTAGACGATTTTATGAATTAAATAGTCAAAATTGCTATAATTACTACATATATATTACTAAATATACAAAATTACACAGCGGGATTCAAAACCGTATAATTCCGCCTAGTCCCCGTATAATCCCGTCTAGGCGTTAGGCACCAGTCGACCGCCTAGGCCACGAAACCGAGATCTACAGCATAGTTACAAGGTACTAGAATCAAATAAATTAAAATAAACTAAACCAACCTACTGTATATGAGTAAAAAATTAAAGGTATAATCCATTCATGGGTATATACCTAGTATGATGTCTTCCCCTAAAGAACTAAATAAACATATTTGGAAAAAAATTCGATATCCACCAATAAGGTAATATAAACCTGTCAGAAAAACAAATAGCTTGGTATAAACTCCTACTGCATTTTAAACACGTAGTGGATATATTAATGAGGTCGTGAGCAAAAAAGTAGATGGGTACATACTCTGTAAAAATGGATAATCGTGGTTATATACCCATCTTGGGGTTTAAAAGTTGATGGGTAAATCAATGGTGTACGAAATAGTATGGATCATTAATAGACGTTGTATGTGGGTATAATCCCATCTCGGTAACAAAAGTGGATGGGCATAAAACGCCATTGCAATCGGAGCGGTGTCCCATTCAAATGATGGGTATTGACCCAGAAACCCACACCAATGAAAACCCTAATATTTTCTTCCTTAAACCTAACAATAGATGATTCAAAAATGAAAAACAAGGTTTTTACCTTTTTGTTTTTATTAGGCATGAGATTTTTTGGTGTCTTCTTCTCTGCGTAGTAGAGACGCGTAGTAGAGACGTACAATTTTCTCGCCAGAAAGGAATTGTATTCTTGTTTGAAACGACTACTTGGAGACGGTCTTCCATACATGTGTTGTATGTACGCATGCAATAAAATTAATAAAAAAAGAAATAGGAAATTACTTCCATGCCCTTATAATTGACAGGATTTTGTGGGGCTCCAGGTAGATTTCGAATAAAGTTGCTTTTGGAACAACATGTTTTCGTTCTTGAGTATTTTACTATTTTACCCTTGGATTTGTATTGTTCTTTTAAGTTCCACTCCTTTTTTTAATGTTGGGGGAAGTCTTGTTTATATATTTATTCTAAGTAAACCAAAGACTAAACAATGTTACAATAGTCAATGAAAACACGTGTCAAGCATGCACACTTTTAAATATGTTTATTTCTAAAAAAACAAAACTGAACGTGCGCATATCGATGTAGAGTATGGTCCTATTCGTCTGTTTGTTGCCCACCAGCCTCTCTGCCTTCCTTGTTCGAATACTCTACCTCCATTAAAGTAAGCAAGAAGAGAAGAAACAATACTATTGTTAAAAAAACTTAGTTTTAATTTTACAAAAAAAATCAAACGGTTTCATCGAATCGGAAGAACGGGTAAGAGCTTTTATAAAATGTCGAGCAGCCAAAGAAAGAGTGTCAATAGCAAAGGGTAAGGGTATTCATTTCATGGTTGTAGAGATATATAATATAGGGTTTAGTGGATACTTTTCATCTTATATTAGGGATTAAACCATAGTTTTACTGTTGATAGTAGAGGAGCGCAAGGATGCAATGTGAGCCTTCAAACAGCGGTTTCAGAACAATCAAATGCAGCTGAATACTATGCGTAAGTTTGGCGGTGGCAGTGGCAGTGGAACAATTGGTGTGTCATGAATTATGTAAGTTATGTGATATTTTGTAATTTCATTCATTGTTATAATTAGGAAATGTATGACACACAAATTTGGTGAGAAGTACCCCCACGTGGGTTTGGATAGGAATGCTACAATGGTTGCGTATTAAAATCTACCTGACGGTCGTAGGACATTATACGAGGATGGATATATTCTTTACAAACAACAAAAGTTTGAAAAAGAAAAGATGGAGGAAGAGGATGAGGAAGATGAGGAGGAGAGTGACACGGTATTTATAGTGTTGATACTAAATTTTTAATTTGGTTTGCGGATCCTCGACCCAGAAATTCTATTCTATATGTATCTTCAAAAAATTTGCTGGATACCCATTGAGTAGTAGATGATCTAGACACTAATTGGTTGTTATATTTTTTATGAATTCATGACTGTTAGGTAATTAGTAGTGCTGATATATGCTTTCTATGGTTGGTGGTAATAATATATTGTCTATGAAAATTTCCTTGATGTGTGTCCCATGAATTTTTATGTAGTTGTGTAATGAGATAATTTTATAAACGAGTTCCTTTTTTAGTTTAATGGAAATGTAAAATGATTGTTTGGTGAGGTGTTTTGGGAAAAAGTCATGTTCTAGGTTGATGTTGTATTTTCATTTGTAAAAAGTAAATGCCTAATTTGATTTAATCAGTTCACAGTTGTGACATACTTCATTTGAAAAAATGTTTCTCTAATAGAAATTATAAATTATTATTATATTTTGTTATGCAATGATACATACTTACACATTAAATGGGTCCAACATGCCTATGTAGAAATTGTAATTTATTAAGATACTCTTGATTCTATGTAAACGTGGTTAGATGTTAATAAATCAATGTTTAAATACAGAAGAAGATTGTTACTAAGTTGTCAATGAAATAGATGCACAAGATGTAAAAATAGTTAACACATGCGCAAAGAAAGGCGGTAATAAAAATGGGGTTTAGAGGATTGGTGGAATTCCCAAAGTCCTACTTAAAAATTGAAGTATGTCAAAACATGGTTGATGTTTTCAACCCTGAGAGCCGTACATTTAACCTTCATGGAAGTTGACATAAATATTTGTATGTTGATGTGCATAGGGTTTTACGTATACCTATGGAGGGCAATTTACCCCCCTTGAAAGGTGTTGGGTGCCCCAATGTTAGGGCCTTAGAGGAGGCTTTTAGTGGGCATTTTTGTTAAGGAAAACACATTTGATTTGTCATTCCTAGAGAGGAGATTTTACGATTGCAAAACTCATGGAAATTTGTTTAAGATATTGTTCATGTTGTATATACTAGGTTTCTTCTTGTGTTTGCGTAATGTACACGACATTGACATGTATTATTTTTATGTTGTTAAGGAGGTTGAATTTATTCCTACATATAATTGGTCCCGCTTAGTGTATGATCAGATTTGAAAAGGAATAGAAGCATTTACAACGGAGACCCTTGACGTTAAATCAAAGTACTTTGTGGGTTGTGTTTACGTTGTACAGGTATCTAAGATTATTTTGTTGCAAAGTATTCCTGATATATTGTTTTTAATTGGTATTAGTTTGTTTCAATGGATGTTCATTGTATTTAAGGACTCGATTGACTTCTTGTTTAGGTTTTATTACTTCAGAACGTACAACGTTTGAAAAAATATGTAGACGTACCATTAAATATGTCGTTCTGCCTAAATTGGTGCACCAAAAATACGTTTAAGAAAATTAAAGAGATGAATAGATGGGGGGGTGAACTATGAAAAATTTAGATTTATTGAAATGGATTTAGATGAAGATTTAGAAGAAGACGCAATGAAGGTGTCAGATGAAGAAGTTTTAATGACTGGTAGATTGGAAGATGTTTTTAGAGTCCCTACGAAGTCTGTTAATAAAAAATCGGGTACACCTAAATTCGGTGAGAAGGTGGTTGTTGGTAGGTTATTCTTTGACGAGTTGAAGGGGTTTATGCTAATGATAGCCAAAGCTATTAGTGGGAAGGGTAACGATAAGTGTTAGGGTATGGTTAAGGATCATATAATAGATATTGGTGGAGATTTATTAAGAAAATTTGATATGGTGGTCGATTATGCGGTTGCAAGAGATGTGGAAATGCTGAGTGCAACAAGAACTCCTATCCAGGCTAGCAAGGGGAGAATTCCCGATTCTCCGATGGTTTTGGATGTGGGTCCCTCTAAAGCTACACGTGGGAGTATGATTAGGGGTAATCGTTGTGTTACGCAGGTGTTGTCTAGTATGTCAAATCCCCCTACTAAGGTTCCTCCTAAGCAATATGCTATTCATAGGGGTCCTGATAAGGGTTGGTCAAAATTTTCACGTCTTCTAGACAAAGACGACAAGTTGTTATGTTCCTATTTGAATGACTCAAGACTTCCCGCCAGGTAAAAATACATGAAATACAATCTGCATTTATCGGTTAATGTAGTTTAATTTTTACATAGGGAATAAAATGTTAGTTGTGCTCCTAATAGAAAAAAAATGCTCTATACATTGAAGTGGTCATTTCGTTTCCAAACTTTATTTTGAATCGAAAGGAGATGAGGAATTTGTTATCTCCCGAAGCTTATGTATCTGCTGATGTGAGTTTGTCTATATTATTATTAAGACTATATTGTTAACTTATGTAGCAGTATTGAATACAATTGTAATTGATATAGTTGATGGATTTGTTTGGGGAGTTGATATGTATGGAGACTAGGCGAATTGATCCAAAATGCAAGCACTGGTTCACGTCCACTTATTTTGTTGTAAGAGTGGATAATAGATAAGAACGACACCATGTTATGGTTTACTATCATTGACTGGTTTTTTATGTTTTTGTTCGACAATATAGACTCATTTATTAAATACAATGAAAACCATAGAACTGAATATACATACGTATTATGATATACACCGTTTCAACGGAAACATAAAGGATGTTGAAAGGGTATCCATATACAATATTGTGTTTCATCTTCAATATTATTCATAATTTTTGTTTTGAGGAAAGACTAAATATTTAAACTGTTTTTTTTGTAGATATATGTACCAGCTAATGTGGCAACAAATCACTGGGTGCTTTACATATATGATTTCAAAGCGTTGAATTAATATTTCTGTGATTCTATACTTCCTTGCAATCCACCTCATCCTTTATATTTAAAACAATTTAACCGGGTAGTAAGTGCCTAACATCATTGTTCATTGTGTAGTGTGGAAAAGTGTTTGGTTTTGATCATTCTCTTCTCTTGTATGTTTAAACTACAGCTTTGCAGGAGTGGTTGGATGTGGTAGATGAAATGGAGTTTCTCCCTAAACTAGACTTCTTGGAAGTTGATTATACAAATTGGGTACCTATCCAAAGTGAAATAATTGATTGTGCTATTCATGTTTGTACTATGATGAGACACACAGGGATGAAAATAAATTGAGGAAAAAGGAATCCGCAACAAAGAGGTTTGAGCTGACACAGTTTTTATTTACTTCTCCATACAATTCCTTACGCTACTAGATTGAAGAAATTGAAGGTTGAACGTGATTGATGATTATGACGGACCGTGTTTTGTTTTGTATGATGTTTTTGTTTGATGGTAATGTTATAGTACTTTTTAGTTTTATTTTGATGTTGTTGGTGGTGAATCAAGTATTTCGCAGAACTTGTGGGTTTTGGTATATTACTTACTTTCAAATTTCACCAGCTCATTTTGAGTTTGGGGTGATGTTTTTGTATGACTATTTAACGCCGGTTTCACATGTTGATGTTTTTTTAATAGTTTGGAATGTATTAATGCTGGATTATTCAATTTATCATTTCGAATAGTGTACACTTCATAGCGGGTTTAGAGAGTTGTTAGAATTCAGTATTTTTGGGTTTTCACTAGTGTGGTTTTTATTTTAATGGTGATGCATTATTTTTTGGGTAAGTTCGTAGTTAACATTAAACGCTATGCTTCTATGCACTAACTTTAGTGGTTTTGAGTTACGTTCATCAAACAACACAATTGTATTTGAACAAAAAAAAAACTCAATTCGCAAAACATAACTGTGTAATGTATCTGGAATTATTGTTAAATGAAAAATAATAACTATAAAGGGAATGTCATTATCAAAACTCACAAACTAAAAGAACACAAGCCACAACCCATCTCAAACATATAAACTGAAAAACATAAAAAAAAACTCAACAAAATATCTCAAATCTTACCACCTAAATGAACTTGTACTCTGTGTAATTGTTTACCGCATATAATGATGCGACCTCTGCGATCTTGAACAACCTTATATGAATAAAGTCTAACATGGTCTGGATATGTTGGTTGCTTTCCAAGATATCATTCACATCGCCCATTATCGTTCGTCTATCTACTGTGTTCTCTACACTACTGGTTTTTTCTTTAGCTCCCTCCATAATGTTTGTCGTTGATTTGGGAACGACTATTAGTGGTGAATCTGGATTGTTGATTGTGAGCCTTTTTAGGTTGGGTTTGAACACCTCGCCTTGGATTTTTAGACAAGTTATAAGTTTTTAAAAAATTTAGATCAAATAGATTTGAATTAGGGGTCTTCATTTTAGTGTGCTTTTGAACAAGTTGTGGAAGAAGCGTTTCTTCTGTTTAGGTCACAATGGAGATTCTTAGGAAGAAGAAGTATGTGCATAATAAAATAAAAGTTTTTAGAAAAAAATGATGTTGGGTTGCGTGGTGGGGCAGGTGGGGTTGGGTTTTGTGTAGTGGGACATGTGTCGAGAACAAAAGTAATTACAATTTTTTTACATATTTCATAAAAAAAATTTAGTTATATTTCGGATAACATCCATATTTATTTCCATCTACGGATGAAGATCTAATATATAAATTTATTAATTATATATAAATTTATCTAATATATAAATTTATCTAATATATAAATTTATTAATTATATTCTAGGCAACAACTATATTTATTTCCATCTATCTTTAACACTACACATAACACGCATCACTCCATTCAACAATCAACTTTGTGAAGGTTTATCATGGCATGGAGAAAAAGAAGCAAATGATCGATGTTCGTTTCCCTAGTTAAATGTCGTTGCAAGCCACCAAACAATTTAGATCCAAGAATCACAAGAACTGACCACACCAATAATTGTGGTGCGTTCTATTTTAGTTGCAATGTCTATGAATTTTGGATTTGTGTATTCCAATGGGCGAAGAGGAAGCATCAACCTCACACGATGGTGAAACGTCAACCATTTCCCAGTGGGTCTACATCTTATGAAGATCAACCAAGAACTCAGTAAGCTTTAACCCAGGAAATGCAAGAGTACAAGAATGCTATAAAAATAATATGTTTGTTGTTGTTAGTTTTAGTAGTTATTGTTGCCTTGAAATGATTATGTTGGTGTATTTCAACCTATGTACGAAAGTAATTCTAAATGAAGAACTTGTTATTTCATATACCATTATAACCATTATAAGCTCGGTTAAATATTTACAGGTTGAGCTACTTGGAGAAGATGATTGTGCTTGAAGAAGAAACATAGTTAATAAATATTCATAGGTGGTGTTGATTGGTTTTGTATTACTATCATTATCAACCTCCTTTTTTGGGCTCATTCATCACGTGATGTGAAAACTTGGGGGACAAAAGTTGTTCTTAATTAATATTGAATAAAAAATAATTTCTTTTAAATCAAACTGAAATGCAAGTGGTGGTTCGTTATTTTTATGTTAATGTCGATAAGTAAATGAATAAAATTCTAAACCAAACAATATCATTCAACATTCAACGTGAAACACAATAATACTTCTTTTGAACAGAAAAAAACTTAATACATGCAAATATTACCATTAAACAAACAACAACGGTGAAATACATCCTTGACATAAAATTTGATCTATATAACTCCATAAACCCGATCTTTACCACTAGTAGACGAGATATATATAACTGCAATTGTTTTATGTGACTTTTTTTTTAAGCAAAGGAACTAATAATATTAAAAAAGGTGAGGAGAATTAACCAACTCCGGTCACCACAAAACCAGGACAGTCATTACACAAAAAGGAATGTAAATCAATAGGAATATTACAAATCCATGAAGGACAAAGATTAGAAACAGAAAAAGCCTTAGCGAGCCAATCAGCGACTTTGTTGGCTGTTCTTCTTATACCACAGATGCGTAAGTTCGTGTGGTCCTTGGCCAAATTTTTGATATCCTCAAGGATAGCCCTGTCTTTCCAATGACAGTTCGTGCTCGGGGAATACATGGCCTTCAAAACAGCTTCAGCATCAGATTCAACTCTGTTGCAAAGGGGAGCATGATCAATAGCAAATTGAACGCCACTTCGAATTGCTTTTGCTCCTGCTTCAAAACTGGAGGATGCAGTAATGTCCATGGCAAAACCATTAACTACTTCACCTTTCCAGTTGCGGATCATTGCTGCTGCTGTGGCTTTTCCGTTCTTAAAAGTAGCGTCCACATTCATTTTCAAGGATTGCTGGGGAGGAGGAGACCAAACAGGGATAATAGAGAGCCATTCATCAATATGGTTACCAGTACTAGAAGAGGGATAGGACATGCTCGAATCATTAACATAAAAAACTTGCCTGCGAAAAATATCAATAAGATTATTACAAGAATCATAGTTAATGGGAGTAGCATTAAACACGAAATTATTTCTAGTCAACCAGATAACCCAAAGACAAAGGATCACAGTGCACAGTAAATTCATTTTATCTTTCAAATTACTCCCAGATTGTACAATGTTTCCTATCCAAGTGTTAATGCCAAAGTCAAAGAAGGGGGGAATGTGACAGTGTAGGGGGGATAAAACCCAAAATTTCCTGGTCCAATCGGATCTAAGAAACATATGCTCAAGGGATTCTTCTTCTTTAAGACAGATATGACAAAGATCAGTAGAAGAGCATCTTCTATTAAATCTGTTTTGTTCAGTAGAAAGAGCATTCATAAAAACGCGCCAGAAGAAGAATTTAAACTTAGGAGGGGCATATGAATTCCAGTTAAGTCTAAGAAGATCTGAATTGGGGAACAGGGATGGACTGGGGTGATGAGAAGGAACAATTAACCCCAACACAGCTGAATTATACCCAGATTTACAGGTATAGATACCATCTTTAGTTAAGGGCCAGATTAATTTAAGGTTCTGAGAAGTCCAAGGAATATTAAGCTTAGAGATAATGGCAACATTCTCAGGGCTAAAGAGTGAATTCAACATATCAAGTTTCCAAGTTTTGGATGAAGAGTAAAACAGATCAGCCACAAACTTAGGAAAAGAGGGGTCTTCAGAGTAAAAATTAGGCCTGCCAATAATGGAGCCTGTCCAGTTGTCATCCCAAATGAGAGTAGAATGCCCATCTCCTATGGGTTTAATCAATTTAGGCTTAAGGAAGAGTAACCCCTTGCGAATACTATTCCAAATCCAGGAGCTACCCCGTACATCCTTAATTTCCAACATATCATTATCAGGGAAATAAATTCCTTTGAGGACACGGTGGACTAGAGAGGAGGGGCGATTCATGATTGACCAAGCCTGTTTAGCTAGGAGAGATAGATTAAAGGCTTCAAGATTCTTAATACCTAACCCCTCAGTTTCCTTAGGAGAGGCAATACGATTCCAATTAATCCAATGGATTCCTTGTTCATCCTCATTGCCCCAGAGGAAGTGACAGGTCAAAGAATTAATCTTACTAATAACTCCTTTAGGGATAGCTAAAAGGGACATGAAGTATGTGGGATAAGCATGGATGATAGAAGAGATAAGAACAGCTTTCCCAGCCATAGAAAGTAAGGATTTTTTCCACCCACTTAGTTTAGAAGCAGTTTTGGCAATTAGCGAGTCCATAGCTTTTGTTTTAGAGTTACCCCACACAGTAGGTAATCCCAGATATAAGCCAAGGTCCTCAGTAAGAGGCATGCGAAAGGATTCAGAGATTAATGATCTCATAGCAGGGGAACAATTGGGACTAACAAAAATAGAAGATTTATTAAGATTAATAGAAAGTCCAGAAGCAAAGCAGAATCTATACAAAGTTTCCTTAAACGCATGAATTTCCAAATTTGAATTCCTAAGAAAGAAGATTGAGTCATCAGCGAAAAGGAGATGATGTATATGGGGACCCTGTTTACTCAGTTGGATTCCTTTAATATCCCCTTCCAAAAAATCTTTTTCAATAAGGATAGACAGGACATTAGAGGCAATGGTAAAAAGATAGGGTGAGAGAGGGTCTCCTTGACGAAGACCACGGGATGGTATAAAGCTACCTACCTTATTACCATTGATAAGGACATTAAATCTAACCGACGTGACACATTCCTTGATGAGGGTTATCCAATTTTCATGGAAGCCAAGCTTACGAAGGATAGAGAACAAGAAAGGCCATCTCACTCTATCATAGGCTTTATGAAGGTCAGCCTTGATAATGGAAAAACTATCTTTAGAGTTCTTACGAAGATGTTTCAGTTTATGGATAACTTCATGAACAATAACAATGTTATCTTGGATAAGCCTACCTTTAATAAAAGCGGACTGACTCGGGGATATGATGTGGGGTATAATACTCGAGAGTCTAAGAACAATGACTTTGGAAAAGATTTTGTATAGGAAATTAGTACAAGAGATTGGTCTATATTGCCCTATTTTTTGAGGATTTTTACATTTAGGGATGAGAACAATATTAGTTTCGCTTATGTGACCAAGAGGAATAGAACCTAATAAGACAGCATTGCAAATAGCAAGGATATCATCTTTCAGTATCTCCCAGAATTTACGAAAGAAGGAGCCAGGAAAACCATCTGGTCCAGGTGCTTTAGAGGCGCCTAGAAGCCAAGTAGCATTCTTTAGTTCTTCAAGAGTAATAGGGGACAACAACAATTCATTCTGGGAGGGGGAAATGATAGGGGAGATATTGCTAATGATGGGATCAATCCGTCTAGAACCAGAGTCGGCATAAAGATCTTGAAAGAACCCAACAACATGGTTATTCAGTTCAGACCTCCCTGAGGTCCATGTCTCATCATCTCTAAGAAGGGAAATCATTTTATTCGAAGCTCTACGGAGACGGGTGGAAAGATGGAAAAATTTAGAGTTACGGTCACCCAGTCTAAGCCAAAGAACCCTAGATCTAGTAGCCCAGTATTTCTCTTCAAGAGACCAATAATGTTCAATCTCTTTCGAGATTGAAGAGAATTGCTCCTTCAAAGATCCATCTAGACCATTGGGATTAGCTTGCATAAGGGCTTCGAGTCTCTTGGAAAGGACATTGATGATGGTAGCGTTATTCCTAAGATTGGATTTCTTCCAGCGAAGAATAGTTTTTTTACATCTTATCAATCTTTTAGGAAAGCGAGAAGAGGGGGGGGCCAGCAAACAACCGAGAGGAGCTAAGGCAATTCTCAATTGCAGCAGAACAAGAGTCAATATCAAGCCAAGATGGATCAAGTTTAAATGCAGGTCTAGGAATAAGGATAGGAGGATCATCCCAATGCAGGACCAAAGGCGAATGATCAGAACCAATAGGGGGATAGTTATGAATACACGCATCAGGGAAAAGAGAGAACCAAGAGGCAGAGGCTAGCCCTCTGTCCAATTTCTGAAGGATGAGGCTATCATCACTTCGATTATTCCTCCAGGTAAAGGAGCAACCTTTAGCAGGGATTTCATTAAGTTCATTAAGGGTAATATTATTGTTAAATAGTCTAATTTCCGAAGGGTTCTTCCCCAAACCCCCTACTTTTTCCTGGGTATTACGAGTATCATTAAAATCGCCAATGAAAAGGTTAGGGGAAAGGGGGTCATCTTTAGAGATTTTTCCAATAAGGTCCCATAAATCTTTTTTACTACCAGCATTAGGGAGAGTATAGATAAAATGAAGATACCATACAGAGTTTAAACTATCAGGGATGGAAAGGGAAATATGGTTAAGAGAAGAAGATATTACCTCTGGATTCCAATCATCCATAACAAAAATAGCAAGGCCTCCAGATATACCCACCGGGTCAACACTCCAAAGCAATCTTATATTTAATTTCTTCGCAAAAACCAGTAACTTCTTCTTCTTGGTTTTAGTCTCTGAAAGACCAATAACCCGGGGATTCTCCTTAGAAATCAAGTCTCTAAGGTTTTGGACTGTCAAGGGTGACCCCGAACCTTGACAGTTCCAGAAGATACCGATCATGGATTAGGTGGGGGTTGCTCAATGCAACCACCCACTGAAGCAGGCTCGATCATAACCAAAGGAACAACATCAACCGCCATATCAAGAAGAGGGACTTCAACCAAACCGTCCTCACCTTCCTTAAAACCAACCAACTCAGTATGTGCTAGTTTGCGCTTCTTAGCGCTAGGACCACCTTTATATTTCTCTGGACGCTCAATCGAAACAGGGATATCAATAAGGGCCAACGAGTTATCATGGACAGGGGTATCTGGTACCAAATACGAGCTAGGAGACACCATAGGAGTAGACAAATTCGAATCAGGAGATTTAGGGTTATCAACTAGCTCCGGGAAAACAGCATCAATAGAATCAACCATAGTAGTATCCACCAATTGGGTAGAAGCTGTTTCTTCATTACCAACAGAAGGGGAGGATGAAATAAGGATAGGGGTCGGTTTAGTAGGAGAAGGAGATGGGGTAGGAGTACAAGGTAGAGGGGTATTAAAAGGGGTCGGATGAGATGTAGGTATAATGGGAGGAGAAGAGGGAAGGGGTGTCTTTTGAGTATTAGAATTGAACTCCGGGTTGACCCATTGACGACTTGTTTTCCCATGGGTAGGGTTAGATCTGGACCAGGTGCGAATGGACCACCGATTACCAAACACGGGTTTACCACTAACAAAACCTTCCTTTTTAATGGGCCAAGCTGGCCACTTATCACTAGAAGAATCACCACTAACTTTCCTCTTAGATCCGGACCAGTTAGGAGATGATTTATGTTTGTATTGATGGGGGGTGGGCCTAGAATCTTTATTATGGATTACCGGGGATTTTTTACCAGATGATTGAGCTGGATCTTGTTTTTTGGCTGGTTTAAAGATATGGTCAACCCCTGTTGGATCCGAGGAAACATCTTTCAATAACTCCTTAACAACCAAAGCATAAGCCTGTTCAGGCTCTGAGGAACAACCTTGTAAAAAAGGGGGGACATTCTCATCTTTAATAACACTGACATTCTCAGTATCTTTAGTATTAACTGAGGGGGGACCAGCAATTTGTCTAGGTTTAGATGTAACATCATCAGAAGAGGGGAAGTAAGAGTCATCACTCCCACTGATAATATGAGAGGGGTCATCAAGATCATCCACCACATGGATATATTTACCCCTCCCTTTGACCGGAGTAATGCTCATCCAGTCCCCAAAAGTAAACGGAACTCGACCACGTAATCTCTTCTGTTCGTCTTTATAGAGATCACAGTCTCCAGCAGTATGGGAGAGCATACCACAAAAGAAGCAGAATCTACTAAGCTTTTCAAATCTAACATCCACTTCCAAGGAGGGAAGTGAGGGTCTTTCAATATTAAAAGAACAGACGAGGGGATTATCAACCTTCCAAAGAACACGAACACGTAGCAGTTTAGTGGTATCATTCACCACATTAATATCATAAGCAAGGAGAGTACAATCAAGATTTTTGCAAATGTCCTTAGCATTATCGGGAGTAACAAACGCCGGAGGAAGATTCTGGAAGTGAACCCAGAAAGTAGCAGAAGAGAAATCGGCTTCGCTCATTGACATTTCTGGATGCCAAGCTTGAAGAAGGAGGAGGTGACCATTAATAGACCAAGGTCTAAACTTCCAAATGTTAAGAAGGTCATCTCGTGATTCAAAGCTAAGGAAGAAGGTGTTGAACCCAGCAGAAGTAACATGCATACGAGATCTAAGACCCCACGATCTATACGCAGCAGATTCAACCAAGGATGAGGATACTTCAGTCTTAGACAAAATCTTGGAAAGGAGCATGAACTGTCGTGAGAGTATTTCATCTTGTTTGAAGGATGGAGTAAGTTTCATGGATATGGTCGGTATCTTAGCCATGGCAGAAGAAGTGTGAGAGAGAGTATGGATGAGAGAGAGTGAAAATAGGGAGTAGGGAGAAAGTGAAGAGAACCTTAAACGGTATAAGGGATAAGAAGGATAGGGAAGCGTATGTAGTACGCCTAGGGATTGAGCAGAAATTAATAAAAAACAAGAATTACAGTAAACAAGGCCAAATACACTTCTCAAGAAGGACGAATGATTACCGCGTGAAGAAGAAGGGTTAAGAGATAATGATAACGGGATAATCAATGGAAGGAGATAGGGCGAACTCGGGAACGAGGAGAACCAAGAGACAAGATACAGCCGGATAGTCATGAGGAGAGAGAAAGGGTTTTCTAGAGAGAAGGGAGAGCATCATGAAGGAAAGAGAAGGGATATTTTTTTTATGTGACTTAATCACTAAACCTTTGCACTCTATATGTAGTGGTTTCTTACAAAAATTCTGGTTAGCCAATTAATACAAAACAAAAAAAATCCAAAAACAGATATAGAAATCTGTAAACACTACACGCTTACTAATCCATGTAATTTATCCATGCATGTAAATGTGTCCTAAACAGATTGATATAACCACAATCAACATGAAGATTATTTTGTTTTTTCTATGTCGACGCTCAAATGGAGGAATAGGTAAGTTACGAATCATAATGTTGTAAGGCCCACATAGCATAATGTATCCATGTCTTGGACATTCATAATAAAACTTATTTTTTGTTATGAAGGAAGAACGGATAACACCTTATTTCACACTGTTTCCCACACCTTGGTTGTGGACAAAAATGTTCTTGTTACCGGAGATCCAAGTTTTCGTCATCCACATCCACTGATTCACTCAAACACATGACGTTGTTTGATACATTAGAAGACCTTGAATACTCCACAGACATTTCATAGAACTAGGTAATAATTGACAGAAAAAAATATATTAGAAGATATTGATTATATAAACTTTATTTACTCTATGCATGCAAACTAATGAATCAATAAAAAAAGAACCATAACAATTTAATATGCCATTATATCTACCCAACAAAGGATTATTATGGTGGAGTTGGAGAAGAAGGAAATGTGTTGTTGTTTTTTTTTATATGGGACATAATGAAGGATGAGGTCCATCTTTTTATAGAAAGGTGGTAGGTTGCTTGCAGGTTGAATTTGTGTGCTGATTTGATAGGTTTGACTTTTGGATATTATATTTTAGTTGAACAATATAGCTTTCAGAAAGATATTTTGCTCTCGTTGCCCTAAACCTAATACTTAATTAAATTATAACGAGATTAGATACTTAATTTATTAGTACCTTGACTGATTCTCTTAGATTTAATTAGAATGGATTTATTATTTATTATATTAAACAGTTTTTTTACCATCGTTCAAGGATAGACTAACTTACCAAAAAATTTGTTATTATGAATTGTAAGTGACCGAAAGAAGCAACTAAGCAGAATGAAAAAAAATTATTTAGATAGATAATAATGGTTGGTTACAATGTTCCATTTACCAAAACACAAAACAGTCCAAACATGTAAACATAGAACACTAAACCATACATCCCAACCCAACACTATAGGTTGTCCAAAACAAAAACGAACTACAACTACATTAAATCAGTCCAAATTTTTAAACCTAAACACTGAATAAACATAAACAACTAAAACATCCAGCAACAACGAAAGACTGTGAATAACTAGAGAAATTGAATCTCACGGATTCTTTTCCCCAATGAAGTGCAACCAAAACGTTCATGTTCCCTTTCTCTATTATTTGCTTCTAGCGACTCTACCCTATCACTTACCTACTCGATCTTCCTTTCTAAGAACAGGTTTTGTGTAAGATGGTCTTTGACAGTTTCCCTAATGTTCTCCCCCATTTTGGAGGGTTGCTGGGTGGGAGGAGGCAGTACATGGATGACACCTTCAAATATATTAAGTTTTCGTCTGCTATACACCTGACGAATTGGTGGTATTACGAATGGGCTGCAAATAGAAACAAAACATAAAATTCATTATTCAGTTTGACTCTCATTTATTAGTTAACATCCAAAAATAATAAAATTCTAGTCAGAATCGAATACACAGTAGACAACCCACAAAAAATTAGGCAAAAAAATGTCAACATCCACATCCATATATGGAAAACAAAGTACATATGAATTTTTTTTATGTATTTGCCTTTGTGTAGGTCGTTTAAACTGGTCATTCACCTTCATTCATACACCGTCTATGACCATGTCAAGTGCAACTTATAAACAACTTTGGATATATGCGTAACTTTAAGTTTAAACTGATTACAACTCGTTAGAAACTTAGATCTTTAGATTTGTTGTACTTTAGACCACGGTTAATAAAAATAAATTATGGAAATTAAGTGTTTATAATACCTTTACCTCAACCTCTTGTTGTGCAGTGGAACTTGCGTCATCTAGATTTGACTATTGAATGAAGGTTGTCACAGAGTTCATCACCATCCTTTTTGATCTAGGTTTTCTCGGAAAAATCTTATTTACCCTAGTTGGTGGTGGTGGAGGCGGTAGCAGATCAGCTGGTTGCATGAAGTATGGTATCATAGAAAAGTTATAGACCTCGTCCGCCATGGAAGTATTCGGAAGATGAAGGTGAAGGGGTACGTGTATAGTTCAAAGGGGAATATTAAACTAAATAATTGTATTTGTTATAATGTATTTAATGGCTTGTAAAATTATCCAGCAGCTGTTTTAATTATAACCCTAACGTGTGTATGGGGAGTTGTGAGGTCTACTCTATGGGATGGTAAAGGTCATTACAGAACAAAAACAATAGACTGCAAGATACAATAGAGTCATTACATCAATTCTTGTTTACGAAAATATTACAATATTAAATAAACCACCATATAATATTGAAATTAACACCAATAAATTACCCACTTTAATATCAATTACCATTTAACAACTCTTATTTAACTTTTTATTCCCATGGTCACTGTGATCTCCCGCTGTATTAAAAAAAAAACTCTTATTTAACTACTTAAAAAGTAGTAATAGATAATATTATAAATCTATATTAACCTTCATTTTTTCTTATTTTAATTTGTATTATTTTTATTCTCTCTTATTTGATCTCGTCAACACCATCTTTGACAAATATTGATATATTTTAAAATTAATTAATATTCTTATAATCTTATTACTTTTTGATTAATTAAAAAATACAACTTTATACTTCTAAATAAATATCTATACTACCCTAAAAAGGATTTTTAATACAAGTACTACAATATAAAAAATTGTATTATTAAAATCTATTAGGATGTATGTTTATACTATTGGGATATGCGACGGTTTATACTAATAGGATTAGAAATCTATAGGATATGAAATCTATACTACTATAATTGTAATCTATACTACTAGAATTTTGTTTGTTCTACTAAAAAATAAAAAATCAATACCACTAGATCTTAAATCTATACTATTGAAATCGAAAGTGATTCCACCAACAGTTAACATACTACTACCATGATGTATTTTTAAGGAACAGATAGGGAATCATGATCCATTAACAAGATCAACATAAAACTAAAAATGTAATAGTAAAATTATTTTATAATAACAACAATTGATTTCACGGTCCTTTCAAAAATTGCATAATTGGCAAAAAAGAAAATTCTTTCTTTGATAAATTTTCTCCAGAAAACAAAGTGCATTTTAGTACGTATAGAATTCTTCAAAAAACTTCATTTGTAATATAAACATTGAACACAACAGTATACACACACTGCAAAAATTTCTCCAAGCAACCTTTCTCCAAACCTCTCCTCCCATTACTTTCTTCATTTTTGTACCTTAATTACTTTTAGTGTACGACTGAATTTTTATTCTTTTATGCATTACTATATAATGGCACGTCTTTCTCATTTGTTTAATAATTTTTTTGTTTAAAAGAAGGCTAATGTTGGAACTAAATATTTTTAGTATTGGTTAAATATTAAAATAGGTATTAAATGATCATGTCTAAATTAAGGAGTAGTTAATTGGTGATTAGAGTTATAAGTAGTAAAATAAACTACGGAAATTCTTCCCGTTGATAATTAACTTTTAATAACTATATAGTATGGTGAAAATATTTCTCTTTGACCGAGTTATGAATTAATTTATTGATATTTTTTAATCTGGTTTAAATTAATCCATTAGTTTCTTGTAAAACTAAATTGATTAACAAATCATGTAAAATCATTGTCAAGTTAGAATACTAAATTAAAAAAATCTTAACTTACATTACACTCCTTCAAATAAAAAATATTTTGGAAAAATACATGATCCACCTACTTTTAGAATTTCAAATAAAATATAAATATTCTCACTAATAATTAAAATTTAAAAAATATCAATATTTATCAGTAGCCATTGATGCTCTTATTATTTACCCGGTAAACTTTTTTTACATCAAAACCTTGCCTAAAAAAACGAATTACATCATTCCCTCTAATTATCGAATTTTCTAAATTAAAAAAAAAAACCGTTCCCACCCTTTATCAAAGTTCGGAAAATAGCTACATTTGAACGAGGAGGTGATTGAAGGAATCGTTGGTGTTAGTTTTTCTTTTTGTAATGAAAATAATGAGAAGAAAAAATTTTATATGGTGGTGGCAGGGGAAGCTTTAATAATAAAAATGTGTGCTGAGTTGATAGGTTTGATTTATGATTACTATACTTTATAATTTATATTTAATCATATGGCTCTTCTAGATATTTTGATTATGGCGTTCACCCAAAATCTATTTTATATATTTTATCTTATTTACGTTACAATAAAAT
The DNA here is from genome assembly GCA_029959085.1 of Nemophila menziesii. NCBI lineage: Eukaryota > Viridiplantae > Streptophyta > Magnoliopsida > Boraginales > Hydrophyllaceae > Nemophila > Nemophila menziesii. The sequence goes on from JARWIR010000003.1 coordinate 34,726,207, forward strand.
TTGAATTAAGTTTTAGATTCGCAGTATGTTGGCCCTTTTGGATCCAGATTAACACAAAGTTAAGTTAATGACTTTTGAATCTTCAAAAATCAATTACAACAGTCCAAGTACTAACAAGATCCCACTAAAAACACGCTAACCCAATCAAGGGTTAATCTAAAAACAAGTAACATAAAACATTCTAACCCAATACTATGGGTTTATCTAGCCACCCACCACAAAAGAGTATTACATATCATTAAAACCTTGAATCTTGATTATCAAGATTAAAAAAAATATCCACCGGCACCATCATCAAGTGTAACCCTAGACAAAAGGAATCTCACATATTCTTTTACCTAGACTTGTGCCTCCGCCAACTGCCTCCTCCGCCTCCCTGGCTCTAATTTTGGCCTCTAATAAGTCAACCCTATCAGTTAGCTCATCTACCCTTCGGTCTAGGTAGAGGTTTCTTGTTAAAACATCTTTGAAATTGTCTAGTATTTGGTCTATCATACTCAAATATGGTTGAGGAAGGGATGGATGTACTCGTTCGCTTGGGCTAGTGAGTTTCCGTCTATAGTACACGTGACGAAGTGGTGGCCAATTATCAATTGCCTGCATCGTCAAACATGAATTACATTAAATACATTATACTCCAATAATAACTACAAATATTAGTTGTTGAAATAAATACCACTTATTAAATAACAATCAACAAAAGAAGAAATTGTCTGTGAGGACCACTTACGTAAAGGACAACCCATTTTAAGCAAAAATCTGTTGTATACATCACTTAAATATGTAACCCTTATTTGTCTTTCTGAGAACAGAACATTCGTCAAATATGCTATATATACGACATCCTTCTAAGACTAATAGTAGACAAACATAAAACCTAACTTTGAATCTAAGCTAAATATTAAGTGTATATTGCTTATCACCTAAATTAAGTTAGATCGTTAGAAAAGTTCTATATGGGAACATGATTGGAAAAAATAATAGGTAAAATAGATTAAATAATAACGGTACCTGTTGTTGGACATATGCATGTCCTTCTTGGCTGCCGATTGTCGAATGAATGTAGCGATGGAGTTCATCGGCATCCCTTGGGATCTGGGTTTCTTTTGGTAGACTTTCTTCACCGTTGAAGGTGGTGGTGACAATGGTTGTAAGTCGGCTGGTTGCATAAAATAAGGTATCATTAAAAAGTTAAAGACTTCATCCGCCATTGAAGGGATTTTTTAGGAAGAAGATAGAACGTGCAAGCGAGTAGAGAGGGGATATGAGGAAATGAGGTTAGAGGTTATATGAATGGATATAAAGTGATACAAATTATGGTTTTGATATTAATGAATGCGGTGGTGTATGAATTTGGACATATTGGCGGTTTTTCATTTTGCTATAACCTAAACTTATTTATGGGGAAGAGTAAGGGCTATCTAGCATAGGGATGAAAAATATCACGTTGGAACAATAAATTAACCCTCACTAAACTAATTATGTTTGTATAAAATCTTGAAAATTATTAAAAGCATACGAAGTACGGTTTTTCTTGTAATTAATTTTGTATGATTTATTTATATTAAATTGACTATAGTAAAAAAACCAGCCTTGACATTTTCTTACCTTTCCAAATAAATTAAAACAAAAAATCATCAAACATTTGAATTTAAATAATAAGAAAAAAACCGTTCCCACCCTTTGTCAACGTTTAAAAATCAACAACCTCTATATGTAGGCATTTACAAAATTACTTTTACAACACAACATTTCTTTATCAAAATTTAAGAAACACCCTATATTTACCCAAAATTCAATAGAAATATGAGAAGAATTGTGAGGACTCTCCCAAATAAAATGTGGGAGTTGATTTCGGGAAGGTTAACCGTAAAACAATTGATGCAGTTGAATAGTGTATGTCACGGTAGGTACAACTTGATCAAAACCCCACATTTTGTCAATTTCCATTGGAGGCTTAACAAAAACAACGGGGGATGTATTCTCCTATCTAGGTATTGATTTGCTCAATATAAATAAACCACGATATCTATGCATTCCATTGTAACATTTGAATCGATCTCACAAAATCTTGATACAACGCCTATTTTTGTTACTCGACCGAATATTTCCTGGCCTAGTAACGGGTTGATTTGCTTGGCAGATACACAAACTTTATTCTTGTGCAACCCAACATTAAGAGTATTGAGAAAACTACCCATTCCCAAACTATATGTGTATTATATACTTGGGGGTAAATCTTCTAAGATGTCGGAATCAATGTGCATTGCAAGTATTAAAAAGTTTGCGTTTGATTTTGACAAAATAAGTAACGAGTATAAAGTAGTTATGTTTATCAAGACGATTAATTAATTTTCAACGGCGTTATACAACATTACTACACAACAGTGGACATCAATCAATTATGATTTCCCAAAATTATATGGCATAGGGATACCCACAAATGGTCTCTTGCATTGGACTAAAAAGTACAAGAATGTCGAGGATTCTATACCATTTCACCGTTACAATATGAATGAGTATCGTATCGTGTCATTTGATATAAACACACATGTGTTTGGTGAATTGGAATTACCTAACGAAGTGGTAGGTAATAGTTTGAAGTTGTTGAACGACAAACTGGCATTTTTTGCTAGAGTTGGGCCGGAAAGACAGTTTATTGAGATATGGGTTATGCAAGAATATGGTTTGGAAACTTCTTGGACAAAAAAATCCCAAGTTAGACCATTGCATCACAAAGTTAGTCACATGCAGTGGAAAAACGAATCCCTACTATTTGGAAACAATTACAAACACGATCAAAACTGTTTTTTGGTTGAATTGGTATCATGTAACATTAACACCAGATAAGTAAGAATTATCGGCGTGTTCTTTGATTCAATCATGGTTAGACAGTTTGATTCTGGTTTAATACTCTAAAGATGTAAAGGTTTGGGTGGCCAGGACTCTAGATTATATGTAATTTATATGAATTATTATCATTATGTGTTTGTTTGATGAATTAAATAAGTTGTATTTAGGATAATTAGCCAAGGTTGTGTCTAATTGTATTTGTCAACATAATTAATGTAATGTTAGTATGATAAATTGTTTATTAAATACTTGTAATTAGTAGGAATATATTAAAAGCAAATTAAAATTACACCCACAATGCAATCCACCTCACTTTCTTTCAAACGTTTTTAAGTGATGTGAAAAAGCCTAATGTTTCTAAAAAATCTTCTCATAAATTGTTAACAGTTAAATAAATAATATGGTCAACCTTTTGAGTAATAAAAGTAATATGAATTTTTGGATTCGGTCAAAAACTTCTCATGCATGCAACCTACTAAACGACAATAACTTCCCCATGCATGCATCAAACCAATTTTTTCGGTTCTTATCCTTTTTATATATTTATATTGTATACTATAAAAATGGTAAATTTAGATAAAAGTATTTATTATTTATTATTTTTAACTAATTAAACCCCCGACTATCTTATTGTTACATGATGTATTCTCAATTTAAATTTGTTGGAAAACTTGATACATTAAATATGCAAGTATATTTATAACAATTGTTTTTTACTACCGAGTTTTGTATTTCGTATTAGCTGATATAGACCGAATAAAGGTTTTTTTAATTTTCTTTGTATACCTTAATAATTTAAAAACTTGTAGTACAAAAATTCTCCCTCCCATTTAGTAGTTTTTTAAAATTCAAAAAAAAAAAAAAACGTTCCCACAGATTTCATCACCTGAAAACCGTCTGCAACTATTATAAATAAGCAATGAAAGTCAATTACTAACTTAAATTCATTTCTTATAATTACCTTACACAATTATTTCCAAATTTATGTATTTGATGTCTCCCTATTTGTTCTAATTATTAACCCTTTGGAGACATCCTTTTAGGTGAATAAATGACTTATTTGATAGACTTTTAGGCTTATTTGATCATATTGCACTTTCTCCCCTTGGAAATTAACTATTTGCAAATTCTGAGCTTTTGTGCGTAAATTTGATTGTTTTTAATGCAAAGTTAATCGGTTCTTGAATTCCATGAAAGACCAATCCAAGGAGGAAAAGTGAGAATTAAAGTCTTAGTGTATTTTAGAGTGTTCGGAAATGTTTTTACGCGAGTTTCTATTTTTAGAGTGCACTTTCCTATTTCTATTTCTTGATTTCTTGATTTATTCTTTTTAAGCATATGCGGTTTAATTATTTATTTAATGTGAAGCTTTAAAAGATAAATGGTAATTACTTAGAGACCAAGTCAAGATAAAGAAGTAAAGGAAACACTACTGGAAATGCGGTGTTTACCCACGACAAATTAGCGACGACCCGTAATTCGTCGTTAAACTGACTCAGTTAGCGACGAAAGAAAATTAGCGACAATAATTTACCGTGTCGCTAATTAGCGACAACGTATTTGTCGCTATATTTTAGTTTTTCGTCGCTAATTGTTTTTTATTTCTTATTGAATTTTTTTTCTTGACGAACTGCCGTCGCTATTTTAGCGACTATGTCTGTCGTCGCTATTTTGAAGATTAGCGACGACTAAAGTAGTTTACCCACGACCCGTATTGTCGTCGCTAAACTTCGATCCTATTTAATGGCTACAGCAGGTTTTTTAACCCACATAACACACAAAACACCCAAAAAAATCCTCCGATTTTCTCCCAAAAAATCAACAAAATTCCATTTTTTTTTTTTGCAATTCCTTCTCCACTTCATCTTGCATCATTCTTGGTTCAATAATCAAAGTGGGGCTCCATTAATATCATCTTTCATCAAACAATTTAAGGTAATAATTGCATGAAATTCAATTTTTTTTTTTTTTTTGAATGCTAATTGTGTTTCATTCTTTCTATATGCTTTGATTAGGTGAATTAATACAACTTTCTTGGTAGGGAATTAACATCACTCTTCAATTTATCCATCCAATTCAAGGTATTTCCATTAAATTTCATGCTTTTTAAGCTTTGTATTTAATTGATTATATTAGCAAGTTGATATACCATATGATTAGGTTAATGAATTAAATATTTGTTGGTTGATTATGCATGTGTTGTGTGAATTTATATTTTGTGCTCATATATTTTTACCTGTTTATTTAATTATTTGTTTTTTTTATATATTCATTCATTAATTTAATGGTTTGTAATATTTATTCATTTAATGGTTTGTAATTTTTATTCATTCAATGGTTTGTAATATTTATTCATTCAATGAGTTTGTAATTTTTTTTATTTTGTTTATTGTGTTGTAATTTTTATTCATTTTATTCATTGGGTTGTAATAATTATGTATTTTTTTTTTTATTAATGTAGTCGCATAGTTTACTCAAATTGTTGTTAAGTGATGGCATCGAGTTCGGGCATGAGTATCGATAAGAGTTGGATCGAATCGAAGAATGTGTTAGATGCTGAATATATTTTTGGGGTTTATAAATTTATCGATTTTGCTAAGAAAAGTAGAGGTTATACCGGTTACTTGTCTTGTCCGTGTAAGAAGTGTAATAATTTTTGCCGATTAAAAACCAATGATGTTATGGCCCACCTTCTAAGAGAGGGGTTTAACCATGATTATAAGGTTTGGACAAAACACGGTGAGGAAGAGATACAAACACATACACCCCCTGCAAGTAAAGATCCAGTTATAGTAAATGAAATCGAGCATGTTTATGACGATGTGAGACAGAGTTACGATGTTGGTGGACATCCGGGAGACACCGAGATGAGAGATGCACATATTCCAAGTCGAAGTAGTTTTGACACGTTGTTCGAAGAACTGGAGACAGAATTATTTCCTGGTTGTGAATCGATGGGTTCGTTGAATTTTATTGCCAAGCTAATGCACGTAAAAGTAAAGAACAAATGGACTAACACCTCATTCACCGAGCTACTGGAGTTGTTGGGTCGTATTTTGCCTAAACCTCACAATTTGCCCGAATCTTATGAAGCATGCAACAAGAAGTTGAAAAGTTTGGGTATGGGGTATGTTACCATCGACGTTTGTTTGAACGATTGTGTTATTTATTACAAAGAAAACAAAGACCTTGATAAGTGTCCAGTTTGTAACGAGTCTAGATGGGACCCAAAGAAGGGTATCAAAGTACCGCATAAGAAGCTTCGATATTTTCCGATTGCTCCTAGATTACAGCGACTATTCGCTTCAAAGCACACCGCTGAAGACATGATTTGGCACCATACCGGTAACAGTGCAGATCCGGATGTGTTGCGTCATCCGGTTGATGGTGATAGTTGGAAGAGATTTGCAGCGCTACACCCTGAGTTTGCTAGTGAACCTCGTAACGTATATCTGGGTCTTGGAATCGATGGGTTTTGTCCTTTCTCTATGCAAAACAACTCGTATAGCATGTGGCCAGTCATATTAACCGTATATAACTTGCCCCCGTGGGTATGCATGAAGGAAACCACATTCCAGCTTTGTTTGTTGATTTCGGGACCCCGTTCACCCGGTAAGGACATGGATGTCTTTCTTCGTCCTGTTATAGATGAGTTGGAAGAGTTGTGGGATAAAGGGATCGTTACGTATGATGCCCACAAGAAAGAAGAGTTTACGATGAAGGTTTGTTTGTTGTCTACCACTAATGATTTCCCCGCTAGGTCATACACTTCGGGATGGTCGGGTCAAGGTTACAAAGCTTGTCCCGAATGCATGGATCATACTCCGTCATTGAGTGTGAACAAAGGGATTGTTTACTTTGACCATAGACGTTGGTTACCTGCCGGACATCCATTTAGAAGCGAATGTGTTTTGTACAAGAAACCCGATGATAGGCGCCCACCGAAGAAATATAATCCTGCAAGTATTCAGACACAGTTAGATGGGCTTCCCATTGTGTTTCCCGGTAAACACAAGGATTTTGGGGGAAAGATCGTGAAGCAAGATGTTAATCGACGATTCAATTGGAAGAAAAAGAGTATTTTCTATCGTTTACCTTATTGGTCTGAAAACTTGTTGAAACATAACATTGACGTTATGCATTGCGAGAAAAACGTGTGTGATGCTCTTCTCGGTACAGTTACAGGTCTTGATGGGAAAGTGAACAAAGATAACGTGAAGGCGAGATTGGATCTTGAGGAAATGAAGATTAGAAAAGAATTGTGGTTGACTGAGGAAATGAACACTTAACTTTGACCACAAACACTTAACTTTGACTCTAAACACTTAACTTTGACTCTAAACACTTAACTTAGACCATAAACACTTAACTTTGACCACAAACACTTAACGTTGACCATAAACACTTAACTTTGACTCTAAACACTTAACTTTGACCATAAACACTTAACTTTGACCACAAACACTCAACATTGACTCTAAACACTTAACTTTGACCACAAACACTTAACTTTGACCACAAACACTTAACTTTGACTCTAAACACTTAACTTTGACCATAAACACTTAACTTTGACTCTAAACACTTAACGTTGACCACAAACACTTAACTTTGACTCTAAACACTTAACTTTGACCATAAACACTTAACTTTGACCACAAACACTTAACGTTGACCACAAACACTTAACTTTGACTCTAAACACTTAACTTTGACCATAAACACTTAACTTTGACCACAAACACTTAACGTTGACCATAAACACTGAACTTTGACTCTAAACACTTAACTTTGACCATAAACACTTAACTTTGACCACAAACACTCAACATTGACTCTAAACACTTAACTTTGACCACAAACACTTAACTTTGACCACACACACTTAACTTTGACTCTAAACACTTAACTTTGACCATAAACACTTAACTTTGACTCTAAACACTTAACGTTGACCACAAACACTCAACATTGACTCTAAACACTTAACTTTGACCATAAACACTTAACTTTGACCACAAACACTTAACGTTGACCACAAACACTTAACTTTGACCACAAACACTTAACTTTGACCACAAACACTTAACTTTGACCACAAACACTTAACTTTGACCACAAACACTTAACTTTGACCACAAACACTTAACTTTGACTCTAAACACTACGAACACCATAGTTTGACTCTAACTGTTGACTCTACACACCCCGAACTCTTAACTTTGACTCTAAACGTTAGCTAAACACCCCCACATGAATAATATGTAAAGTAAAAAAAATGCAAGAAATGGTAAGCTTCTTAATCCATGAAAAAAAAAAAAAAAAATTAGCGACGGCATTCAAAGAAATAGCGGCGACATTCAACCTTTGAATGTCGTCGCTAATCTTTAACGACGACCTTCAATGGACTGGTCGTCGCTAATAAATAAATCAATTTTTAATTGGTCATCGTGGGCGGCCAACTTTCCCGTGTCGTCGCTAATCTTTTTTTCTATATAACCCTAACCGAGCTCATTTCTGCAACACACCAACACTCAAAACTCACCCAAAAACGCCATTTCCGACCATACGAAGCTATTCCGAGGCATAACAACAACAAATCCGACATCAAGGTAATGATTCCAATCCAATAACACATTCTAATCTATTATTTTTCAATTTTTTCATTTCTAATTTCTAATATCTTTTCTTGTGTTTTTTTTGTATGATTCCTTCTTCTTGGCATGGATTCATGGACGAAATCTACACCATTTCTACGTAACAGGTTTCAATTTCCGGATTAAACTTGCAATTTTTTTTTTTTGATTTTTTTTTTTGTAAAAATTCATGAATGTTCTTAGTAGTTTGATGAAATCCGAGAATTATGTGTGTGTTTGTGGGTTGTTTGGTAATTTTTTGGTGTTAAATAACAACATGTAATTGCAATTTTATAAAAATTAGGGTTTTGGTATGATTTTTGTAATTTTAATGTAATAGTTGGTGGATTATTGATTTTTGATTGTGTTGTAAGATATAGGGACCTATTTTCAATATGTTTGATTATATGTTTAAGGACTAAATTGCAATTTTAAAAAAAATAGGACTTAAATGCAAAATTTAAAAAAATTAGGACTTAAATGCAAATTTTAAAAAAATTAGGACTTAAATGCAAATTTTAAAAAAATTAGGACTTCAATGCAAATTTTAAAAAAATTAGGACTTAAATGCAAATTTATGATTTTTTATAGATGGCTGCTGTAATGGGTAGGAGTCACGGAGGAGATGGGAGGGGTAACGATCCCCCGAGGGGTCCACCACGTTCCAATGCTGACTGTGCCCAACCATCGGGTAATAAAAATTTCAATTAATGTTTATTTTTTAATTGAGTCAATATATAATTACTAATCATCAGGTGAACGTAAAAGAAGGAGACCTAAGGCTGCCACCTCTATCCGGACAGCTTAGGAGACCCTCAGGAGAGTCGGCTGGCCCCTTCCAGTTGACTTTTCTGTCATAGACGGCACCTGGAACTTCGTCGGCCCATATAGCAAACACGTGGGTAAGGTGGCTGGTAATGCTGTTCGAGATGCTGTTCCCCCTTGCTACAAAGAATGGAAAGAGGTCCCCGACCATAACAAAGGGGTAATTATGCAGCGACTGCAGCAGTTTTTTGATTTGGAGGAGTGGAGGAGGCGAGGGGATTGGAATGAGATAGTTAAGAGGTTGACTTCGATGACATCTGGAGCCTACAGGCGCTACAAGTCGGATTTGAAGAACGACTACTACTACACGGGTGAAAAGCCACCAGATGTTGACCCGGTGGTTTGGGAGAAGACGTGTAAGATGTTTGATGACTTGGCGAAACAGGTAGAAAAAAATGATTTATTAATTATTTTATACATTTTTTTAATGAATTTTATAACTATTTCTTTTTTATTTGTAACAGAGTCAGGCTGATATAAATAAGAAGAATCGAGAGCAGCAGACAGTTCCGAGCAAGGCGGGGTCAAGGAACTGGTCACAGACTCGGGAGGTGATTATTGAGGTATAAGTTTTAAAAATTAAAATTTAATTTAGTATTTTATTTAATTTAATTGTATAATGTCCAGGGGAAGCTGAAGACGGTGACGAAAGAGCCGTTAACATTTACAGATGACGAGACCCAGGAGGAGATGGAGCTTCCTCCTTTAAGCGGCTATTTCGACCACCTTTCATATGATGCGGCTACGGATAGCTGGCGTGACCAGCGTTTGGAGAAAGCTAGTGTAAGTCTTTTTTAAAAAAAAAAATTGATTTAATTTTTTTTTATTTTAAATTTTTTTTTTACTTAATCTAATTTATTTTTAAATTGAAATCTAATTGCAGGGTGTTCTTCGGGAGAAGATGAAGAAGAAGGTTGTGCAGGCCGGAACGGAGGGTACTGAAGTTAGCATCCAGGAGCAGATGGATGCCATGCTCGAGACGATCATGGAGGTCCTACACCCACCCAAGACTAAATACTGGGTCCCTACCATTGGTCCGGTCCGGAAACGATCCAGGACTCCTCCACAGCCGGACAGGGAGAACGAGGAGTATCTTAGGGCGATTCTGGCTGGGATGAACGAGCTTCGCGTGGCTCAAAATATGGCACCTATACCGGATCCAGCCTCCGCAGCACCCGGGACCGCAGCTTCTTCTAGTAGGCCGAGTCAACCCCCGAGCATGGCAGACACTCTCTTCGAGGCAGTGAACAGCATGAGAATCGCCCATGGAATGCCGCCAATCAGCAAACCCGGGCCCACTAGGGAAGAGAGAGGAGATGAAGAGAGAGGAGATGAGGAAAGAGGAGAAGATGAAGAAGATCACCATTTGAGTGATAATTAAGTTATCTTTTTTTTAATTTGGTTTGTTTGTATGTTTAAGACTTTATTTATTTCCGTATGTTTGACTTTGACTTTGACTCGTTTGATGTTGACTTTATTTATTTCACGTTTATTATTTGAATCGAATTATCGTATTTTATATGTATTTTTGGATTTTTATTTATTTATAATTTTGCATTATATTTAAAATCAAAATAATAATAAAAACTAAAATTTAAATAATAAAGAAAAAAAAAGTAAAAAAAAAAAAAAAAAAAACGAATAGCGACGACCCTTGTCGTCGCTAAACTATTAAATAAAATAAATAAATAATGATTTTCGATAAAATGTAAAAAAAATAAAAAATAATAATAATTATTAGCGACGACATCTCTGTCGCTAAACTTTGTCGCTATTTAATTAAAAAGAAAAGAAAATTGAAATCGATAAAAAATTAATTAAAAACTAATTAATCAATTAGCGACGACATGTCGTCGCTAATATGTCGTAGCGAATTCGTTAAATCCGCGACGCCAATCCTCGTGGGTAAATTCCCAAGGAACTAGTCACGAAATCACAATTATTCGTCGCTAATCTCAAATTAGCGACGCTAGGATAGAGACGACAATTTAGCGACGAAATGTCGTCGCTAAACGAAATTAGCGACGATTATGCCCGGATTCGCGACGACGCGTGTCGTCGCGAAATCAGGCGAATCCAGTAGTGAAAGAAGATTTACATGGAAATAAGAAGATTTAGGAAAGATATATGCAAAGAAGGAAAAGATAAAGCTGCCTTATGAATCTGAAATTCCAGCCACGTTTCAAATATGAGTCCATAACTTAAGATTGGCTAGGAATCTGGACGAGGGTCTGCACCAATAGAAAGCTCTTTCCAAGACAAGCAATTTCATATATTGGAACTCCTCAAACAGATAAGTATTGAATGAGATATGACCAAATCAAATCAGCAGTAGAATCTTACCTTTCCTAGAATTTAGGACTACGAATTTGAGAGTTCTTGACTTGTCTTCCACTCCAAATAAATTCGACCTAGGGTTACCTAACACCTATAAATACACCCCTTAACCTCCTCTTTTCACACACTTCAGAGAATTAAACAAGAGGCTTAAGGTTTTCAAGTCAGAGCAAGAAGGCAAGGAGAAGCTAGTGCTGGAGGAATCCTGTTCTTACATCAACAGTCATCCTACCCTTTAGGTTTTTAATTTATCTTTTGTACTTGAACATGAATTCCTTTTATTTTATGTTAGTCTTTAATTTTCTTATGAGCTAAATTTCTTTATACTTTAGAATCGAATTAAAGGGATGAACCTTAATTAATTAATCTATGTTTTGAATTTGGGATTGTTTAGATTTAAACTGAATTGAGTTTTATATATTGTATATTACTTTGTTTTCATTACTAATTCTTTTAGGAACAACTAGAATTAGCTGTTAGTATTTGGGCTATTCACTTTAGTGGCGTAGTGATCATCCGACAAGGGGGTTTGAATACAGATCTAGGTAATACCCGTGTAATGTCTGTTATTGACCGACAGGCTTAACTAGTTGCATAGCCAATGAGGTAAAATCATATCATCCAAAGAGGCATATTCGACCATACAGGTGTTTACCCGACAGGGGGCTAGGAGATATTAGAGTCCCGACTAATATTATAATTCTAATTCTACCCTTAAACATAGCATAGATTATATTGATTAAGTGGATTCCTTGCGAGACTCAAGTATCTCTCTTATCTGAAGTTAGTCGTTTATTTGCTTTATTTCCTTTATTTCCTTTCTGTTTATTTAATTTGAGTCTTTATTTTATTTGCATCTTTTAATTTACAAAAACCAAACAAAAATTCTTATCTTTTATTATCTGTTTAGCAATTATTCTTACTACTTGATTAATATTTGGGTTGAAGCTAATCCGTCCCTGAGAACGAACTTGATTATCATATATTACTTGGGACAACCATACACTTGCGGTTAAGTGGTTCCTCTTTATTTATCGCTTTATTTTATAACACCCTAGGACCCACCAGTATTGTACATGTTTCTTCTAAACAATACATCATAAAGGTGAAAAGTGTTATGAAGAATATCCCCCGATGACTTGATATATTTGATTCTGGGCAGGTTATCCGTAAGGTAATTGTTGCAGTCGAAATGTGTAAGTCGACAATGGTACAAGATTATCAATAGTCCTGAGTTTGCCAATGTGCATCTCAGACTTACATGAAACCATATGGGATGTCTTCTACTCACTACCCACTCCAATGATAAACCACGAGCGTCCGCTCTAACCATGCACTCCTACTAAATGTTTGATGCAATATCACCAACTCTAGATACACCCCCTTTTGTCAATATACCAGATGTCTCATGGCCATGTAACAGGTTGATTTGCCTTTCAGATACATAAGATTTAATCTTATGCAAACTAGACTCAAAATCATACAGAGAAATTCCTAGTCCGAGAGTCTATTTGTCTTCTTATATCGGTGAGGCATCTTCCAGTATGTCAGATCATCATAACATTGTAATTGTTAAACGATTTGGATTAGGATTTGACAGTATCAGAAACGAGTACAAGATGGTTACGTTTGTTGAGATGGGTAGGGCGACTGTAACCATGGTTTACAATATTACTAGGAGAAATTGGTTAACGATCAATTTTGAATTCCCGTATTTATCAGGTTTAGGTGTTCCTACAAACGGTTCCTTGCATTGGACGACAGTTCGCAGGGATAGTGTGGCTCCGTTGCTGTTCATGGTTAATGATTAGAAAGGTATCACATCCTTTCATTTAATTAAAAAACTCATGCTTTTGAAGTAATGCCATTTCCTCAAGGAGTGTTAGGTAATAACTTGAGAATGGTTAACGAGTCACTAGCAGTATTTTCTAGAGTTGGAGTTGATACATAGTTCATCGATATATATGGGTAATGTAACAATATGGGTTGGAAGCCTCATGGAAGAAACAAGCTAAAGTGGGGCCCTTTAATTACAAATCTTGTCACCTGCAATGGAAAACCCTTCTGTGAGGTAGGAATCACGATGATGATAACAACCTTTTCGTGCATGAGCTGATATCATGCAGAATCGACACAGGAGAAGTAAGTAGACTAGGGTTGTTCTTCAAGTCTATCATGGTTTATGTTGAAAGTATGATTGCAGCTTGATGACAACAGATAAAGAAGGCTGCTTAGGGAGAAATTATGGTCTTCTGGTGTTTAGGTTAATTGTTAGTATTAATATGTTTGGTAATTTGCAGTAGTTGTTATTTAGGTAATTAGTTAGGGTTGGAGTTTCATTGTACTGGGTATTTTAATTCTTGTAATATTAAAAATATGTTTACATTTCCCTTGTTACTATATAATCATAACTTAAATTAGCATAAAAATGGTAATATAGCAAAACCTACTAAGTATATTTAAACTTTAAAGTGTCTATAATGGAGAAAAATATATCAACACAAAAGGTGGTACCAATATGGTTTCTTAATATTTAAACTTAAAAATTAAAAGGTTAGTCAAAAAATAGTCATTTTAATACATTGACTGAGAGTATACACAATTAATACGTATATTGCATTATAAAAAAAAAAGGCTCCATAAAAATTATTTAAATAAAATAAATAAGGGGAAAATGACCCAAAAAATCAAAATAATATTATTTTCAGCCCAATAACATCAATGACAAAATTTCTTCCCAATAACATCATTAACTAAATTTTGTCCTTGATGGGAATCGTCCTTGACGGGAATCGTCCTTGACGGGAATCGTCCTTGATGGGAATCTTCCTTGACGGGAATCGTCCTTGATGGGAATCGTTCTTGACGGGAATCGTCCTTGACGGGTAAACATGTAATCTTATAATAGTAAGTTAATGGATGATTCTTTGGGGCAAGTATAATATTATTTTGATTTTTTGGGTCATTGACCCATAAATAAGATGGAAACAAATATAGCAACATAAAAGGCGATACCATGGTTTCTTATAATTTTTACTTGAAAAATGAATGGTTTAGTAAAAGAGTAGTTATTTTAATAAATTGACTGAAAGTATATGCAAAAACTTATATTGTATTATAAGATACGGCTTCATAAAAATTATTTAATTAAATAAAATGAAAACAAATATAGCAACATAAAAGGTGATACCATGGTTTATTATAATTTTAACTTGAAAAATGAAAGTTTTAGTCAAAAAGTATTTATTTTAATAAATTAACTGAAAGTATATACAATAAATACTTATATTGCATTATCATATACGGCTCCATAAAAATTATTTAAATAAATAAAATGGAAACAAAGAAATTCATTTCCAAAAAAAAATATTTTGAATTTTGGTTAGTCTTTAACTCCCCATGCACCCCACTACACCATGTATTGGGTAGTTATAATAATGGCTCCAAAATATTTTTATTTATTTTTGTTAAGAGAGTATTCAGAATTATTGACTCGGTTCATACCTACACTACTAGATTGGATGACCAAGGCACTGACCAGTGAGCTAATCTCAACTGGTTAAAAAACAATTATGTATTAGAAAGAATATTCTACTTTAAAAATTTGTAATAATTTAAAAGATTGTCGTAATACAATAATTAACCACACTAGGCACGCCATTAACACAGATTTAATATCACTTATATTTTTCGCGTAATTTTTTTGGTATTTCATAAATTATATAGATGGCTATTTAAATTTATTATATATTACTGTATATTAGATTTTGTTTTCTTTGTAAAATTTAACAAATGTGATCTAAAGTAATCGTCCATTAATTATTCAAACTAAATGTGATAACATGTCTAAAAGTTGAAAATTTAAAATTATTCTAATTATTTTACTATTACAAATTGCAATAATAAAAATTTAAAATATTCTAACCATATAAATACTAAATTTTCTACTAACAATATAATACATACAAACTTCAAAAAAAATTAAGGGCCATAATAAAGTAAAAGTAAAATCTAAAAAAAATCATACATACCACATGGGTAACTAAGTTGTAAAACAATTTTACAATTTAAATGACAAGTAATACGAGTTAGGTTTACAAACTAGGTGTTACATAATATTGTCGAATAATGATTTTTTTCCAAGATAACATAAATATAACTAAATAAAAATTTAGTCATATCATACAAAACTTAAATAATAAATATTACACTTATATAAACATATATGGGGTGGTAGTCTCAAGAACATCGTCAAGGTGGGTGACATCGTCATCCTCCGGTTCGTCACAAAGATGTCTGTCAGGACAATTAATTTTCTGGTGTCCTGAATATTTGCTCCTTTTTGTTTGCAACATTTCCATTAGGTCGGGGATCTACAAGATCTTCATTTGTTGGTCTTATAACAGGCGTAGGAGCGTGAACCCCGAACCTGGAACCGTATTCATTATCAAAGTTGCTTGTCCGAGCAACAACATTCGTAATGGATTCTAGGGTATCACTGTATCCCCTTTTACTGTGTGTCGCGTGGAAACGCATTTCCTTCCACTTTGCGTTCAAGTAATCCATCCTGGCAGTCGCTATCTCTGTATGATGAAAATTGGACAAACACTTATCCTGGAGATTCCCACTACTCGAAGGTGTCCACCTGAACTTGATGCAACAATTAGGGATCTCCCTAACCCCCTCGACCTTCATCATATAGAAACAGTGTCTGAATGGTATTCCATGAGATTCATATAGAAGGCAGCTGCATTCGAGGGTCACCCTTGACCTGTCTGTAGAAATACAAACTTTCCTTATAAGCTTTGGATAGTTGCGGGATGCAATAACGAAAGTGCGAGAACCGTATATTTGTGACCCTTGCGTGTGATATAGGTCACCCTGACTGGCTAATTCCTTCCTTACCTTAAAAAAGTGGCCCTAGTAAAATGCTTGCTCGCGTCAATCTCAATGTCATCTAACAATGTTGTCGTGACGAGACTAGTTTGGTTAGTGAGGTATTCTTCCTTGCTGGAATTGTCCTTAATGGTTACCATACCATTCAGGAATGCTTTGACAAATTCAATAAACTTCACTCTCTTATTTAGAAACCTTTTAAGATAAGCGTTCATACTTTCACAACGCTGAGTTGCCTTGACAAACCCAAAAAAACTCCCTCGTAATTAGGCCTCGGCCCACATTACACGCTTTTCATAAGTCTCGATTATCCATCTGTCCTCACTGAGATCATGGTCATGTACCACCTTCCAGCAAACTTCTCCAAACAAATCAACAGAAACTGGCAGACCATGAGTTTCTTAAAAATAGCACCAAATCCATCAACCTTAACGTTAGTAACTATTTTTTGTTAAGATGCAACTTGCATAACCGATGGCCTACCATAGGGAATACAATTTCGATCACGGCTGCCATGGACCTATAACCGTCTGTTACGACCGATGTAGGTTTTTCTCATTCATTGTCTCGGTTAACGTCTCTAGTACCCATACATATGATTTAGTTGTCTCATTCTTCACCAAAGCAATGCCAAATATACACGTCCTACGGTGGTTGTTGACCCCCTCTAGTACAACTAGTGGGAAATAATAATCATTGGTCTTGTAAGTGGCGTCGAAAATGAGGACATCTACAAATACAACAAACTCTCTTCTAGATCTCCAATCACAAAAAAAACTTGTCAAGACGATTTTCCTCATTCACATTGTGCTTGAAAACAAACAAAGGATCACTCACACACCTACCCTCCAAATAATCTAATTTCACGTTGACATCACCTTCATTTATCTCATCCGACCTTATCCTACCGAGAGCATTGTATAGATCCTTCCTTAAAAAACCAACATTTTGATACGCTCGGGCCTCCCTTACAAACATGTCCATGATCTTAGTGGTTGGTATACTCGAATCACGTAGTGCAATGGCTTGGTCAAGATGGCCTTCATCTATGTGCCTTTGTGACCTTAGAAAGTGTGACATGGATATAAGAGTTAACGGATGATTATGATCTATGACAAATAGAACCACTACAAAGTAGTCAAAGGTTGGGTCAAATTTGAATCTGAGCCTAGCCTTACAGTTGCTCTCGAACTCTTTCTTTCATCTCCAAGTAAATTTTTTGCCGAACCCCAACACACAAACGCACGCATAACCGACCGACAACCTCACTACCTCCACCTGTCGCCTTATCCAACCGATCCTTCCTAACACTAAAACCAAGCGCGCGAGCATACGTGTTTTATAAAATATACACTTCTTCCTCACTGGCAAACCTCATCTTCATGACATCGTCGCAGGTAAAAGTTACAAGCCTGTCAACCCGCGTAGGTTTGTCGACCACCGTCGGTTTGTCAACACCATCACCGGAACAACTACCTATAAAACCAAATATAAAGCTTGATTAGGGAACAACTACTTGGTTCTAGGGTCTACGGTATACTCGATGGGTTTACTTCTAATGTTTTTTTTTGTGTAGTATTAAGGGTTTATTGTCTCCTGTTTATGGTTTATAGTTTTTAAGGTATATGGATTAAGGAACATAAACTAAGTACTAAGGATTAGGTTTTAGGAGAAAGGGTTTACGATCTAGGAATTAGGGTATAGTGTTTAAGTTTCAAGGATTAGGGGACACAGATTAAGGTAGGGTGCTTAGTTGTCTACTAATAAGATTTTTGTTTTTGTAATTAATGAATTGGATTTTCCGTTTAAGGAATTCGAGTTTAGGTGTATGGATTAGGGTTTGGGTTCTTAGTTACGGTTGCATGTTTCCAAGCATTGGGTTTACGGTTAAGTGATACATGATTAGGGTCTAGTGTTTAGGTAAAATGGATTAAGGTTTAATGTTTCATATTAATTGTTTAGGGTTTACGGTTTAAAGTTAAAGGATTAGGGTTTACGATTACGAATTTATGATTACGGTATCACGGTTGACTATTTACGACTACAGTTATATGTGCTATGTTGTTAATATTATATAAACATAATCATGTAACAAACACTAAACCATATAACAAACAAAAATTATAAACGAATCAATGTAATACATAAACTAACAATTTGAGGCCATTCTTTTTTATATACCCGCAACCGATACACATCATCTACACTTTAACACACTCCTTGCTTCAAGAGATACAACAACTTCAGATGTTTCTTCAGAATTCTCCACAACCTCCCCCTTTTATAGCCAAAAATCTATATCACCTATTACTATTACAACTTATAGGTAGTTGAAATATTCATTACATTACACTTACTACCACCAACCATATCAACATCACCTTTCTTATCAACATTACTACATTGGAGGAAAATGATAATAAATCAACTACCTACTCAATAAATACAATTACAATTGACAAATTTACTTAGTCGGTCTAACCCGATCCGATTAAAAACCGATTACATATACATAACACAATAAGTATCGGGCATCATACATATTTAGAAGGAAAACAATCACTAACACCAATTAATTTGAAACTCACCAAGATTGACACATGTAAAGTATACATCATCAACCCTATACGACAAAACGATAACCAAACCATAATATGGCCCGATAAGCTATCTAATATATAAAATGAAGATCAATAGTTGAATGTGTTATGTGTTATTTGACGTTTTCCATGTGTCATTTTACTTTTTACATTTTTCATTTTACTTTGTTATATAATATCTTATATTATTTTCTTTTACTATGATGTGTGTCTTTTATTTTCTTTTTCCTTAAAAATTTGTAATATAAAATTTTGAAATACATTGTTTGAGATAATTTTTTCCGATTAACATAGCATATTACAATTTATTTATTTATTATAATTTCAAACTTGAATTGCATTTCCCGTATATCTTACCGGATACAAACCTAGTTAGATTTTATGTCTAAATATTTGGAACGAAAAAGTAACCCTCTTCATTAAATCGGAAATGCCACAAACCTTACATGGAAGTGACATAATATTTCCGACCAAAAAAAATGACATAATATTTTATTATACTTTAATTCAGATGGTGACACGCGTACGATTCTGTAATTATATCGTATCTTCGAACGTTGACTTTTAGAAACAAAAAATAAACCTCGTTTGTTTTCTTGAACGAAAAACATTCCTACAGCCGCCATTTTGAAAAAGTATGGGAACAATTTTATCGATTAAAATATATTAAACCACACTATTCTTTTTTATTTAAACGAATTGCTACAATTTAGTGACACGACAATTCACTGCGCGCAATAAATGAGGGTATATTGCCTGAATTATGTTCGCCGCATTAATAGCAGAGGGGCAACAAAGACATTTGGTTTTCAATTAGGTAACATTATTTTTTCCTTGGTTCTCCTTGCACCACGTCATCGATCCATCGCCGTGTCAAGCATCCTGTCATGCGTACACACACCCCATGTATGCAAGAAATTTCCGACTGCTTGCCCCTCTTATAATTTTTTCTCTAGGTATAGCTTTAGAGTTTGTATGTTAAGGAGAGAGAAGACATAATACAAGCTAACAAGTGGAGTGTATGACTAGACAACTTTCTATAAAGTGAGAAACAATTTATCAGAGACTTTTCAGATTTTTTTCTTGTCATTTGAAGGAATTACAATAACCTACTAGAACGATCTAATGTAGCTAAACTATCGGAAAATTCAATTAAATATTTTGTCGGACACCTAGACATGTCGATTCCCAGACTACTTAGTTTAGCAACCTTATTCGCAATCTGGTCAAATTCTCTTTTTATGTGAAAGATCTTACATCTCAGAAATCTCTTTAGCCAGCTGAGTATTTCACCAATCATTGGACGTATTCTCCAATTGGTACTACCTCCCTGTGTAATACCTTGAACAATTCCAAGGTTGTCAGAGTAAAAAGAACTACTCTGAAAATTGAGATCTGCTGCAGATCTCATGGTTTGAAGAACGACCCAAACTTCACCTTCAAGTATTGTATTAACTCTAGCTCTTTTGACAATCTTATGGTTGATCAATCCCTCTTTATAAACTCCAATTGACACAATAACCGTTGGTTTCCAGCTAGGGCTGCAAATGAACCAAGCCGCTCACGAGCAGCTCGAGCTCGGCTCGGAGAAAAGCTCGTTCGAGATCGGCTCGAATGTAAACAAGCTCAAGCTCAAGCTCCATTTTAAGCTCGATACGTAAACAAGCCTGCTCGAGCTCGGCTCGTGAGCTCGTTTAAAATTATGAATTATAAATAAAAATAAATTATCTACTTATAAATATATTACTAAACCTTCAATATCTAACTAGATATTTTTAATTTCTTTAGACATTTATTTTTTCATTAGTGTTATGTTTCATATTTTCATACCACACACTCATGAAAGTCCCATTTCAACCATAAAAAATAAATTGTTCATGAGCAACTCGTGCTCGACTTTAAAAAAGATTGTTCAATAAGTTAAACAAACAAGTTCTAACATTTCTTATTTGGATGATTGGAAAGCTCGGGCTCGGCTCGTTTAAATTTGAGCTCGGCTCGGTCCGGCTCGTTTAAATTTGAGCTCGGCTCGGCTCGGCTCGAGAAATTAAACAAACCAAGCCTGTACATCTACTATTCGGCTCGGCTCGGCTCGTTTGCAGCCCTATTTCCAGCTATTAATAAAGGAGGCATCATTCATCCAAACATAATCAGTGTCATCATTAATGAACAGGTTAGTGTTATTATCAGTAGATTTAACTGGGTTGGGCAACTAATCATCCTTATTTGCTCTTCCAAGATCATCAGAAAATAAATATTTCAATAGAGATTTTTACTTTTCATTGATTTCTATAATATTCCAAGATTTTTTTTCGAATAGTCCTCTCATCCTTACCTTCCAAATATTCCAAATCGTAACAAATACTGTTGCAGTTTCCATTCTCCTATTCCACCCATTTTTTGAATAGTTCTCAATAATAGTTCTTATCCATTCGCTAACAATTCCATTAAACGAATCGTCGATTTCGCATTGAAGTTGAGAATTAGCCCAAACACCCATACTAAACAGACATTTAATAAAGAGGTGTGTTATGGATTCCGCCTCATTCTTGCACCATTCACATATGTCATTATCACTACATTTTCTTTTTTTCAGATTGTACTTTGTTGGAATAGCATTATTGTGTAATGTCCAAATAAAGTTCCTAATCTTGAGGGGTACATTCAAATCCAAAATAATATTCCACATTTTAGTATCATTAGATTCTCCATCTATGGAGGATTCTCCTTCTTTATCCTTCTCCTTTTATACCAACCTATGATAACCAGATTTCGTCGAGTATTCCCCATCTTTAGTCTCTGGCCAAATAATATTATCTTATTTATCGAGTTGCAAAATCGGTAATTTCCTAATATCAACTATATACCTTGATGTACAAAAATCCTTCAGAATATCGAAATTCCAATTAGAAAAATTATTATTAAAACATTCCGCCAGCTTGTTGATCTTACAATCCTTCAGCTTATCTAATTTGTAACCTTTCGAAATTCAAGAGTCACTCCACACATCAATAATAATACTATTGCCGACCTGCCATATACATTCCTCCTTAAGAAAAAAAATGTCTTTATAAATACTTCCCCAGCTCCAAGATCTTTTATTTTTAAGTTTAGCGTTCCACATGTCTGTATTAGAGAAATAGATCCCTTTTAAAACCTTAGCCACCAAAGAGTCGGGATTATAGAGGATTCACCATGCTTTCTTTCCAAGAAGAGCTACATTCATCTTACGAAATTTTCTAAACCCTATACCACCCATTTTTTTAGCTTTATCAAGTTTTTTCCATTTAATCCAATGGATTCTTTTTTTATCTCCTGCATTCTACCAAAACTTAGCCACGATACTACTAAGCCTTTTACATAGTGTTATAGGGAATTAAAAAATGGACATAGCATAATTCGGAATCGATTGGAGTACAGCCTTAATCAATACTTCTTTACCTCCATCCGATAATAATTTTGAAACCCAACTTGCAGATTTGGCCATGAACTTGTCTGTAATATAGTTTAGGTTTTCAATTTTAGATCTTTTGAGAGACATTGGAATACCCAAATATTTTCACATAGAATTGTAAGCTCGATGTTTAACATATTAACAATATTCCTTGCTTTATCGTCGGATAAGCCATTACTAAACATAATAGTTGACTTATTGAAGTTAATTTTTTGTCTCGAAGCGCCACAGTATTTTGATAAGATATTTTTGAAAGCATTAATTTATTTTTCATTTACCTCCAAGAAAAAAATAAATCATCCGCAAACAGCAAATGGGTAAGCCTTAGAGCGGCTCTAGCTAGAGAAATTCATTTTATGTTACCCTCTCGACATTCAAAATTGATTAGACCAATTAAGCCTTCAGTGAGCATAGAAAACAGCAATAATTAACATCTAACTATTGAAACTAACTACTATATTAATATGCCTTAAAAGCAAACATATACCATCTCTTAGTCCTAGGAATATAAATGAACCAAGCCGCTCGCGGGCATCTCAAGTTCAGCTCGGAAAAAAGCTCGTTCGAGATCAGCTCGAATATAAACAAGTTCAAGCTCAAGCTTAAATTTAAGCTCGTTACGTAAACAAGCCTGCTCGAGTTTGTTCGTTAACGGCTTGTTTATATTTATGAATTATATATTAATATATTATTTACTTGTAAATGTATTATTGAACCTTAAATACTAACTTGGATATTTTTAATTTCCTTAGACTTTTTTTCATTAATATTACGCTTCATATTTTTATACCACACATTCCGTTGAATACCAACCGTTCATGTAAATTCTGTTTCAACCATAAAAAAATAATTTTTTCATGAGCAACCCGAAATCGGCTTTAAGAAAATTTCTATAAGTTAAACAAATAAGTTTTAATATCAATGATTTGGATAATTAAAAGTTCGGGCTCCGTTCGTTTAAATTTGAACTCGACTCGTTTAAATCTGAACTCACCTCAACTCGGCTCGAGAAGTTAAACAAATAAGGCTGTACATCTAATATTCAACTCGACTCGGCTCGTTTACAACCCTACTTAGTCCAATATACAAATTTTAACCTTCGTTTTAAGGTTAGTAATTAAACGACCATTCCTGATTGAGAAATTGACACTATCATTTGAGAGAGAATTCATAAAATTATAAGAACCAATTAGAGGTAAATGTCTATTAAAGAAATTATTTAAAAAAAGGTGCCTCCAAAAAAACATTTTAGAGAAAACAGCCTCTCCCAAAACTACCCCTAACTAACAATTAAAAAAAAAAAAAGCCACGCGTGTATATATCTTCTGTTTAAAAAAAAAAAAAAAACAAAACGAAACCGTCCATATACAAACAAAACTGCACACGCAAAGACACAAAACTGCACACACACACTACGAGAGAGAGACGACGACGAAAAGCGAACGGAGAAAAAGACTCACCGGCGACTCACGGAGAATCAACGGCGACTCAACACCGGCGACTAAACACCGGCAACGACCACAACACAAGTAAAATCCAAACAAAACAACAACAAAGTAAGTACTTCTAAAAACCTAAAATCGATGTTATTGTGTAATTTTTTAGTGAAATTTTTTATTCCGACTGTGTTAATGTATGATTCACAAACAAAAACAAAACAAATATACAAATCATGTTGAATTTGAATGATTTTTGCATGATTAATGTTTGATTAAGATATACAGTGTTTCTTTATATATAGCGATTTTGTTAGTTTCTAGGGTTTATAATACGATTTTAGGATGAATGTAGTAGAATAATGTGATTAACGTAAACAGAAAATGAATTGCAGTGATTAAACATGATTAAAATGTGCAACAGGGACCTATAGTGCAATTATTTTCAAAATATTTGAGGTATTAGTGTAAAATATACATAAAACAGGGTCTGAGACTAAATTATTGAGTAAATATTGTGAAGATTATAGACAAAATGTATAGTTTAGGGACCTTATAGTGTAATTAGTGCATAATATGGAAATCTGCAAACTGTTTTTAGTAAGTGTACTAAAAATGGAATTCCATGTTTAATACAGTTATCAAACATGGAATTTCATGTCTTGATAACTGTAATAAACATGGAATTCCATGTTTAGTACACTTACTAAAACATGGAATTAACTCAATTTCAGAAATACTAATTTGTTTTCTTGTGCTTGTGTAAAAACAGGAGAAAATGGCACCAAGAAGAAACATGAATAATGAAGAAGTAGATGAAGTAGAAGAAGGGAGAAAAACAAGAACTTTTAAAGAAACAGACAAGTCGAATTCAACTATACTTGTAAAGTTACTGAGTGAAGAAAAATTTAAAGAACATCACATAGAATGGTGCAAGGAAACACCATTCTATGAATTGATAAATGGATTATACAAGTTAATAAAAAGAAAAGAAAACTTTATACATAGGAAAGGCGATATTATAACTGAAGAAATAATTAAATGCTACTCAAGACAGAAAAAGGGGTTCGTGTTTGGAGAAAGAGTAATAAAATTCAAAAGAGAAGATGTAGCTGTTGTAATGGGAATCAAAGCAGGAGAGGAAGAATTCCCTAGTCTATCAAATGAAGAAGCTTGTGAATTAACGGATTGGCATGTCAAGTACTTTGGAGAGAACAAAAGGGTGAAAACAACAGATATAAAAGTGTTGTTGATGAATATGATTGAAGACATTCCAGATGTGGAGGGAGAAGGTGAAGATGAAAAGAAGGAAAGAAAAGAAAGAGTGGAGAAAGAAAGGAAGGCAGATTTCCTTCTGTTAATGACACTTTTCATAATGGGGAATGTAATGTACTCAAATACAGGAGTTGTAATCAAGAAAAGAGATATTAGGACAACCGAAATGATAAAAGACAATATGACGGAATATGATTGGACAGGAAGACTTATAGATTTGCTACAGGAATCCTTGGAAATCTTTAGTAGGACAAATCCGAAGAAAGTAATAGGATGCGTAACAGTTCTAGTGGTAAGAAACAAGACTAATCTAAAAATACATATATATATATAAGTTTATAAAGTGTACTAATATTATACTTTCTTATGTTGCACAGGCTTGGTTTTATGAATATACATCTTTGGGAACTAAATTAAGACAAAATGCTTGGCCAAGAATTCTGAGATGGAAGCTAGATTATAGAGACAGAAAGTATAAATCGGCAGTAATTGACAAACTAAGAAAAAAAGAGGTAAACTAAACATAAGATTTACATATATATAACTTAAACAGTTAACTAAAACTGTACATATCTTCCACAGGTTAGAAAGAAGATAGTCATAAGCGATGAGGAAAAAGAAAAACTTGGGTTAAAAAAAGATAATGAAGAAGAAGAAGATGACGATAGTGTCGTATCTCTGACACAAAGAGATTCAGAAGATGAGGAAGAGGAAGAGGAAGAGGAGAAGGAGGAGGAGGAAGAAGCTGAGGAAAAAGCAGAAGAAGAAAAAGGTAAAAAAAAATGCATTAGGTTAAGTGTTATAAAACATGGAATTCCATGTTTCAAACATGGAATTCCATGTTTCATTCAGTTTCGTACTGTATGAAACATGGAATTCCATGTTTTATACAGTATAAACATGGGATTCCATGTTTTGTGCAGTTAACTTTTGGTCTTATAACTATTTTTTTTTGGTATTGATGGTTGCAGATGAAGAAGAAGAAGAAGAAGATACAACTGTAAAAGATTTACATGATGAATTAGATGGGGCTTACAAGAGACAGCACATCCTAGAAAAGGAGAAATCCAAGCTGGAGAAACAGTTAAAAGAAATAAACGAAAAGGAGAATAAGAAAATAAAGAAGCTGGAAGAATCAAACAAAAAACTGAAAGATCGAGTAAACGAACTAGAGACGGAGAACACGGAGCTTCACGTGCAAAGAGTAGAAAAAGATTCAATAATCAAAAAGCTCGAGGAAGAAAAGGAGGTGGACCACTATGTAGAGAGCGCAGTGGACTATGGAATGTACATGGACACGCCGCCAAAGAAAAACAGTGGACAGGACAGAGAGGGAGGAGTAGAAACAGAGAAAGAAAACGAGCCACCGGTGAATATGGAAACCGACAAAGAAAACGAGACGGAGGTGGTAGCGCAAAAGGAGCAAGAAAGTGGAAAAGAAGCGAATCCCGAGGTGCCAGCTGGAGAAATCGTACAAAAGGATGAAGAAAAAGAAAAAACACCACCTGCCCAGGATGAAGAAGAAGTTCAAATAACGGGAGAAAAAGCAGAGGGTGTAAAAATAAGTTCAATGGTAACAAGGGTGAAGAGAAATCCAAGAAATGCAAAGAAGAAACTCGAATCGGACTTCACGACACAGAAAACAAAAAGAAGAAAGGTGAGCAAAAACATAGAATTCGATATAGAGAATACATCGAAGAAAGTAGAAAATGAGAATGAGCAGAGAATGAAAAAACGTCAAGATAAAGGAAAGGCAAAAGTAAATGAAGGAAAAGTCGATGAAGGAAAAGATGAAGAGGAGAAAAGGTGGGGAAAGGTTGTATATGGAAGAAAAAGGAATAAAAAGAAGAATACTTATGACTTCATAGAAAAGAGACATGTAAAAAAAGTAAACGATATTTTAGAACAACAAAAGGACAAATTGTAAGATTTTAACTTCTCTTCTATACTTATTTTAATCTTTTATGTATTAACAATTGAATATATATATATATATATATATATATATATATATTTTTGCAGGTGTGCTGTGTGGGGAGAAAACATGACTGTACCAGTAACAATTGAAGACATGGAAGCGATAGCAGAAGAAAAGGCGATCGATATGAGCGTAAGTAGAAAATATTTATAACTGTAATAAACATGGAATTCCATGTTTATTACAGTTATTAGAACATGAAATTCCATGTTTATTACATTTCCTAAAACAGTATACATATAAATAACATCGAATTCCATGTTTATTACAGTTATCAGAACATGGAATTCCATGTTTTGGTAACTGTATAAAACATGGAATTCCATGTTTATTACACTTACAAAAACTGTATAACACATGGAATCTAATGTTTATTACAGGTTATAGAAGCATACTTGGCTCTGCTACAGCATGAATTTGATAAGAAAGAAAAACACGAGACAAGTATGGACAATTTATTTATCGTGGAGTACAAAGTTGCACACATGCAAACAGAAACAATGGTAAGCAAAAATTATTTTCACTACTGAATATATATAAACGATTAATGGAAATTGTTCAATATATGTAGGATTTCGTTAACGGAAATGACCCCGGAATAATGTAAAAACAAGTGAAGAAGTTATTTTTAAAAGCTGTTGAAAATATCGAAGGTGAAAACATGAGTGTACTCATTCCTATACAAACGGTGGAGGACGAGGATAATGTAAAAGATTCACACTGGTCACTCTTAGTGTTTGAACTCCACGAGTTCCCCGAAAACAAATGGAGACACTACAACCCGGGAAGGGAACTTAAAAATCAATCCTTCGCCGACAAATGCAGAAAAAACGCTGAAAAAGTCTTCCACTATCTTGATATGGGGCCTGGACCAGATTCCGAGAACCAGTCTCAACTAGAGTTGAAGGAGATGAATTGCCCCCAAATGGCTGAAGGAAGCCAAAACAGTGGAGTTTATATTTGCATGTACGCGGAGGACATGTACAACACAGCTAAAATTAGGGAGACATTCGAAAAGAATGAAGCTGAGAAGTTCCGTGCAAGGATGTATATGCAATTCTTAGACAACAAAGATCAAAGAATTAGTTATTCAGACACTTGAAGAATGTTTGAACTATTATGTTTTTAATTATTTTAGGTTTGTTTAAAGATTCTAATGTTTAAAATGAATTGTAATGAATTCTTAGTTTATTAATTTGTTATGAATTGTAATGAATTCCAATATTGAAAAAATTCTTAGTATTATATGTTTGTCAATTACTTTATTATAATGTTTCGATACAAACAGGTTACTTGAACAAGAAAGCAATTTCAATGGAATTCCATGTTTTTCAACTGCACAAAACATGGAATTCCATGTTTTATACAGTTGAAAAACATGGAATTCCATGTTTCATACGGATATCAAATACTGAATTCCATGTTTTTGATATTTGTATGAAACATGGAATTCCATGTTTTTCAACTGTATAAAACATGGAATTCCATGTTTTGAAAAATGTAAACCTGCAAGAAAAACAACTTAAGCTAGTGAGCTAAAAATGATATACTAAAACATAATCACTATAAAAAACAATATAAAACACAAAAAAGTATAAGATCAAAAATTATTCAAACCATAACTATAGAATCTGTAAAATGATAAACAATTCAATTTAAAAAAAACTATTAAAAGGAATGTAATGATCGTAAAAAATAAAACAAAAATCATATAGCAACTCGGCAAGTTTTGGCATTATGATGTCCTAGTGTGTGACAACGTTGGCAGGTTATCATCTTAGGTTCGTGCTCAAATTCTCCACGAGACTTGAAACGTTTCGTTCTGGGTCGGCCGGGAGGAACCTTGACGATTGGAGGCTGCACATAAATATCGTTGGGCCCGAGGGGTGGTGAAGGTGTAGCAAACGTGGAAAAAGCAGGAACGTTCCGAGAGTAGCATTCCTTGTATAATGCGGTCTGATAATACCTCTCGATATACTCTAAACGGTGAACTGGATCTACCGATTTTTGCAAAACAGCGACGGCATGTGAACAAGGGAAACCGTGAAACTGCCAATCCCCACACGTGCACGAGCATCTATGAAGATCGACAACATGAGAAGGGTCCGAAACAACTTGATACAATTGTCCTGATTGACGAAAAACTGTCCAAGAACGAGATTTGTTAAAATGTTGTTTGTAGACAAGCTCCGCCTCGGGTACAAGTGTTGTGCTCCACTTCGAAGACTCTAAAAGCCTTTCTGAAAAGATACGCATTACCCAAAGCCGGATTTGATCGATTAGCTCCATAATTGGTAGTTGGTCCCACTGCTCACGCTTCAATCTCGAGTTCACTGCTTCGGCAGCGTTTGAAGTCATCTCCCCGTAACGCTTGCCCTGGAAAAAAGCATTGGAAAAGTTTTCTTTGGGCAAATTATCCATGAAAGTACGACCAACGGCTTTCCCTTCACGGATGAAAACTTCAAAAGCTATGTCGAATTCTGCAGCGTTTGGAGCATGGGCTACCCTGTTTAACAAAGTAATCATAGCCTACCTGTATGGACCCAAGCCTCTACCTTTTATCGAGTCCCGAAGATTGTTTCTCAAATGAAATAAACAGAAAGAATGAAAACCATCGGGAAACACTTCCCTCACGGATGTTATGATACCTTGAAAACGGTCCGAGATGAACGTGATTCGACGATCGTCGACCAAAGGTCTAAGAAACCTCAAAAATACATTCCAGTTTATGGTGTCCTCGCCTCGGACCACTGCAAATGCAACGGGGAAAATACCTGCATTGGGATAATCAAACAAAACACAATCAAAATCATAAAATAAATTAAAAAGAAAAAAAGGAAACAGAAAAATTCAAGAAAAGGAACACAAAAGAAAAGAAATTCCATGTTTCAAAACATGGAATTCCATGTTTTGTGCAGTTTAAAAACATGGAATTCCATGTTTTGTGCAGTTTAAAAACATGGAACTCCATGTTAGTACAACTAGCATAACATGAAAGCTCCAGGATTTAATTTCTGTATTAAACATGGAATTCCATGTTTAATACAGTTTCTAAAACATGGAATTCCATGTTTAATACACAAACAAACTCTGAAAAACAGGGGGAAATAGAAAAGGAAATCAAAGTTAACTAACCTTTTTTGGCGTCCTTTGCAGTTACAACTAGAAGATGTCCCTTATACTTGGAGTTCAAATGTGTACCGTCTATAAAAAGCATTGGACGGCAAGATTTAAAACCGTAAATACAACCACCAAATGCAACAAAGCATCGCTCAAATGTGGAAGTGACTGGATCATACTCGTAATGAACTTGTGTGGATGGATCCGCTGATTTCAACTTATCTAAATAAGATCGTAATCGATGGAACGAAGAAGACAAGTCGCCATGAACTTCGTCCTTGGATTTTTTAGACTATGATGAGCAATCGCGTAAGATATATCGAATCCGTAATTGAATTTCAAATCCCTGATAATATCTTTCGGAACGATATCAGGCTTAGCCCTAACGTCTTCAACAACCAAATCAGAAATCACGTTACACTTAATAACCTTGCTAACCGTAGATTTCATAACCGCACCACAGTTGTGCTCGTTTATTAACGTACGTATGTAGAAAAAGCCGTTGCTACGTTCACGAGAGGCGTAAACTTTCCAAGGACATCCGTTGGTTTTGAAACCTTTGCAATGAACCGAGCATTTATACATGTAATTATGAGTAAAGTAATACGTAAAACCTACTTCGCTCGCAAATTTGGCAAGGGCATTACGAAATTCAGCAACTCCCCCATAAAAGCTTTGACCTACGTGACTTATTAGTTGACTCCAATGGTTGCTTTTCAGAACCAAGTCTTTGTGAGCACCAAAGGTATGCTCCTTTGGATCGTGGAAAGAAATGACCTTTTTAGAAGAAGAAGAAGAAGATTCCAGAACGGTGATAGCCGAGCAAGAAGTAGACTGAGAGGCATCGTTTTCACGATCGTCGGTAACATAAATATCCATACGTTGCAAAGTAGTCTCGCTAACCAAAAATTGCATGTTGGAAAAGTCTTCTTCGCTCTTCAACAAACAGTTGGTGTCATCTCCCACTGAATATACTAGATGCGTGGAACTCAAAACAAGGGAAGGCCATTTAGACAACACGTAATCGAAAACAGAATCGAGAGTCGGGAAAAGATCAAACGAACGCATAGAACGTTGAGAACCGTACCGAACTACAGCCATAACCATCTGCATAAAACAATTCATGACATAAGTACTAGAATACAGTAAAACAAACAAAGGAAGAAGTATAAAAAGGGGGGGAAATTTCTGTGGAGTTGTAGAATTCCATGTTTTAAAAATGGAATTCCATGTTTCATGCAGTTTAACACTGTATTAAACATGGAATTCCATGTTTAAAACATGGAATTCTACACTGCACAAATCTCTTCACAGAATTCCATGTTTGAAACATGGAATTCCATGTTTCATGCAGTTGCATACTGTACAAAACATGGAATTCCATGTTTAAAACATGGAATTCTGCAACTGCATAAACCTATTCACAGAATTACAACTCAAACACACAATATACTGCGAGTAAAACAGTTTAAACACAGAATTTAGCTGTATAGAAGCAAAAAATGAACAAAGTGAAGAATTTAACACAGAATTTACAGAAAAGTAAGCAAAATATGAAGAAATGAAGAATGTAAAAACATTTTCATAACAAAAAGAGCTTAAACACAACAATTTGCTAATATCAAAGCAAAATATGAACAAAACTAAGAATATAAACACAAAATCAACACAAAACAAGCAATTCGAAAAGAAAAACCTTCAAAACAGTAGAATTGGTAAAAGTTTTAAAATGTGAATGAAAATGCTTTAAAAACAGAGAATACATACACATTTATACGTATATATATAAACTAAAACCTGCAAATCAGCAAAACACCAAAAATGAAATAAAAAATTCAAAAAAAAAGAGAAGATAAAACAGAGCCGAGAGAGAGAGAGAGAGCATGGGAGGTAGAGGAGATGTTAGATTACCTTTTGGAGAAGAAGAAACAATCGACTAATCTTTGTGAGTTAGATTGGTGAGTGTGATTGAGATGCGTGAGCTTGGTGAGCTTCTTAGCTTAGCAATGGAGAATCGGTTAGAGGAGAGAGAAAGTGAGAGAGAGAAATATGTAGAGAGAATCTATGTGTGAGTGTGTGATAATAATTGGGGAATTAATTACCTAGTTTATAATAAGTAGTATTTATATTGGATAAAAAGGGAAAAGCAATAATTAAGGGGAGTTTTTCTCTAATTACTTAATTAAGAAGACATTTATCTCTAAATAAAAAAGTTAGAGGCTTAAAAAAATTAGTAGCCTCATTAAGAATGCATTTTTCTCCAATTACCCCAAATTATAATACAAATGTTAAAAAAAAAGTGTATTATACATGTTTTATATATACAACAAGAATATAATTAACATGTATTCTCGTTGTTAAATAAAATTAGGACATTATACTCGTCCAAAAAATAAAATAAAATAAAATAAACTTAGGACATTTACAAAATGGGGCACGTGTTAAGGGGAGTAGGGTGAGATTTTGACACGACCGCGAGAAGTATAAAAATAAGAATTAATCAATTTTGTACTCCAATAAACTTAATCGGAGTAAAAAAAAGAATAAGGACCATTTTGCAAATTTAAAAAGTGTGGCACCTCCCGCTTAATTTCCTTTAAATAATCCTCAAATTTCTTTTGTTGTAATATTCGGTCCTTCGTAGCCTTATCAACCACCGGAAAAACTGATACCGCCGCAGCCTAAAATCACCAGAAGAAGATATAGCAGCCACACCAGCCAAGACCATTTTAGGTGATCTTTCTTTTTCAAGCTATTATGTTCTAAGTGTTAGCTCTAGAAACTCTTTACTTGTGGCATTCAAGAACTCTTACCATGAGAAAACTATTGCTACGATATCAAAACAGAAAAGAAATTCATATTTTATAAACGCATTTACTGTTATCTAAACATATTTGCTTTTTATCAGGAAATCAAGATGATATATATATATATATATATATATATCATCTTGATTATATCACTCGGATTCATGATGATTCTTTTTCTTATTTCATCAAATTCTTGAATTTCTTATCACTTGTTTATCTTGTAACATATAAAGATCGATATTTTCTTTTCTTGCCTAGGTATTTCTGTGTGTCAACTCTCACTGTGATCTGAGAAGAGAAGAACATCATCCCTTAGTTAATTTTATTGTAAGTTGGTTGATATAATATATCTTGACAGGCCATGTTTTCATATCTAAAAAAATCGTGCATATTAATCACAGGAATAACTAGATAGCCATGGCCGATCATCAGGTAGAAGAGTTAGCACCAGCTGAACAACCAGCAGCTTTTAATCCAGCGACCTATTGCTTCTTATGCGGGGCAAACTACGCTAAATACGCTTCTTCAATTAAACACCACAACGATTCCGTGCACAAAAAGTTTATCAAGTGTACACATCCTGGATGTAAGAATGTTGTGAAGACGAAGAGTGCTCTTTCGAAACACTTAAGAGATATTCATAATCAGCCCAACTGAAAGCTGATTGAATGAAGGTGCATGGTAGTTTAGATGTTTTGAGAATTGAGAAGAAGATGCACAAGTTGTTGATTTTTGAGTGCATCATTTACTATTTCTTGCAATGTTGTTGATGAAGGAATCATGGTAATATAATTGTGTTCAATCCATAAAATTGTAATGTTTACTTAGTGTTTGCATCGATCGAATTTCTGTTTATTATATTACATATTTGAATAGGTTTACCTTTAATATCTCATTCTTACAATTAGATCAAATTAAAGCTACTGGTTAGATATTATAACTTCTTCATAACAGAAAATAGGCACAACATGATAAGATACTGTTAAAACTAAAGGAGCTGCTGAGATGTACTTATCGAAACCACTTTACCCTCATTTCCAGCTTTCATGGCTTGATATTTTATAAGGTGACCATGCACAATCTCTTGTAAATTAGCATTGACTGAAACTGTATGTAGAGTTATCATAGCTTTTGGTTGCCAATCATCAGGTTTTCCTATTCATGACTTTAGATTAAGTATCTTAGAAGTTGAGCAATCTTTGAGAAACTGAAGATCGAAAATTGCACCAGAAGCTGAATCCACATGTTTTTTAATATCATGAGACTCCATTAATAACTCATAATCCCAGCTCCCAGATTTGTATTCCTCGTTCATATAGCATCTAATGTCTGCATTGTTCCATCACATGTGTTGAATCACAGACAGGGCATCGAACCATCAGCAATCCAGATACCAGTTTTGATGTTATCTAACACACATCCATCTTTCATCTGCAACATTTTCTCAACAGTTTCTACTTTGGGAACTCTATGAGAAGCCACTCTAGATTCTCTGTTAATAAAGCAGCTGATGAGTTGAAGGAGAATGCTCCAATTCAAATCCAATCAATATGCTTCTCTTTCTGATGGAACATGAAAGAGTGACTTCTTTAGCATATAGCTTGCTCCATTTGAATGACATTTTTCCAGGGTTTGGAACTTGAGAGCATTGCCAGAGATTTTCCATCTAAGAACTTGGAAATCTCAGTCCACAAATCCTCTCTTCATACCAGTTGAATACCAGTTTCTGCCTCGATTAAAGAGCCAAAAATCATCTACGAGAATACGACAAAGGGATAAGCTTTGACTTCTTGAGGAAAACTATTAACAAGTCATTGGGTTTAAAAGATAAAAGGTTTCAACTCATGCTTCATAAGCTGCTCAAATAAGGAGGACTATGCTTACATTTTCAACAAAAAAAACCATGGCTTTTGGCTTGAAAACACTTACTCATCCAAGATTGGAAAGCTGCCTAATGTATAAATGAAGCCAATCTTCACTACACGAGGTTTTGGATTCAAATCCACGGTTTATTGGCTCTATTCATCTCATAGGACAACACAAACAAGATAGCAAGGAGGTTGGGTAAGGTCATGGAGATTCAACTACGTCCAGTTGCGAATTTTAAAGAACTAAGCTACATAAAAGTGAGAATTGAGTGGGACATTTTCCACCCACTCGTAGCAAACTAGTCCGTGAAAGTTGAGGTGCTCTGAAATTCGAGAGGCTAGGGGAGTTCGGTTTGCATGTGGTCTCTTGGATCACCAACTCAACGCAGAGACTCAAGAGAAAACTTGGAAACGGATTCATGGGGTTGAATCTTCTTTCACCCAAAAATCAGAAGAAAAAAGACTCCATGTTTATTTTCTCAGCCATGGAACAAATCCAGGGACCAGATAGATTTCCTTGAGAAGAAATTCCAAGCTAACAAGACCTTGGCACAAACGTCAAATTAACATGAAAAAGAGGGAGGCGGTATTTATTATGAGCGATCTGATTGACTTCACAACTTGTCAAAGGTCCAGCGGATATATATGGGAGTCATTTTGCAGATATAAAAAATGCTGACATGAATTTCACAACACCAAACAATGAGTGAGACAAGCTTGTAATATCCTTAATTTTCTTAACTTTAAATTCGAACCGAAGTACAAGATTTGAAACCATAGTTAGTTAATATATAATATTGTGAAAACCCCAAACCTAATTTTATAGTTACGATCAAATGATAAATAAAAGATAAAAGGAAGTAAGAACTTGTTTTATTCTTAACAAAATTGCTCAAACAATAAAAAGAAATAAAATAAAAGACCGAGAGATCGAGAATGAGTAGAAAAAGGGAAAGATCAAAGTCTCAATTTTTATAGAGAAATATGGGAGATACTATATTGAAAATGGCGAAACTATTAATATTTGGACAGATAAATGGTTAGATACGCATTGGAAATTAGAAAAACCGAGTAACTGTGAAATTTATAAAGGGAGGGACCTCTCGAAGGGCAATTCAACGGAATGTAACACAAACCTATTAGATAAAATCTTCCCGGAGCCTATTATTCTAATTATTTTGAGGGAAATAATATTCGACCGTGATTCATCGGACAGTTTTGTTTGGCCACATGCAACAAAGGGATAATATTTAACCAAGACAGGGTACAAGGTTCTCACAGATGTCGAACTATATGAATCACCACATCAATCAAGCACCGTTCCAACCGGAAGCGTGCTCTGGAGAAACATTTGGCATTCAAATATTCCAACAAAGGTCAGACTTTTTACGTGG
This sequence comes from Nemophila menziesii, assembly GCA_029959085.1. Classification (NCBI taxonomy): domain Eukaryota; kingdom Viridiplantae; phylum Streptophyta; class Magnoliopsida; order Boraginales; family Hydrophyllaceae; genus Nemophila; species Nemophila menziesii. The sequence continues at coordinate 34,762,689 of JARWIR010000003.1, forward strand.
AAATCTTGTAATAATGCTATCCCAACTGGGGGAAACTGGTGAGGAGACATTGTGACATCGAAATCGAGTGGCAATGGTGCAAGATGGAACACGAAACAAGGGAACATCTACTTCTGACATGTGGACTGGCAAAATTGGTATGTGCAGTGTCGGCACACCAAATCAACATTCGTCCTGAAATTGATGATTTGGGAGATTGGATTCTTCAGATCATTGAGACTTTCGTTACAGGTGGATGGAGACGGGACGTTGTTACCTCTTATATTTATTACTTATTTGGAATATTTGGAAATAAAAAATGAAAAGCAGGCATAGTAACTATCGTTTCGAGCCTAATGACATTATAAGAACCGCGAACAAGTATATGTCTGTACAGTACTTTGGATATGAATAGGTCAACAATCAAGTGGCACGGAGCACAAACACAAGTCACACAAATGAAGACAATACTAATATGGAGATTCTAATTGCGTTAACTTGTGATGTCTCGTTTGATCAGCCACACACACCAACAGGAATCGGGGTGGTCCTGATTGATAAAGTTACATGACATCGAACCGACTTTTCAATGATCACCAAGTGTAACTCGACCGTACAAGGGGAAGCGTAGGCGATTATTTATGCTTTAGACAGGGCCAGTCAAAATACACACGAGGGGGAAACCATCTTCTCAAACAACCTTGAAACTATTCAAGGTATACAACAAGTGTCGGCTGCTGATTGGCGGCTCAGACCATGGATTAGGCAAATCAAGAGACAGGCTATGGCAATTGGGCCGGTCGTCTTTAAACATATCCCGCGAAAATTCAATGGTCGTGCATATAGATTAGCTAAAGATGCCAGACACAGGGAAACCACGGAGTACGATCCACTGTCAATGTTGAAGGCAAGGTTTTTTAGACGTGGAATCGGCTAATATTATATGTAATCTTTGAAACTTCTTTCGTGTAAAAAAAATAATAGAGCCAATTACCTATAGAATTAACACAAATATATTTATTATAAGGGGTATTTGTTAATTTATTATAAGGGGTATTTGTTAAAAAATGCCTAATAAAAGTACTACTTATTAAATTAAGCATTCAATTATTTATTTAACAAAAAAAAAAACCTAATAGAACAATTATTTATAGATAACATCCCGTTTATATTTTTTATACCTTTACTACCCTTATTATTAGATATATTATTTAATTTTTAGTACAATATTTTTAAATATTAAACAAATAATAGGGACCTTCCACCACCACTATCACCACCACTACCATGTATTTAACGACCACTACAACCACCACAACCATCACCACAACCACCACCACCACCATCTACTACTACTAATTCCATATTACACGCGCGTCCCTGAATTTTTATTTAATATCGTCATAAATAATTCTAAAAAATCAGAAAAATAAAAAAAATACATTTTTGGATAAAGCAAATTAATATTTACGTCTATGATTTTTTTTGATTTATTTTAGTTTTTTTAATTTTTTTTTGAAGACACGGATTTTCATGTTTAAAACACGAAATTCACTGTGAAATAGTAATTTTTTTCGCAGACACAGATTTCCATGTTTAAAACATGAAATTCCATGTTCAAAACATGAAATTCCGTGTTTGCGAAAAAAAATTAAAAAATTACAAAATATCATAAACGTAAATATATTAATTTGATTTATCCAAATATATAAAGTTCTTTTTTTTTTTGATTTTTTTAGAATTAGTTATCACGATTTAAAAAAATTTCATGAAAGTGAGAATTGAGTGGGACATTTTCCAGCCACTTGTAGCAAACTAGTCTGTGAAAGTTGAGGTGCTCTAAAATCGAGAGACTAGGGGAGTTCGGCTTTGCATGTGGTCTCTTGGATCACCAACTCAACGAAGAGACGGAAGAGAAAACTTGGAAACAGATTCATGGGGTTGAATCTTCTTTCACCCAAAAATCAGAAGAAAAAAGACTCCACGTTTATTTTCTCAGCCAACAAATCTAGGGACCAGATAGATTTCCTGGAGAAGAAAATCCAAGCTAACAAGACCTTGGCACAAACGTCAAATCAACATGAAAAAGAGGGAGAGCGATCTGATTGACTTCACAACTTGTCAAAGGTCCGCTAGGGAGAGCGATCTGATTGACTTCACAACTTGTCAAAGGTCTAGCGGATATATATATATGGGAGCCATTTTGCAGAATTAAAAACGCTGACATGGATTTCACAACACCAAACAATGAGTGAGACAAGCTTGTAATATCGTTAATTTCCTTAACTTTAAATTCGAGCCAAAGTACAAGATTTGAAACCATAGTTAGTTAATATATAATGAGTAATGATATATACCACCTAAATTCATACCACCCAAATACCACCCAGTGACGTGGCGTAAATTGGTTGGTTACAAATTTTCAATCAAATCAAAAAAATTAATACATTAATGATTTGTAACCAACCAATTCACGCCACGTCATTGGGTGGTATTTGGGTGGTATGAATTCGGGTGGTATATATCATTACTCATATATAATATTGTGAAAACCTCAAACCTAATTTTGTAATTACGATCAAATGAGTTATAAATAAAAGGAAAAAGAAAGTAAGATCTAGAACTTGTTTTATTCTTTACAAAATTGCTCAAACAATAAAAGGAAATATAATAAAAAAACGAGAGATCGAGAATGAGTAGAAAAAGGGAAAGATCAAAATCTTAATTTTTTATATAGCTAATTACTAATAAAATTAATACAAATATATTTTTTATAAAACTAAAAACATAATATTTATCGTCATAATAGATATTTAATTTTTGTTATGAACATGCATATTAAAATATAATCTTAAAAAATGACCGATAGCAAGTTCGGTTAAATGTTAGGTGTATTAAGTATATCATACAAGTACAAGGTTTGACCAATTTGCAAGTTCAACTTTCCATATACCAACTCCTTTGACTTCAACCTTATTGTTTTCACCTATATATGTTTACCTCATTTCCTTTAGAATCTGATGGTACTCGACATATTTCCTTGGACATTGGCTAGATGGTCTGTCGCTCTTGAATCCATAGTCCACAAAGAATAGAATTAGTTAGTAATACAATACTTGTAACATAAAAAAGTTACAAAAAGGTAAAAGACATTGTTACCTTCTTAGGCTTGTTGCACTCTCGAGCGAAGTGACTCATCTTGTCACAATTATAGTATTTCATCTCACTCTTGTCTTTTTCTTACATAAAAGTTTTTCCTTATTGTTACCACCATTCTTGTTCTTCTTGAAAGTAGGCTCTTTGAGTTTTTCTTTCTACGGTTCTTGCGCTTATTGCCAGAACTTTTTTGGGAGCTTGACTCAACAACATACGCCTGACCTTAAGGCTTAATTACATCCAAATGTTTATCTTCTAACGCCACGTGATGAGCGACATCATTATTTTTTTTTGATATTTTTCATTGTGAGTCAAGTTTATCTTCGGTGCTTCCAATTATTTGGAAAAGAACAAATCACATCTTGAATGTGTTGTTCATTAGTAAGGTTATGACCTATAGTCTTAAGTTTCCTAATAAGATTAGCCATCTTCCGAAGATGTTGTTGTACGGTTTGATTAGACTTTTTCTTGTAATTATCAAACTTGGCAGTCAATCGACGCAACTTAGTCAAAATCGTATCCCCAAACTTCCCATTGAGAACGTTCCATATTTTGTTAGCAGTGGGTTACTGTTGATACTCATAGATAAGATCGTCGTGCATGGAGCTTATCAAGATGCCTTTAGCAGTGAAATATTTCTTTTTCTATTTATCATAAGCCTACATATCCCTTTTCTTTTGAGTTGTGTTGCCTTCCTCAAGCAGAGACATGACATTTTTAATAGCCTCAAGAACATCTTGTTCCTCCAGAACATAATGTATCTTGAGCTTCAATGGATGTAGTTCTCACCATTCATTTGTATTCTTTGTTGAAATCATCAATGATAGTTTTTTATGTGTTTTTCTATTAAAGTAAGAGATTTTCATCAGCATACATACATTTATTTGATGATCCAATGTTATCAACATAAATAGAATGAATAAGAAATATAACAAAACAAGTGATAAATAAATTTCACTATATTCTTAAACATATATCGCCATTTTTTTCCGTTTAGTCATTTAAATTTAATGGTAAAATAGGTTTCACTAGAACTACCACTTTTTCCAGACATGAAAAAAATATTATAATATGAAGAAAAAAAAACTAAACATATTACAAAAAAAACAAGTTGCATTCATACATAATGGAAAAACTAAATTGGTATACAGCTAAAGTATATAACTGAGTAAAAAAAACTAATGCAAAGATCATACATAACAATGAAAGATAAAAATCTGAAATTAATTACCTAATGAAAGATCTTAACCAAAATATTATGATCATGTGAATTTCACTCGCAAAGGAATCAACCCTTCAAAATTTTCCTCCTCATAGAGAAGTATCAGATCATAATCATTCAACTTAGTAATAGGTGAATGCATTCCACAGTGACACTTTACTAACCTAGTGGACCTATTAAAATGGTTCCACACCTGGATATAGTCAAGGTAGCACTAGCCACTCATATGTAGTTGATCTCCCATGAACACAATCCACGGGATATGAATTCCACCATAAGATAAGGAGATCTCTCATCAAGTCTCTCGGAAAGGTTCCAAGAAGAGCATCAACCTTATAGTTTTCTCATGAGCTGGGCCCGATTCATGATACCTTATAACATCTCATTTACAACTTTTAGGTGTTGTATTAGAGTATTATAAAATCAAATCCTATAGTTTTGAAGTGCATTGATCTTGCTATCTAAATATCGTCTCTAACTCTATGACCAGATTTTTTGTTACAGACATGTTTTGGTCCATCGGGATCCCCTGGATCGTATCCACACTATTTATCGTTATCAGTTAAAATTTAGAATAATAATAGCACATTTTTGAAATAATATTTATTTTAAATACTCTTAAAATCAACAATAATAGTGGTGTAGTCCAGAATTGGAAAAAGTGGTATGGGTTCGAAACCCCCAAATGTCACATTCAAATTTAACAAAAAACGACCCAAAAAATTCCATGCCAAAAAAAAATTAAAAAGTTAATCACAAGCCCAAAGTAATTACTTAGCAAAAAGAAATCAATGGTTAGGGTTCAGAAAAAAGAACGCAAAAAAAAAGATATCAAATCTCTTCAAATTCTGATATCACATACACATACGTGAAGCAGGCAAAAAAGTTCCAACCTTTTTTTTTTCGTCGAAGCATAATGCATAATTTTTTTCTTTGTCGACTCCTGATGTCTCCTTTATTATGATAGATTAATCTAGTTATGAGACATCTTTTTATGGTTATTTAGTCCATATTTGAGGAATTATTCCATATATTTTGATAGTTTCTTTTTTCTTGTGTAGTTTTAAATATTTGTTACTTTTAGAATTACTTGTGCATAATTTGTGTGTTAAGTGTGCATATCTTATGTACTTGGATGATATTAGATCCCAGTACAAGGATAAGGAGTCTATAAAGAAAGGTCAAACCCAAGTCAAGCTGTTATAGGACCAAAAAGTCACTTCCGGAAAGCAATGCAATACTGGATCAATTTTTTGAGTGATTCTTCAATAGATGAAGAGATAAATATAGTGCCCGAAGTAGAAAAGATCTCGAAACATGCCAAATCTCAAAGAGGTGAATTTTCTAGCTTTTAGAGTGATTTAAATTTCATCACTTAACTTATATCTCACAATTTGTGTTTCAGTATTTAATGACGAAGAAATAACATCAGTTTTACCCGACCATTCAATAAAGGCAATAGAATCTTCAGACATTGTAGCTTCATCAGTGTCAAATGATATTAATCCAACAGACAGATCTATTGGCACAGACAATGAGAAAGAAGGATCATGTATTAATATGTGAAGTGTATTTGAGCTAACGTGGAAGTTTGACCTAGTCAATATCCTATGTGGCAGCCTAAGTCAATTGGTCTTTGTTACATTTGGCTTCCTACTCATCTATGCAACGTCGTTTAGTTAAGTAAATACGTGAAGTATTTGGACCGTAGATCTTATTTTATTTGAACGACTGAGATTAAAGACCTAGAGGTCCCATATAAAAGGCTGATCTCTTCACAACTCTATTCAGTCTCTTCTTCACTCTTTTCAGAAAACGCTCTCGCCTCTTTTACGAGTAAAACTAGGGTTTTCTCTACTTTTGTATTCATAGCTTGAAATCCTCTATAGTAGTTAGCATAATCTTGTGTAATTACTTGAATCATACTGATTCAAGTGTTGATATTCAGCGTTGTTGATTATTGAGTTAGATTAGCAGATTCTATACTTAGGGTTCATTGAATACGATGATTTTCTATAACGGTGATAATTGTAATCGGATATAACAATGGTGATAGTGGAAATGCGCTCTCAAATCTGAGCCTAACGTGGGTGTAGACAATTTTTGTCAAACCATGATATATCATGTGTTCTTACTTTTTGTTCTCTATATTTTCTTTGTTTAAAACCTTATTTGAAACTCAATCTTGCAACTCAACGTTTTTACAACAGTGGTATCAGAGCTTGATTAAATTTCATATTAGTTCTGATTGATTCTTGACTCTTTTCTAGGGTTTTGAATCCAGCTCTAATCTGCAATTTATTTCCCTTTCTAAATCGAGTTGACTGATTGATTGGTGTTTCTGGTTCTTGAAAATCTTTTCAGATTCTTTTCACAAGGTTTTTTAAACAGTGTTCAGGTTGAGTGTTGAGACATATTCTTGTTTCCCAGTCTGTTGTTTTCACAAAACTTTTGATATAAAAGTATTCTTACTTTGAAGTTTTTTTCATGTTTTGTTAGTACTTGTGATTCTTTGTACTAACCTTATGGCTACAACTCAAATTGAGATGTCAGACTATGATAGAAAAATTGATTTCGGTAATTGGTAGAAAAAGATGAAGGCGTTGCTGTCTCATCATAAGGTTGGATCTGCCTTGCTTTAAAGACATTAAATATTGGTTAGAAGGTACTTTGGATAAAGCTGCCGAAATCAATGAAGAAACATTCGATATCATCTTTTTAAATCTATCTGGTTTTTTTATACGAAGAGTGGATGGATGTGATACTGCACATCTATGGAATAAGTTAGATTCTCTTTACTTTACTAAATATTTACCTAATTTAGCTTTCTTGAAGGGTTCTTTGTTTAACTATAAAATGGATTCCAGTAAATCTTTAGATGATAATCTTGATGAGTTCTTGAAAATGACCCTTGTGCTAAATGGAACCGCACAGGCTTTAGATCACACTAGTAAATGTATGATTATTTTGAATTCTATTCCTGAATCTTATCAAGTTGTGAAAGATGTGTTTCAATATGCTAGTACTGTACCTATCTTTGAACAAGTTGTTACCTGATGTCTCCCTAATTGTTCTAAATATAAGCCCTTAGGAGACATCATTTTAGGTTGAAAATGGTCTTTTTATATAGTCTTTTGTGCTTAAATCGTAATATTCCTATTTCTTGTCTTGATGTGATGAATTATTATTTTTAGAGCATATTTGGTTTAATTTGTGTGTTAATGTGAAGCTTTAAAGATAATATGGAAATAAATTATATGCCAAGTCAATTCTGGAGATAGAAGGAAACAGAGTTCAATTAGGAAAAGGAAAGGCTGCCAAATAAATCTGAATTTCTATAGCTACGTCTAAATAAGTGATGATAAATCCAAATCCGGGACGATTTTGGAAGATCCCTTTTTAAGGTAGATATATATTTCTGTGAGGATTCTTTTGATATCTTACGGGCTAAAAACGGCCCAGTAACGAAGAAGATATGGTCAAAACAAGTCAGCAATACTTATCCTTATCTACTTACGAATTTGAGTTGGACTTGGACTCTTTTACTTGACCTCTACTCCAAGATTTCGACCTAGCACCTATATATATATATATATATATATATATATATATATATATATATATATATATATCAGTTCTAAACCTTAGAAAATCATCCCTTGGCTGCATAAGCTTAATATACATACATAATTCATCATAGAAGTAATCTATAGGATCTAGAAGAGGAAGAAGCAAGAGCTAGAGCTTAACTACATCAATTCAACACTTCTTCGTCAGTATTCTTTGGGTAAATTAGTATTAGATCTATTTTGTCTATGAGGTATTTCTAAACTATTTATTCAAGAGTTTTTAGTATGCATAATTTCTCTTTAGGATTGTAATTATATGAACCATTGATTATTGTTTTTCTGTTTTAATTTGAATCTGATATTTTAGTATTTAATTGAATTGGTTCTTAATTTCCATTGAATATATTCTTGTGCTTGTTTACTATCATTGAAGTCATGAATCAAGGTTAGGTTTTAGTAATTAGGTTATTCACTTAGTGGCGAGTGATCACCTTGACGGGGGGTTTAATTACAGAATTAGAATATAGACGCGTGGTATCCGTTATTGACCAACATGCTTGACTAACCACGTAGCCAATTGGGTATAGATCTCGATCATCTGAACGTAGCTTATAATCACCCTGACGGGGTTTGTAATACTGTACGATAGCTCCTAAGTCTACCCTGACAGGGAGTTAGGAGATAATAGAGTCCTGACTATTGTGAAATTTCCCATTCACCCTTATTCTTAGGAATCATAAATTCAATAGGATAGATTCATACTTGCATCTCCTTATCTTATTTGCATAATTATTAATTATTATTTATTTAATTAGAAAACAAAATACTCCATTGCTTATCTTTTTAGCTAAAACAATTAGAACTATATATTCTGATTTTGAACACGAATTTAGAATAACTACTTAAATCCCTGTGGAGACGATTTTCCTGTATTTACTTATTTATTACATGGAACGACCCGTACACTTGCGGTCTGTGGATCCTTTATTCCTTTACTTTTATTGCATTATTTTATAACACACCAGGACCCACCATTACCACTTTAAAAACTCGAGAGAATGAGATTAAAATTAGTAGAAGAACTGGCTCTAATTTGTTTATAAAACCTAGAACAGATACTACACTTGTCCATGAAGTGAATAAACAGAAAAATCTTCCTCTAATAATAAAATAGAGGTAAGGAGACTAGAAAATGCTTTCATTGTGGGAAAACTGGTCGCTTAAAGAAAAATTGTTTTAAGTCGAAAAATTAATTATTTGTTAATGTGAATGAGTCCAATGTGGTAATCATGCCTAAGATTGATGATGATGAATATGAGGTACTAAAGATCACTGATAAGTCTAGTCATGTTAGTTGGATTCTTGATTCTGGTTGTACTTTTCACATGTTCCCCTCTTCTGAAATGTTTCATGACTTGATTTAAACTTGTAATGAAACTGTGTATATGGGTAATGATCAAACTTGTAATGTGAAAGGTATTGGTATGATGGTAAACAAATTACTTTGAACAATGTGAGATTCATTTCTGAGTTAAAAAGGAACTTGATTTCTTTAGGTGCCCTTGATGACCTTGGTTGTGTTTCTGAAGTGTCTAAGGGTAATACACATGTATATAGAAATTCCAAACTGCTTTTCTCTGGAACTAAGTGTGCTGGTTTATATGTTTTGAATGACACTCGTATTTCTTGTTTGAGTAACACTGTTTTTTAGCCTAAGCTTGCAGCTACTCATAAGTGGAATTTGAGACTTGGACATATAAGTCAACAAGGGCTTACAATACTTAGTAAGAATGGTAGTTTTAGTAAGCATACACTTTGTGACTTATCTTTCTGTGAGAACTGTGTATTGGGAAAGCAACATAGGAAAAAGTTTAAGGCTGGTGTACACTTAGCCTCTAATTGACTAGAGTATGTTCATGCAGATTTATGGGTACTGAAAGGTATGATTCTCTTGGTAATTACAGGTATTCTTTATCTATAGTTGATGACTATAGCAGGAGGGTTTAAAATTTTCTTTTGTAAACAAAGGATGAAACTTTTTTTAAAATAAAAGAGTGGAAAGCTTTGGAAGAAAATCAAACTAGTAAAACAGTTAAAGTTTGTAGAAATGACAATGGTCTTGAGTTTTTCAATGAACAATTTGATAGTTTTTGTAATGAAAATTGGATTTTAAGACATAGAACAGTTAGAAAAACCCCTCAGCAGAATAGTATTGCTGAGAGGATGAACAAAACTCTTTTGGAAAAAGTTATATGTCTTTTACTCACCTCTGGTTTACCAAAATGTTTTTTTGGGGGGGGGATCCTTATATACTGCTACTTATTTAATCAACATGGGCCCCAATAGGTCTATTGATTTTAAATCTCCTATGGAGGTTTGGACTGGATCCAAACCTGACTTGTCTCACTTAAGAATCTTTGGGTGTGCTGCTTATGCACATCCTAAAGAAGGTAAACTTGACCCTAGATCTTTGAAATGTGTTATGATTGGTTATCAACAACAACATCGGATTAAAGGTTACAGATTGTGGGATAAGTCAGTTAATGGATTCAAAATTATTGTAAGTAGAGATGTTATATTTGATGAACTTACTTTTCCTTGTAGAATTGTGAAGATTCAACAAATTAATTTTCCTAAGAACATAAAATATGACATTTAATAATTGTGTGCGTGTGATGAACTATACCAATTCTCTTCATAATCTATAGAATGATATCTAGATATTTAACATATAAATAATATGAAATCATTAGCACCACGAAAAACTATAAGTTTGTTATATATTTAGAGAAACCGTTAATAGACTTAGATTATACATTCTTAAAATTAGGAATAATAAAATAGGATAATAACTACGGGAGATCCTAAATCCATGTCAAGATCATGAAGAATTGTGAGATTCTAGCTAATTTCTCATTTTTTTATTAATAACAAAAAATTAGGGGTTAGGGTTGTCAATGGCAAGGTTTTGTATGAGATAAGAAGTATACTTTTAAATAGAAAACTGATTAGATCTCTAAAATGGTACAATTATTTCATACGCAATTACATTCATAATGAATACATTTCCCTATAAGACCATATTTCTTACACTTTAAGTTACAAAGGATGGTAATACAAAAGAAAGAATAATTTTGCACCTTCCGGCCATAATCAACTTCTGCAACCCTTATTTCCTTCTCTTTGTGTGTTTCCGCCTTTGCACAGTTAGTCGAGCTTACTACAATTAGGTAGAACAAAATGAAAGAAAGAAAAATTGTCTTGTTTATTGAATACATGGTCATTCTTTCCGATATTGTTTGTGAGAAACAAAAATATTATATCTTAGTATTTATAAGAAAAAAATATTGTCATTTGTATCTCATGTTAAATGAACTTCAATGAAAATTTGACTTTATATATTCAATTAAAACTCACATTAATGTATTTTGACCAAAAAAAGGAAAGAGACGGATGAAATTAAGGAAATATTTAGATATAGGAGAAAATAAATAATAGATGACGAAATAAAAAATGAAAGGAAGAGGAGAGATTACATATTACTCCTTTCGTCCATCAATGTTTGTCATACTTTTTTTTCACACATATTAAGAAAAACAATTAATCCCTTCTATTTTTACTAAACAATTCATGGGGTTGAATCTTCTTTCACCCGAAAATCAGAAGAAAAAAGACTCCATGTTTATTTTCTCAGCAATGGAACAAATCCAGGGACCAGATAGATTTCCTGGAGAAGAAAGAGAAGAAAGTACAAGCTAACAAGACCTTGGTACAAACGTCAAATCAACATGAAAAAGAGGGAGGCGGCATTTATTATGAGCGATCTGATTGACTTCACAACTTGTCAAAGGTCCAGCGGACATATATATGGGAGCCATTTTGCAGAAATAAAAAATGCTGACATGGATTTCACAACACCAAACAATGAGTGAGACAAGCTTGTAATATCCTTTATTTTCTTAACTTTAAATTCGAGCCAAAGTACAAGATTTGAAACCATAGTTAAGTTAATATTAATATATAATATTGTGAAAACCCCAAACCTAATTTTATAATTACGATAAAATGAGTTATAAATAAAAGGAAAAAAGAAGTAAGAACTTGTTTTATTCTTTATAAAATTGCTCAAACAATAAAAGGAAATATAATAAAAGACCGAGAGATCGAAAATGAGTAGAAAAATATCAAAATCGCAATTTTTTATAGAGCCAGTTACCTATAAAATTAATACAAATATATTTATTATAAAACTAAAAACATAATACTTATCGTCATAATAGATATTTAATTATTTGTTATGAATATGCATATTAAAATATAATCTTAAAAAAACAATGACCGACAACAAGTTTGGTTGAATGTCAGGTGCATTAAGTACATCATGCAGGTATAAAGTTTGACCAATTTACAAGTTCAACTTACATATGCCAACTCCTTTGACTTCAACCTTATTGTTTTTACCTATATACATTTACCTAGTTCGTTTTAGAATCTGATGGTACTGGACATATTCCCTTGGACATTGGCTAGATAGTCTGTCGCTCTTGAATCCATAGTCCACAAATGATTAGAATTAGCTAGCAATACAATACTGGTACAAGAAGTAAAAGACATTGCTACCTTCTTAGGCTTGTTGCACTCTCGTGCGAAGTGACCAATCTTGTCACAGTTATAGTATTCCATCTCACTCTTGTCTTTTTTCTTACATAAACGTTTTTCCTTATTGTTACCACCATTCTTGTTCTTCTTGAAAGTAGGCTCATTTGAGTTTTTCTTTCAACGGTTCTTGCGCTTATTGCCAAAACATTTTTGGAGCTTGACTCAACAACATATGTCTGACCTTGAGGCTTAATTACATCCAAAAGTTTATCTTGCAACGTCACATGATGAGCATCATTTTTTTTTTGATATTTTCATTGCGAGTCAAGTTTATCTTCAGTGCTTCCAGTTATTTGGAAAAGAACAAATCACATCTTGAACGTGTTGTTCATTAGTAAGGTTATGACCTATAGTCTTAAGTTTCCTAATAAGGTTAGCCATCTTTCGAAGATGTTGTTGTATGGTTTGATTAGACTTCTTCTTGTAATTATCAAACTTGGCAGTCAATCGACGCAAGTTAGTCAAAATCGTATCCCCGAACTTCCCATTGAGAACGTTCCATATTTTGTTCGCAGTGGGTTACTGTTGATACTCATAGACAAGATCGTCGTGCATGGAGATTATCAAGATGCCTTTAGCATTGAAATCATTCTTTTTATATTTATCATACGCCTCCATGTCCTTTTTCTTTTGAGTTGTGTTGCCTTCCTCAAGCAGAGACATGACATTGTTAATAGCCTCAAGAACATCTTGTTCCTCCAGAACATAATGTATCTTGAGCTTCAATGGATATAGTTCTCACCATTCATTTGTATTCTTTGTTGAAATCATCAATGATAGTTTTTGATGTATTTTTCTATTAAAGTGAGAGATTTTCATCAGCATACATACATTTATTTGATGATCCAATGTTATCAACGTAAATAGAATGAATAAGAAATATACAAAACAAGTGATAAAGAAATTTCACTATATTCTTAAACATATATCACTATGTTTTTCGTTTAGTCATTCAATTTAATGGTAAAATAGGTTTCACTAGAACTACCACTTTTTCTGACATGAAAAAAACATTATAATATGAAAAGAAACTAGAACATATTACAAAAAGAAACAAGTTGCGTTCATACATAATGGGAAAACTAAATTGATATACAGCTAAAGTAAATAACTGAATAAAAGCAACTAATGCAAAGATCCTACGTAACAATGAAAAATAAAAATCTGAAACAAACTACCTAATGAAAGATCTTAACCAAAATATTATGATCATGTGAATTTCACTCGCAAAGGAATCAACCCATCAAAATCTTCCTCCTCATAGCGACGTATCAAATCATAGGTGGTGGTGGTGGTTGTTGTGGTGGTGGTGCTTGCTGTGGTGGTGGTTGTGGTGGTTGTAGTGGTAATTAAATACATGGTGGTGGTGGTGGAGGAGGAAGTACCCTATTATTTGTTAATATTTAAAAACTAATATTGTTTTATTAAAATAAAATAATATATTTAATAATAAGAGTAATAAAGGTATGAAATATATAAAAAAGATGTTTTCTATAAATAATTACTTCATTTCATTAGGCAATTTTTTATAAAATAAATTATTGAAGGCTTAAAATAATAATTAGAAAGGTTAATGAAAATGTTATCAACAAAAACCCTTATAGTAAACGTTGTGTCTTTTAATATAACATTTTTTCAAATAAACCATCACAACTTTTCAAATCTACATTTTCATCTTCTATAAATAGTTGACTAACTCAAATATTTTATTCATTCATTTTGTCAAAGTATTAAAATTATAAGAGAGAGATAGAAAAAAGCAACATTATTAAGTTCGTTGAAATTCTTAAGAATTCGTGTGTCAGTTTCTTTTGAATAGTTTTGTCGTTATATCCTGGAGGTTGAAACCAACAAACGTAAGACACCGGTACGTGGCCTAAATACCTTAAAGACGTTGCATCCAATCCGAGACTCGACAAGTAAAGTTATTTATCAATTTACTTTTATTTTAATTCTGCATTAGTTTTATATTGTTTACTAACTTATGCAAATGAAACACAATCACAAACACCGTCAAAAATAATTTTAGAACTATATATATATTTAGCAATTATTAGTCCACCTGATGTAGCAGTCGCGTTAGAGTCTTAGTAAGTGCTATTCAACATTTTCAATGTCATAAGCTCCACTGGTTAGAGATTTGGTTATCTTTCTAAACAATATAGGTTTAAACCGTGTCAATAACACCGAATCTAAAAATGATTTTTCCATGTAAAATAAATAAATATTCTTCCGTCGTCTTAGTAAGTGCTATTCAACATTCTTCCGTTAGCTAGATGAATTCGTCAAGCAAATATAAGAATAAAAAATGTCATCATATAATACATATAGTATCTCATCATAACTATTAATGAGAACACACCTCATACATCAACAAAATGACATAATTTTCTAATTTAGCAATTGAACCGGCTTAGCTAATGGAGTACTACTATTAATAAAATAGTCCATTAAATATTATATCACTGCCAACTATTTGTTCTTATTTTTGGCTGAGTCAATAAGGCAATGGTTCTATAATTCTATTTAATACCTGCTTAAATTAGTCTTGTCTTTTGAATAACTGATCATATTAAAATTCATGGGAAATTTTTTGAAAATGGGTGACAAGTACTCCATCAATTAATTTTTCTTACCTATATATGTTGGATGGTTGAAAGTTCAGAGATGCAAGAAAGAGAGGTTTAGCAATTTTTATTTGTTTGTGAGCCAATAGTCTTTTTGGATTAGTAATAAAATGGTATTGGAGAAAGATCAAATGAGGGCCGAGAGAGCAGCAAAAAGAGCTGAAAATGCAAAAACTAGGGCCAATAATTCTAAGATAAGAGCGGAGAATGCAACAAAAAGAGCCGAAGAGGCAGAAAAGAGGGCAGAGAAAACAGCAGAAAGAGCTAAAGATGCAAAACAGAGGGCTGAGAACGCTAGGAAAAGAGCAGATGATGCGGAAAGGAAAGCTGAGCAGGCAACTCAAAAAGCTCAAGATCTAGAAAAGAGGGTTGAGGAAGCAACAAAAAGAGTCGAAGGTCAAAAGAAGGCCGAGGAAGTAACAAAAAGATCTGAAGATCAAAAGAAGGCCGAGGAAGTAACAAAAAGATCTGAAGATCGAAAGAAAGTCGAGGATGCTGAAAACAGGGCTAAGGAGTCAGAAAAAAGAGCTAAAGAAGATGAAAAGAAGGCTGAGGAGGCAACAAAAAGAGCCGAAGATCAAAAGAAGGCCGAGGAAGCAACAAAAATATCTGAAGATCGAAAGAAAGTCGAGGATGCTGAAAACAGGGCTAAGGAGTCAGAAAAAAGAGCTAAAGAAGATGAAAAGAAGGCTGAGGAGGCAACAAAAAGAGCCGAAGATCAAAAGAAGGCCGAGGAAGCAACAAAAATATCTGAAGATCGAAAGAAAGTCGAGGATGCCGCAAAAAGAACGAACGATGATGAAAGCAGGGCTAAGGAGTCAGAAAAAAACGATGAAGAAGATGGAAAGAGGGCTATGGAGACAACAAAAAGAGCTGAAGATCAAATGAATGACAAGGAGGCAGAAGAAAGAGTTGAAGATGCAGAATCACTTCCACATAAATATGAAGAGATTCTATTAGATGCAGATGAACCACTTGACGAATCCTCAAGAAAGAAAGTATATGATCAACTACATGCTGGAATTTACTTGTGGAGTAAGAGCGAGGCAAGTATTTATCTCTCTATATTGAAATTTTACTACCTATTTCACGTATTATTTTCCATCCATCAAAATTAACAAGACCATTTTATGTTATACATCCAGAAGTATTGGGTTGACAGAAAGAACAGAAACTGTTTCATGATGTCTGCAAAAAATTTCTACATCCAAGATGAAAGATTAAAATATATTCTTTGGTCGTTGGTGAATAAATCAGGGTAAGTACAATTGTAATTCAAGTTGTACTTACACTATCTAATCATGGGTTATTTTTGCAGTGGTGACGTGTCTTTTCCTACATATGAACCAAGCAACCCTACGTGGCTGTATATTGATAAAAGATTCAGAGCAGATTTATGTACTCCAGAAATTACTTACGAGGTTGTATTTCTTGTTATGTTGACACATAATGTAGTAGAGAATTGTAGGGCTTTAACATTTCGGTTATATGATGGCATACCAAAGCCACAAACCAATCTCATAAATTTAAAAGACAAAAAATTAGGAGAATGGATTGAGATCCTGGCCGGTGAGTTTGAGGCACCGCCTATGGGGACCAGAATGACATATATTAGTTATGGTATAGCTGATTGCTATCCCCATAATAAACAAGGTTTTTTAATCAAAGGAGTTGTAATCCGGCCAAAAGCATGAGTTGCTTGCTTGCTTGCGTAAATGGTGTTACGACTCATGAGACTTGGTCCAACACAATATCGAAGATGTAATATTTTAAAGTTTTTTAAAGTACCTACATATATATAGAGTTTTCTTATTTGTAGTTTTACTCACTCCTATAATTCGATATAATTATTCTCCATCATTATTTTCTTCTTACTTTCATAACCGCTGCAGTATGTATTAGAAATTGAACATAATTGTTTGGTTGTATTACTCGTAACAATTCTGTATTAATTTATACCAATGTTTCTTAAATTGGTTGTTCATATAATTTTACCACTAATATTGAACAATGTGAAAAGGCACATAAATATAACACAGTTATTTTCCATGTTTGTTTTTATCTCTAAACCTGTTTTAATATTTTTTCTTTCTGACTGATGAATTAAATGAAACAACAAAAGCATCTTTAGACACATGATGGTACTAAACGCATACTTCATTTAGTTTGTCTCGTAACAAAAAGTAAAGACTTGCCTCTAGGTACTATCAACTTCATTTCTATGTTCAAGCTAGGTGACTCCAGGATAACATATCAGCCAAACTGAAACAGCTAGTTGAATTTGTTACATCGTACAAATACTCCTCTGTTGTGTATCGATAAACATCATTTAGTTTTATCAAATAGATCCAATAATACTCCTTGATATGAAATGATATGATATGGCTAATCAACGATTATTGAGTGTTCTTGTGAGATCAGCTGATGTTTTCTCAGGAGCAAGAATCTCTCCTACAAAAAGTAAGGCTGAATAAAGGAGTGCCCGAATTTCCAAGGGATGACCATGAATACACATACGACGATTTAGCATACAAGAGCCACCAGTCACCAGCAAAAGTCAGCATCCGATACTTCTTCTGTTGCAACAGTGCACATTTTGAACCTGGCAAGCATAAGTCCTTGACTGGGACTACGACAATCTATAGTTTTTTCCTAGCTCTATTAATACAACAAAACATTCATTTAAATAGACAATACCTCGTATTCTGATACATTTAATAACATTCAAAGAAATCTTTCTCTAATTTAAGAAAGTTACAAAGTAGAAGGTCAATAAGTGATTAGTGGAATGTGAAATGTAGGTTCTAAGAAATCTTAGTGGTTGATTAGTGGTTAACTTTAACAAAAATGAGGATAGAAAACTCATTCTTACAAGAGGTTCTTATTCTTCTTATAATCATCTTCTTTTGCTATCCGAGATTCTAGATCTCTTTGATTTTGGATATCTTGAAATTACAAAAATACGTTCTTAGGTTATTAGTTGAAACCTTCCATAACAAGCTCGAACAACTCTTGGATTGGCCAGAATAAAATCTCGCTTTGGTAAACCCATTCGTATCGATGGAGTTACTTTTAATAGTGAAGATATAGGCTATCTTCGTGTTTTTAGGAAAGCAATGAGTTTATTGAGATTGGATCATACTATAGTAAATATTTTAAATTGGGTTTGAGTATAAAAACTTACCGCCTTGTTATATTAAATGCAAGGTGTTCTAGCATGGGGAGAGAAATTGCGTCTATTATATGTGAGTGAAGTAAACGAGGTTAATCTTGAGTAGTAGTAATTCTATTCACCTCAATAGAGAAGGTACACACTTAATTTGTTATATGCCTTAGTCTTTCATGTAGAATCTTGATTTGTGCTTCATGATTCTTAAAAGTGGTCTTAGTCTGTCGCTTGAGCGCTTGAATTGTTTCATCCTGTTTTTCAAGAAATGTGTCAATAATTGTGCAGCTACTGGATCTCCCCACGCTCTTTGAACTACTTATAGGCATTCATTATTATTCAACCAAAAATATTCAAATTTAAGTTGTCAGTATGATTATGTTGTAAAATTAGTGGTGAATGATCAGATCCTATAGCTAAAGAGATAAACACTTGATCCCTTGGATATTTATAAAGCCATATGATGCCAATGCTCAGTCCAGTTTAATATTTACAAATTCATCTCCTGATCTTCTATTTGTCCAAGTATAAAAACATACGTAGGAATGAATTTGCATAAGACTAGTATTAAAAGTAAAATTCTTAAATTCAGTAAGATGTGATATATTAACCTGTATATTACTATATTTTTCATTGATTAAGTACTTTGCTAAAATCTCCAATTATCATCCATGACTTGTTTACATTTTTACTCCACTCGATTATATTATTCAATATATTAACCCAACCATCAAAATTATTAGGTGCATGTATACAAATCAAGAAGTACGAAAAAGTAGGTCCAGTCTTGACATTTTAGGGACCCAAAGCAAACTTTAAACATTAGGCCCCTCAAATTTCTTTATTTGTATTATAGATGACTATTTTTTTGAGTAAGTGTCTCGTTTACCCCCTAAAGTATGGTGCATCAAACTGTTTGTCCCCTACTATATTTTTTGGTGCTTGATTCCCCTTAAGTATCATGTTCGTGACTAGTTAGCCCTTTTTGACGGAATCCGTTAACTTTCTCTGTTAACTCATCACGTGCAGGTCATGTGCTTTAATTAAAAAATCATTTTTCTAAATAAAACCCCTTTTTTAAAAAGAGTAGAATGGGTAGTTCAAAATGTTCTAAAGTATAAATACACAATTAAATAACATAAACTAAAAACAAATAAATCAAAAATCAATCCAACGATTTGGGAAGGTGGAAGAGTGCATCAGTGGAGAGTGTGTTCATCAGATTTCTTCAACCTTCATCAACCGTATATTTTGTAACTTCTGGAGAGATTAAATGACGTCTATGTTGTTATGGACTCAGTTTTCTTAATCTATTGCCGTAAATGTTGGGGTTTTAAGGCGTGGAGTTGATTTATTGAACCCGTATATGTAGGGTCTTTGGATAGATTTTTTTTTGAAATAGCGCTTGAATGTCGAGATATTGTTATTAATGGAACTAAAATTTAGGGATATCGTTACCATATGCTTAATGGGTGTTTACACGTTATTTCTTAAATTGATGGCTACTTAAATGGGTAACTAATCCGCTCGAAATTTCATGTGTAAAAGAGAAATTCTCTTTGCGTATTCATTTTGGTAGCTTCTTCAATCACAATAAGAGCGATTACACAGAGGTAAAGCTCGAGAATATAACCGACTGTCACTATGACAGTTTTAGTGTACCCGTTCTTCGAAAAGAATGTAAGAAATTGGGGATTTAAGGTAAATTAGACTTCTACTATGTAAAATTGGGCGAAAAGCTTCCCAATGGTCTAATCTATTTAGATAGTGATGAGAAGGTTATGCAAATGTGTAGTATTACAGAAAAAACCAAACAGTTGATGTGTTTGTTGTTTCTGAACCAGAGAAGCGTGAAGGACATTTAGTGCAAACACTAGTGTTCATGCCTGTATTAATAAAATGGATTGAAGGATGGGTTCCACATAATCCAGATGAAGAAGAATCTCATAAATTAGTAGAAGGGCAAGATGAGAATAATTTAGAAGGTGAGAAAGCAGATGATGATAAGTCAGATGAAGAAGGACTTCAAAATGTAGTTGACTAAGGTCGGAAATTAGAAGAGAATGAAGGTGAGAAGGTTGATGCGAGTCTAGTAGAAGATGAAGGTCAGAAATTAGAAGAGAAAGAAGGTGAGAAGTGTGGTGAAGTTGATGCGAGACCATTACGAGAAGAAAGTCATAAGTTACATGAAAAATGTGTTCAAACTTATGAGAATCCAGTAGAAGAGGAAGGTAAGAAGGTGGGGGATAAAGAGAGTAAGAATTGTCTTCAAATGGACGAGGATCCAGTAGAAGAGAATGGTAAGAAAGTTGATGAGAAAGATAGTGGAAACTGTGTTCAAATGTGTGAGAATGTAGTTGAAGAGCAATGTAAGAAGGTTGATGATAAAGAAGGTCAGAAAGGTGAACAATGTGAGAAATTTGTGAAGAAGTGTCTGAAATCTGTGGATGCTCTATTGGATAGAGTACTGAGTGCTTTGAAGAGTGCTTAGGATAAAGGTTATGATGACCTTTTGAGGAGGTCAAATAGGAAATCACCAGTGCCTTTCAAGCTTGTGGATGAAGAATTAACTGATGACTCTAACAGTGACTTCAAGATCCCTGATGTGGAAGAGGAAGAGGCTGAGGTTGATGATAGTGATGGGGATGGAGTGAGTTATAATGAGTTACTTTCTGAGGTACTGAAGAAGAAGAAGAAGAAGAAGAAGAAGAAGAAGAAGAAGAAGAAGAAGAAGAAGAAGAAGAAGAAGAAGAAGAAGAAGAAGAAGAAGAAGAAGAAGAAGAAGAAGAAGAAGAAGAAGAAGAAATTAGCTAAACAAAAGACCAGGACTAGAGTTAATAACAAAAATTCGAAAAAAATAGACAAGAAATTCAATGTATATGATGTTTATGATGATGAAGTAATGACTCATACATCGAAAAAGAAGCAATCTAACAAATTTGTTAAAAAAGACCAGGTCAATATGTCTTGCTTAAAGACAAGGTGTAGGCAAAAAATGAAACAAACTAAAGAAGGTGGTATTGGTACTAGTGGTACCAAAGGAGAAAGTTACAAGAGAAGTGGTAGGCCTAATTGTAAAGAAATGAAAACTATGGTTGAAGATTCTAGAACAATTGATGAAAATTTTATGTATGACAATGACATTGACTTGAGTGAGAGTGAAGATGACTAATATTACAACACATATATAGACAAGGAGTTGGAATGGGATGGAGTGCAAGATGAAGAACATGATGATGATACTTCTGGAGTTAATAGTGATGAACATGTTAGTGAAACTGATTCAGATTAGTGTTTAAAAGATTCTGATCTATTAGATAAAACTAGTGATTCATCTGGTCCAGATGAGGAAGGTAAACCAAAATGCCCTAAGAAAAAAAGGTGAAGTACCCCAGGTTTAGGCCTTCAGTTGACTTGGTGACTCCAAGGTTTGTACTGGGTTTGACATTTTGCAAATGCTGCAGAGCTAAGAGAAGCAATTAGAGCTCATGCAATAAAAAAGGTGGTTAAAATAAAGTTTGTGAAGAATGATTGGTATAGAATAAGGGCTGTTTGTGAAGGAGCACGTTGTGGTTAGTTTGTATATGGATCCTACAAAGAAAAGGTTGGTGGCTTAGTTGTAGTAATTGTAATCAACATGAATGTGGTAAAAATATTAACCACAAACATGTGTCTGCCAAGTTCTTGGCAAGGTCATTTAAGGATATGGTAAGATTAAATCTGTACAGTAATATAAGTGATTTTCAGTACCGTGATTTTTCGGACAATGTTAGCACAAGAACATGCTACAGGGCATATAGTTTAGCAAAAGAAATGATAGAGGTCAAATACAAGGATAAATACAAAAAGATTTATGATTATTGTGATGAAATCAATAAAAGTAACCCTGGTAGTATTGTGGCAGTGGACACTAGTGTTGATGAATTGACTGGTATTGAAAGATTTCAAAAGCTTTATGTGTGACTTAAAGGTTGAAGAAGAGGGTTTTTAGAGGGTTGTAGGAAGTTTGTTAATATAGATGGATGTCACTTAAAGGGTCCACATCCAGGTGTGATTTTGATAGCTATAATAATAGATGGGAACAATTGTATCTACCCAATTGTATATTGCCTAGCTGAAAAAGAGGACAATAACTCTTGGAGATGGTTTTTGAACCTGCTGGTACAAGATCTTAGTATTTATAATCAACAAGAATGGACTTTCATATCTAATAGAGAAAAGGTTGGCACTTTCTTTGTTTAAATATTTACTTCCATTTGGTTTTTTTTCTATGGATATTATTTGACCTCTTGTATGTTTCTTTGTAGGGATTACTACAGGTAATCAGTGACATGCTACCAGATATTGAACACCGTCACAGATGTATCCCTATTTGTGATATAATAATCTAGGTCGGAGACATCATTTTAGGTTTATTCAATTAATCAATTATAGATTTTTTTATTTGATAATTTCTTATTTCTTGTCTTAATTTGATGATTCATTATTTTTAGAGCATATTTGCTTTAATTTGTGTGTTAATGTGAAGCTCTAAAGATATATGGAAATTAATTAGATGTCAAATCAATTCTAAAGAGATAAGGAAAGAAGATATGGAAGGAATTAAGACATAAAAGGAAGTAGAGATAAAATAAGGAAAAGGAAAAGTTGTCAAGTAAATCTAAATTCTGCAGCTACGTCCATTAAAGTGAAGATAAATCAGTTGGGAATTTGGATGAACAATCAAAAGTATAAGTGTAGATATTTTCGCTGTGGTCGTTTCGATATAAAGTAGGCGAAAATTATACCCATAGTGAAGGAGATACGACCAGAACAAGACAACAACATTTATCCCATCTCCTATATTTTAGGAAACAAATTCGAATTGGAAAAGGAGTCCAATTACTTGCCTTCTACTTCAAGATTTCGACCTAGAGACTTCTTAACACCTATAAATACACCCTTTAATCATTGTAAACATGTCATTGCTCAGTTCTACGCCACATATTAGTCGTTGCTTGAATATTAATCCTTAGTATCAAGTTTATCATCCAAAAAGCAAGCTGGCCTGTAGAGGCAAACAAGAAGCAAGAAGTTTGAGAGTGACAAGCTCCTCTTCTACATCTCCCCTTCTCTATATTTTGGGTAATTAGCTATAGATTTGTGGCTTCACCATATTTCTACGCTTTTATTCTGTAAGTTTTATTATTAATTTTTGGGTTATTATTTTATCTTAAATTCTATAATTCTATTTGTTATTTTAATTGATTTGAGCTTGGCTTATATTGGTATTGTGTGATTTTACTTATTATTCCAGCCCTAAATTTGGCCAATCTTAGGAATATCCTTAGTAATTGAGTTAACACCCGGAAGGGGGATTCAATTATTGACAACACCACATAATTGTCTAGTGTGCGGTAGTGATTCTTACGGGCTTGCCTAACTAGATAGCCACAAAGGTTTGATTTAACCACCGCTCATTATGTAGGGTCCCCTTACCTAAGTCCCCTAGTAGTGGAGAGTTTGCTCATAAGTCCACCAATACGGGGGTTAGGAATAATTTAGAATCCCGGTTAATATATACTGCTTAAGTCACTCTTAAGGTTAGAATAACAATTTAGAAAGATAGACTCATATTAGTAACCCTAATTTATCTGACTAACATTCATATTTATTTATTTGTATTCTTATTTATTATTTCAGATTAGATAACTATTCATCTTATTATATTTTAATCTAAACATCTAAATTCATCTACGCTTATTGAAAACAAGTAGATCTAACATATTAAATCCCTGCGAACGAACTTTTCTTATCAACTAAATTTTCAAACGACCTGTAATACTTGCAATGAGTTTCCCATGGTAGTCAAGGGTGTGTGTCCTTTATTATTATCTTTATTTATCACACCTTTGCCCCCACCAAGTTTTTGGCGCCGCTGCCGGGGATTTATCTTTAAGTTAGTCTATTTGTGTTTATTTAGTGTAGAATTTTTTATTTGTTTTCAGTTTTACGCGTTTCTTTTTGTTTTTGTCTTTTCCAAATTCCTAGATGGCAAATCAACGGTTAGAGCTAGGTCTTCCTGGCCCATTCCGAGTGCAACCCATTGGGATTCGCCCTCCAGTTATTCAAGTTGTTCGATTCAAGCCCGATCCCGACATTATTAATAACACGTTGACCCATGGTTCATGGTTAATTTTCCATTTAGATCATTTGTCCCAGACTAACAAACGATCTTAAAAAATAGGGGAAGCATGCAAACACACGACATAATAGGGAAATTTAGTATCATTCATGCAGAAACTAACAATATACTGGGTTGTGTATATTGTGCTTAGGTCCACTAGATTTTTTCAAATAAACAAAATACTCCCGGAATACAAAACACTACCCGTGAGGTCCACCATAAAGTGATTTCTATAATTAAGACAATTAATAATAGTATCTTCATCCTATGAGGGTAACATTGTTATAACAAAGCAAGCGACCTCCGGTTGACATTTGTCGAGCAGCGACTTTGCTGTGACAACTGTCAAGGGTGCCTGAGTACCTTGATAGTTCCATATACACAAGTCGTCATTTCCCTTTTACGGTCATAAGCTGGAAGTGGTCGCGTCCCTTACCCTTGTTCTTCTCATGTCCCATGCCCATCTTACCCTTAATATTTTGGTACCCTACTTAATCCTTTGGTACCCTTGTTCACCTCGTTTAGGATCATGGAAATAAGGTTTTTTTTTTTTTGAAAAAAAAAACATCAATGTAGGAGTTAATAAGAATCAAAGTATATCCTCGAAGTACATGGATTGTTCCATTGAGTAATGATTTAATGTTTTCTCTCTGTCGCATACAATCATTGATTATTTTGTTAGATGGAACTAAAAACATATATTTATTTATTTTATAAGCAATTTAATCTTCTAACTATTACTTTTTTTTCTAGAAAAAAAAACATTACTCTTTTTTCAAGTCAAAATTATTCAAATTTAATAGTTTTCTAATAAAAAAATTACTTTAAATCTTTCTTTTCAACTTAAATCTCTTTAAATTCATTTTTTCAATTTGTTACATAAAAATATAACAAATTTACCAAATATACATAACTATCCGCATTGAGTTTCGTGATAAATGCATGAAGAAGATTATGAGATCATATGATATTATTATAATCCAATTTTATATTTTTTTAAATTCTATTCTATCCTTGGATTCAGATTATTTTTAGTGATAATATGTTTTTTGAACATCATATGAGTAAAAAATGTATTATAATTGTGATATCCCTAAAATTATTTTGGGAGTTAAATAATAAGACTATAACTTTTAAATGGTGAAATTATATATTTATAAAACTTTGGATGATATCTTAGGAGTGTTTTTAGAATATTTAATTGATAAGGGCTTTTTGGTAATAAAACATCTATTAAAGTCTAGAGACTTCTAGGTGTTTATAAGATTTGTTTTAAGCTTTCTTTTTGGGGGAAAGTGGAGAAGGAAAGTTACGGGAGAGGAACCCACGAAGCAATCATAAGAAAAACAGAAAGAAAGGAAAATATTAAAGAGAGCAAGAAGAAGAAAAACAAAAAGAGGAAATGAAAAAGAGCGAGAGGAAGAAAAATATTAGGAAGTGGGGATTGAACTCAAGCAATTTTGATGCTTCTAAAATAGATGTAATATCATATATCCATTCAAGAGATCTTATAATCAGATAGAAGATGGATGTTTTGGAAAAAATTGAGGTAAGTTTGAGTTGTTCTCCTCTTTGATTTAATTAAATCTGCTTGTATAATGTTTGAGCTTCTACTACCTGCTTGTATAATGTTTGAGCTTCTACTATCCTATCGTACGTGAGCATTTTTCCCTTTTGATAGGTTTTACAATGAAAGTTCCGTGTATATAAAATTCACTATATCTTCTTTTTGCAATTATGTCTTTGATATTGTTTAATTCACAGAGTATTCTTTTAGAATGAATATGTTGTCTTTTATTCTAAAAATATTTCAATCATTCTTTAAGAATTTCTAATGTTATGATCTTTTCGACCTTTTTCTTACTATTAATCTATAATTCTATCCATATTTCTAGTTTAATTCCCAAATTGTGTAATATATACGTTAATGTATGTTTGAATAATTTCCAAAAGTTAGTAATGTAAGTTATGTATTTGTATATATTATGTGAGAGGTGTGTGATGGCTTTGTAATCATTAGACCGGCGCTGCACGGGTTAAATGCAGTTTTTGACCGGCGATGCACGGGTTAAAAATGCAGTTTTTGACCGGCGCTGCACGGGTTAAAAATACAGTTTTTGACCGGCGCTGTGCGGGTTAAATGTAGTTTTTGATTGGCGCTGCACGGGTTAAATACAGTTTTTTACAAAAACTAGATATGTTAAATTCAGTGTCTACGGTTATATAAGTTTTTGTTCGTGATTAATTTATATTAATAATATTTTGTTGTACTGTAATATTTTATTCTTTTGGATATATACTAAATTTATTATAAGGTTTATTTTTTTGATTTTTATTCGTTGTATGGATTTACTATATTCGAAAGGAAAGTTGGCCTTGCAGACTTAGCAGTTTTACTTGTAGGCTTGTGGCGGTCTCGTCTCGAGTTTTAACTTAAATATTATTTTTGGAAAGTGACAATAATCTTTATTATCGGGGACATATTTAAAATGGATAGCCTGGGAGACTAAAGGATTTAAAATTTTGTTTTTTTCTTATAAATCTCAGGACCTCTTGATCTTTACGGAAGATCTAGCCACTATACTAACTATCAATCTTAAAAATAACTATCATTAAGTAGCATGAGAAAGATAGAGGTTTTTTTGTAGCATCTATCCATTAATAATGTTTTTTTCATACATCTAAGGCTTAAAAGTTGCGCTTAAAGAAAATTAACTACTCTCACGAGAGAGATCTAATACAAGTCTTAGAACAGCACATCTATTTCTATCTTTTGTTATACTACTCCATAAATAATCAAGAGGATCTTCAAGCTTACATGGACCCTCTAACGAACGGACACCATTTTTAGCCCGTAGATCTGCACATGTATTACTCTCACGATAAGCAAAATTTACCTTGAAACTCGGGTGATTCCTTAGCATTTCAACACACTCTCGCCCGACATTACAAACCCAATCCTTAGAGCTACTACCGCCTTTCACTAGCACGTGAAACTCTCTCGAATCGGTGTCAATATACAAGACTCTCATACCACTTTTATTACTCATTTCAACCCAAAATATAGCGCCAACACCTCCAAATAGAAAGGTGATTCCACCACAACACCCATAATAATGACTTAAAAGAATGTTGATTAATAATAGCTCTTATTAGTTATAATGGTATTGCATATCGACTAGTTTTTTTGTCAACGCATATCAAGTAGTTAAGAACTTAAAATCAACTATCACCATGTGAACCCTTAGAAAGCGCCATTACATCCCAATGACATCGTGAAAGCATATATTGCTAACGAATTTACACTTTTATAATCTCGTTGACGTCCAAGTCAACCACCTCCACCTGTATAATACTTGACACATCCAGAGATTAAATACAAATGTCATCATTAAAATGCCAAGAATCTTATTATAACTACTAACGAGAATTTTCTTAATACATCAATAAAATGACTTGTAACAGACCCAGCAAATGCCAGCATATACCTGTTGCAGGTAATAAAAATTAATAATATATCCATTAATTATTATTCACTGCCAGCTATTTGTTCTTAATATTGGCCGAGTCAATATGTTAGTAGTCTTATTTTAATTGCTGCTTGAATTAGTATTGCATGTCTTTTGAATTATTGATCATAAAATAATTTTCAGGAAAACCTATAAAAAATGGGTGGGAAATAGAATACTCCACTATTCAATTGTTTCTTTCGTATATATATTGGAAGGTTGAAGGACCATAAATGCAAGAAAGAGAGAAACGTAGCAATTTTTATATCTTTGTGAGCCAATAGTCTTCTTGCATTGGTAATAAGAATGGTATTGGAGAAAGATCAAATGAGGACCGAGAGAGCAGCCAAAAGAGCTGAAAATGCAAAAACGAGGGCCAAGAATGCTAAGAAAAGAACGGAGAATGCAACAAAAAGATCCGAAGAGGCAGAAAAGAGGGTTAAAGATACTGGAAAAATGGATCAAAAGAAGGCTGAGAAAGCTGCAGAAAGAGCTAAAGATGCGAAGCAGAGGGCTGAGAATGCTAGGAAAAGAGCTGAAGATGCGGAAAGAAAGGCTGAGGAGGCAACTAAAAAAGCTCAAGATATAGAAAAGAGGGTTGAGGAAGCAACAAAAAGAGTTGAAGATCAAAAAAAGGCCAAGGAAGAAGCTAAAAGAGTGGAAGATCAAAAGAAGGCCGAGGAAGCAACAAAAAGATTGGAAGATCGAAAGAAAGTCGAGGATGCAGCCAAAAGAGTCAAGGACGCTGAAAAGAGGGCCGAGGAGTCAACAAAAAGAGCAGAAGATGCGGAAAAGAAGGCTGAGGAGGCAAATCAAAAAGCTGAGGAAGCAACAAAAAGAGCTGAAGATGCTGAAAATAAGGTCAAGGAAATAGCAAAAAGAGATGAAGATGCTGAAAAGAGGGTCGAGGTGGCAAGAAAAAGAGCTAAAAATGCAAAAAAGAGGGCAGAGAATGCTAAGAAAAGAGCTGCGAATGCAGCCAAAAGAGCTGAAGAGACAGAAAAGAAGGCTAAAGATATTGGAAAGATGGATCCAAAGATAGCTGAGAAAGCAAAAGACGCGAAACAGAGGGCTGAGAATGCTAAGAAAAGAGCCGAAGATGCGGAAAAGAAGGCTGAGCATGCAACTAAAAGAGCTCAAGATATAGAAAAAAGAGTTGAGGAAGCAATAAAAAGATCTCAAGATCCAAAGAACACCAAGGAAGTAGTAAAAAGAGTCAATGATGCTGAAAACAGGGCTAAGGAGTTGGAGAAAAGAGCTGAAGATGCTGAAAGGAAGGCCGAGGAGGCAACAAAAAGAGCTGAAGATGACAAAAAGAAGGCTGAGGAGGCAACTAAAAAAGCTGAAGATGCCAAAAAGGTGGCTGAGAAAGCTAAAAAAAGAGCTGAAGATGCAGAAAATAGGGTCAAGGAAATAGAAAATAAAAATGAAGATGCTAGAAAGAAGGCCGAGGAGGAAGCAAAAAGAGTTGAAGAGGCTGCAAAGAGGGCTGGGGAGGCAACTCAAAAAATTGAAGATGCCAAAAAAAAGGCCAATGAAGGAGCAAAAATATCGAAAGAGGCTCTCAAGAGGTATATAGCCCTTGTCTGAAGGCACTGCAAAAAATAAAATTCCAATTAATTGTTAATTTTCTGTTTTTACACAGCAAATGCTTTAAAAGTTAGAATGATTATTTGTTTTAAGAGTAATGCTGGGTATCACCCAAAAAGTGATCACCCAAATATCACCTTCCTAGGTGGTCCAATGAAACTGTTTCATATAAGAGAGAGAAAAAAATTAATCAGGAAAGAGAAACAGTTTCATTGGACCACCTAGGAAGGTGATATTTGGGTGATCACTTTTTGGGTGATACCCAACATTACTCTTGTTTTAAATATATACTAAAATTATAGATAGAGTGTATACAGATTTGATATGAAAAATTGGTTATAAACTTCAAATAAACCATAAATATGTGTATAATTTATCAAACAACTAAAAATAAGTTAAAATACAAAAATAACTAAAAAGTAACAGAACCGAAATGTGTGGATCGTATAAAATTGAGTTTATAATCTGCGTCCATAGATCTCATAACTCTAAAAATGTTGCCATATCAACATACACATATTGTCCAATATGGGGAACCTGAACGACAACCAGTTCATTTGAAAAGTATCGAAAATTATTTTATAATTTAAATATGATACACATTAGTGTTAAACTTATGTGAATTTTTACCATGTGACTGAGATTCCATCTAGCCAAGCGTTTTCCTTTTATCCAGTAATCACGCATGATTTTCTTCCAATGCTACAAATATAATTAAAATTAACTATTATTAGAAGCTAATGAACTTGTATTAGAAAAAAAATTAGAAATAAGAGTTTTTATTATCTTACTTGTGGATATCGTATGCGATATAATTCCTCCTCGTCCCTTAATGTTACAATCACATTTTTTTTACAAAGAAATTGTACCTACAAATAAATGCAAGAGTATACAACATCGAACTGAAAACTGTGTATAAGATGTATTCACTTACGACATTCATGAGTTGTGGATTTTATCGCAAAAACGCAGGACAGTTTATTGCACGGCTTGTGTAGATAGTCATTTCGATTCTTTTATTTTTCTGTGGAACCTGTATAATAATATCAATTATATATTAGTTACAATATAATGACATAAATGAAAAAATATATATATATGTGATCATTCGTGTCGTGTGCTTACTTATCATATACTTTGTATCAAAACTTCAGGGTATACAATATTAGTTGTTGTTTGTTCACCATCAGGAATAAATACACGTGCGCGATCACAGCTCGTGCATCTAGATAATGCAACATACAGTCCATGACTAAATACAGGTAATCGCAAATCGATCCCAACGAATTTTACAGATTGACCTTGTGACTTATTGATGGTCATGGCATAGACTAAACGTATATGAAATTGTCTCCTTGTCATCACAAATGGTATTTCTGAGTCAGGAGGTGTCAATGATATTCTTGGAATGAATACCAAATTACCCGATTTATCTCCATTCAAAATGCGGGTTTCAATAACACGTGTTGAACACGTGATAACCATTAACCGCGTGCCGTTACACAATCCGTCCTTCAGGGCATTGTTCCTTAAGAACATGATAGGAGCACCCACTTTCAAACAGACGTGGTCCTTTGACAACAGTGAGCAACAAACGAACGTGGTCTTTTGACAACAGTGAGCAACAGACAAAGGTAAAATCTTTCTCCCCAGTTAGGGCTAGCAAAGTACATGGTCCAATATCAAAACCTCTCTTTCTTTCCGTCCAAAGCTGGTCTTTTTTATTCCAAACAAAATGTTGTGGTAATGCTAGGTACGTAACTTTACGTGCAAACTCATTATTCGTGCAACAGTCAAAAAATTCTGTTGAGTTTGATTTTTGAACACTTACCCTCGAAATAATATCATCCATTGAATCTTCTGGATCAAACACAACTTGATGCCCCCTCCCCCGGGACATGCATGTAGATGTAATCGTACTACTGTGGGGCATCTAGAAATACCCCGTACCTGAAGGTATTTGGGTTAAAATGAATTTAAAAAATTACAATAGATTGTGCAAAATTCATAATTAAATTATATATAAAAAATAAATCATTTTATTATTATAAAATTTAGCTAAATAAAAATGATGAAAATATATCAAAAAGTAACAAAAGCGAAAATGTGTGAATTGTATACAATTAAATTTTTAATCTCCGAGGCCGGAGTATCATCTACAACTTCTTTTTCCTTTTTCTCAAGCTTCTTTTTCCTATAAAAAAAGTAAATTAATCTCCATCAAAACAATTAATTCTAAAAATATAAATTCATCAAATAAATATATATAAACGTAAAAATATTTACTTGAGCTAAAATGAATTTAAAAAATTAATAATTAAATTTGAATGTTTTAAGACTAACTGATTAATATGATTGAAAGAGAATATTTAGAGAATCAAAATTAAGAGAAAGGTTGACCAAGAGGAGAGAGGGTGTTGTAATTATTTTTCCATACTTTATTCGGAATAAGTGTTTATTAAAATGTGTGAAAAATT
Source organism: Nemophila menziesii (assembly GCA_029959085.1). NCBI lineage: Eukaryota > Viridiplantae > Streptophyta > Magnoliopsida > Boraginales > Hydrophyllaceae > Nemophila > Nemophila menziesii. The sequence goes on from JARWIR010000003.1 coordinate 34,794,809, forward strand.
AGGGTGTTTGAATTACATTTGATTGACATATTATTTGAATGTTAAAAATGAAAGATATAACTTGTTTTTGAGATAATTCATATTAATTCGCATTTGAAATTATATTAATGATTAAAGGTTTGAAATGTTATTATATACTATGTTTTCATAATTTTAGTGACTATTTTTTATGTCGCCAAGCAAAAATATTAATTAAAAAATAGTAAAATGAAATGTAGAAGCAAGTTTTCCAAACACAAGATATGTAATAAATGTCCCTAGGTATGACCCATTCCAAAAGGCACTTAAGAAAAAACTTGTCTTTTAATGCTATATGAATTGAAGATCTACCTAGATAGTGTTGTCGAGGGTATTGGGTATTGGGTAGATAAAACTCCTTACGAATTATGGAAAGGAAAACCACCTTCCTTCAAATACTTAAAAGTGTGGGGATGTTTGGCAAAGGTAGCAATTCCTGCTCCTAAAATGGTCAAAATAGGACCAAATACCATCGATTGCGTCTTTATTGGATATGCTCACAACAGTGCTGCATGTAGATTCCTGGTACACAAATCTTGTCATGTTGACATTCACGTCAATACGGTGATTGAATCGAGAAATGCACATTTCTTTGAAACAACCTTTCCGTACAAGACCACGCTAGGATCTGGTTCCTTTAAAAGAACACGTGATGCAATTCAAGAAGAGCAAGATCAAGAATCATTGCCAGATGAAGGAGAACCGAGAAGAAGTAAGCGGATGAGAACCTCTACGTTTTGGTCCTGACTTTCTATCTTACATGCTAGATGACGAATCGCGAACATTCAAGGAGGCTATGTCAAACCCTTACGCCCCATACTGGAAAGAAGCAGTAAATATCAAGATAGATTCTATTACACAAAACCATACATGAGAACTAGTGGATCTCCCTCCTGGGAATATACCACTTGGATGCAAATGGATATTCAAGAAGAAACTAAAGACCGATGGGTCTATTGAAAAATACAAGCTCGCCTTGTTGTAAAAGGTTATAGTCTAAAAGAAGGTCTTGACTATTTTGATACTTATTCTCCAATCACTAGAATATCATCAATTCGAATGTTAATCCCTATAGCTTCAGTATACAAGCTCGAAATACATCAAATGGATTTAAAAACAGCCTTCCTAAATGGGGAACTAAATGAAGATATATATATATATATATATATATATATATATATATATATATATATATGGAACAACCTGAGGGTTACGTAGTTCTAGGTAAGGAGAAGCAAGTATGTAAACTTATTAAATCTTTATATGGTTTAAAACAGGCACCGAAGTAATGACATGACAAATTTGATAGATTCATGATCTCGAATGATTTAAAGATCAATGAATGTGACAAAGCGTTTATGTAAAACGAAATGAGACAAGATATGTCATTGTCTGTTTATGTGTGGATGATATGTTAATCATTTGAAGTAACAATGATGTGATTAGATTCACCAGAAGGATGTTTTCAAGTAAGTTTGACATGAAAGATCTAGGCTTTGCGGATATTATTTTGGGTATCAAGATTCTCCGAACATCTGAAGGTATTATACTATCTCAGTCACACTATATTGAGAAAGTATTAAACAAATTTAGTAATGGTGACAAATATCGCCAAGACACATGTTGATTTAAATTTACATCTTGCTAAGAACAATGGTGATATGATTAACCAGTTGGAGTACTCTCGGATTATTGGGAGTCTCATGTACTTAACGAACTACACTAGGCCAGATATAGCACATGCAGTAAGCAAGCTAAGTAGGTTTACACATAATCTAGGGAAGAACCACTAGATTGCTATTGTAAGAGTTCTAAGGTATCTTAGATACACTATGAACAAAGGGTTATTGTACACAGGATATCCAGTTGTACTAGAAGGATATAGTGATGCAAACTGGATATCAGACTCTACCGACTCAAAATCCACAAGTGGATTTATCTACATGCTAGGATGAGCAGCTGTGTCTTGGAAATCCACTAAGCAAACATGCATATCCAGATCCAGTATGGAATCTGAGTTTATAGCTTTAGACAAAGTTGATGAAGAAGGCGAGTGGCTTCTGAATTTTGTAGAGGATATTCCTAATTGGCTAAAGCATGTGCAACTATCTGCATACATTACGATAACAGTGGGTGACTCAGTTTAAAGAAATGATTCGAATATTGATATGTTTATTTTATTTGTAAAGATTAATGTAATATATTAATTTGGTTAAAATCATTTGAAGTTGTTTATTTTATTTTTTCCTTTGGTTATGCAGCAAAGGAAAAAAAAGGCAGTTGGGCTAGGGTTCAAACCTAGGCCTCCAGGCTGATAAACTTTTGGGCCAAACTTACATACCATCTAGACTAGCCTATGCTTTGGTCTTCTATAGTAAACGTTGTGTCTTTAATATAACGTTTTTTAAAATGAACCATCACAACTTTGCCAAATCCACCTTCATCTTCTATAAATAGTTGACCAACTCAAAAAATTTATTCATTCATTTTTTTAAAGCATTAAAATTATAAAAGAGAGATAAAAAGAAACAGCATTATTAAGTTCATTGAAATTCTTAAGAATTTGTGTGTCAGTTTCTTTTGAATAGTTTTGTCGTTGTATCCTGGAGGTTGAAACCAACAAACGTAAGTACCGGTACGTGGCCTAAATACTTTATAGACATCGGATCCAATCCGAGTCTCGACAAGTAATGTTATTTATTTATTTACTTTTGTTTATTTTATTTTATTTCTGGATTAGTTTTATATTGTTTACTGGTTTATACAAATAAAACACAACACAAACACCGTCAAAAATAATTTTAGAACTATATATATTTAGCAATTATTAGTCAACCTGATGTAGCATTCGTGTTAGAGTCTTAGTAAGTGTTATTCAACATTCTCAATGTCGTAAGCTCAACGGGTTAAAACTTTGGTTATCTTTCTAAGCGATATAGGTTCGAACCGTGTCAATGACACCGAATCTAAAAATGGTTTTTTCATGTAAAAAAATAAACATTCTTCCGTCGTCGTAGTAAGTGCTATTCAGCATGAGGAAATTACAAAATCCATCCTAACTAACAAAAACTTTATTATTTAGAGCCTGGTTCCTTACTTCTTCTATTTAAGTCCTTAGTTATAATTCTAGTTACACATTTTTACCTCTATACCCTTTAACATTTTTTTTAGTTTTTCTTATGGAAATCAAATATTTTTTTGATGTTTTCTGAGACTTTATCAATTTTAAATGGGTACAGACCCATGTCCCTTCTATTACGGATTTCAGTTGTCGTTGTATTCGTACAGAGTTCATAACGGGTCATTTGTGGGTTCACGTGCGTTTTCTTTAATAAATTTAGTGTTATACAAAATATAATTCCTTAAGTACTGCAGTCCATTGGGCCTGTACCCAGATGGGGCTGTACCCATTGGGGCTGCACCCACTGGGTCTACACCTAAATCAAATGTCCAAAGTCATAGGTTAATGCTGTCAAATGGTTCAAGGGGCTGTGCCCAGTGGGGGGTTCAAGGGTCTGCACCAGTTTCCTGGTTCGATTCTGCAAAATTAAAACACACCCAGATCCAAATCTGCAACACCGTAACAAGCAGATTCACCACCATCGGGGCTGTACCCATTGGGGCTGTACCTTGATTCTGCAAAATACAACAGCTAAACTAAATTAAAAAACACAAAAAAAATTAAAAAGAAAAGAAGCAGACTCACCAGACCTGGACGGATCTGAGATGTAATCGGGGCTATGGCCATGAACAGCGTTGGAACGCTGTCTCAATGAAGCAACTGCGACTTCGCAGCAGTGGTAAGAGGTCTTCAGCGGTGGTGCAGCAGTGTCGAAGGCCTTCGTGGTGGATCCATTTGCAGCAGTGTTGAGAGGTCTTCAGCGTGGATCCAGATCTGCAGGGAACAGACGGTTTTTCATGGAGGCGTCGTCTTTTAGCGCCGGTCAGCAGCAGCGGCGTCCAAGTTGAGATCCGAGATGCAGAGACGAGATCCATTCAATACCCGATTAACTCCAGCAGCAGTGGTGGTTTCTGTTCGCAGGAGCTATGGAGGGGTTGTTGGTGGTAGATCTGGTGGGAAGGTAGAAGACGAGGGAGAGCAGCGACGGGTTTGTTGGTGGTGGATTCGTTGGTGGTGCGAGTTGAGGAGTACGGAGCAGAGAGGAGGCGGCGACTTTATTGCTGCTGGTGATGGTGAATGGCCATGAACGGCGCAGCAGAGAGCAAGGGCGCAGCAGAGAGCTTTTGCAGAGAGAGAAAAGCTTTTGTTGGTGGGGAGAGGGCTGCTGTTGGTGGTGGTGCTCAGATCTAGGGACGGTTGTGGGGTTGGGATGAGAGAAAACAGAGAGAGCAAGGTAGTGAGGGGTGGGTTTGTGTTTCGAAACATAATAGGGAATGGGAATGGGAATGGGATTGGGTTTCGGTTCCCCTGTAATAAGAGTATAAAAGGAGGTTAGTTTTGGGGTTTTTGTGTATTTAGTTGAATAGGTATTTAGTTGAGGGGGCCTTGTTTTATAATTGCCCCATTCAGCATTCTTCCGTCAGGTTAGCTAGATGAATTCGTCAAGCAAATATAAGAATAAAAATGTCAATATAGTATCTCATCATAACCATTAATGAGAACACACCTCATACATCAAAAGAATGACATAATTTTCTAATTAAGTAATTGAACCGGCTTAGCTAATGGAGTACTACTATTAATAAAATTGTCCATTAAATATTATATCACTGCCAACTATTTGTTCTTATTTTTGGCTGAGTCAATAAGACAATGGTTCTATAATTCTATTCAATACCTGCTTAACTTAGTCTTGTCTTTTGAATAACTGATCATATTAAAATTCATGGGAATTTTTTTGAAAATGGGTGACAAATAGAGTACTCCATTAATTAATTTTTCTTACCTATATATGTTGGATGGTTGAAAGTTCAGAGATGCAAGAAAGAGAGGTTTAGCAATTTTTATCTGTTTGTGAGCCAATAGTCTTTTTGCATTAGTAATAAAATGGTATTGGAGAAAGATCAAATGAGGGCCGAGAGAGCAGCAAAAAGAGCTGAAAATGCAAAAACTAGGGCCAAGAATTCTAAGATAAGAGCGGAGAATGCAACAAAAAGAGCCGAAGAGGCAGAAAAGAGGGCAGAGAAAACAGCAGAAAGAGCTAAAGATGCAAAACA